>OY997274.1:470907181-471532181 GCA_963921465.1 Triticum timopheevii
GTTGCTCTATCCTTGGTTTTGACCACATTGTCATCCATATAAGCTTCAATATTTCTATGTAGCTGAGGTTCAAAACCAATCTGGACTGCCCTTGCAAAAGTAGAACCAACACTTTTTAATCCGAATGGCATGCGGACAAAGCAGTGCGTACCACACGGGGTGATGAATGAGGTCTTCTCTTCATCTTCCTTGGACATGAAGATCCGGTGATATCCATAATAGGCATCCAGAAATGAGAGCAAATTACAGCCTGAAGTGGAATTCGCAATCTGATCATTACGTGGCAGGGGAAACGGGTCCTTTGGGCAAGCCTTGTTGAGATCTGTGAAATCAATGCACAGCCTCCACTTCCTGTTTGCCTTCTGGACCACCACTAGGTTTGCTAGCCAAGTGGTATGTAGCACTCCTCTAACCAAACCAGCTGCCTCAAGCTTCCCGATCTCTTCTGCAATAAACTGCCGCCTCTCCAAGGCCTGCTTCCAGACTTTTTGTTTAACAGGTCTGACATGTGGGAAGACAGCGAGGTGGTGCTCGATTACCTCCCTGGGAGCACCGGGGAGATGGTTGCCATGCAAACACATCTATATTTGCCCGTAGGAAGGCAACGAGCGTGCTTTCCTATTTGTCATCGAGGGTGGCGTTGATAGTAAAGGTACCATCAATGCCAGCCAGCCCTACCAGGACCTTTTTCACTTGTGGAGCAGCAACCTTGGATCTCTTGCTGTTGGAACACTCCGACACATTGTCAACAGGTGCTGTGCACTCGGTGGGGGCACGCTTCCCAGACTCTTTGCCGGAGGTCCTACAATACCTCTTCTTTCCTTTACTTTTCTTGGCGGGAACTGCTGCTACCACTGCCTCTGCCACGACTGCGTCCTGGTACATCTTGTCCACACAAATGATTGCATCCTTCTCATCTGATGGGATGGTGATAACTCCAAGCGTCCCAGGCATCTTCAGGGTGTTGTAGGCACAGTGGGATGCTGCCATGAATTTAGCCAGAGCTGAGCGTCCGAGAATCCCGTTTTACGGCAAGGGGAGATCAACCATGTCAAACATTATCTTCTCAGTCCGGTAGTTCAGTTCTCCCCCAAACACTACCGGCAACGTGATCTTTCTCTTAGGATGACTCCTGCTGGGATTAACTCCTTGAAACGTGCCGGTAACCTCTAGCTCTTCCTCTGATATCTGAAGCTTGCTGATAACTGCTGGGGAAATCAGATTCCGTCCGGCCCCGCCGTCCACCAACATCTTTGTGACCTTGAGGTTGCAAATTGTTGGAGAAATCAACAATGGCAGGCACCCTACTGTAGTGGTACGACTAGTATGATCCTCCTTGCACTACAAAAAAAGACACATCCGTGACATTTTGGCCCGAACGAAATTTTTTTCTGTCATACATATGACACTTCTGTGACGATAATTGTAACAAAACCCGGTATCATCATAGATGTGGTCGGCTCCTACCTCTATGACAAAAAATCATGACAGAAAATGGGCTTTTCGTCCTGGGCGGGCCGGAGACGCAGCTGCATGACATTCTTTGGGCCGTCCATGATGGAAAAAACCGTGGTAGAAGCGAGGGGGAGGAAAATTTCGGGGAGTTGGCGGATATGGTGGGAGAGCGATGCGCGTTTCTCTCGTACGTACGCGTGTGTGTGCAAGGCGTTGGATCTAACTTAAGCCAAGTGAGGCGTTGGGCTCTAACTGAACCTGAGCGATTGCACTGCAGGCTACGTGTTACTGAACCCGAGGGATCGATGGCTGTTAACAGAACCCAATGGAGCGATTCCTTCGCTACTGCTGCTAACTGAAGCTGATCGATTGGATGAACAGTGAGTGTTGCGGGGGGGGGGGGTTTGGATGAACAGTGAGTGGTGGCGTTGCCTTTGGATGAACAGGAACCCGTGGTGTGGAGGGCTGGATGAACAGTAGATGGTGGAGGGGTGGTTGAACAGGCCCCCATGGTGTGGAGGGCTGGATGAACAGTAGACGGTGGAGGGGTGCCCGTGGAGGGGTGGTGGAACAGTAGCCGGTGGAGTAGCGCACGATGGAGGCTGGATGAACAGGTGCCCGTGGAGGCTGGAGGAGGTCGACGGTAGCCCGCGGAGGCTGGAGGAGGTTGACGGTGGAGATGAACAGTATCCCGTGGAGTCCCGTTTTGCGGTACGCCACACCCCTCCCCCCCCCCCCGTTTCGACCGTAGCGCTCCTACACAAGTCCATTTCGTCCGTTTTGCGATACGCCACACCCCTGCCGATGAACAGGACCCCCGTTTCGACCATAGGAGGTCCGTTTCCTCCGTTTTGCGGTACGCCACACCCCTCCTGATCAACAGGACCCCCATTTCGACCGTAGGAGGTCTGTTTCCTCCGTTTTGTGGTACGCTAGGCCCCTCCCGATCAACAGGACCCTGTTTCGAATGTGGCCGGTCGAACACAAGGCCGTTTCCTCCGTTGTGTGGTACGCCAGGCCTCGTTTCCAACGCCTGTTCCGTCCAAGCCCTCCGATGAACACGACCATGCATTCCGTTCTGACCCAGCCGGTTGGCTCCCCATGAACACGACGACGACGCTGTTTCTCCGTTCCGACCCAACCATGTACGTATGCGCGATAGGCGTTAGAGACCCTGCCCGTATGTACGTACGTGGCCGTATTTTCTTTCTTGCACCCTCGCCGCTGTACGTATGTGTACATGCTACGTGCGCGCCTCTACTACGACACATGCGCGCCTCTACATCTACGACACGTGCGCACCTCTACATCGACCAGTATGTACGTACACGTTCGCGACCAGAATGACAACGCTACGTACACTTCGACCAGGTGGGTCCCGACTGTCAGGCACTTCCTTGCGTGCGAAGATGTAGCTGGTGGGTCCCAGCAGTCAGGGGGGCGAATCATTTTTTTTTCGTGAAATACGGTGGCCTGTCTGGTGGGTCCCTGCTGTCAGGTGGAGGAATCATTATTTTGCGCGTAATAAGGAGGCACTTCCTTGCGGCGGTCGTGGACGCAGCTGTCAGCCTCTCCACATACAGTCCACGTCCGATGGAAGTCGTTCCTTGACCATGTTGACCATGCCGCGCCGAGAGCACCACGGCGGTGGACGACGGCGAGGCCTAGGAAGGGGACTACTCGGAGCCGTGGAAGACGCAGCAGTGGATGCCCACGCGAAGAGGAGTACGAGGATTCACTGGTTCGGCTGCGGTGTGAGGCTGCTGTCGCCGCAGAATAACAGGGGGTGTGGGTGAGTAGAGTGATGGCCTGGACAGCGGTGGGAGTAGTAGGGGGCGGTGAGGCCTTCGCGGCATCACAGCCGGCCACGGGAGGCAGGAGCACGCGGCACGACCGGCGCTGGTTTGGGCGGCAGGAGCAGGAAGACCAGAGGTTGAAGAAGCACTACGGCCGTTGGATGAACATCGTACGGTAACAGGAGCTAGAATCGTTCATATTGACTAAGTTTACAAAGCCCTCCGTCCCCGTCAACTTGGTAGGCCCACAAGTCAGCCTCCCACTATGCTGGGTTCCAGCTGGCAGGGGGAGTATTCATTTTTTTGTGCGTAATAAGGAGGCACTTCCTTGCGTGCGAAGATAGCTGGTGGGTCCAACATGTCAGCCGGGGGCACATTTTTTTTGCGAAATACAGAGGCCCTTCTGGTGGGTCCCAGATGTCAGGTGGAGGAATAATTATTTTGCGCGTAATAAGGAGGCACTTCCTTGCTGCGGTCGTGGACCCAACTGTCAGCCTCTCCACGTACAGTCCACGTCCGATGGAAGCCGTTCCTTGACCACGTTGACCACGCCGCGCTGAGAGCACTAGGGCGGTGGATGACGGCGAGGCCTAGGAAGGGAACGACACAGAGGCAGGGAAGACTCGGCAGTTGTTTCCCACGCGGAGGGGAGTACGACTGTACGAGGGTTTACTAGTTCGTCTGCCCTCGCCGGAGAATAACAGCAGGTGTGGGCGTGTGGGTGAGTAGAGGGATGGCTAGGCCAGCGATGGGAGTATGGTGGGGCGGTGAGGCCTGCGCGGCAGCACAGCCGGCCGTAGGGAGGAGGGAGCAGGCAGTCCCGCTGGCGCTTGTTTGAGCGGATGGAGCAGGAAGAGCAGAGATTAAAGAATCACGACGACCGTTGGATGGACATCGGACGGTCACTGGAGCTAGAATCGGTCATATTGACTAAGTTGAAAAGCCCTCTGTCCCCGTCAACTTAGTAGGACCACAAGTCAGCCTCCCACCATGGTGGGTCCCAGCTAGCAGGGGGAGTATTCATTTTTCTGTGCGTAGTAAGGAGGCACTTCCGGTGGGTCCGAGCTGACAGGGGGGGAACATTTTTTTCGCGAAATACGGTGGTCCGTCCGGTGGGTCCCAGCAGTCAGGGGCAAACGTTTTTTTCGTGAAATACGGTGGCCCGTCCAGTGGGTCACAACAGTCAGGGGGGAAACGTTTTTTCCGCGAAATACAGGTGGCCCGTCCGGTGGGTCCCCACTGTCAGGTGGAGGAATAATTATTTTGCGCGTAATAAGGAGGCACTTCCTTGCTGCGGCCGTGGACCCAGCTGCCAGCCTCTCCACGTACAGTCCACGTCCAATGGAAGCCGTTCCTTGACCACATTGACCACGCCGCGCCGAGAGCACCAGGGCGGTGGACGACGGCGAGGCCTAGGAAGGGGACGACGCGGAGCCGGGGAAGACGCGGTAGTGGATGCCCATGCGAAGAGGAGTACGAGGGTTCACTGGTTCGGCTGCGGTGTGAGGCTGCCGTCGCCGCAGAATAACAGGGGGAGTGGGTGAGTGGAGGGATGGCCTGGCCTGCGGTGGGAGTAATATGGCCGCGCTTCTTTGGGCGGCTGGGGCAAGAAGACCAGAGGTTGAAGAAGCAATACGGCCGTTGGATGGACATCGTTGACCACGCCGCGCCGATAGCACCAGGGTGGTGGACGACGGCGAGGCCTACGAAGGGAACGACAGGGAGCCAACAAAGACACGACAGTGGCTGCCTACGCGGTGGAGAGTACGAGGGTTGACTGGTTTGGCTGCCGTCGCCGGAAAATAACAGGAGGTGTGGGTGAGTAGAGGGATAGACAGGCCAGGGATGCGAGTATGATGGGGTCGTGAGGCCTGCCCGGCAGCACTGCCGGCCACGGGAGGCGGGAGCAGGCGGTTCCGACGGCGCTGGTTTGGGCGGCTGGGCCAGGAAGATCACAGACTGAAGAGGCACGATTGCCGTTAGATTGACATCTAACGGTCTGACGCTGGTAGAGTCGATTGTTGACTAAGTTTCTTTTTTAAGAAACCTTGTGTACGCATGAATTTAGTAGGACCACAAGTCAGCCTCCAAATCTATGGCAGACAACATAAAGCCCATTTGCTATTTTTTACAATTTGCAGCCCATTTGCTATTTTTTATAATTTGCATCCCATTTGCTAATTCTTATGTAATTTATTACAGCCCATTTTCTGCCCAGGACCACGGTAAAAAAGTTCAACCTTATTTTGCATATTTCGGTTGAGTCCAAACTGTTGTAATCCTGAAATGATAAACATTTTTTTAAGAACTTATTGATTCGCCAAAAAAATTGTTTTGTTTTTGTAAGCAAATAAGACGTGGGACAATTGAGTTGGTTTAAGGGAAAACCAGTGGTAAAAAAAATCAGCCTGGGTGGGAAAAAACAACAAAAATAAGGATGTAAATATGAAAAGGGAATTTTATGTGTTTTCAATATAATGATACGTGTATATGAACTAGTAAAACTATAGGTAGAGATTAGAAAACGGATGTAGGACATGCGTTTCAAGAGGAAAATAGAACTGGGCTGTGTGTTTAATTCAGTAACAAAACTGCCTGCGGATGTTGTAAGACAAAATATAACTAACGCTGGCGGGCCAGAGGCCAGTAGATACGTGCTCGATCTTTGTGCCCCGTTGTCTTCATGGGCTGCGCCTGTTAAAAACAAAACCAACCCTGGTCAGTCTATAGCCCAGTTGAAACTTGCTCGACCTGAAAAAACAATATACGTGCTCAATAAACGAGAGAATTCTGCAAGCATAGACTGATAACTGGGACGCAGCACGGATATTGTTTTTTTATCGTGATAATAAGTGCATGCACTTGTTTCGAAAAAACTGCAGAACTGGGAATTCGAACGGCGGGTGCTTATGCTACTACCTCTCTCTCAGTTTACAGGGCTTGCGCATACTCCTAGGTCGTCAATTTGACCAACCTAATACAAGTCATATATTACAAAAAATATACCAACATAAACTATGGAGGTTCTACTTTCAAAAGGTATAATTTTTATGTTATATAGTTTATATTATGGTGATAAAATTGGTAACCTAGGTATACGCGCAGGACTTGTAAACTGAAACGGAGGTAGTACCCATGAAATAAAAATCAGGTGCTTGAGAATTCGTTTCGAAACAAATGATTCAGCTTTATATCCACATCGACCCTCGGCATGATGGTTGGAAGCAAATGCAAGTTCATACCAAAAGATCGTTAACAACAATACCAACTTGCGGACGACAAGGTAGTACAACTACCAATACCAAACTACTCCTGGGCTCCTGGCCCTAGTGTTCATCTGGTAGAAAATCTTCCAAAGGACCAGCTCCCGCTCCTTCTCTTGCTCCAGGTCCCCGATGTGGTACTGGTGCATCACCCAGTTGGTCCTCTGCTGGTCGAAGTTCTTGTTGGTATGCAGCACTAGAACCTTTTTTGCTGCCCGTCTGCCGGCCGTTGACCATCACAGGCAAGGTATTGCTGGTCTTGTGCCACATCACGTGCGTGCCGCACTCCGACTGTATCTTGCAACGCGTCCACGTGCCCCTTTTGAACGCCCTGGAATTGCGCTGGAAGAAATGCTTCCTTAGGCCACTCAGTGTGATACCTGCAGTATTGTGGAATACAGGTTTTAGTGTACCTAGTTGGCATTTTCATAACATCTTTGGCATGTTGCAGTCACTTGTTTCACTTTTTATTAACTGTCAAATTGTAATTATTTCACTAGGTCTACGTCTAAAAAGAAAAATAGAGCTATAAACAAAGGAATATGTTTGTGCAAGTAGACGGCCGATCGGTGTCTTACCTGGAAGTTTCTCAGGTTGGGTGTAGCATATGCCGTGCTCGCTGTTGATGGTTGGTATGAACAAATCGATGAGAGACTGAAATCTCGCGCTGTCAACACTCACTTTGTCCTCAAGGTGCTCGATCAGCTCCTAATCCGTGGGATCGAACTTGACGCCAGCCGGTAGCACCGGCCAATCCTTCTTCGACTAGCATCGGTAATTCCAGTTATATGGTACTCAATGTATGACCAATCGACTGTTTTAAGTGAATGATGAAAGATTTCGACAGAGTAAAAACTCGCGCTTCTTCGATAGTTGTACGAGAGTAATTGCCATGCCATTTTGCAAGGGCGCTTGTAAAAACTCTAAACTCTATTCTCCTCTTATTTAATGGATGAGGCAAATCTTTTGCCTCTGTTTCGAAAGAAAAGATCTCAACAGATAAGTGGTACTCCAAATCCGAAGTCCGGAATACCTGAACACGCCGCCAGGATTCTTGTGTTACCTGACGCGCAGCGTGTTGTCACGTCAATTCAATGTGTGGACATGATGAATAATTTGACAGATGTGTACTAGTACTACTACTGTACTACTTACTAGTCGTATTTAGTGTCACAATTTATACATAGGTTTAACTAACAAGTACGCACTTGAAGCCTAACTGATATATATGTATATATATGGCTTCTGCACAGCATCTCCATCATCATTATCAGTACATCCTACGCAGGTGAGTTAGGATGCACTTGATCCTAGGAAGGTATCTATCCTTCAAATCAGAGGAGTGCTTCAAACTAACAACAATACATATTATCCAACAAAAGAGGGTCGTGCTACAGCAGCAGAATACATGGCTCAGTCTATATATCAGCACGAATCAAGTTGTGCATATTTGCTGTTGGCATGAACCACATCGCTGCATGTCGGGTTTGCAAAAGCCATCCATCGCATGGAATCTTGATGCCTTTCACACACTGAAGATTACCTGGCAACAAGCTGTGTCGACGAATCTCTGGATATGGTGATTCATGAAACCCATGGTATGATGTGTAAACACAGCCCCCCTCGCAAATGGAAGTTGCATAGCACAGTAATCATCGCCGGTGATATGATCGATGATTGGTTGGATGATCGGATAATTGAGCCCGAGGAACAAGGAGTGGTTGCCGAGGCTATAAACCCGCCTCCAGTTGAATACGCCTGGCCCAATGGAGCTGGGATCTTTCCCGAACATGAAGAAGCCATAGCAATCAATGTCACGAATGCCCCACACATTGTACCATGTGGTTTGATGTAATGGTTTGGTAAATTTGGTATGTGCGAATGAGCATCAAATGACCGCCGTCAGCTGAACGAGCGATAAACCAGCACCCATCGGCTGGTATGATTTCAGGTCCTGGAATCATGAAGGCCAACGCATTTGCGTCTGCTGCAACAATTCAAACTGGAGACCAAAAGGATAAAAATAAACAATCATGTTCAGTGTATGTGTGGAATTAAGATTATTATAACAGTGACACATATCATAGACAGAGAATTGCAATGTCGTGGTCATAATCATACCCCAAGTTAAAAAAAATAAGCCAATGGCTTTCATATTCTAGCAACATGTCATGGTTCGAACATCATGTAACAATTAGAGGAAAACAGCTATGACATCGCCTACTCATATTCTACCATAGCACTTACTACTACTATTCTCATGTCAACTCTAAGCAATAACATGCGTTATTATAAAAATCTAGTAAACGAGAGTAACATATAGCAATCATGATGTTATGCTCATAATACGTATTCTAACAATCATTAGATGCCAATTGTTCTCACATCAACTCTAACAATAACCTGTGTGGTCATAAAAATCTAGGAAATGAGAGGAACATATAGCAATGATGTGGTTATAGACATGCTATGCATTCTAAATTTGTAACAAATGAACATGCATTCGTATTCATAAGGTAAAGATGAGATGAGATAGAACAACTACACGACGATAGATTCCACCAGTATAGGCAGCCAATCTGTGCGTCGACCGCGTAAATGATGCCATCATGCACTATAGCATCAGACAGAAATGTTGCCTCAACAGGATTGATGATGAGCCATAACCGTGTATGGTGACCGGATTGCAGATAGACTAATCCCATGTTGAACAAGGCAATGAGCTTGTAATCCATGTAGTCTTCTGATGGTGTGGGCACTTCGCAGATTACAACTTTCTGCAAATAGGTCGAGCCAAAAGCTTGACGCGTCTCGTGCGTAGTAGGCAGGAGTGTCCGGCGGGCCGCGAGGCTCGATGTCGGCGGTATCCAATGATGGAAGGGTGATCTCTTGCTGGGTGTAGATATCCACGAGACGCCACGGACTACCGCTGTGGTGGATGACGACGATCCAGTTGGCCTTCATGCTCGCCCAGTAGTGGCCGCACATGAAGGACAGGTGGACGGGTAGTGGTAGCATGTCGAGGGGCACCACGGCAACCTCCGTAGGATCGTCAAGTCGGTGTCTGGGCCACCTGCGAGGATCGGGCATCAGCAAGCAGGGTGTCTTGAAAAGAGCCGGCCGGTTGCAGACGAGTAGACGGTACAAAGACACCGAGCATGCGGCCAGACGGACGGTGCTGAGTAGGTCCATACGACTACAGATCTGCTCCAAGAGAACATCGGGGAGGGAATTCCAATCGCGGCTCTGCGTGTCAGTCGGTTCTGCCATTGGGGTTTTCGGTGCCTGCGAGCCAGCAGGGAAGTGGATTCGGGCGGGTGAGCGAAGAAGTTTCTCCTCGTGTGGCCGAGCAGTGAGCGGGGGGATATGGTACGCGTGAGCTACCAAGGAAGATGGCGCGGGCGGGCGAGCAGTGAGCGGGGGTAAATGGTGTGCGGCCGACGATGGGGAAGAGAGGAGGAAGAAGAAGAGAGGAGGAAGAAGAGTGGAAGACGGGGAAGAAAGTGCATTAAATCTCAATTCTACTAGTACTACTACCAGGATATAGGCACCGTCCTCCGGAGTGTAAATAGTTACACCGATGACATGTGGGTCTACCACAAGAGGGCCCATATGTCAGTTAATGGAGGACACAGGTGCGTAGGCGTATTTGCGGAAGCGTGCTCTACTGGCAAACATGATGGCAGTACTGGGTAAGGCTGTTTAGTAACACCAACACGCTGGTTCAGCTTATTAATTACGTGTCCCATCTGCTGCAGCGTGTTTTGTCACTTCACTACGAAGACTAGTTGAATAGTTCTCTCTAACCAAGATGGGGAATGATGGATCGCGAGGATTTCCTTTCTACAGTATCCCTATGCCTCTACGCTCACTTCACTCATTTTGCTCCGTACCTAGTCACTTGTTGAAATCTGTAGAAAGACAAATACTTCGTATTTGGGAACGGAGGGAGGCTTTTACTCTATACTGGAGTATTTGGGAACAGAGGGAGTATCACCATATGGAGAGAACAGAGGAAGTTTGAAATATGAACATGTCAATGGGAGGGAGTAAGCCCATGCATGCATGCATGCATGCAACATGCAACACTCACACATACTCCACATGGACGCACGCAACACTCACGCACCCATGCGGCACACAGCACACGACGCAACACACACGCTCACGCTCAAGTGCTCAACCTACTCCCTACGTCCGTGAAAGACTATACATTTAGAGATTTACACATTGACCAGGTCACCAGGGTATAATTAACGCCCAAAAGTAGCAGACTTATGTGTGCATGCGACCATTGAGATAAGAAGATTAAATGAAGGCCGTTGCATGCTGTAATTAAGGATAGACATGTAGCCTATACCTACATCATAAGTTGGTGCATTAGTCAATCAATATCGATTTAGATTAAAGGCTAAATGCATTGGAAGTGTAGATGTACATCATGTACTACTACACTCTTTGTTTTATAGCCGATGTACACTCTTTGGTGGAAGGCCGAGGGAGGACACGTGCATGCACTCACATACACAGCCAGGGTGGTTCGGGCGCAAGGGTGGGACTGATTTCTTTGCTCCGCCAACTGACAGGTGGGACCCACAAACCAGGTGACAATTTAACCAGTCAACAAAGTGTCACGTCGACTATGTGGCCGGTCGGTAGGGTGCAATACGGTGCTCTACGATGAGCTAGTGATCGTATAATCTACGCAAAACTATATATAGTGACTGTAAAGAGTGTATTGTTACATACGTTGACCGCCAGTGTATTTTTCTCGTTTCAAATTAAGCCATATTAATCGGAAAGGATGCAGTATGGACTACTACTAGTACTAGTACTGCTTTGATGTGTCCCGTCAACTCGCCGAACGAGGAGAAGCTTGCTTACTACGCCT
Organism: Triticum timopheevii; assembly: GCA_963921465.1. NCBI lineage: Eukaryota > Viridiplantae > Streptophyta > Magnoliopsida > Poales > Poaceae > Triticum > Triticum timopheevii. Next base: position 470,918,587 of record OY997274.1, read on the forward strand.
CTCCCTCGCCCACGCGTGCGATGGTTCGCAGGACAAGGAGAGGGTTTTGACTACAGCGCCCTCTCCCTCTTCCTCTCCCTCGCCCTCGCCCTCGCCCTCGCGGTGGACGTGCAGCAGTTCAATCGGTGTCAGATTGCCAGACGCATATTGTACTGTAGTATCATCATTGTTGGACCTTCCGAAGAGGCGAAGAGGCAAGTGCAAGGTTCACACGAGTACGAACTGTTGAACCTCCCGAAGAGGCAAAGAGCCAAGCGCAAGGTTTTATAGGAGTTGTCATCCTAGTAGGAGTGTACTACAACTATAGCGAACGATGCTACTGTATGATGCCGCCACGTCACGTATATCCAAAGCTGTGCCACCTTTTTTTCTCAAAGAGTGTGTTGGAGCCCGTGCAACAACCACACAAGTTGCACGTACACATAACACATTTACTAGTAATAAATTCTAAAGGACAAATGCTAGTATGCCACACAAGTTCATCTCCAATTCATGTGATAAATTTGTGCACGACTAGTCTACATATATTCACAGCGCTACCGTTCACAATTACCGTACTCCACTTACATGTTATAGATGGGCTACATTCATGTCCTCCTCCAGGTTCCAGTCCCAGGTGTTCTTCATGGATGGCACAATCCATAGCGGTGGGCAACGGGAATCATTGTCGCAGCTTTCTAGTCTGGTTCCACACGATGGAGACTCATCCAAGCTGAAGCGGCATAAATCAGGGATAGCGTGTCCCAGCATGTCGTTCATCCGGCAGTGCACAATGAAGACATAACCATGCTTCATGAACGGTAGGACTTCCGTGTCGTGCACGGAAGGTGGCATCCGCTTCACAATGGGGTAGCTGTCCCCGATGAAAAGCGAGTACTCTCCAAGAGTGTTCCTCGGCACCCACGTAGCATCACGGGGGTCGAACTCGGCGCCGTTCATCTAGTACACGCGGCATCCCAGATCTGGACACATGGTGACATACATAGTCAAGGTCCAAGCATAATAATGTTGTGCTCAAATATGGCGGTCAGTAATACTATGCAGCAAATAGTACTACTCCGGTATAGAGGAAGTAAAATAACCGGCTTATTATATGTAGCCACTCTTGGTTACATGGATGAGATAGTAAGACATGGAAAAACAAAAATGGTGGCAGCTAGTGGGTTCAAGTCTTCAAGGGCCCAGCTAGCTATACGCGTCCTCCAAGGTAAAAAGTACTCCTACTAGTAGTACTAAGTATACTACTAGTACAACAATGAAAGAGAAGGCGAGAGGGTTAAAAAATGGAATACCTGGGTAGATGGTGACGGTCTGATCGTGGTAGATTGTGTGACCATGTTGCACATCAGTGGTACCATGGGTAACGACTGCTAAGATAGTTGATCCCAATATGCCAAAGTCAGCTACAAGCTTCCAGGTTAGACCGAATCGCGGATGCAAATGCACATCCAGGATCGGCGATCTTATTTTGATCGGGGGATGACTGGTCCCTGCAAAATAATGGAGTACCGTTAGGGATGCAAATGATGGTTTGTGCATTCCTTTTGTAATCTCCCATACCGTAGGATGGCAACCAGATGAAACAAGTCCCCTGGCTTGTCACCATGAAGATGCGGCCTAGATGGCGCACGGCATCTTCGAACGTGTAGGGGTACAAATCTGCCGCCGCCAACATGCGCCAGACTCTGCCGTCATTGCGTCTTGCATTGATGGCAATCCTTATGTCGAACACCACGATAAGATAGTAATCGTCGTAGCCGCGTCGCTTTGTTGGCGGGTCCACAATTGCTATCTTCTTCAATCTCATGTAGGCATCATCATACGTATTCAAGCCCAGCCACCGGAGGTATGCAAGCCAATCTTTGTTGGCACCGACCCAGACCTATATATAAGACGGTGGGCAGCGGAGAAATTACGGGATGGAAATGGAATAACTAAGTACTACATGATCAAACTCCATTACTGACCTGCTCATCGGACAAAATCCGACTACCTCTCAATGTCGGCAACTCTAGCGGAGTCAACGTGCAACCATGGCCAGGGAGCAGTGGACTGTTCGAAGGATTGTCCCATAGAAGAACCTTCTCCTCGAGGACGCATGGAAGACCAACAAGCATGGCCTTTTCCCAAACCTGTTTAAGCAGCGTCTTGAAAAAGTTGGTGCAGGAAGCACCGAGTCTTGCGGCGGTGAGGACGTCGGAGCGACGTGCGATTTCTCCCAGAGGATCGTCGTCCAAGGTCTCCCAGCCCCGACGAGGAGGAGAACCGCCTGGCGAATCCATGGGAGCAGCAAAGAACTGCCTTCTCTTCGGGGGGAGGGGAATTGGCGAGGAGGAGATAAGAGCGTAGTAACCGCAGGGCCTCATCCCTTCCAACTATAGATCATTCCTCAGCGAAGGGGTGAGGCTATTATTTACTACTAGTACTAGCATTATGGAACATTATGGGATTGCATTATACTGTAAATAATAGCACTAGTAAGAAATTTTTGGCACTAGGTAGTAGTTTTTGGCGTGGATTAAGAAATTTTGGGTATGTTTTTGCCATTTTTTGTACACGCCAACTAGTGTCAAAAAATGTCTTACATTATGTGACGGAGGAGTACGTACTCGTACTGTAGCAGTACCAGTACTAGTTTTCTCAACTACGAGTATTAGTGCGATGTACTGCACTTCTAGTCTAGTCTAGTCTAGTATAGTGCACTAGTTTTGAACTCTTGACTCTCAGGGCCAAGGAGCTACAGTTGGAAGTGGAGGGTACTACTGTTCTCTAGAACCATCGTTGTACTATCAATGTAGGGGAAGTACACCTGCGTAGTGGCCTAGTGGGTACTCTCGGTGCTATATTCAGCCGCTCCTCTCACGTAGAAGTAGCTGGCCTACTCAGCCGCTCCTCTCACGCACACACTAGCAGCCTGTTTATCAGCGACAGTTACTGCGGTCTGCGGGGGCAAAACATTTGAGTTATTTGATACAGCGAGACTAGGCTTTTCTCTTCCATTTGTGGAGGTGTAATGGATCTCATTGAACTTTGTTAGTAGTTCCTTCTTGATGAATGAGATGAAGCAAAGCTTTTGCCTCCGTGTCAAAAAAACACATCAAGAGGAATTTCTTTTATAGTAGAGCCGATAATGGAGTGAAGTCCAGGCGTGCAATGCCACAAGCTACAGAGTACTAGTAGTACAACACTTTACATAGAGTACAGAGCCATATTGCACAGTTCCCAATGCCCCGCCAGGCTTTTCCGGCTCCTCGGGCTTAATTGGGAGGCGCTAGTTTAAATATGCTACTACTAGCTGATGAGGAAGCTGCAAGCGAGGTGCGGCTCGGGCGAGCACGCGAGCCACAAGATGTTGGGAAGGAAAACCCGTTCACGTGGCTAGGTTGTCCAGTGCACCCAGATTGTGGGGCCGCACGTCCGTTTGACTTCAAAACTCAAACTACCCGTGTAAAATATTGGCTCGCAGCGAAGTGTAGTAGTACTATTTTTTAAAAAGGCCGCCGTGCATCCGGCCGGGATCAAACCCAGAAAACGAGGTATACACACCCGCGACCACTAGTAGTACTCGTTGGAGTACAACGCAACCTAGAATCGCCTTTTGTCGCTAGTAGTACGTACATTGTTCCTTACAAGAAACCCCTAATTATGCAAGAAACCACTAAAATGCCAAGAAACTACTACCACTTGCATACGTGCCAGACTTAAGATAAGACTACCTTATCAACCATTGTACATGCTCTTACCAACCGAAATCCTCGAGTGACCTCCTACCTCCGGCCCGTCCACCTAGTCATCCTCGGCCATGGGACGCAGCTACCGCCACCGGCAGAAGGCGAGGTCAAAACCGTCGGCGGTGCAGAGCCCATGTTGCGGCAGCCCGGATGCCAGCTCCGTCCAGCGCTCGCGGCCGCTAGCTAGCCAAGATAGCTCCATCCAGCTGCTTGTCTGCAAATTTTGCTAGCTAGATTGGCACGACAGCGTGGTGGCTTGCTCGCGCGCGCCACGCTCAGGCCAGCCATCTGGCTTGAGCGAAGGCCAGCGCAGCGGCTTGCTCGCTCGTGAGTCACGCTAGGGCCAGCCTACCAACCCGTGCGGAGGCCAGCGTGGCGTCCGGCGCCACCGACGAACACGCATCAGTACTGTTTGAAGTAATGTTTAGGAAAAATAATGATTTGAGGGGGAATAACAGGATAGAAGGTCAGATGTGGGTCCCTCGTGTCAACGGTCAAACAAAATGTGTTGGTTTAAGCTGCCTCGTCAGCACGGACGTGTGGGCCAACCCAGTCATAAATGGGTTTAAACGAACCTAATCGATAGGAGTACTAGGTAGTAGTAGTTTTTGGCGTGGATTCAGAAATTTTGGGTACGTTTTTGCTATTTTTTGTACAATAGATTCTTCCTAGGGCTGGTTGGAAGTGGTAGTTTTTTGTTAAATACTCTACATATTGTAACTAGGAGTGAAAGTTAAGCTTTGGAAGCCAATAAGCAAGGCTAGTTACATAGTGCATATGTGTACATGATTGAAAGTATATATCAACCACGAGTGACTAATATCTTGATGGAAAACTCGAAACTATGGAATACTAGAAAAAAATACATGGTTGGAAATACTAGCAATGTTCATGTCCGTTGCAACGAGTCATAATTAGAATAATACTTATTCACAAACTTGGTACAAAACACCCTAATTTTGATATACATATGTATATTATGTTTCAATTATAATATATTCCTTGGGCTGTTTGGTGAGGTCAAGGAGGGATGTGGTTGGTTTTAAGATACTAATTATGGGTTTTTCTGTAAATTGGTAGACAAGTGGGATGTTGGTGAGAAAAGGCAACAACTTACCTCACAATCGTTAGATGTAGATCTAATGGTCAGAAACGACGGACGGCAGACACACCAGCATCACCAACTTAGTCTTGTGTAGGAGTACTAGCAAGATCCGTGCATTAACGGAACATCAAGATGCATTTTTTTATAAAAACACTTGTTGTGATTGACCCTTGCGGGAGTAATCCCATGTGTAAAAACTAATGATATCTCGAGAAATATGAGATAAGGTGAAGAGGAGTTGGGTGTGGGGTGGTTGGTGGTCGGACTGAGCGGAGGCATGGGGATTGACGACACCGGCAGCGGCCACTAGGCCAGTTTGTTCCAGAGGCTTCCTTTCTTAATTGCTCAGCAATGAGGTTTGTTGGAGATAAGGATGAATGAGGGAAGGCCTTGTCTGCAAATGTGGAGAGGGGTGCGGGTATATTTTAGTTTAATTTCCATCAGTCAGATATAGATCAGACGGTCTATATTGCAAGATGGCACACGTACCATCATCACCAAATCGGTTTTTTTATAAAAGAAGAAATATAAGTATGGAGATACAAACGTATTATCGATACTTGCTTCCGTAAACTAGCATCTACATTCTATTCAACGCCTCGGCATGTGGGGCCTTAGCACAATGACTTCTCGACTGTGTAAAACAAAGATTTTCCCGTCACGGACAAGGAGGGGGTGACGGCGGTGCGCTTTTTGGCTTGCTCTAGTCCTAGTAGTCATACTAGGTGGTCTAAGCACATGTAGATTTATTCTTTTTCACGTCTCGTGTTCGCCGTACTGCCACGACTGTTGATGAGTAGACGGTAAGTTGTTCACGGGGAAACCCTTGTTGAGCGTGTTTGCGAGAGAGAGAGAGAGAGAGAGAGACAGTGTGCGTGTGCGATATGTTAGAGATTGAGGCAATGATAACAGATTCTTTGTGTCTATGTGTGTGGAGGATAGAGAGAGACATGTACATGGGGCTTTGTGTTGTGTAACGTGGAGACACATATACATAATTAGAGAGTGAATGTGTGAGATACACATGCGGACATGGGGAGAGATGAGGATCCAGATAAATGGGTGTTTGTGCGTGTCTGTGTGTGTTTGTGCACACGTTTGTGTGTGACAGGGAGAGAGTGTATGTGGAGTAGAGAGACCACTAATGATGTAAACCTAGTATAAGGGAAGGGGGAATGGTGTGACATGTGTAGTAGTGAGATAGCATGGGTGCGGGCGGGGGGAGCAGACTATTTGGAAGAGACATCGAGTGTGTGTGTGGGAGAGGGGTGTGAGAGCGAGAGAAAGAGAGAGATAGCGATGGAGAGAGAGAGGGAGAGAGAGAGACAGAGAGACAGAGATACAGAGAGAGAGAGAGGAAGAGAGGGGGCGAGAGGGGTCGTTTGTGTCCATAAATGGCGTATAGATAGGGAGACAATGTTGATGTTGTCTGAAATTGGCCTATGAACGGAGACGCAGGGGAAGCGAGTTATCGTGTGTGTGTTAGGGACTTCATGAGAGATCTAGAATAGATGGTGTAGAGAACAATGTGCGAAATCGAGAACGATTATACATTGGGGAGCTATGCAAAGAGTCACGACATATATGTATACAAGGAAGGAGCTGGGGCGGGTCCGCATGTGGGAGAGATAGAAAGAGGAGAGTGGTGCCCAAGGAGACAAAGTGTGCTTGTTTGCAGTGGGGGTGGTGTGTGAGGTGAGTGCGCGAGAACCACATAACTAGGGAGATAGATGTTTGGGGGCAACGTTTTGTGTGTATGGGAAATATACACTCTACATAGTGCGTGTGCTTGGGTAAGAGAGATAGCGGGAGACCTAGAGAGTGAGGGAAGAGATGTGTGCATGCCCGGGAGACAAAGTGATAGAGACCTATGTTGGGGTCCGGACTTTACAAGAGAGAGGGGTGTTAATGTGCTCGTGTGTTGGTGTCTGGGGGAGAGAACGACTTCTCTATATATGTGTGTGTGTGTGTGTGGTGGTGGTGGTGGTGGTGGGGGGTGACTTCAGATAAAGAGTGAGGTGTCTATATTTGAGGGACTTTAGCGTAATTGAGATATTGTGCACTCATGGTTGATCAATTTGTTTCAGAGTTTGTACTATGAGATAACGATACTTTTGAACATGCGTGATATACCTTGATGTACCAGAATTACAAACCTAAGATTGGAATTTTGGAATTCGAGTCCATCATTAGCTTTTGTAATTCATTTAAACAGAGGTACATTTTTTAAGACGGAATGTTGTGATTTCAAATTCATCTATCAAACCTAGAGATATACACATACAGGCTTGTTCAAACTTTATAATCATTCACTTTATTCATACACATACACATTTTTGCTTTTGTCATCATATTTAGGATAAACACATTTGGAATTTCATTTGAATTGGACCGTATGATGGTATTTGCTTGTAGTAGCTCAATGATCCATATTTGAATTGAATGGACAATCTAAGTTTCGAGTTGGAGACATTGATTTTCAAAACTTGCACATTTTTTTGCGTGCAAAACAAACAAATTGTCGGCCATGATATCATAGTCGGGCGTACGAGAGCAGAATACTTATAATTTTAGGCGCCAAAAGCTTTCAAACTTCCCGCTCACATCGAAATATCACGCGCCCGAAAGTTTAGCCCTGCGATATTCCTGTTTTACCCCTGCCACATGAACGGAAAAAGGGCTGCTTTGGTAACTCCATTGTTTTCCCCTCTTTGCCCCCAACATTCTTCCCCAGAGCCCCTCCCCTTCCCCTCCCCGACCCCCAACCACGGCAAGCCGCCGAATCTAGTCCTTCGCCACAGCGGTGGACCTCACACCCCGCCGGATCTTCCTTCCGCACCTTGGAACCCCCAACTGCCAACTCACCACTTCACCGGAGCCGCTTCAGCGACTGGCTTGTCCACCGCTCCAGATCTCCTTGACCGCCATCATGGTCCACCGCACCGGATCTACTTAACCGGCGCCCTCGTCCACCACAGCGTAGGCCCTTCACTGACTCCCTCATCCGCCCCTTCGCCGGCCCTTCATACAAGCCCTCGTCCTCGGCAACAGATCTGCCTCACCGAAAGCACTATACAACGCGCCCGCCGAAGCCTTCGTCCACTGCACCGGACCCGCTCCACGGACACCATATTCAACTCCATCAGCCCTACTTTATCGACGCCGCAGCCTCATCAGGTTATTTCGATTTGTACTCCTTCGGTTTTTCTCTTTATCGTGCAACTGTTCACTTACCACAGATGAGCTTTCTTGTATGTCGACAGGCGCCGCAACCGTAGCACTGGAGCCGCTTCAGCAACGGCAACAGCCGGCTCAAACTCAACCGCAACACGAGCACCATCGACAATCCTTAGCTATAAAGTATGACAATGATACCCATACGCCGCCGAGAATCAGGTACTATCATCCAACGGCCGGCTCCTATGTTCACTTTCCTAGCATAAGCACCGCACCTTTGAATTTCTTCAGGGCATCATTCAGTTTTTCATGAGACGCGTTATTCTGCTTGCACCTGTAGGGCCATACTTCTAGCAGTGAACATGTTACATGTGCTAAATTACATACCAGTGCACATATAGTTAATATGCTTTAGTTTTGTTCTGATGCCACCTATTGGTTCCATCAAAGTGGTTAATGTTCTCTATGCTTAATTACACATCAGCAAACTAGCATGTGGTTCTGCTGCTTTTTGTTCGTTTTACCCTACATTTTCTGATGCTAGCTACTACATCACTGCTCCGAGCCTCTGTTCATTACTCCCTCCGTCCCATAATATAAGAATGTTTTAAACACTAGTGTAGTGTTAAAAACATTCTTATATTTTGGGACAGAGGGAGTACTTGTTTGTGTGTTCTTGATCTTACCAAGTTGCATGACTAATTTGATGCTTCTATTAATTATGGAGCTGCCAACCCCATCAAGCAAAATATTTGTTCTTTTGGGGCTGGCACCTCGAACAAGCATAAAAATAGAGGGAAGCAGATATATTGTCGTGTATGCACACACCCTTCTTTCATTAGTTTAGATGAACCATTGATGATCAATTCGGACCAGTGCATGCGATTAAAATTAATTTTACCTAAATAGATGGTGCAGAATAAACTACAACAATTAGATTTGCAACCACGGGATGCTGACGATATTTTCAAAGAACATTGCAACAGCAACTAGGCTTCACAACAACATATGGTAAGCCATTGTGTTTTAGTACATGTGAAATATAATGCGAGTGGGCTGCTTTCTTGGCTTGTGCCCTCAACGTGTAATCCTAGCGAATTACAAATAGTTCAGTTGTCTGCTTTGCTGTATTGCTTGATTCGAATGCTTGTTTGTTGTTACGCTATACCTGAGTTGGCCAATATGTCAGCAGTGCCTGCTATACTATCGTAAAGAAATGCATGCCTATTTCATTTGAGTCCTTAACTTTTCCTCTCAACTTCATCACAAGACTGTCTTCGTAGTTTATATGAGGCCACACTGTTAAGTGCTTTCTTAGATTATTTCAACTGCTTAGATGCCTTGGCAACTTAAATATAGCGGTTGTACACTCCCTTTCAACTAGGGATGTCAACTGGGTCCCATTTAATCCCGATTAAAGTCCACTAGTGGTATGATAGTTCAGAAGAGTTTTTGTTTTTTGAGGAAAATGAACTAGGGAGGTAGCAAAAACTAAGGACTGGCGGACGTCGTTTATTTGCCACTTACATCCCTAGTTTCATCTTACCATTTTAATTTCTTTTCGGCTGATGCTGCTTCGAACCATTCAAATATAGTTTGCCATGCTCGGCAATAATTCGTCTGTCATTTACCATGTAAGCTTACTGCCTGGATCATACGATAACTATCTCTTACTTATGTCCAGCGGAAACCTTTCAGGATGCCGTTCACACTAGGACACAATGTACAACCCCAGAATCTATTTGTGGAAGCAGTGCGCCATCCATGTTACCAGATGGTAGCAGTTCAGAGGCAACACCGCCGGAGAGCAGTCTGAGCACAGATATTATAGTGCTTGAGGCTCTACTAGAGGCAGAAAGAGATGGTGTGGCTGCCATGAATGCGGTAATCTTTATCTTGAGGCTGGAAATTACGGAATTAGCGACACGCATTATGCAAGCAACCCAAGAATTGGAGGAAGTAAGAATGTTGCATTTGAAGATGGAGGAGGTCCTGCTGTTTCTGCTATCTGAAGCCCAAGGTAATCCCGGTTCTTCTTTAGATACCAGTTGAAATTGTCATTAGATTATTGTACTTGCATGTTGTGTCATGTATCTGAATGGATTATGTTGCAAGACCCCCTATGTTGTCCGGAATTCCATGTTGTCCATGTGTTGTAATGATCCGAATTTTTTCGGTGAGGTAATCCTCAGTATTTGTATGATTGACATAAGGTGAACTGTTTTTCGTGTGAGCATATTGTTTTGGATGAAATAACTGTTTGAATCAGAGTGTATCCAACCTACTGAATTCGAAGATCACGACATTTCTAAATCATAATCATATATAAAGGTGGAATAAATCTTTGTTGTGGTGTTGAAGAAATAAATAACAAAATGTATAATTATCTGTGGATATTCGTAATCGAATACAAATTGGATTTGAATTTAGTTTGCCAGGTCCCAGGGCAAACGTGAATGCTAATTCTCCCAAGTTTTGAACGAAGCGGCTAAACACCCACTATAATTTGTGGGCTGCCCGAAGCACGTGTTTCCAAGATGGAAATTACTGTCTACCCCTGACACTGAGTACATCCTTATCGACCAGATTTACACTGCTGTCGATAGGGGTAGACTAGTAACTTCAATCAAACGTGACACGACGGCCTCTGAGCCCATTCAGACACGGTGGGCGCCAAACGTGGGCGGCAAAACACATTTGATTCAAGCTCGTCTGAAAGACATCTGTCTCTTCCTCCATTTCCCTATTCATACACGGTGGGCGGCAAAACAAACTCTCCTCGTCTGAAATCGATGTAGGCCAATATTTTAAATAGGGGCAGATGTGTAACTTCCATCAGACGTGACACAACCGCCCTACTTGTCAGCCCCGTTCATACACCGTGGGCGCCAACCGTGGGCGGCAAAACACCCTCTCCTCGCCCGAAATAGTTATCGGCAAATATTTGGGAGATGCGAGATTACCGTCCTATCCCCAACCGACGCGATGTCCGAAATTTTAAATGGGGGATAAGTTCGTAACTTTCCCCCATTTCAGAGAAGCGCGTCCCAAAGTTTGAGATCCCCCCTCCCCTCCATTTCCCCATTCATACACCGGCGGCGGCACGACAACCTCCGCACTGCGGCCAGCCTCCTCCGTCCGCCACCCCATCCTCCACCTTGCCGGAGCCGCTACCCCTACCCCGTCGTCCACTGCAAGAGATGGACGTCTCTCATCCACGGCGCTGGACTAGGATCCTTTCATCGCCTCCTCTCGCTTCATCGGCGCCGTCGTCCACCTTGCCGTTGCCGCTCCTATGACCGCCTTGTCCACGGCAACATGATATATCCCCCAACCCGGCCGTCTGCCGTATAAAGTCTTCTTCCCCGCCGCCGATAGCCATCGCACCCCCAGCACCCTCAACGTATCAGCATAGGCCTACACGGCATCGCAAGAGAGGTGGTAATCTTCCATATGTGCTTAAGTTATTGATCTCACCCAGAAAATAGATCGTAATTTGTTTACTGTACTTTTCTTGTCCGTACCAAATCGTAGTGGCTAGTTGAAAGCAAACATTGGTTGCGAAGTAGCTTTGTCCGGTTTGCACCTTCAGATCCGCCATGGCACATGCACTATACTTGTAAAGCTTATGGTTTCCCCTTTTTATATTCACTACCATCATCGTAGGTGCTTCATGTCGTGCTAGCACTGTTCCTCAAGAGCTCAACCCAAAGCTTACGTGTTGAAATACGAATCTAATATGATGCTCATATCACTAAAACAGAGAACGTTTAATTGGTCACCTAATGTTCCTATATTCGTTTCGAAAAGCATGTGCGCCACCCACTGGTCCAGCTAGTTTCACTTTCCTGATTTTTCTCTTGATGGTTAGGGTTTTCCCCTTTTATCTACTCTACTATGATCTGCGTAGGTGCTTTCTGTCGTACTGGCATTACTCCACCCTTCAAGATAAACAACACAACACTCAGAATTCGAAAGCTTATTGTTCAAATATGATTGTGATATGATACTGATATTAGTTAACCGACATATTTAATTGGTTAGCTAAAGGTCCCACTTGAGTTTCCAAATGCATGTCGCGACATATAGAGAGATAGCATAATTGCATTTCTTTGTCACTTGTTGACCATACTTTCTTGTCCATACCAAATCTTAGTTGTTATTTCAAAGCAAACATCGGTTGCTAACTACCCTTTGCGCGGTTTGCAGCTTCAGATCTGCCATCCCACTGCCACGGTCAACACTATACTCATCATGCTTATGTTTTCCCCATTTTATGATGACCACAATCAGCCTACGTGGTTCGTGTCGTAATAGCACTGCTCCACCCATCGAGCTAAACAAGCTTAGTTGTACAAATTCATATCTGATATTATTGCTGATATTAGTAAAACTGAGAGATGTTTAATTGGTGAGCTAAATGTTCCTACTTTAGTTTCGAAATGCATGTGAGCCACATATGGAGAGACCGGAAAGAATAGTATTTCTCTGTGCGCTCTGGTTCATCATGGGTGGCAAACCGACATTGTATTGAACTTGTAATATCTTCAATCTGCTTGCTCTTCTGCTCTTCTTTAAGATGATACTCTTCTCTTGCGGTCGACTGGTCAGGTCGAGTTGTTCTCCCTTAGTATATTTTGAATCTGTCAGGTCAGGTCGACTTGTTCTTCTTTACTATATGTTGAAGCTATCATCTGCGAAGTGTCATCACTTCTGGAGCTCTCATATTTTGAGTAGTAGGCCACATTATATTAATGCACACAACAAATTACAGCATGCATGGCATCTTTTAAAAGAATTACAGAGATAGCACAAAGGGGTTTACAGGGAGGCAGTATTGGATTAGAATCACTTCTGCATTACAAAGAAAATCTCACTTGTTTTTATGTTTTCATGCATGTCAGATATTGAACATTATCAAAATGAATATGAGAATGGGCGCACGAGAGGAATATTGTGGAACGATCCACTGGCTAACAAACTTGGCATGGTGGAGGATGGCCTATCTTATTCACCCATCAAGGTGCTTGCTCTAGCTTTGCAAAGTTGTACTGGTCGCACATATTTTGCATCTAACCTCTTGCATTACTTCTACTTTGTTACACCATCTGCTTAGTTTAAGCATCATATATGATTATATGACATACCTATCCATTTTCTGTACCTATTCCATGTGTCGTCACACTATGTTTTTCCAGTCAAATGTTGTTCTTTCGTAATAGATGTCCAAAAGGAAGAGGGTGAGTGCAGATCCTCAAGGAGTTCAAACTAGGTATTTGGAAAAGGTAGTGATACCTGTTAAATCAGATAGATCAGCAGCCACAGAAAACACAGGCCCAACTGTGCCACACTTTACCCCTACTCCAGTGGCCAAACCCCTATTAGAACTGCTGGGAGCCCAGCGTCAGGTACTGTCTATGATATCAATTCAAAATTTGAACTCCTAAATTTCTGCTTGTGCCTAACCTTCTCTCTTGTATGAAAACTAATTTTAGATGAATCTCCTTGCTCAAAGGATCATACGATCTCAAAACAATAATGGGCTCTGCATTGCTCTCGTCAGTACCTCTCTCCCTTTTGCCTTGTAACATTGTACTTAATTAATTGCTATTTGATTATGTATCATCAGTCTGCACCTAAGCTTCATTATCCTATGTTTCTTCCAATATTATTTGATCTATATTTACTCTTTGCAAAATGTAGAATAATGGCAACGCTTATAAAGAATTTTCTTTGGGGAATTTATTGAATTATCCTTCCATCAACATGGAGAAGGGCTTTGTCCAGCCCGTGTTAACATGTAATGTAAGTTCATCCTTCTCAAGCCTTCAAACTTTGTTCTAGTATAGATTTGGATAGGCATCATTTCCTCCACTGTTGTTTGCTTTGCTGTTTACATCTGATTGGGTGTTTGCAACAACTACCAGTTTCAAATTGTAGTTGTAAAAACATGTTCCTTATGCAGTACAGATCCATTTATTTGCTTATATAATTGTGAAACCTATTACGTGTCTCCTTGTTTCTCTTTCAGAGTCGTATCTCTTACGCCAGGCAGAACTTTAGGGAAGATAGTGAGCCAAACCATCTTGTGGACAGTGAGATGACCCCAAGGTCCTGTCTTGATGAAGGCAGTGAATTGAAGCTACTCTCCAGCAGGTGTGAGACAACCTCTGTGCAGTCGCTGCCTCAATCAGTTCGACTTCTTCAGTCTCAACTTAAAGCGGAAAGGCTTGCTTCAGCTCAGCTCCGACTTGAAGTCAAAGATGCAATGAAGATGTCAGAGGACTGCCGTGCGCACCATCAAGCCTTAAATCTAGTGTTGATGCATCTATCGTTGACACAACTGAGGTCTACTCAGCTTCTTCAGCTGTTTGGGGGGGCCTTCCTGGCCAGGCCTAGTGCCTTCTGAAGTGCTCTTAGTTTTGTATATTCTTTTGTTGGCGCGTTTATTTGCACTGGTGGCGAACTTTGATGCCCAGTGGATGTAATATGTGATAGCCGTGATAGCCTAGTGTAAGTTGCTTGCTTGTTTATTTCCTTGTTGTCTTGTTTATTTGTTTGCTTGTAGTCATTGCAGTTCTTTTTCCGCGGTTTGCTAGTGGCTGCAATAACCTATTTTTTAAAACTAGGCTACAATAACCATGGGCTAATATTTACTATAGTGACACTGGGCCTCCTACGGGCCGTAGAAACAGTGGGCCTTCTACGGGCCGTAGAAACAATGGGCCTTCTAAGGGCCGTAGAAACCATGGGCTTTCTACGGGCCGTATCATAAATGGGCCTAATACGGGTAGTATGATAACATGGGCCAATAACAGGCCACATTATGGCTGTAAACAGGCTAGAGTTGGAATCGTCCATTCATGGGCCGACCATAACGGGCCATCATTAATAGGCCGTAATTCATGACGCTATGAAAATGGCCCAACGTATTAACGGACCACAAACGGGCCGCATGTAACCACGGGCTGAATTTAGCCCACAAGCAGAAAATGACAGTAATGGGCCGTAAGTAAACAGATGCTGGAAATGAGACCAAGAATAAATGGGCTCCGAGAAGGCCGAAAGATAACATGGGCTGGAAACGGCCCAACAGAATAACGGGCCGTTAATGGGTATAAAGCGATACACTGTTCATTACGGGCCAGTTTCTCCACGGGACGTTAATGGGTGTAAAGTGATACACTATTCATTACGGGCCAGTTTCACCACGGGCCGTTAATAGGCTAAGAGTTACATAGGGCCTCATATGGGCCGAAAGACGTCATGGGCCATACATGGGCCAGAAGTGAAAACGGGCTGGAATCATATTAGGTGGCCTAGATGACGCTACTGGGCCTAATTCGGATAGGGCGTAACGGGCCTTGGCTTAGCGGGCTGTAAATGGGCTATATGCGAACAGGCCATTAACAGGCTTTCCATGGGCCGGCCCGCCACATTTTGACCAAGTCAAACGGGCCGGCCTTTTCACAAGAATGGGCCTCTGTTGGGCCGTGCCACGTGTCGACGTATCATAGGCGCCTCCCGTCCAATGAGTGGATGACATCTGTGCCAACGATGAGCAGACACGTGTTTCCTCCAGCCAATGATGATTTTACACGTGGAAAATCCCCATTGGTCGGGGCTGTTAATGGGTTATCGGATCCAAAACCCGACCCGGTAGCTTAACGGCGTTCCGTTACGGTGGATGCCATGTGTCGGTCACCCTTGACGAAAGCACTTCTGTGACGCGCGATTTATCGTCATGGAAGTGGACACTTCCGTGATGATAATTTTGGTAATGTCATGGAACACTTTTACGACATCACAGGTATGACTATCTTGATTCTGTCATAAATTTGTCATGGATGTACATGCATGACAAAAAACGCGACCTACTGTGACAAACATGTATCATCACGGAAGTGTATTTTTTTGTAGTGTTGTCAAAATTGATGGGCGTACGGGACCATTTGAGCGGCTTCCGTTCCTTCACCTGATCCTTGGCGGGGTTTCCTTTGCTCCAAAAGGGTTTGCTGAGGCGATTTGCTTCACTGTCTCGGCCCTCGCCGCCAGCAGCATTCTGACCTTTGTGCTTGTCACGCTTCTCATACTCAGCTCTCTGTCTCTTGACCAACTGTTCAACCTGATAGCAGTCTTGAAGTTCGTGGCCCTTGGTCCAATGGATCTTGTAGTACGGCCCATCACTCTTCCCGGCCTTCTCAGCAGCCGCAGCTTCCTGGCAATCAGCGCACACGGCAGCCTCCTTGCCGGGGACCTCAGCCTTGTTGATTTTGCCGGTACTAGGGGTGTCTGATCCTTCAATAGTCATCATTGCCTTATCCCTCCGCTTTTTACTGCGTTTCTTGCTCTTCTTCTGACTGGTTGATTCATCATCGTCCTCTGAATCAACATTGATGCAATCTTCCTCTTCGGGCAACCTCCTTCCCTCCTCCATCCGAGCACACTTATCCACTAGGGTGTACAACCCCTTCACAGTCTTGGGCAACCGCACGTTCATCTTAGAACGAATTCGGCGATTGCGCATATTGGACTGGAAGACAGCTATCACAGCTGTTGGATGGATATTTGGAATATTTCTTTGAACTTTGCTGAATCTCTGTAAATACTTATGGAGGGTTTCTCCTTCCTTCTATTGGAGAAGCTGCATGTCACTGGGTCGGCCCCGCTCCTACTGGCCACCGGTGAAGGCACCGATGAACTCGTGGCACAAGTCTTCCCATGATGAAATGGAGTTCTCCGACAGGTGCATCAGCCAAGACCTCACATTGGACTTGAGGGTCATGGGAAGTAGTTGGCGAACACCTTCTCATCTCTTCCCCTGGCATCCTGAACAACAATGGGGTAGATACTCAGGAACCCTGCCGGGTTCAGCCTCCCATCGTACTTCTCAGGTATCTCTGGCTTGAATGTGCGAACAGACGGCCAACGGACTCGCCGCAGCTCACGGGTAAAGGCAGGGCAACAAACTTCGAAAGGTAGGCACCCGCCAATACCGATCGTGGGTTAGTCGACGTCGGGGCCGTCGCACCCGTCGGTCCGGCGGAGGTCATCGCGGCACTGCTCGATGATGCACATGTCTCCTCTCCGCCTATCCTCCGGGGTTCGTCATTGGCCTGGACGTGCTCGAGGGTCATAGGAGGCCATCGAGACATCATCGGGGTCTTGATTTGGTTGCGCTCGCGCTGGCTGTCATGACAGAGACTACACTGTGGGGACGGCCCCCTCCGTACGGGAAGCAGCATGAGCCGTCGTTGTTGCTTGGGGAGGCCGTGGCGGGCCAGGTTGTTGTGAGCCCCCAGCTTCGGCGAAACCGAGTAGACTCTGGATGGCGGCACGCCATTCGTCCATCTGCTCAGCCGCAGGCGGAAAACTCAGCAGCAGCTGAGCCCGCGCCATGGCCTTCGAGGCTATACTTGGCATGGATGACGATGAAGTCGATTGCGCCGTCGCTCGGCTCCTGACGGTGCCGGTGGGAACAACACCATGCCCACGCTGTTGCGGTGCAACCACCTAGATGGCAGGGTGGTGCGGCGAAGGCGCTCGAGGGCCAGCGGCTCTGTTGGGCGCAGCGGTTTGGTTGACTCGCCCAGGGGAAAGCGCACGCGCAGTGGTCGTGCCTGTGATAGGGGCGGCCGGAGGGCGGCTGTTCGCCCCAGACTGAGCGCCATCACTGCAGCTTTGCCTGTCGGCGAGCGGAGCATGGCCGTCGAGGTGTTGTTGGTGTTGCTCTCCTCCGGTGCCTCCTGCTCCTGCATCGGCCACGGGGAAGTGGTGGTGGTGCCGCCTTCTCCGACCACTTCCCCAACAGCATCCACGTCCTCGCGTGTCTCCGCGCCCCATGCAGCATTGGAGGCCGCATGCGACAGAGCCTTCGAGGTGGATGGATGAGCCGAAGAAGCAGGTTTCTTCTTGGGTGCCATGGTCGATGGCAGTCGAAGATGCAGATGGCGACAAAGGCGACGCGCTGCTCATGTCTTCAGGTTCGCGCAAGCGCCTCCCCCTACCTGGCGTGCTAAAGATGTCACGGAAACCACAAACACCTATGGGACTAGGAGGCCCCTTGCTGGTACGGCAGGGGGACGTCGGGTTGCACAAAGAGCAGACCAACATGAGGCAGCACGACAGAGATCACACGGGCAGTTTTACCCAGGTTTGGGCCGCCGCGAGGCGTAAAAACCTACTCCTGCTTTGGTGGATAGATGGTGGAAATGTGGTAGTGGAGCGTAGTACATTTGCCTGGCAAGGGTTGCCTCAGGGCGGCAGTGACTACGCGCATACGGGGGTGTGAGTTACCCAACCTTCTAACCTCTCGAACCCCTTCTACCATTTCCATGGGCCTCCTTTTATAGGTTAAGGGGTCACCACAATGGCAAATAAGTCATTAGACACTGATAAGATAGCAAATAGTGCTATCATACCTAACTCTGCAGGTTGACAGTGCGCATTTAATGCACTGCTTAACGTCACGTCGTTGGTTGCCCGGCAAGGCTTGCCGGGCTATCCTGCTAACTCCATGCCTGCTTGTTTGACACGTTGTAAGACGAGTGTCATCTATGGGTTTTCTGGTAGAAAGGGGCTTCCATGTGGCGAATGGATGCCACTTAAGCACTATGCGGCTTGAGACCGCACTAATCGGCGACGTGAGTTGTGGTGGAGTGGTTGGTGAGGTAATTTAGCCTCCGCAAGTTCCGGCAGGCCCTGCCGGGACGCCTTGGTCATCTTCCTCTAGGGGTGGCCTCGTCCATTATATTGCCGGGCTCACCTCCCCGGCAAAGGAGGCCTTTCTGTTGATGATATCCTGCTTCTCTGGATTGGTCTTGGTCCCTCTGATCTGCTTGTTGGTCCTTCAAATCTCTTGGTTTCTTGTACTCTATCTTGGGTTGGTGCTTCAATCTTGATCCCGTGCTTGTGCACAGTCAGGGCAACAGACCCAGGGTTTGTTGCATCGACACCGCGCCCCCTTGCGTGCGTGGCTGTGCCCCTGTACCCTCCTTCTGCCATGCTCCCCTGTTATTGGTACTGTTGTGCCTTGACCTGCGCCTCGCGCCTGGCCGCGCACTCGCCTTCGGCCATCAACGCGGCCGCCGCCATTGGTGCACTTGCCCGCAGCCAGTGCCGCTCCACACTGCTACTAGCCGTGGCCGCCGGCCCGCCTTTGCCGCCCGCGCGCCCGGCCGCCCTGCCTCTGTTGCCCGTGCACTGAGCCCCCTTGACGGCGTCGTGGCCGCTCGCGCACCCCTACGGGTGCCCGTGTGCGTCCGGCCACACCAGTGGCCCAATGGGCCACTACCATGTGGACCCGTCCTTGTAGAAAAGAAAGAAAAAGAAAAGATAAAAATAATAAAGATAAAAGTAAGTTAATAAAGGTTAAGTCAATGACAGGTGGGCCCCAGCACCCACTTTGACTGGTCAACATGGACCAATCAGCCCCTCTGTGCACTGCTGGGTGCTCTGCACCGGGTGCACTCAGCGTTTTTTTTATTTTTTTTTCTTTTTAATAATTAAATTAATTTCAGAATTTTCAAAAATGTTTAAAACTTTGAAAAATCATATAAAATAATCTATAAGTCAGATGAAAATAATTTATATTTGAAAGTTGCTCAGAAAATGTGACGAATCTGAATACGCTATTCGTTCATCTGTCACATGCCTCTAGCATGATGAACATGGATGCCTACCTTTGATTCATCGGTCCGAAAACTACCAAACGCCAGGAAAACATTCCCAGTTGTTTTCCCGCTTCGTCTGTAACATGTAGCACTATGTTAGCTCACCCTAGCATAGCATATTGCCATGTCATGCATCTCGATGTTTTTTTTGCTTTATATTTATTGTTCCTTCCCCCTTTTCTCTCCGGTAGACACCGAGATTGATGCTGCTCTCGTGTACGACTATGCCCCTGACGTCCACCTACTTGCAGTAGAGCTTCCAGGCAAGCAAAACCCCCTTGATCATTCCTATATCGCCCATTTCCTTCTCTCTCATGCTTGCATTAGAGTTTTCTACTGTATATGATTGCTCCTATTCTGATGCATAGCCTTATTTTGTAACATGCTATTGTTACTTTCCTATTTATCCTATATGCTTACTATAGGTTGGTTAGTGATCCATTAGTGACCCCTCACCTTGTCCCTGTTGCCCCGCTTTATCACCAATGACTTGATCGGCGTCTAGTGCCCGTCACATCAGCTCACTCCCCTTATTGTACGACTCTGCAGAGCTACTATTGTGTGTCGAGGGTGATACCTCGTAACGCACTCCTGATGATATCTCTGTAGTGTAGCTAATCGGTCGTGGTCTACGAATGGTGATTCCTCCTCCTCCACCACTCCCAGTATCAACTCTGTCGTGCAACACCTCAAGTGTGAACCCTCGAGGGTGGTTCCTCCAAGTTCAACTTGACAGTTACATCTAGGAATCCATCGAGGGTGATTCCTGGGATTCCCTCTTGATGTTACGGACACATGGTTACTTGGACTTCACCCCAGAACCATGTTGAAGTCGGGTCGGCCCTGAGGGGTAACTACGAGAGATGTGGAGTCAAGTTGACTATGAGGTACCTGCGAGTTCATTATGCGGCACGACCGAGCATTCGTAGCCCTTGGCGTAAGTCCACGAGACAGGGTGACAGGGCCATGGACCATGGATCATTGATCGTATCTGCGTGCTCCCAAGACACTATCGGTTTGGATATGTGGTTCGAGTAGGGATCTAGCCTTTTCGCACTAACCACCATGCAGAAATAAGTATGATCACTCTGCACCGTATGATTCTTCCAAAAGCTTACAAACGATAGCGTTTAGCGGCGCACGCCTGGTTGGAAGGGAACCACCTGCACTTGTGTAAGGGGGTGGGTCTACTCCAGTCCGAATTCGCAACGTGCATGATTGCAAAGGACGATTGGCCCATGAACCCTTCACATTTAGGATGTAGACCGGCATGCTGGCCTCTCTGTTGAGCCTAGGTAGGACTAAGGTGTGTCGATCAGCCGAGGCCGGGCATGGCCGAGGAAAGTGTGTTCGACCGGAGTTAATCAAGCATGTTGTGTAAATTTGTGCACCCCTACAGGGAAGTTAACCTATTTGAATAACCGTGTCCATGGTAACGGACGCTCGGAGTTGTATCCTGATCTATACAACTAGAACTAGATACCAGAGGCATGAAGTTGATATGATGGTTCCGGGATTGCTTCTCGCAGAGAGTCGATGGAGGATCTCTGGGTGTTACTACAACATACTTGTTACTTTATAATATGCTAATATGCACTCTTCTAATGCTGCAAGATGCTTCAAGATCCTAGTCTTCGATAGGCTAGGTCTTTCTCTTCTATTATGGCATTCTGCAGTTCAGTCCAAAGATATAGCCCCTTTCTTTTGATACTGATGCATACTTAGTATAGAGCTGATGTAAGTCTTGCAAGTACTTTGGATGGGTACTAGTACTTTGGATGAGTACTGACGGTTTCTTTGCTACCTCTTTTCCCCCATACCCGATTGTTGCGATCAGACGACGGAGTCTAGGAGCGAGTTGACACCGCCGCCGACTACTACTACCCCGACGGAGCCTATTACTACATGGAGACCGCCGACAACCAGGAGTAGTTAGGAGGCTCCCAGGTAGGAGGCCTTGCCTTTTCGATCGGTGTTGTTTTTGCTAGCCTTCTTAAGGCAGAGTTGTTTACTTATGTCTGTACTCAGATATTGTTGCTTCTGCTGGCCCATTTGTATTCGAGCTTATGTATTCGAGCCCTCTGGCTTGTAATATAAAGCTTGTATGACTTTAATTTGTGTCTAGAGTTGTGTTGTGATATCTTCCCGTGAGTCTTTGATCTAGATTGTGCGCATTTGCGTGTATGATAAGTGCATGATTAATTCGGGGCATCACAATAGCACATTACCATCATCCCGTAAGAAGGCGTCATCACCACCCCTTCTTCCTTAGCAAGCGGCACTGACTTCGCTGCAGACGGCTGCTGACCCAGCCCACACTGTAGAGGACCATTGGAGCCACATGAAGATCTGTGCCAATACTCAACCACTCATGATGAGGTAAATGCAACTCTAATTATGACAGAGAGCTTTAAAGGAGAACAATGCATGGGTTGCATTGTGGAAGATCACCAAAAATACCACCTGTTACACATCATTGTGCCATCGGGACCCCGTCGCCACAGCTCCGACTTCATAGAAACAAAAAATTAAGGCAATTCGACAAACACACTGAAGAAGAGTGATAATTCCCAAGTGCAAGGAATTATCGTAACACTTTCCACTGATGAAGGTGGTAAGTATGGAGTGTCAAACCCACAAGGAGCTAAAGTTAAGATCAATGTTCTCTCAGGTCCTACCTGCCACTAATACAAACCTACGTACACCGAGCGTTTGCTTTATCTAGAAACAAGAAACAAAACTATGTTGTGTGTATAAAGAGGTAGTTTTGCAAGATAACATAGAACATTCACATAAAAGTAGGTGTTGCCTAGGTAAATATACAGGATACGTCTCCAACTATCTATAATTTTTGATTGTTCCATGATGTTATATTATCATTCTTGGATGTTTTACAATCATTTTATATCATTTTTTTGGTACTAGTGCCCAGTGCCAGTTGCTGTTTTCTGCTTGTTTTTTACATCGCAGGAAATCAATACCAAACGGAGTCCAAATGCAATGAAACTTTATGTGGATTTTTTGGGACCAGAAGACATCCAGTGGGCCGAAGAAGTACCGGAGAGGGAGCCCGAGGGGGGCACAAGACACCAGGGCGGGCCTGGGCCCCCAGGCGTGCCCAGGTGGGTGTGCCCACCTCGGTGGCCTCCCGCACCGCCTCTTTGCTCTATAAATACCCAAATATTCCAAAAACCCTAGGGAGTCGACGAAAATCAATTCCAGCCACCGCACGTTCCAAAAACACCAGATCCAATATAGAAACCATCGCGGAGGGGTTCATCATGTCCATTGGTGCCTCTCCGATGATGCGTGAGTAGTTCTTTGTAGACCTACGGGTCCGTAGTTAGTAGCTAGATGGCCTCCTCTCTCTCTCTCTCTCTCTCTCTCTCTCTCTCTCTCTCTCGATTCTCAATACAATGGTCTCTTGGAGATCCATATGATGTAAGTCTTTTTGCGGCGTGTTTGTTGGGATCCGATGAACTTTGAGTTTATGATCAGATCTATGTTTTTATCCATGAAAATTATTTGAGTCTTCTTTGATCTCTTATATGCATGATTGATCATAGCCTCGTATTTCTTCTCCGATATTTGGGTATTGTTTGGCCAACTTGATCTATTTGTGTTGCAATGGGAAGAGTTGCTTTGTGATGGGTTCGATCTTACGGTGCTTGATCCCAGTGACAGAATGGGAAACGACACATATGTATCGTGGCTATTAAGGATAACAAGATGGCGTCTATTTCTACATAAATAGATCTTGTCTATATCATGTCATCGTTCTTATTGCATTACTCTATTTTTCCATGAACTTAATACACTAGATGCATGTTGGATAGCGGTCGATGTGTGGAGTAATAGTAGTAGATGCAGGCAGGAGTTGGTCTACTAATCTTGGACGTGATGCCTATATAATGATCATTGCCTAGATATTGTCATGATTATTTCAAGTTCTATCAATTGCCCAACATTAATTGTTTTCCCACACTTTGCTATTTTTCTTGAGAGAAGCCACTATTGCAATCTATGGCCCCCGGGTCTCTTCTTATCATATTTGCTTTTGCGATCTATTTTCCTTTGCTTTTGCTTTCATATCTATTAAACCAAAAATACAAAAATACCTTGCTGCACTTCATTTTATTTGTGCTCCATTTATCCTATCTATTACAACTTTATCACCTCTCCGCGCTAATTTCTGGCACCGTTACCCGAAAGGGATTGACAACCCCTTTAATACGTCGGGTTGCGAGTATTTGTTATTTGTGTGCAGGGGCTATTTACGTTGTGTTGCGTGGTTCTCCTACTAGTTCGATAACCTTGGTCTCATCATTGAGGGAAATACCTACCTTGCTATGCTGCATCATCCCTTCCTGTTTGGGGAAATACCGACGTAGTTCAAGCAGGCATCAAAACGAATTTCTGGCGCCGTTGCCGGGGAGGATCATCAACATCAACCAGGTTCCTAATCACAAATCTCATCTCCTCGCAGTTTACATTATTTGCCATTTGCCTCTCGTTTTCCTCTCCCCCACTTCACAAAGAATTTCCATTTTATTCTCCCTCTTTTTTGTTCGCCGTTTTCTCGTCGGATCTATTCATGTTCTTGTTTTCTCGTCATAATAGCTGGTTTGAACGTCCCTCCTTTGTTACCAGATTTTGAAGTTCTATACTTCAAAAAATACAAGGAGAAAATTTGAAAGATGCTTGGTATAGGCTTATGGAGTCTTACCGTGTTTGTAATCTAAATGGAGACGCAAAAAATTTGATTAGGAATTTTTACATAGGATTGGCTTTGCATCATAGACAACTTTTGGATTTTGCTGCAAAAGGGAATTTTATTGAGTTTGATGTCAATGCTGCCTATGAAATCTTAGAAGGAATTTTGGGGGTTCCACCACAAAAGAAAGGGTTTTCTTTCACCCCAGAGGGAGCTCAAATTTTACACAAACTTGGTGATTTGCATAAGCATATGGATGAGTTGCAAAAATATAATGAACCTCTTAAACATCTCAACGGTAGCATCAACTGGCTGAACACTTTGATTACCTTTTGCAATAAATGGTTGGATATTTTACATCTCAAGATGGTTTATTTTCCAGAAAATTTAGGGAATCACAAAGAACCTCCCAGATTTGAAAAGACCCTTACTAAAGTGGCAAATATCACAGAAGAGAAAACTTAGATCAACGTGTTATGCCTAGCTAGGGGCGTAAAACGATAGCGCTTGTTGGGAGGCAACCCACCTTGTATCTTTTTGCTTTTTGGTTTTATTTATGTGTTCAATAAAATACCCAATTAATCCTCTGATTAGATGTGTTTTTGTGGTTTAGATTAGTGTTTGTGCCAAGCAAGGTCTTTGGGATGATTTGGGTGAGAGTTGATTTGATCTTCCGAAAAACAGAAACTTTTGCGCTCATGAAATTATTTTTCATTTCTATTAGAAGAGTGATTTTGAGTTGATTACTTTTGCAAAAGATTAATAAACAAATTATTCACGTCGTCCTAATGTTTCAGAATTTTTGGAATTATAGAAGTATTCGAAGTAGTTAGATTGCTACAGACTATTCTGTTTGACAGATTCTGTTTTGTTTGCGTCGTGTGCTTGTTTTGATGATTCAATGGTTTTCTTTGAAGAGTTTTTGCCATAGAAAAATTGGAATACAGTAGATACAATGCAAAAATAAAATATGAATGGGTTTGCAACAGTACTTATAGTAGTGGTTTGCTTTCTTATACTAACGGATCTCACGGAGGTTTTGTTGAGTTTTGTGTGATTGAAGTTTTCAAGTTTTGGGTGATATTATGATGGATGAAGGAATAAGGATTAGCAAAAGGCTAAGCTTGGGGATGAGCAAGGCACCCCAAGATAATATTCAAGAAGTAGCAAGCAACTAAGCTTGGGGATGCCCCCGAGTGGCATCCCTCTTTCTTCTAACAACCATCGGTATTTTACTTGGAGCTATATTTTTATTCGTCACATATTATGAGTTTTTCTTGGAGCGTCTTGTGTGATATGAGTCTTTGCTTGTTTTGCTTTGTGTTTTAAGTCTTGAATCCTTGTTGGACACACCGTTTTGGGAGAGCCAAAAATTATGCTATGCTTGCTCCTATTCTTCACTTAAATTTTTAGAGCCTGGGAATTGCTCTAGTGCTTCACTTATATCTTATTGAGCATGATGTGCTTTGTTATTTTTTAAGAAATTCTCTCTTGCTTCACTTAGATTATTTTGAGAGAAACAAATTTTATGCTCATGTTCTTCACTTGTATTTGTTTGAGCTTATTAAAAGCAACATATGAAAATAGTCCCAAAGTGATAGATATCCAAGGAGGATATAATCAAAACTTTCATGAAGATCATTGGACAAAAAAACTTGGTTCTTAGTGATGGTTTTGAGATATGACGATATGATATGTGAGTCATGCTGATGGGCAATTATGCTTTAGTAAGAATATTGGTGTTAAGGTTTGTGATTCCCAATGCAAGCATGAAAGTCAATAATTATGCAATTAAATTTATATCCTACTTATGGTGCATTATTCGGTGTTACTTATGCCTAATGCTTGGGTATGATATTTTTTGTTTCTTGGTTGGTCGCTTCTCAATCTTTTTGCTAGCCTTCATTTTGCACTAAGTATGATTACTACTTGTGCATCCAAAACCCTTTAAACCAGTTTTGCCATATGAGTCCACTATACCTACCTATATGCGGTATTTCCGTGCCATTCTAAGAAAATTTGTATGTGCTATCTCTAATTTTCAAAATAAACTTTTCTTTTGTGTGCTCGTACGGCTCGCAAGGCAGTGAGGGGTGGCTGATATTTTCCATGCTAGATGTGTTATTCTCACGATGAGTGCCTATTCACTTGTCGTTGCACAAGAGTACGGCAAAGGTATTAGGGATGCCCGGTCCCGAAATGAAAAATGAATTTACTTTATGTTGTCAAATAATAAATTCCTTGGAAAGTGTTGGTATGGAGGGCACCCGTGGATACAGACAAGCCATGGAAAGTGAAAGTATGGTGGAAAAAGGAATAAACTTTATTTTCTGTTTGGGAACCGCCTATGATGTATCTAGCATGGAAAGTGTTGGGAGCTCTAAGTCGTTTTCGTTGGTGGGAAAAGTATGCCTCCCAAAATCATTTTATCTCTCAAATTTCACTTTGAGCTCTGGCACCTCTACAAATCCCTACTTCCCTCTGCGAAGGGCCTTTCTTTTACTTTATGCAATTTTTATTTTGAATTTGAGTCTCCATCTTCTCTTATAAAGCACCAATTAAGGGGCACTATGATCATATTTAAGCATTGGGTGTAGCTAATATTCGAGTGTGTTTCATGAATGGATCAATGATTGAGCATAATGGGCTAGGGATAACTTGCTTTAGTGTTGATATTTTGAAAGACATGGTTGCTTGTTGATATGCTTGAGTATTAAAGTCTTCATGTCAAAACTAGATTGCTTTCAATTATATAAAAGTAAAAATGTCTATGCTACAAAGAAAAGATTAGGTGATGAACATGTTAGGCAGCATTCCACATCAAAAATTCTGTTTTTATCATTTACCTACTCGAGGATGAGCAGGAATTAAGCTTGGGGATGCTGATACATCTCCAATGTATCTATAATTTTTGGTTGTTCCATGTTGTTATATTATCATTCTTGGATGTTTTACAATCATTTTATAGTCATTTTATATCATTTTTTTGGTACTAACCTATTGACATAGTGCCCAGTGCCAGTTGCTGTTTTCTGCTTGTTTTTTACATCGCAGGAAATCAATACCAAACGGAGTCCAAACGCAGCAAAACTTTTTGTGGATTTTTTTGGACTAGAAGACATCCAGTGGGCCGAAGAAGTACCGGAGAGGGAGCCCGAGGGGGGCACAAGACACCAGGGCGCGCCTGGCCCCCCAGGCGCACCCAGGTGGGTTCTGCCCACCTCAGTGGCCTCCCACACCGCCTCTTTTCTCTATAAATACCCCCAATATTGTAGAAACCCTAGGGGAGTCGACGAAAATCAATTTCAGCCGCCGCAAGTTCTAGAAACACCAGATCCATCTAGACACCATCGCGGAGGGGTTCATCATGTCCATTGGTGCCTCTTCGATGATGCGTGAGTAGTTCTTTGTAGACCTACGGGTCCGTACTTAGTAGCTAGATGGCTTCCTCTCTCTCTTGATTCTCAATACAATGGTCTCTTGGAGATCCATATGATGTAAGTCTTTTTGCGGTGTGTTTGTTGGGATCCGATGAACTTTGAGTTTAGGATCAGATCTATGTTTAAATCCATGAAAGTTATTTGAGTCTTCTTTGATCTCTTATATGCATGATTGATTATAGCCTCGTATTTCTTCTCCGATATTTGGTTATTGTTTGGCCAACTTGATCTATTTATATTGCAATGGGAAAAGGTGTGTTGTGATGGGTTCGATCTTACAGTGCTTGATCCCAGTGACAGAAGGGGAAACGACATGTATGTATCGTTGCTATTAAGGATAACAAGATGGGGTCTATTTCTACATAAATAGATATTGTCTACATCATGTCATCATTCTTATTGCATTATTCCGGTTTTTACATGAACTTAATACACTAGATGCATGCTGGATAGCGGTCGATGTGTGGAGTAATACTAGTAGATACAGGCAGGAGTCAATCTACTAATCTTGGACGTGATGCCTATATAATGATGATTGCTTGGATATCGTCATGATTATTTGAAGTTCTATCAATTGCCCAACAGTAATTGTTTTCCCACCGCTTGCTATTTTTCTCGAGAGAAGCCACTAGTGAAATCTACGCCCCTTCGGGTCTCTTCTTATCATATTTGCCTTTGCGATCTATTTGCCTTTGCTTTTATTTTCAGATATATTAAACCAAAAATACAAAAATACCTTGCTGCACTTTATTTTATTTGTGCTACATTTATCCTATCTATTACAACTTTATCACATCTTCGTGCCAATTTCTGGCACCGTTACCCGAAAGGGATTGACAACCCTTTTAATACATCGGGTTGTGAGTATTTGTTATTCGTGTGCAGGGGCTGTTTACGTTGTGTTACGTGGTTCTCCCACTGGTTCGATAACTTTGGTCTCATCACTGAGGGAAATACCTACCGTCGCTGTGCTGCATCATCCCTTCCTCTTTGGGGAAATACCGACGTAGTTCAAGCAGGCATCAATGCAATATAATACAAATAGGAGTATGAAATAGTGGTGGTATGGTGTGCATAAAGGTAATCACCTAAGTTACTAAACCGACCATCATTGCAAGTTTATATGTGGGAGAGGTCTGTGCTAGCATGCAATCCCTTACGTGGAATTTAATGCACTTATGGTTGGAACTATTAGCAAGCATCTGAACTACTAACAAGTTTATTAAGGTAAAACACAACCATATCTTTAAGATAAATCGGCCCCCGTTCAATCTCGTATGTATCAATTTCCATGGTCAGGCGAGGTTTCAGTCACTCCTGCCCCCCATATGCATAGTCCTATCAACATACAACTAACCCTATGTTGTGATCCACACGCGCGCTCATATGATGGGCACCAAAGGACAGTGACATAACCAAAAGCAACTCAAACAATCATGGCAATTCACCAATGAACCCATAGGACAACAATAATATATTTAGACACAAAGAAGATGCAAGAAATCATCATCATAATAATCAATAGGATCCAACACCATGTTAAAGTAGGGGATTACAGCGGGTTGTGGGAGAGTGGACTGCTGAAAAGAGATGGGAAAGGTTATGAATATGTTGGTGAAGATGGCGACATTGATGAAGATGATCGCCATAATGATGGCTCTCCCTCCAGCTTGTTCGTCCATGGCCTCCCCTATATGGGGAGAGGTTCTCCCCTCTGGTCCTTGGCCACCATGGCTCCTGAAGGGGCGAGAGAACCTTCGAGGTTGGATCTCTTCTCTCTGTCTCTCTATTTTTCGGTCTTGTTTTATGGCCAAACATCATTTCTTCTATAGCCGGAGATACATAACCCCGATCGGGCTGAAATTTTGATGAATCCCCCCCCCCATAAAATGAGCTTTATTGCGACGAAAGAAGGGCTCCAAATGGCATCCACAGCCCCCACACGAGCCCACGGTGCGACCAGGGATAGCAGTGCCACCTGGTCGTGTGGGGCCCTCGGGCACCTCCTTGCATTGATTCCTTTGCCCAAAAATCTCATATATTCCTAAAAAAATCATATTAAATCACTGGTGTATTTTGACCTTCCTAGATATTGTTTTTTTATAAAACCAAAAACATGACATTTTTACACTCATTTCAACCTTGTTTAAACCGATATATTTCATTAAAAGAGAGATATTCGCTTCGATATTACCACTAATAACTAATGAATGGAAAGGATTCCATAAACCCTCTATTTGATATTTTTCCCACAGGAAATGGGCTAGAAAGGGAAGATATCACGTGGGAGAAAGGAAATGAAGGAAAATGGAGAAGAAATAAATCACCAGGAGGTGTCAGAAAGCCACCAGAGCGAAAGACGACGTTCCATGTGATTGCACGTGCTCGCATGAGCAGTCGTTTGGAGTGGAAACTGAGGTAGGTCATCCACCTGAACAACTTTTATTAAGGGAACCCTGTCTAAATGTTAATAGAATGAGCAGAGGAGGAGCGTCGAGCACAACCACAATCCATTCATCATCATCATCATCATCATCTATAAACTCTAGCCGCTGCCATTTTCACCTCCATACATTACAAAAATATACACTTCCGTGATGATACGTGTTTGTCACAGTAGGTCATGTTTTAAGTCATGCATGTACATACATGAAGATTGTATGACAAAATCAAGATAGTTATACCTGTGCTATTGTAGAAGTGTTCCATGACATTACCAAAATTATCATCACGGAAGTGTCCACTTCCATGTCGATAAATCGCACGTCATGGAAGTTCTTTCGTCAAGGGTGACCGACCCGTGGCATCCACCATAACGTGTCGCTGTTAAGTTATCGGGTCCGGTTTTGGATCCGATAACCGGCTAACAGCCACGACCAATGGGGACTTTCCACGTGTAAATTTCTCATTGGCCAGAGGAACCACGTGTCGGCTCACCGTTGGGACAGATATCATCCACTCATTGGACAGAAGGCGCCTATGATATGTCGACACATGGTAAAACCCAATAGAGGCCCATTCTGGTGAAAAGGCTGGCCCGTTTGACTTGGTCAAAAGGTAGCGGGCCGACCCACAAGAAGCCTATTAACGACATGTTCGCATATAGCCCATTTACATACATCCCACGAAGTCACGACCCATTACGGCCTATCCGAATTAGGCCCAGTAGCGTCATCTAGGCCGTCCAATATGATTCCAGCCCATTGTAACTTCCAGCCCATGCATGGCCCATGATGTCTTTCAGCCCATATGAGACCCTTTGTAACTCTTGGCCTATTAATGGCCCGTGGTGAAACTGGCCCGTAATGAATAGTGTATCGCTTTATACCCATTAACGGCCCATTATTCTGTTGGGCCGTTTCCAGCCCATGTTATCTTTTGGCCTTCACAGGGCCCATTTATTCTTGAGCTCATTTCTAGCATTCGGTTACTTACGGCCCATTACTGGCCTTTTCTGCTTTGTGGGCCAAATTCAGCCCGTGGTTACAGTCAGCCCGCTTGTGGCCCGTTAATCCGTTGGGCCATTTTCATAGCGTCATCAAATACGATCGATTAATGATGGCATGTTATGGTCGGCCCATCAACGGACGATTCTAACTCTAGCTTGTTTACAACCCATAATGCGGTCTGTTATTGGCCCATGTTTGGCCAATCGATCATACGGCCCGTAGAAGGCCCATTGATGCTACGACCTGTATAAGGCCCATTTTTTCTACTACCCGTAGAGGGCCCATTGTTTCTACGGCCCGTAGAAGGCCCATTTTTACGGCCCGTAGGAGGCCCATGGTCACTACAGTAAATATGTAGCCCATGGTTATTGTGGCCTAGTTTTAAAAAATAGGTTATTGCGGCCACTAGCAAACCGCAGAAAAAGAATTGCACTCACTACAAGCAAACAAATAAGGAAGATAACAAGGAAATAAATAAGCAAGCAACTTATGCTAGGCTATCATGGCTATTACACATATTACATCCACCGGGCATCAAAGTTTGCCACCAGTGCAAATATAGGGAACAAAGCAACATATCACATACACTGGTTGTCAAAGTTGGCGACCAGTGCAAATACACTCCGCAGTAAAACAAGTCCAGAACTGAAACCACTTCAGAAGAGCTCAAGAAACAATATCTTGGGTACCCATAATGCTGGCAACATGCTTAGCAAGCTTATTAACTTTCTCTTGTTTGGCGCTTAAATCCTCCAGCGCTTGCTGTTGTACCAGAAAGTATGCATCTGAATTCTGCAGGGACTTCCCCAGTCCTTCGGCTTCTTACCGCAACACAACTGACCGATGCGTTTCAGCTTGTAGCTGAGACTGAAGAAGCCGAAGTGATTCAAGCAGCGAGTTCGAAGTGATTCAAGTGGCCAGTAACTCGAATACTACATCAAGACAGGACTTTTGGGTTGTCTCAGTGTCATCAAGATAGTTTTTATCAACTTTCTTGGAGACCAACAGGGATGTCTAGCTATCTTGAACCTTATCTGCATTACTTCCTTTACCATTGCATAGCGGGGTACTCTTCTCCAACATTTCGTCCGCATTCTAAAAAAGAAACAAGCAGACACATCACAGGTTTACCATGTTGTATATGAAACTCATTTTGGTAAATCAGTTTGGTAGTAAAGTGGACATGATAACATCATGAAACTCGACGGGCTACTGTTCATCCAGCGTCTACTGCCTCGTTCCAGCCCCCATGAGCTACTGTTCATCGACCTCCTCCAGCCTCTACCTACGACTGTTTGTCCATGACGTCTACCTCTGGCCTCCACCAGCTATTGTTCATCCACGGGTTCCTATTCATCCAGCCTCCACCGGCTACTGTTCAACCACTCCTCCACCGGCTATTGTTCATCTAGCCATCCACCGGCTATTGTTCAACTAGACCTCCATGGGGTCCTGTTCATCCAACCCCAAACGGCTCGATCGGGGTCCTGTTCATCCAGCGGCAATGACCTCTACACCCCCACGGGGTCCTGTTCATCCAACCCCCACCGGGAACTATTCAACCAACCCCCTAGAATGCTCACTGTTCATCAAGAGGTAGCAGGTTCAACTAGCTTCAGTTAGCAGCAGTAGCAAAGGAATCGCTCGATCGGGTTCAGTTAACAACAAGGGCTCGATTGGGGTTCAGTAACATAGCTAGTGCAATCGCTCGGGTTAAGTAGGACGATGGCTCGCTCGGGTTCAGTTAGATCACAACGCCTCACACACACGCGCGTACGTGTACGAGAGAAACGTGCAAACCTTCGTGCATCGCTCGGCCCCGACCACCCACCGTAACCGGGAACTTCCCGAAATTTTCCTCG
This sequence comes from Triticum timopheevii, assembly GCA_963921465.1. Classification (NCBI taxonomy): domain Eukaryota; kingdom Viridiplantae; phylum Streptophyta; class Magnoliopsida; order Poales; family Poaceae; genus Triticum; species Triticum timopheevii. The sequence goes on from OY997274.1 coordinate 470,951,737, forward strand.
CCCTTGCTTATACCATGATTTTTTCCGTCATGGACAGCCCAAATAATGTCATGCAGGTGCATCTCAGGCCTGCCAAGGACGAAAAGCCCATTTTCTGTCATGATTTTTTGTCATAGAAGTAGGATCCCACCGGGTTTTGTCATAATTATCATCATAGAAGTGTCATAAGTATGACAGAAAAAAGTTTCGTTCGGCCCAAAATGTCACGGATGTGTCTTTTTTTGTAGTGATAGCCATCTCCACCACCATTGCCCTCTCTCATTTAGTTCATACATGTAATCGTGGATCGCACGAGGCATCCATTATAAGACATATTACAATCAATCAATCTCAAGATGTGTTCTTCAATGATCTCTTCTGACGATCTAATCTCCATGTGTGAGAAGTTCGATAAGGTATGGGGTGAGGCATGAGTCTTGCAGGCACATATGGCGGAGGGATCAATGGAAGTCTTTACCACAACGTCTTGTATCTGTAAAATAAAATTGCATCGTGAACTATCTCTAGTCTTGCCCATGTGCCTGTAGGTACCCAGGATCATGGCGATCGAACACTGGTGAGGTCAGGAGCAAGGGGACCATGAAGTGTTATACTGAACACTGATGATAGTAAGGTTTAGTAGGGTAACATGGACCATATCTTTGGGGATTCTTCAGGTGTAGTCATTGAATGCTCAAAGCTTTTGTCTGATATTATTATCTTAATTATCAAGCCAACCCCGCGAAACGAATAGGGCCTTCGGTAGGACAATTCATCCTTGATGCAAGACTCGGACCGGTCAAGATGTAATTAATTTGGACACATCCCTCATTCCAAATGAAGCAATCACCTCTTGATGGGTGACTTCCCGAGCACAAACTAATATCATTTTTTATCTGAACACCAATACCTAGTTGTAAGCATTAATACCTCGTCTCGTACCTTATTTTTATCATAAGTGTTTGAATCACTATTTTCTTGTTGATACAGTCAAAAGCTGGATTTGACACTTTGACAAAAGCTTGCTAGAGACCATCGCTTCAAGGGAGTCTTCCTCTCATGGGTTTGATACCCAGGGTGACCTCTAGGGAAGTAGGTGCGGGATACCCTTTCTTGTTCTGATATTGGATCAATAAAAAGGAGATAGCAAGCCCTTTCTCTCGCACCATTGCCGGGGAGGAGTTTAGTATTCCTAGTCTTTGTGTTTAGAGTTCTTGTTAAAGTTAAATTTTAGTTTTTATATTTACTTTTTCAGTTTTTGTTTTTGTTTTATTTTGTTGCAAGTCTTGTCAGTAGAAAAATCCAAAAAGTTACTCTGGCTCGTAATCTTGGGAGTTTTGCTACTCCTAGCCAAAAATTGATGCATGAACAAATAACACAACCTGATGTTGCAGCTGCAGAATATGAGATCAAGCCAAACTTAGTTTCCATGGTTCAACATGACCAATTTGGAGGCTCTACTTCTGAGGATGCAGGTATGCATACACATAATTTTACTTAATTGTGCAACATGACACACATAAAGGATTATGACCCAAATGCTCTGAAACTTTGCTTATTTCCTTTTTCTTTGAGAGGAAAAGCTAAAGAATGGCTTTTAGCTTTGCCTAAAGGCAGCATTACTTCTTGTGATGCTTGTTGCAGTAAATTTTTATCTAAGTTTTGTTCACCTACAAAAATTATGCAATTATGTTCTCAGATTACATGTTTCAAGCAAGAGGAATGTGAGCCACTAGCGCCTCCGTGGGATAGAATGAAAGAAGCAATGAGAAACTACCCCGAACATGGAATGGAGGGCTGGTTAATCCTTCATATGTTTTATAATGGCTTGAATCATATGTCAAAAACTATGCTTGATACAGTTGCAGGAGGAACAATCATGGGAAAACCCGTAGACAATGTCAAGAAGATACTAGATGATATTGAAGAGAACCATGCCCAATGGCACGTTGAGAGAATCACCACCAATAAGGTGAATTCCATACAAGAAAATAGCTCAGAGTTGATAACCAAGCTAGAAGAACTTATCTCTTTGATGAAAGGTAAAGAAGAGGTAGAAGTCAGTGCCATCACTGATGAACATATTAGTATGTGAATTTTATTGCTCGTAATAGCTATAATACCAATTGGAAAAAACAATTGTTATGCTCCTAAACTTCCTTACCCTAGTAATGGAGGAGCATCAAATGATTTTAATGGAGCTAACGGTAGTAATAGAAATACTCTTGAAGAAACTCTGAAAAGTTTATTGCTAGCGAAGACTGAGTAGAATGAAAAATTCAAGAATATCTTGAAGAATCATAATAACTTATTCGACCAATTGACCGATAAGGTTGTTGGACTAACAAATGATGTGCAGGTATTTGAAGCCAGATACAAGAATATGGAGGCACAAGTGGCAAAGATAGCAGAAAGCCAAACCTTGATTTTGGCCAAGTTTGCACGTAAACCAGAGCCTAACCCGGTTGAAGAAGTTAAAATGGTAAGAAGCAACAAAGAGAAATCTGAGGTACTTGACACAATTCATGTGCTAGAGTACAATTATACCAATGCAGATTTTTCAAGATGATATCCATGAAGCATCCACTACCGGAGGTAACTAATAATGATGCATATAATGTCTTTGTTGAACATGTTGCAGACAAGGTACGTGAAATTGATGATGGAAGAAAAAAGTTATTCAGTAAGTTGCCAGCTAAGCAGGATGATGCTTTTGAACCTACTATAGAGATTGAGATAGGACTTAATAAGTTCAGTGCTTTATGTGATCTAGGGTCTATTTATGATAGTCTCAGTCTTGGTCCTTATGCTAGTACTAAGATTATATTGAATATGGCTAATTCTACTTTTACTCAGGCAGTAGGAATTAAGCATGGAGTTATAATTCAAATTAATGATTGCCATGTCATGATTGATCTTGTTATAGTAGATATTGGTCTTATAATTCTGAAGATCCAATTGGTCTTATAATTCTCGGTAGACCTTTTCTGAGGACTATTGAAGATGTGATAAATGTGTTTGAGGGAAATGTTCGTTTTGATTTACCAGCTAAAGATCTCTTTGTAAAGCATTTCCCTGGAAAAAGAAATTGAAGACCTACACAGGAGGAGGCATCATTCTGAATGGCAGAAGCTATGGTCTTGGTGTTCTAGCACTGCCTTGATCACCACTACGGTCGAGCTATCCGACCAAAAACAAGCGCTTCGTGGGAGGAAGCCCACATGAATAAAGTAGACAAGTAAGTTTTTGTTTTGTTCTAAATAAAAGAGTGATTGAAGTTCCATGTGAAGAAGTGAGTTTGGGAGAGTTGTTCTAATGAAGGCTTAGCCTTGTGCTAGATAATTTATATGTAGATTGATGTTTGAATGCCTGTATATATGTCTATATATTGCTATGGAACTAACACCACGCAACAACAAAAATATACAAGTTTCGGAAGAAACAGACAAGAAGACGACCCTTCCCGCGACCATAGCGGTTGTACGGGCGGTGATTTGACCTGTAAGAGGTTCTAGCGTAGAGCAATAGAGACAACAGAGTGAAGGATAGCGTATCAAACGAGCGCACACACTCATTTTTGCAGTCCTTTCACTTCTCTGAAGAAACCACCAACGAGTCTAGAGTGTTTGACGGTGTTTCAAACGGGGGCACACACCTGTTCAAGCGGTCGTTTGACATCTTCACCAGAGGCACAAAAAGAAAAGAGTGAACGATGACATTCAAAACGGACGCCACCGCCCGTTTCCGCGGTCGTTTCATCTGCATGAAGGCAAAGGTGAGTTGAATCGATCGAAAGACGGTGTTCCATGCGGGCACTTGCACCTGTATGAGCGGTCGTTTTGCACGCCAATGGCTCCAGTAAGCCCGAGGAAGGAGGCATCCAAACCCATTTCCGTGCTCGTTTCTCTCTACTCGGTCGTTTTCTGTTTGAATCTTTTCGTGTGATCGATCTATGATATGTTTCACCTCCAACCCCAACTTATTTTTCGGGAATCTGTGTTCTACATGCCTAACAATGCCATGATTAGGAGCTGAATATTTTTGATTCAAACTTGAGTTTTGCATGGATTTGTTGATGATTTTAGAGTAGTATGATGATGTGAGTACCGTAGGATCATTATTGTTTTATTGTGATGGACTGAAAAATTGTTTTGTAGATGTTTACACGGAGGTCTTCTCACATACATGGTGACTTGAGTTAATCACCGCGCAACCACACCTAGTTTTTACTCAGGGGATCATCTTCATTGACCATGGAGCAAGGAATAAGTTCCAAAAGCACACAATAAGGAAGATCAAAGCAACCAAATGGGCTTGTGCGAATACTCTCGCTAAGCTAGGTATCACTCATAATGCCAGGTTGTGCCATTTTGTTTATCAGGGATGTGAAACCTATGAATGATTAACACTTGAGTTTCTTAGTACTCTCTCACACAATGTTGGGTTAGTGCCAAATGCATATGAGGAGGAGAGGATCATTTTCCATCTCCTTGACCAAGACTTTAACATCAGTTTTGTTGAGTGGTGTAACTATTTTGGCTTCCCCAGCAATGATGCTGATATTAGACATGTTTATGATTTCACTAACCAACAACCGAGGCAATCCTTTCATAGGATCAGTCATCATGTCTCTAAGCAGAGCTAGTTGCATTGAAAGTCCTGCTATACGTTATTTCTACTATGTTATCACTAACTCATTACATGCACGAGGAGATGTTTCAGAGGTAAATGATGAGAACATGCTGGTTCTCAGGAAAGCAGCAAACCTGGATGTTGGTTATTCGCCCAACTTAGAGGCAATACTTTTGCTACACCTCATGCATCAAGCAAATCATGCACAAGAAGATATCATGTGTGGAGGAGTGATCACCATGTCGGCCAACTTCCTTGGCCTTAACTACAGTCACTTCCGCCCCATTGTCGGTAACACCCTTGTTAACATTCATGTTCTTACTAGCACTAGTATGGTAGTAGTTCACAATGGCCGCCATTGTATCAAAATCCATGGAGTGGCATACTTGTTACCCACACCTATGCCTAACCGTTTCTCTATCGAGAATGAACAATTGCATTATGTTGCACAAGAAGGAGATGCAGTTTTTGACCAAGAAGGGCCAGAACCAGAACAAGCAGATGAAGAAGAGCTCGCCGCTGACAAAGAGTAAGAGCAGCCCCAGCAAGACTATACCACCTACACGGATCTCAACAACCTTCAGGGCTCTATTGATGATATGAGCAACCTCGCATTGTCCCTAAGTTGCACGTTCACCTACATGAACATGAAGAGTGGGCTCCTTGCCAACCTCCGTAAAGATCTCGCCGGTTTGGGCTTGCAAGAGACTAAGCTTGGGGGAGGTTATCACCAGTTATACATAAAGATGTGGCAGTACTTGAATAAATTATAATGAGGTTGTACTTAAGATCAAGGAGCTTCAAAACACTCGTGTTGGTTTGTTCCAACACTTTGCTTTTTATTTTCTTTTGCCTTTGCAATTTTTTGATTGCAAGTTAGCTTCAAAAAACCCCAAACCAAAATAATAATAATTATAATAGAGTAAGATTTTCCTTGCTCTTGTTCTTATTTAGACCCTTGGAGTTCATTTGCATTTTGTTTTCATAGGAGTTGATCTATGAGAGGACAACGAGGAATGCAAGAGTAAGGAAGAGAAGTGTGTAAATTCGCAACTGTGAAGGTATGTCCTATGGCCCCTGTCTTTTACACTTGGATACTTAGAGTAGATGTAGTAGTAGTATGTGTGATATGTGTGGATGGGAGTGAGTCTTGATGGTTGATACAAAGGTTTTGCTCTAGTAGTTGAAATAATTTTGCAGCCTTTGTTTTCTTTAGTTTATACAACTAATACTTTCCATGGGACAATTTTGAAAATGAAATGAAATTAACCAAGTATAACTGCACAAGAGAAAGTCTTTCAGGACTTGGGAGTTGAGAAAATTGTAGGGAAGTGATGTTTAAGCATGCTCAACCCCATCTTAATTTTAGTGGACTTGATAGCACTTGTAGATTAAACTTTCTAGAGGAACTTAGTTGAAACGTGGGTGAGATTATGCCAAAAATCTGTGTTGTATATCTTAACATGGTGTTACAGCCTCCGGCTAGTGCCATGGCCTTTTCTACTATATGCGTGTTTAGGCCTGTAAATGTGGCTTTGTCACACTTCTTGATGTTATGTTGAGGATTCCCTGACCAATGAACGATCCGCCAAGAGCGATAGCTCGATTTCGGCTATGAGTTTGTTACCATATGTAGTGGCAACACTATAAATGAATATTATCCGGCTTTCTCTTGATTGGGAATGTATGTGGTAAATAAAGGGGACCGATCAAAAGAGCTCGAAAGATACATTATTGCTAAAGGTCCATAGTTCCCAAACATTAAGCCACAACGAAAACCAATGCATAATCACTTATTTGGCATAATCTCCTTCACGTGGCAATCAAAGTTCTAGCAAACAATGATTGAACCAAAGTGTTTAAGAGCCCAGAGGAGGAAACAATTATGGTATGTTCAAGAGCACCTGAACATCATGTTTCACTACATGCTTTCTACTCCCTAACTTATGTTTTCATGGCTCTGGAAAGCACAAGTGCTCCCTCGGTGGTTTTGGTAATTAATGTCAACATATCTCTTGTTGGACTAATAGTTTTATCTAGTATATTCCAGACAAGTTCAACAATGGCATGTCAAGGACAAGAGGATTGTGGACCCCTTCAAAATGCTAAGGACATGGGTTGGCAAAAGCTCAAGACTCTACATTTTTGGTTGACTGATCCAAGATCACATTGAGTCCATAGGAAAGCCAATACTATTAAAAGGGGATGATGTGTTGCCTAATGGTCTTTTTTCTTAAGTGCTTAGTTACATAGCTCCAAAACTCTCAGCCACTGTCTCTCTCCAAATATGTCTAAAACCTAAACTCCTACTCGACCCTAGCGATATTTCCTACCCGGAGCCACCGAGTTCATTTGGACTTAGCCACTTCCAAAACCCTCACAATTCGGATCCACCAATATGGATCTCGGTCTCACCGAGATGGCCTTGCCAACTCTCTATTGCTTATTGCTTCACTTTGGTCTCACCGAGTTGATGCAATCGGCACCATAGAGATGGCTTGCCAACATTTTGTTGCCTTATTTCTTCACTTCGGTCCTACCGAGTTGATGCAATTGGTGCCACCAAATTGAGGTCTACCCTAGCCATTGCACATCGGTCCCTCCGAGTTGATCCAGTCAGTCCCACCGAGATTCCTAATGTTCATATCTTTTACACAGGTTGGTGCCACCAAGATTTCTGATCGGTGCCACCGAGGTGGGTCAAAAGTGTGTAACGGTTGGATTTTGTGTGGAGGATATATGTACCCCTCCACCCCTCCTTCCTCATAAGAGAGATCCATCAGAACGTGCCTACACTTCCACCATTCATTTTCTAAGAGAGAACCACCTACTCATGTGTTGAGATCAAGAGATTCCATTCCTACCATTTGAACCTTGATTTCTAGTCTTCCCCAAGTTGTTTTCCACTCAAATTCTTCTTCCACCATAGCCAAATCTGTGTGAGAGAGTTGAGTGTTGGGGAGATTATTATTTGAAGCACAAGAGCAAGGAGTTCATCATCAACACACCATCTATTATATTTTGGAGAGTGGAGTCTCCTAGATTGGTTAGGTGTAGCTTGGAGCCTCCGACATGATGTGGAGTTGAACCAAGAAGTTTGTAAGGGCAAGGATTTCACTAACTTCATGAAGATCTACCCTAGTGAGGTAAGTCCTTTGTGGGATGATGGCCATGGTGGGATACACAAGGTTGCTTCTTCGTGGACCCTTCATGGACTCGCGCCGCCGTTACCCTTCGTGGGTTGAAGTTTCCATCAACGTGGACGTACGATAGCACCACCTATCGAAACCACGCCCAAAATCTTTGTGTCTCGATTGCTTTTGCCTTCTCCAAACCCTTCTCAAAACTCATAAGCTTGGTTCTATGAGGCACTTGCTTACTGGTTTGGCCACCACCAACACAATCTTGAGGCATACTCTGTTGCCCAAGTCTGGAGATGGCAAGATGATCCGTGGCCACTCCATCAACTTGCCACACTTGTTTGGAACACCGCATAAATTTAAAGTCACGAGCCTTATAGTTGAAATAGTCAAGAGAACCGCCGCTGACCAGAAGTGATCATGTGGATTTGCTCTGCAATTCAGTTGGTCATCAACTCCAAGGTTGGAACGAGCACTTATCTTCTTGATCGTGAGAATATACCCTTGTTGCTAGAGTTTGAGGATAATGTGGTGGTGATGGAATCTTCACACCCTACATCTATTGAGGCACAAGAGAGGATCCAGGTAGCTGCAAAAGCAAAAGCAGCCAAGAAGGCATCTGCTCCAAATGCACCTATTGCCAACCTCAAGTACAAGAACAACCAAATGACCTATCTACTTGAAGCAACCCTGAGGATTGAGAGAAGTCTGGCCAACCTCACCTAGAACCAGGAGAGCTTAGAGCGAGTGGCCGAGGCTAAGATATATGATCTTGATGCAAAGATCACTGAGGTTCAGTTAATTGTGACAAAGATAAAGGAGGATGTTGACACAGGCAGAGCTGCAGCTGAGGATAGTGGAGATGACTTACCAACGACTGACAGGTTTCAAACAGTGCCTAGGGCAGCCATGTCTGCACAGTGCATGATACAGACACGAGGACTACTCATTCTGCACATGCCGCCACATCTATAGTGCCACCTCCAATCTCTACTCCACCAGTTTAGTGGATGTCAGATGAAGCCTTCATAGATGCACTTCTCTTAACGCCATATACGCACACCGGAGCTACCAGCCAGAGGTCTTCACCGCTAGGAACTACCGAGGATCGTGCCCAGAGAGACATATAACTCTATACCTTTTTGAACTTTTTGGTACTTTTTGCCAAAGGGGGGTAATTTGTATAGATCATTAGGCTTTGATAGAGAGTGTCTTGCTCTTTTTGCCCATTGGTTTTTCCTTGAATTTTTGCTACTATTTCCATTTGGTGTGTGCTACTTTGTTTGATATGCTTATGAGATACTATATTGGTTATGTGTGATTGATCATGCTATGCTTCATGTGATGCTTAATGCTTATCTTATCATTATTTTTGTATGATCATTCATTTGTGTTTGGTGATGCGTGCATACTATTCCATTCATATCATTTTGTGCGCTCCACCAAGTTGTATGTGACATGGAAGAGTGACCCATGATCCCAATCGATTGTGCATTTGCATTCAAATGCGAACTTTTAATAATGCACAAATTTAGGGGAGCTCTTGCTTATCACATCTCAAAGCGACGATGTATTTCATTCATTTTATCATTTGTCGAAGCTTTAATCTATATGATGTCATCAATTAAGAAAAAAGGGGAGACTGAAAGTGCAACTAATCCCCGGGTGGTTTCCGTAATTCATAAAAACATATATCGCATTGAACTAATATCTATTCAAGTTAAATATTTTAGGATGTTCAATGATTGGCATGGCAAGGACTAGAGATGTGGACCCCTCAAAATGCTAAGGAAATGGATTGACAAAAAGCTCAAGCCTACATTTTTGGTTAAGTGATCCAAGATCACATTGAGTCCATAGGAAAGGCAATACTATTAAAAGGGGATGAGGTGTTGCTTAATGATCTTGTTGATCAATTGCTTAGTGATATTGCTCCAAAACTCTAAGCCACTTTCTCTATCCAAATATGTCCAAAACCTAATCTCCAATTCAACCCTACAATTATTTCCTACCCGGAGCCACTGAGTTCATCTGGACTTAGCCACTACCAAAACCCTAACAATTTAGATCCACTGATATGGATCTTGGTCCCACCGAGATGGCCTTGCTAGCTCACTGTTTCTTATTGCAGTTGTTATGGTCCCACCGAGAATTGCAATCGGTCTCACCGAGATGTCTTGACTGACTCTCTGTTGCTTATTGCTTCATTTCGGTCTCATCGAGTTGATGCAATCGGTACCACCGAGATGAGGTTTGCTCTAGCCATTGCACATCGGTCCCTCTGAGTTGATCCTGTCGGTCCCACCGAGATTCCTAACGTTCATATATATTACACAGGCCGGTGCCACCGAGATTTCTGATCAGTGCCACCAAGTTGGGTAAAAAGTATGTAACAACTGGATTTTGTGTGGAGGCTATATATACCCCTCCACCCTCCTCTTGCCCAGTAAGAGAGGCATCCGAATGTGCCTACACTTCTACCATTCATTTTTTGTGAGAGAACCACCTACGCATGTCTTGAGATGAAGAGATTCCATTCCTACCATTTGAACCTTGATTCCTAGCCTTCCCCAAGTTGCTTTCCACTCAAATCCTTCTTCCACCATAGCCCAATCTACGAGAGAGAGTTGAGTGTTGGGGAGACTATCATTTGAAGCACAAGCGCAAGGAGTTCATCATCAACACACCGTCTATTACCTTTTGGTGAGTGGTATCTCCTAGATTAGTTAGGTGTCGCTTGGGAGCCTCCGACATGATGTGGAGTTGAACCAAGAAGTTTGTAAGGGCAAGGAGATCGCCTACTTCATGAAGATCTGCCGAGTGAGGCAAGTCCTTCTTGGAAGATAGCCATGGTGGGATCGACAAGATTGCTTCTTCGTGGACCCTTCGTGGGTGGAGTCCTCCATGGACTTGCGTAGCCGTTACCCTTGGTAGGTTGAAGTCTCAATAAATGTGGATGTACGATAGCACTACCTATCAGAACCACACCAAAATCTCCGCATCTCCATTGCGTTTGCACACTCCTTATCCCATCCCCTTTACATTCTTGCAATTGCATGCTTTACTCTTTTCGCTACCTATACTCTTATCATGCTTGTGCAGAGTGTATTGTGTGCCCTTTAACACATGCTAATCTCAACCTTAACTTGAAGAATTCTAAAAACTTCCACTTTTCATTGTCAAGGGTCTAACCACCCCCTCTAGACCCCTCTTTTTGATCTTTCAACTCTATCTTCAGAAACTCTTTCATGCATTCCCGGCAAGCAAGTGTTGTCTAGATTAAATGAAATGAAGTGTTGCAAAGTTGTTTTATCTAGTAGATCAAAAATTTTATGTTGATTATCTTTGCTTCACTAACACTTGCACTATAACCATGCCACGCTATATCTATGATAAGTTTTCAGGTCAAGAAGCGGAGGGCTATCTAGGCATACCAATCATAAGTGAACCAAAACCTCCATGTTATTTCGTTTTAAACAACTGAGTTCCTTATGATTCGGATTTCTCTCTATGTTGCTCGAGGACGATAAAGTTTAATCTTGAGGGAGTTGATGACTGATATTTTTACACTCATTTGAACCTTGTTTAAACTGAGATATTTCATTAAAATAGATATATTTGCTCTAATATTTGCACTAATGACTAATGAATGCAAAGGATTCCAAAAATCCTCTCTTTAATATTTTTTCATAGGAAATTTGCTAGAAAGGGAATATATCAGGTGGGAGAAACGAAAGGAAGGAAAATGGAGAAGAAATAAATCATGAGGAGGCGTTAGAAGGCCACCAAAGCAAAAGACGATGTTCCATGTGACCGCACGCGCTCGCACGAGCGGTTGTTTGGCATGGAACCGAGGCAGGTCGTCCACCTGAACAACTTTTATTAAGGGGAGCCCATTGAAATGTTAACAGAACAAGCAAAGGAGGAGCGTTGAGCACAAACACAACCCATTCATCATCATATTCATCCACAAACCCTAGCCGCTGCCATTTTCACCTCCATAGCCATCTCCACCACCATAGCCCTCTCTCATCTAGTTCATGCTTGTAATCGTGCATCGCACGAGTGATACGTCTCCAACGCATCTATAAATTTTGATTGTTCCATGCTATTATATTATCAATCTTGGATGTTTTATATGCATTATGGTGCTATTTTATATCACTTTTTGGGACTAACCTATTAACCTAGTGCCCAGTGCCAGTTGCTGGTTTCCCCCCTTTTTTGCCTTTACAGAAAAGGAATATCAAACGGAGTACAAACAGAATAAAACTTTATGGTGATTATTCTTGGAACTGAAGAAACCTAGGAGACTTGGAGGGGAGGCCAGAAGCCCTACGGGGAGGCGTGCCCTAGGGGGCGTCACTGGCTTGTGACCCCTAGTAGACCGTCCAGCCCTAATCTTTGCTCCATAAATACCCAAATATTCCATCTACATCAGAAGTGTCCACAAAAATACTTTTCTGCCACTGCAAGCTTCTTTTCTCATGAGATCCCATCTTGGGGCCTTTTCTGACACTCTGACGGAGGGGGATTTGATCATAGAGGGCCTCTACTCCAACCTTGTTGCCCTACCGATGATGTGTGAGTAGTTTACCATAGACCTACGGGTCCATAGCTAGTAGCTAGATGGCTTCTTCTCTCTCTTTGATCTTCAATACAATGTTCTCCTTGATGTTCTTAGAATTCTATCTCATGTAATCTTCTTTTGCGGTGTGTTTGTTGAGATCCGATAAATTGTGGGTTTATGATCAGATTATCTATGAATATTATATGAGTCTTCTCTAAACTCTTTTATGCATGATTTAAATAGATTTGTATTTCTCTCAATCAATTGATTTGGTTTGGCCAACTAGATTGATCTATCTTGCCATGGGAGAGGTGCTTTGTGATGGATTCAATCTTGCGGTGTCCTCACCCAGTGACAGGAGGGGTAGCGAGGCACGTGTTGTATTGTTGCCATTAAGGATAAAAAGATGGTGTTTATATCATGTTGCTTGAGTTTATCCCTCTACATCATATCATCTTTCTTAATGTGCTGCATTGTTCTTTTGAACTTAATACTCTAGATGCAGGCAGGAGTCGATCGATGTGTGGAGTAATAGTAGTAGATGTAGAACCGTTTCGGTCTACTTGTCATGGATGTGATGCCTATATTCATGATCATTATCTTGGATATCTTCATAACTATGCGGTTTTCTATCAATTGCTCAATAGTATTTTGTTCGCCCAACATATGTTTTGCCTTCAAAAGAGAAACCTCTATTGAAACAATGGCCCGCAGGTCTATTTGCCATCATATATTTTTAGATCTATAAATCAAAAACCCAAAAATACCTTAATGCAATTTATTTATCTTTACTTTATTTTGCCTTTTATTTATCTTTTATATCTATCTCTATTAGATCTCACTCTTGCTAGTGACCGTGAAAGGATTGACAACCCCTTTTTCGCATTGTGTGCAAGTGTTTTTAGTTTGTGCAAGTGCATCTATCAGGGACTTGCTTGTTTCTCCTACTAGATTGATACCTTGGTTCTTAACTTAGGGAAATACTTATCTCTACTTTGCTACATCACCCTCTCCTCTTCAAGGGAAATAACAATGCAAGCTCAAGAAGTAGCAATGAGGCATCCATTGTAAGACATACTGAGGGAGTCCTAGACTAAGGGGTCCTCGGGCGTCCGGTCTGTTTGATATGGGCTGGACTAATGGGCCGTCAAGATACAAGGAAGAGGACCACCTCTCGTGTCTGGTTAGGACTCCCGTATGCGTGAACGACAAGTTTAGGTGTCCGGATATACTATTTCCTTTCTGTTGAACCGACTTTGTACAACCCTAGGCCCCTCTGGTATCTATATAAGCCAGAGGGTTTAGACCGAAGGCAGGATCATAACATTGATAGACTAGCCAAGCTAGGGTTTAGCCACTACGATCTCGAGGTAGATCAACTCTTGTAACCCCTATACTCATCGAATATAATCAAGCAGGAGTAGGGTTTTAACTCCATTAAGAGGGCCTGAACCTGGGTAAACATTGTGTCCCTTTGATCATTGTTACTATTGATCCTAAGACATACAGCTTGGGCCCCCTACCCGAGATCTGTCGGTTTTGACACCGACATTGGTGCTTTCATTGAGAGCTCCGCTGTGTTGTCAACAGAAGTATTGATGGCCCGCCTCTTCATTGACGATGCCGCTGTGTCTAGGGAAACCTTTCTCCCCGGACAGGTATTTGTGTTCGGCGGCTTCGTGCTTCGTGCGAACTCGACCGGCCACCTCGAGCAGGTCAACAATTACGCCCCCAGCCACCAAATCACGTTCGGAAAAACCTGAACTACGTTGCCAATATCCTAGGAGATCTGATCTTTGAAGGGTTCGCAGCCAGCCTTGGTTGCCGCCCTCTGCCCTCATGAAGGAAGTTCTTTGGATCCGTTCTTAGATCCCGACCAGGGGTCGACACTCACGCCCGCCTCAGCCTTAGATCCGGAGCAGGTCATGTCGTCCGAAGACGGGAGGATCAGCCCGGCTGGACTCTTTTCTACCATGGAACTTCCGACCGGACACCCAGATGCGATCTTGCACTCGCCACTGGGCGACAACTCCGAACTATCGAGGTCTGTGTCGATCGGGCCCGACCAAGTGTCTATCACCGAACTCAGCCCTATAGATCCGCAGACACCTACCCAGCTTTCATCCTTAGACCAAGCACTGGGCTTAATGCGGTCTCCCGCCATCACAGAAGCTTTGCCTCTGAAGTGCACCGAGCATGGGCTGGGGGCTGAGAGCGGGGAATTTTATGACCCGCCCACCACCCACTTAATAGCCACTATCGAGGATTTAACCGACATGCTAGACTACGCGTCTGGAGACATCGACGGTATGGACGATGATGCCGACGCCGAATCAAGCCAAGTCCCACCTATCACAGGGCGTTGGATGGCCACTTCTACCTATGACGTATACATGGTGGACACTCCTGATAAAAAGGACGATGAGGATAATAAGAATCCCGATAAGGACAAGCCCATGGACAAACAACCAAAGCGCCGGCGCCAGTGGTGCCGCGCACGACCGCAGCGGGCAAGGGACAGCAATACCGGCACTGGAGACAATGAGACTCCGGATATGAGCCCGTGTCCGAACAGGATGAGAGGGAGGGGGGTCAGTATAGCCTCGAACACGCTGATCATGAAGATTCAGAGGACAACAATTATATGCCAGTCTCCGAAGAGGATGTTAGCCGTGGTGAAGAAGATTTTATCGTCCTAGAGGAACCTCTCTAACAAGAACACTTCAAGCGACAACTCATCGCCACCGCGCGAAGCCTGAAAAAGAAGCAGCAACAGCTCAAAGCTGAACATGATACACTCAATGAAAGGTGGACCAAGGTCCTGGCCGCCGAGGAGTACGGCCGCGAGCGACCCGTAAAAATTTACCCCAAGCGCAAGTTGCTGCCACAATTCAACGACGAAGCCCTTGAGCCAATACCATCGAAATACAATCAGGAAGATCAACCAGACCGACCACCACATGGACGGGATAAAGCTGCACATCAAGCCGAACACCAGCCCACACCCCCTCGCTAAAGAGGCAAGGAGACAATAGCAGTGGGCTATACATATGACTTGCACCAGGACCTGGCCACTAAAGCTGGTCAGAGCAGATCGATCTATGGATCAAGAGGACGCGCCCCGACACAAGATAACGGCTATGAACATTACAATATTCGGGGTCAGCACCAAACTCAGATGTCATCCGATCTACGCCGCTATGTCGCACGGTATAGGGGTGCCACACATACTGTGTGCTTTACCGATGAGGTAATGCAACACCAGTTTCAGGAAGGGTTCAAACCCGTAAACATCAAGCAGTATGATGGAACGACGGATCAGGCCGTCTGGATCGAAGATTTTCTTCTCCACATTCATATGGCTCGTGGAGATGACCATCACGCCATTAAATATCTTCCTCTAAAGCTGAAAGGACCAGCACGGCACTGGCTGAACAGCCTCCAAGAGAACTCCACTGGAAGCTGGGAAGATTTAGAAGATGATTTTTGGGCCAACTTTCAGGGAACTTATGTCCGGCCACCGGATGATATGACCAAAGTCGCATAATCTAGCAACCTAGCGAATTGGCTCGCAAGCTTTGGAATTGGTTCCTAATTAAAAAGAACCAAATCATGGACTGTCCGGACGCCGAAGCCTTAGCGGTCTTCAAACACAACATCTGTGACGAATGGCTCGCCCGACACCTCGGGCAGGAAAAGCCGAAGACCATGGCAGCCTTAACTGCAGCCATGACCCGTTTCTATGCGGGTGAGGATAGCTGGTTGGCTCATAGAAGCAACAGCTCCGGCGACCCCGACACTTCTGAGGCCAGGGACGGCAATGGTAGATCACGCCGCATTAAAAACAAGGTTCGGAGCAATAACGCCGACATAGATGATATGGCAGTCAATGTCGGATTCAGTGGTTCGAAATCCGGTCAGCGGAAGAAACCTTTCAAAGGCAACAGGGACGGTCCAACCAGCTTGGACAAAATCCTTGCGAGGCCCTGTCAGATTCATGGCACACCCGATAAGCCTGCTAACCACACCGACAGAAACTATTGGGTTTTCAAACATGCAGGTAAGATAAATACCGAACACAAGGGAAATGGACCTCCAAGTGAGGACGACTATGAGCCCCGTCAGCCAAACACCAGGGCCAAAAGAAGTTTTCCCCCGAGGTGAAAACAGTGAACATGATCTATGTCACTCACATTCCAAAAAGGGAGCACAAGCGCGCACTAAGGGACGTATACCCCGTAGAGCCTGTTGCCCCAAAATTCAATCCATGGTTAGCCTGTCCAATCACTTTTGATCATAGGGATCACCCAACCAGTATCCGTCACGGGGGTTCGGCCGCCCTGGTACTCGATCCAATTATCGACGGATATCATGTCACTAGAGTCCTCATGGACGGTGGCAGCAGTGTCAACTTGATTTATCAAGACACTGTCCGCAAGATGGGCATTGACCCATCAAGAATCAAGCCTAGTAACACTACCTTTAAATGTGTGATACCCGGCGTGGAGGCCCGTTGTAGGGCTCATTAACACTGGAGGTAGTATTCGGCTCCCCAGACAATTTCCAAAGTGAAGAACTGATCTTCGACATCATCCCCTTCCGCAGTGGTTATCATGCACTGCTCGGACGAACTGCTTTCGCTGGCTTTAATGCAGTCCCCCACTATGCTTATTTGAAGCTTAAAATGCCCAGTCCATGTGGCGTTATTACAGTTAATGGAAATATGGAGCACTCCCTCCGTATTGAAGAGAACACCCGACCCTTGCAGTCGAGGCATATGGCGGCCATCAAGCCGAATAATTTGTTGGACATCAAAGCCAACGACATCTCTAGACGAATTTGGTCCGCACATCACTGTGATAACTCGATGGATCCGGACCTCGATTAGTAGTTCAGCCTCCGCCGACTGCCCCATAAGCTTGTGGCTTATGTACCGCATGTACATAACTACGCACTCAAAATACCTTGGGTAACACCGGAGGCACAGTGCGGAAAAAGTCCATAGTACGGCTTGACCCTATTTGGACCTCATACATTTTTTCACGGCAGGTTCATTACGATCCCTATTTGCTGTATGGTTGCATCAGGGATCATTTCAAGGCTAGCTTTTCCCTTCTTTATGGACAACCATCAAATACCTCTATCAAAGGATGGGTTACTAAGGAGAAATGGCGCAGACGTGCGGCAAGGCATCATGGAGTCTTCGAACCATTACTTTTAGGCCCTGTGCTAAACTTTCCCTTATGTAAATTTTTGGCATGTAACATGACCTTTATATTTATGGCATTGTGTGTCAAAACACACCTCGACGTACTGATAAGGATATAAAGGAAGCAGATGATCACCACCTTTTGTTGGGTTCTCATATCGTCTTCTCATCTGTTCCTTGCTTTTGACTGACGTTCGCGCTTCGGCATGGCCTCCATACCAGGGGTTGTATTCGTCCCCACAAACTCTTAAGTCCAAACACCTATAGGGAACTCTTCAGCGTCCCGGATATTACACTATATGCATCGGCTCCAAATCATGTCTTTGGTCTATATTTGGGTTTCCTGGCTCCTGTGGTTACCACCTTACGTTCCGCAAGTTCGTTTATGGTAGTAAAGGGAGAACTAATACGATTGTATTTCTGGTTCGTCCGGTCAAGTACCTCAGTACAGAAAGCCAAAAACTGACTGTCATGATATGCAAGAGCTAGTCAGCGATCTGGTGACTTAGTGTTATACTACAAATCAGTCGCGATTTATGCCGTGTTATACCAGCCATGTTGCAAAGGCACCATAATCCAGATCCCCGTTCATGCAAGAGGGGCTAGTACTTAGCCCTACCGATGGAATCCTATGGCTAAGTGAAAGTAATAAATCTACATAGTCTGATTGCCTAGTTCACCTCGTAGGACGCCTCCTATATAGGACCAAGACGTTGGATAAAGTGCGGCCGTGCGTTCCCGAACACACCTGTAATATTTATATGGGGGCAGAAGCCGACGACTGGTAACTTTCAGAGTTATAAAATAAACGGCCAAACAGGAGGATAAACTGACACAATCATAAGTTGAAAGCATAAATACTTCACATTATGAGTTCATTACATGGTCTTTAGAAACCAAAATCCACTACTCAAATATGATATCCTTTGAACATTAGCCCTCTACAATTTGGGCTCCCTCAAGGACCTCGCTAAAGTAGCTCTCCGGCCTCTGGTGATACTTGCCTTCAAGCGGCCCTGCGGTGGAAATTTTGGTGGTCTTCATCTTCGCCCATTGCACCTTGACGCGGGCAAAGGCCATCCGGGCACCTTCTATGCACGTCGACTGCTTTATGGCATCAAGCCGAGGACGCGCATTGACTAACCGCTTCACGAGGCTGAAGTAGCTACTGGGTACGGACTCGGTCGGCCACAACTAGACTATCAGTTCTTTCATGGCCAAGTTGGCCACCCTATGCATCTCGGTTAGCTGATTTAGCTGATCGCTAAGGGGTGTCGGATGCTCTGGTGCAAGATATTGCGACCAGAACAGCTTCTCCGTCGAGCTCCCCTCTTCAGCTCGGAAGAACCCTGCGGCATTAGAAACACTCCTCGGCAGATCCGCAAATGCACCTGGAGAACTCCAAACCCGGGTCAGCAAGATGTATCTTCTACTGGTAAATTTACTCTACAGAAGAAAGGTCTTACCAGCCGCTATTTGCCTCGCCTCGTGGATCTCCTGGTAAGCGCCCTGGGCCTCAACCCGGGCCTCGTTCATGCTCTGGAGAGCTTTGGCGAATTCGGAGGCTTGTTCCAAAGTCTTCTGCTCCAAGGACTTTCACTTATTAAAGGCGTCTTGAGCTCTTGTTCGACTTCGCCTACCCGTGCCTCGTGTTTTCGGTGGGTAGTTTGCTCCGCCTGCAGCTCCTTCGCCGCCTTGTCAGCGGCCGCCCTGCTCACCTCTGCCTCTTTTTTGGCTTGGGCAAGAATCTCTTTAGGGACTCGACCTCGGCTGCGCCAACTATGATTACAATCAGAAAATTCAATAAGTCAAAAGAATTAGCACACATATCACTTTTGGTATGTATGTTCCGCATACCTTGCATTTCGTCAAACCGGTTATTGATGCGGTCGAGCTCCTCATCGGCTAATCTAAGTTTCTAACTGAGCTCGAAAATCTCTGCGGCTTGGGCAGTAGCCGCCAACATGGATGCATGTCTCACACTATCACAATACATTAGTAACTTGTTTTGGGATCCTCTGTCTGGATTGTTCTAATCCGGATAGAGTCTCAGGGGCTACAGTCTGTACAAGGGTTCATCCCTTAGTATGAAAAACTTGTTAGAAAATTACATCGCATACCTCAAAGCCCGTCACTAGGCTGTGGAAGGCTCCGTTTAGTCCGCTTTTCACAGACTGAATCTTTTCCATTACCGCACCCTGCTCCTCCATGATGGAAGCGCATTGCAGCACTACCTCCAGAGTATGAGTGACCTCCGGATTAACGGAGGCCACTGATGGAGCTGCTGCTCCTGCCCCCTCCGTCGAAGGGGGTTGCTGAGCCGAACCTGGAGCCATATTGGTTTACAGGACGGTGTTCGGAGGGGGCCCGAACTGTTGAGACCCCCCACCCTTGGTGGTCGTGGGGGTCATCGTCCCCAGTCTGCAGCATCCGAGGTATTAGCCTCGGGCACCTTCTGGATGGCCTCGTCCGCCCCTTCTCGGTCAGGAGAGGTCCTTTGGGACGACACCTCGGTGTCCTCCATGGCATGGGAGAGGGGGCTTGCGATGGTCCATTGCTCTCCGCCTCTTCAGGCGCCAGAGAGTTCCCCGACGAAGACGAGGTGTTCGGGATATCGCGTGGAGGGCTGAAAAGTAAGGAAAGATATAATTTATATGACAAAGGAAGGTAAGCGGAAGCTGAACAAGTAAGATTTTGGTACTTACGATTCGGCCAGGGGCTTAACCCTGAGGGATCTCCTTGGGCTGCGTTCGGACTCCGAGTCCAAACTAACCAAGAGGGTAACCTTCTTCTGCTTGGGCGTCGCCCCCTCCAGGTTCTCGTAGGGCATCCTCTTCTTCCTCCTTGTTTTGCGAGGGGAGTCGCTCTGCACTAGCTACTCCTCTTCGTCCTCGTCTTCCTCATGAGAGGAGATGGCCTCAGTTTCTCCGGACATACCGTCCGAAGGACCTCTAGAGCGGGGCCCGCCCTTGGGGTCCTTGCCCTTCTTCTTGCTCTTCTTCTCCGGCGCCTGGTACGGCGCCGATACTAGCATCTCTGTTAGCTGGGGAGTAATTGGATCTTCATGCAACGGAGCCGGACTCTTGATCTGCTCGAATTTGTTTGTCCAGCCATGTGAAGAATTGGGCTGATAAGATTCATATTGATCAAAAATATAGACCGATATATCTTTAGAAGCTAATACTTACCGGAGTGGCCGGATTCTCGGCGTCAAGATCGACGTCTTCGGTCTCCATGGGCCAGCTCTTCTTGGCCTTGAAAAGCAGCTTCCATATTCCTTCGTGCGTCGTGCCGAGGAAGTGCTGCAGGGTCCACGGCTCCTCCAGATTGAACTCCCACACGGGGGAAGCCCGACGTTGGAAGGGGAGGATGCGGCGGAAGAGCATGATCTGCACCATGTTGGTGAGACCAATATTCTTGCCCAGAATGTTGGTGATGCACGTTTGCAGCATCTGCACCTCCGTCTGGGACCCCCAGTCGAGGCCCTTAGCAGTCCATGAAGTGAGCCTCGTGCAGGGTCCAGATCTGAACTCCGGAATTGCCGCCCATTTGGAGCGGCGCGGCTCGGTGATGTAGAACCACTCCTGCTGCCAGACCTTTACAGTCTCGATGAAGCTCCCCTTGGTCGATGTGGCATTGGGAAGTTTGCTTATCATAGCCCCGCCGCAGTCCGCGTGCTGCCCGTCGACCACCTTCGGCTTCACATTGAAGATTTTGAGCCATAGGTCGAAGCATGGCGGGATGCGGAGTAGAGCCTCACACACGACAATGAACGCCAAGATGTGGAGGAAGGATTTAAGGGCTAGATCATGGAAATCTAGCCCATAGTAAAACATGAGTCCCCGGATGAAGGGATGGAGTGGAAATCCTAGCCCTCTAAGGAAATAGGGTAGGAAAACGACCCTTTCACTAGACTCCAGAGTGACGATGATTTGACCCTTGTCGGGGAGCCTGTGCGCAATGTCTGCGGCGAGGTATCCCACGCTCCGAAGATTCTTCACCTCCTTGTCCATGACATAGGAGGCCTCTCACTTGCCCTTGGAACCATATCTGGCCATTGCTGGAGAGGGTGGTGGCGGTGAGAAAGACGAAAGCTTTTTTTTCGGGCGCTGGAGCTTGGGAGATTGGAAGGCAGAGGTTGGAAGAAGGCGTGGGAGAGGAAGGGGGAATCTGTTGCCCTCTTATAGGTGGTAAAAATGCCAACCGTACCCTCACTTAAGCCTTGAAACTCGCCTATTCCCAATGTGAGCATGCGCCGTAATTGGTTGGGTTACCCAAATATTATTGATGAGCAATCCCGTAATAAGTGGGCAAGATCTCTGTTTTGACAAGACGGGCCAAGGGGGCTCGACCTCGAAACGTGGAATGTGGAGTGTGAAAATGGTTCAAAACACTGAAGGGTCAAGTCCGATGCTTCGTCAGAAAAAGTTTTCAGTAAAGACACTATTCCTATTCTTTATATATCCTACCTTAGCGGCTAAGGGTTGTGTTAATTGTGCAAAGCCGAATATAGTTCTTTTGTGGAGGAAAGCTGATGTATATTGTTCAAGAAGAGGAACCCGCCTCGCAATGCCAAAGACAATCTGTGCGCCAAACACGCCGTCACTGAAGACTGGTTCAGGGGCTACTGAGGGAGTCCTGGACTAAGGGGTCCTCGCGCATCCGGTCTATTCGATATGGGCCGGACTAATGGGTCATCAAGATACAAGGAAGAGGACCACCTCCCGTGTCCGGTTAGGACTCCCGTATGTGTGAACGACATGTTTAGGTGTCCGGATATACTATTTCCTTTCTGTTGAACCGGCTCTGTACAACCCTAGGCCCCTCTGGCATCTATATAAACCAGAGGGCTTAGACCAAAGGCAGGATCATAACATTGATAGGCTAGCCAAGCTAGGGTTTAGCCACTACGATCTCGAGGTAGATCAACTCTTGTAACCCCTATACTCATCGAATATAACCAAGCAGGTGTGGGGTTTTACCTCCATTAAGAGGGCCCGAACCTGGGTAAACATTGTGTCCCTTTAATTATGGTTACTATTGATCCTCAGACATACAACTTGGCCCCCCTACTTGAGATCTGCCGGTTTTTGACACCGACACATACTGCAATCAATCAATCTCAAGATTTGTTCTTCAATGATTTCTTCTCACGAACTGATCTCCATGTGTGAGTAGTCCGATAAGGTATGGGGTGAGGCATGAGCCATGCAACCCCAAGTATTTGGTTAAGGGATCAATGGAAGTCTTTGAAACAATGTCTTGTATGTGTAAAATAAAATTGCATCGTGAAGTAACTCTTGTCTTGTCCGTGATTTTCATCCCTGTAGGTACCCATGATCATGGAGATCGAGCACTAGTGAGGTTAGGAGCAAGGGGACCATGAAGTGTTATGCCGAACACCGGTGATAATAAGGTTTAGTAGGGTAACATGGATCGTATCCCTGGGGATTCATGAGGTGTAGTCATTGAATGCCCGAAGCTTTTGTCTGATATTATTATGTTAATTATTAGGGCAACCCCACGAGATGGATAGGGCCTTCGGTAGGACAACTGATTATTGATGTAGGACTTGTGCCAGTCAGGATGCAATTTGGACACATCCCGCATTCGAAACGAAGTAGCACCTCTTGATGGTTGACTTCCTGAGCACAAACTAATATCATTTTTGATCCCAACACCAATACATGGTTGTAAGCATTAAGACCTCATCCTCGTACCTTGTTTTTATTGTAAGTGTGTGAATCACCATTTGCCTGTTGATCCGGTCAAAATCTAGATTTGACACTTTGACAAAAGCTTGCTAGAGACCATCTCTTCAAGGGAGTCTTTCTCTTGTGGGTTCGATACCCAGGGTCACTTCTAGGGAAATAGATGTGGGATAACCTATCTTTTTTCCAATGTCGGACCAATAAAAAGGAGATAGCATATGGGCATACGAAACAGAAGTTTTGTTTAAAGGTTTAGAGGTGGCACATGCAAATTTACTTGGAATGACAGAGGAATACCATATCTAGGAATATATAGTGGACTCTTTATGACATAAATTTTGGGTTTAAGGATCTGGATGTACAAGTAAGAATTTCTCACTTAGTATAGATAAAGGCTAGCAAAATAGTGGGCAACCACTTTAACAAGCACAAGAACCACAATCATGCATTCTTTAATAGTAACATTATTGGGAAAATATAATCATGATGATAGCCTTCAAACTTGAATTTCACCAAGGCTGAACTGGAATCTATCAAACACATGCAAACATTTGCCAATTCAATCATCCGTCCTTCACTAGGAGATACCTACCACAACAACATAATATGATAAACTTAACGCAACTAATGCTCATTGTCATTACAATGTAATTCCCTTACATGATTAAATATGTGCACTATCATAGTTTCACTTCTATTTCAATAGATTAAATGGGTATCCATGTTTACTTCTCAATACATATATAATTTCAAGTTCATGAGACTCATAAATTTTACTCTAAAGATATAAGTGAAGCACACGAGTAAATGATCATATAAGGGAATCTCCAAGATAGTGGGGTCAATACTAATGAATAAAATTTGATCTCTTCAAGCCCACTTTCAAGAATAATGCAATCCACATGAATTGTGTCACCCTTTTAAATAGTGGGATCAATAATATCTAAAGTTGACCTCTTCAAACCAAATTTCAATGATAATTTCATCCATACTATGAAAATATAGGTGAAGTTCATAGAGCGTTCTACAAATAACATGTGTATAAAGGGACCAACATCCAAACTCAAAATATATAAGTGAGGCAAATGGAGCCTTCTATAAATATCCAAATTCAAAAGATTTAAGTGAAGCGCAAAGAGCATTGTATAAATACATACTCAAGAGATATAAGTGAAAGGCATGGAGCATTCTATATATCCAGCAAGGACCATAAGAAATCATCCTCAACTAGCATGGTGCATATTTAGTGAAAGGAACAAGAAAAATGACGCTCCAAGACTTTACACATATCATGTGAAAAAATAAAACATAGGCTCAACCGAGACATACCGATAGTTGTTTAAAAAGATGAAGGTGATGCTGACGCATCCCCAAGCTTGTAGCTTGAGACCTCTTCAAATAATTTCTTGGGGATTACTTAGAAATCCCCAAGACTGAGCATGTATATCCACCTTTCTCTCATAACGATATATCCCCTGAGTCTTAAAAAATTCATCCACACAAAACTCAACGGAACTCATGAGATAGGTTAGCACACATGAAAATAAATCACCCAATCATGTACTATCAAGTCAAGTTGCATAATAATTTGTAAACATTAGCTATTGCATACTATCACTTCCTCAATTTCTAGCCCCTATTTAAGCCAGGAAAAATCTAGAACAATCAGATAACAAAACTATCACAACAATCTATCTAAACAGAACAGTCTCTAGCAATTAACTATAAAGCGTACTTCTGCAACTCTAAAAATTTGGAAAATCAGGACAAAACAAACAATTTGTATGACAATACATTGTAAACTTTTTAGAAAAATATCACGTTCCAAGAAACTATGATAATTCAATACTACAACAAAACTTTTTGTTTCTGCACAACACATAACAATCTTTCAATTTAAACATCCTAAAGGTAAATCTTGTCCCTTTATTTTTATGCTATAGTGGTATATACAAAGGGATGATTATTTTTATGAGAAACTTCCATGAAAAGTTTTATATTATGTCCATGAGGATAAACACAAGTGTTCAAGTTCGACCATTCCTTCTTCAATGCATAACTTTCCAATCACTTCTCTTTTTGAAAAAATAGGTTTCCCACTTTATATGTATTTTTGTTTTTTAAAATTTTAAAGAACCGAAAAGAATAAAAATAATCTCTAAAACCTCTAGATTGTTTCCTAGGAAGTACTTTCTTTAAAGCCATTAAGCTAGGCATAAAGGTGCAAGTATATATTTTTTGTATTTTTGCATTTAAAAAATCATTTTAAACACACAACTAAAGAAAGAAAACAACAAGAAGAAAAAAAATCTACTTAGTGATGTTAGCAAACAAGCATACACAAAAATATCCACCCTACACTATTGCTCCCTGACAGTGGCGCTAGAAAAGAGCTTGTTAATCCCAAAGTGCAAGGAATTGTCATAGCACTTTCCAATGATGGAGGTGGTAAGTATGGAGTGTCGAACCCACAAGGAGCTAACGGTAAGATCAATATTCTCTCAGATCCTATCTATCACTGATACAACCCTACATACACTGAGCGTTTGCTTTATGTAAGAAGCAAGAAACAAAGCTATGTTGCAGGTATAAAGAGGTAGCTTTGCAAGATAACGAGGAATATGAACATAAAGATAGGTGTTGCCTAATTAAATATACAACATAATGCAAATAGCAAGTGTGGAATAGTGGTGGTAGTGTGCGGAATTGTCCCTAGGAAATCAAAAGTTACTATACTAATAATCATTGCAAGTTTATATGTCGGAGAAGACTCAACTATCATGCAATCCCTTACTTTGAATTTTATGCACTTATGATTGGAACTATTATCAAGCATCCACAACTATTAGCAAGTTCATGAAGGTAAAACCCAACCATAGCATTAAGATAAATTGTTTCCCCTTTTAATCCCATATGTATCAATTTCTAAGGTCCGACGAGGTTCAGCCACTCCTGCCCCCATATGCATAGTTCTATTAACATACAACTAACCTTATGGTGTGATCCACACGCGCGCTCATAGGACAGGTGCCAAACAACATTAACATAATGCAACTGGTGAAATTGTTGGGATTCCCTGAAGAGGAATGGTGATGTAGTATAGTAGCAGAAAATATTTCCCTAGATTAAGAACCAAGGGTTATCGAACCAAAAGGAGACGACACACAAACAATGTGAACGTTACCTGCACATATAGACATAAAGCAAATGGTTGCACCGAACGAAGGCAAGAGGGTTACCAGGCCTTGTTCTCGCTAATTGCAAGGATTAAATCTCGTAGTGATGTATATATAAATAAAATAAAAGCAAAATAAAACAGCAAGAAAATTTAGGGTTTTAGTATTAATAGAGAATGAACCCATGGGCCATAAGTTCACTAGAGGCATCTCTCTCATAAGCATAGCAACAGTGGGTAAACAAATTACGTTGGGCAATTGATAGAATAGGATTCGTATATGGGAATTACGTCTATGACAAGTAGACTGTAATCCAACTTCATCTACTATTATTACTCCTTCCAAAGACGTCTATCCAGCATGCATTTCAAAGTATTAAGTTCATGACAAACAAAGTAACGCATTAAGCACGATGACATAATATAGACAAACTACGATCGAACAATATGTTCGAACCTCGTTATTGGGGTTCTGGGACCGGGGGTACCTAGACCCATTTGCATGTGGCCCAGCGTGTGACATCATCGAAGGCCCAGTGTGGCCCAGCTCCAAGACTTCGGACAAGACCCTCGCGAGGGCCCCCGCCTCGCGAGGCGAGCTAGGCCTCCCGAGGTGCGGTCTCTTGAGGCTGGATCCTGAGGAGCGGATACTTCTAGGCTCGTGCCCTGCCTCATGAGGTGCGTGGTGACGTGAGCCATGATGATCAGAGACAGGAGGGTGCCAGCGGGTGCAGTCCAGGACAGTTTCCCCTTTGGTGCTAGAGGGGCAAAGCCAGCATGCGGGTTTCCAAGGAATCCCCCAAAGGTTGTTGTTCCTGTGCAATGAGACCAAGCCCACGGGCTCGGCAGGATGGAGGTCATCACCGAGCACACCTACACGTCATGCCGAGAGGCTTTGCAGGCGAAGACCGCTTTTAGTCAGGATAGGGTGTACTCCTATCCTCCTTCAAATCTGGCCGATGTGGTATCCCATCCCGCCTAAAGCTTTGGGGGAAAAGGATCGGGCCAGTATAAATATACACCAGCCTCCACCGTATAGAGGGACCGGACCCATTCGCTCCTTGAGCTCCCCCAAGGCAGCTCACACTTGGACTAGTTCATACTCATCCTCGTCGCGAGGCAATCCACCACAAAGCAGGAGTAGGGGTTTACACCTCAAGGTGGCCTAAACCTGGGTAAATCATTGTGTCCATTCCTTCTTTCCTCTGGCTTGAGCACGACAAAGCCAAGCTTGCCTTCCATGCAAAGGAGAGTCCCATCCGGACAAGGGACAAAGTCTTCTATCTCGTATCTCCATAGTCCAACAGTCCGGACCAAGTATACAGTCCAGCTGTCCGAGGACCCCTTAGCCTAGGACTCCCTCAGCCCGTAAGCTTTGCAACCGTTTCTCACTAACAAGAACCAAATCATCGACTATACGGACGCTAAAGCCCTAGAGGCCTTCAAACACAGTGTCCGGGGCGAATGGCTAGCCAGGCACCTTGGCCAGGAAAAGCCAAGAACAATGGCTGCCTTAACTACATTAATGACCCGCTTTTGCGCGGGCGAGGACAGCTGGTTAGCCCGTAGTAGCACCAACGACCCCGGCACATCCGAAGTCAGGGATGGCAATGGAAAACCAGGACACAACAAAAACAAACTTCAGAATAATGAAGAAAGCCCAGACAATACAGCGGTAAACGCCGGATTCCGGGGCTCCAGACCCGGTCAATGGAAGAAGCCATTTAAAGGCAACAAAGACAGTCCATCCAACCTGGATAAAATTCTAGATAGGCCCTGCCAAATCCACGACACTCCTGATAAACCAGCCAATCATACCAATAGAGAATGTTGGGTCTTCAAGCAGGTCGGAAAACTCAGCGCCGAACACAAAGGGAAGGAACCTCAGAGCGAAGACGAGGACGGACCTCGCCAGCCGAACAAGGGGGGACAGAAGAAATTTCCACCGGAGATCAAAATAGTGAACATGATCTATGTCACTCACATCCCAAAGAGGGAGCGCAAACGCACACTCTGAGATGTCTATGCTGTTGAGCCCGTCGCCCCCAAATTCAACCCATGGTCGGCCTGCCCGATCACCTTTGATTGCAGGGATCATCCGTCTAGTATCCGTCATGGGGGTTCGGCTGCCCTAGTGCTCGACCCAATAATCAACGGATACCACCTCACTCGAGTCCACATGGATGGCGGCAGTAGTCTCAATCTGATATATCAGGACACTGTCCGCAAGATGCAGATAGACCCGTGAAGAATCAAGCCAAGAAGCACTACCTTTAAATGAGTTATACCGGGCGTGGAAGCCCGCTGCACGGTCTCTCTAACATTGGATATTGTACTCGGCTCCCCCGACAACTTTTGAAGCGAAGAACTAATCTTTGACATTGCTCCATTCCAAAGAGGCTATCATGCACTACTCGGAAGAACGGCCTTCGCCCGTTATAATGCAGTCCCTCATTAAGCTTACCTAAAATTCAAAACGCCTAGACCACGTGGCGTCATCACGGTCAGCGAAAATACGGAGTGCTCTCTTCGTACAGAATAATACACAACAGCCCTAGTAGTCGAAGCACAAAACGGCCTATTCAAGCCAAGCAGTTCAACGGTCTTTAAGACCACGGACCTAGCTAAACATATCCGACGCACACCTCAGTGCGATAGCTTAGAGAAACCTGAACTCGACTAGCATCTATGCCCCCATCAACCGCCCCATAAGGAGACAACACACGTGCCACGTATACATAAATATACACTCAAAACTCCTTGGGTGGTGACGGGGGCACACTGCACATAAAAAGTCCATAGTTCAGCTCGACCCTATTTGGACTCCAGAAGCTATATTTCACGGTTCAGTAAAATGAACCAACTTTACTTATGGCCGCACCAGATTCTTTTACCTGGTCTTTTCCTTTCTACAGATGGCCATCATACTATACCCTTCAATGACACTTCACAATGGAGAAAAAGGCACAGACGTGCAGCAGGGCCCCGTATTAAGGTTTCTTTTTTAGATCAAGACCCTGTGTAAACCTTTTTTATCTCTTTTTGTTTTACACTCTCCTGGCATGTAAAATGTCCAAGAAAGATATTGGCATTATCTGCAAATATACGACTCGCCGTACTAAAGTGGATGTTATAGAAGCAGCTTGGTTAGTATTATGTTTTGAGATTCATGCTCTCACCACCTGCGCTCTTTCCACACGTCAGATTGCCATACGTGCCTTGATACTAGGGTCTATCACCAGGGGCTGTATTCAGCCTGGTGTATATTTAAAAGTCCAAACACCTGTAGGGTGTGTTCGACATCCCGAGTTTGGCCTTATATGCATCAGCTCTGAATCATGTCTTTGGTCAATAGTTGGGTTGCCCGGCTCCTGTGCTTACTACCTTACGTTCCTCTATATCGTCTAGGGTAGTAAAGGGAGAACTACTGCCATTGTGTCCTGGCTCGTCCAGATGAGCACCTCAGTAAAGAAAGCTGAAAACTGACTGTCATGATGCGGCGAGAGCTGGTCAACCACTCGATGATTCATCGGAATCTTCGTGATTCCGTCCATGTTAAACGAAGGACCGTCCTTCTAGTCACGTATGTACATGCACCGTATTCGGATAACCGCGGACATACCAGGGGCTATATAGTAGCCCCACCATCAAACTCCTTTGGCTAAGTGAAAGTGTTAAAGCTCTATAGTCCGATCGCCTAGTTCGCCGCACTAACACCTCCTTAATGGACCAAGACGTTGGGTCAAGTGTGATCAAGTGCTTTTCCGAACACCCCTGTGTTATACGCGAGGGGGCTGAAGCCGACGACTGCAAACTTTCGGATTGTATATCTAAAAAAGACGGCCGCACAGGAGGCACCAAAACTTTTTGGGCAAAAAGTAAAAAAAACATAGCCTTAATATATGATAATATTGTTATTACAATTTTGATACACTTTACTCGAACATAATATTTTTCGAGCACTAACCCTCTATCAAGCGGGCACCCTCTAGGACATCTTCAAAGTAATGTTCTGGCATGTTAAGTTCCTTGCCTTCGGGTGGACTCTGCGCTGCAATATCGGTGGCCTTCATCTTCGCCCAGTACATCTTGACACGGGCAAGGGTCATCCGTGCACCTTCTATGCACGTTGACTGCTTCACAGTGTCGATACACGGCACCACATTAACAAGTTGCCGCACCAAACCGAAGTAACTATTCGGAATGGGTTCAGTTGGCCACAGCCGGGCTATGACGTCCTTCATGGCAGTGCCGGACATCTTGTGGAGCTCGACCCACTGGGCCATCTGTTCGTTCAACAGTGGATGCTTCGGCGTGTCAAATTGCGACCAAAATAGCTTTTCCGTCGCATGTCCTTCTTGCGCATGGAAAAACTGATTCGCATCGGCTGCACTCTTTGGCAGGTCCATAAAGGTGTCTGGAGAACTCCATAGTTGATTAAGCGGCGCATACTTCGGATTGCCAAACTTAGTTTGCAATAAAAAGGGCTTACCGGCCACGATCTCCCCAGCTTGTCGGATCTCCTCCCGAGCTACTCTAGACTCAGATCGGGCTTCCTTCGCCTCTTTTAAGGCCTTGTCAAGATCGGACGCTTTGGCTTTGTTATCTTTCCCAAGAACTTGGCATCGGCTAGTGGCATCCTTTAGCTCAAGTGCCATAGTAGATATCCTCTCCTTGCACTGACACCGAGCAGTTTGCTCAACTTTTAATTCGGCGGCTACCTTTTCGGCAGCCGCATTACTCATCCTGGCTTGCTCCTTGGCCCGGGCAAGTTCCGCCCGAAGGGTTTCAACTGCGGCGGCACTATCTGCAGTTATGCGTATACAAATTCTCAGTATCACGCTCATTTTATAATACTAGCATGTAGTAAATGCCCCAAATACATACCCTGCGCCTCGTCGAGCCGCCTGTTAATAAGCGTGATTTCATCATCCACAACATCAACTTTCTACTTCAGATGTGCTACCTCGGTAGCTTGGGCAGTCGCCATGGATGTAACAACCTGTGTTTCAATTAGTCAGATCATTTTTTGGGCATATATTTTTGATCCTCTGATCGCATCCCTTTCGATGTCAACCAGAGTCTCAGGGGCTACTATCTATACACAGGTGCAATTTGCACATACAATATAATTGAAATTACACTACGTACCTCGAAACCTCTTAGTAGGCTAGAAAAAGCTTCATTCAATCTGCTTTTCACGAACCAAACTCTTTCAATCACCGTACCCATCAAGGTATGATGTTCCTTTGAGATGGAGGCATGTTGCAATATGTCCGTCAAGGTATCCGGCGCCTCCGGATCCGGAACAGATTGCATCGTCCCTTGGACATTAGATAGTCTGGGACTTTTGTTGTTCCCTATAGGGGCCGCACACCCTGGACCTTGGTCGGCCGAAGTATTACCTTTGGCCCCGGTCTTCACTGCCCCTTGCGCCACTCATAGACCAGGAAAGATCCTGTGGGACGACACCTCTGCGTTGTCTGCCTTATCAGACAGGGAGATCTGTGGAGGCATCTCGCTCTCCATCATCTCCGGAATAAGATCCCCCGAAGAGGAGGACTGTTGAGGAGGGCTGCGTGTCGGACTACAAACATGTGTTTAAAATATTACCCTTACAACCAGGAAAGAACGGGACATGTTTAAAAACACCCTGATTCACTTATGATTCGGCTAAGGGCCTATCTTTGTGGGGTGACTGCATGTCAACATCACCCCCTGACTGGGATACCTTCCCTCGCTTAGAAGCTTCTCTCTTTGAGTCTTCGGAGGTGGCCCTTTTCTTCCCACGAGGAGAAGGGATGTCAGTTCGCCCTTCCCTTCCACCTTTGGAAGTGGAAGTTCCAATCTCCCTAGACAAATTTCCTGGTGTGCCTCCAGAATGGAGGCCACCTTGGGCCTCTTCATCCTCCTTATCTTCCTCCGCCGGCACTTGATATGGCGCCGGAGCCAGCATCCTTGTTAATACCGGATCGGCAGAGTCTTCGGGAAGTGGAGCCGAACACCTGATTCTCTCCGCCTTCTTTAGCTAGCCCTGGCCGAGTAGAGTTTTATCAGTACATTGTCATGAATAATTTGACTAAACCATGTTCGGGGGTCAAGTACTTACCGGAGTATCCGGATGGTTGCAGTCAAGATCGAGGTCTTCTGTAGTATCCGGCCACTGTTTTTGTGCGCCGAAGAATAAATTCCACATCCCTCTCAATATTATGCCAGAGAAGTGTTGAAGGGTCCGTGGACCTTCCAGACTGAATTCCCTCATACGGAGAGGACGCCGTTGGCACGGAAGGATCCGGCGGATTAGCATTACTTGGATTACATTGGTGAGACCGGTGTCCTTTTTAATGAGGCTCCGTATGCTACTTTGCAATGTCGGCACTTCATCAGTAGATCCCCAATCTAGCCCCTTGTTAATCCACAATGCAAGCTGTAAAGGAGGGCCAGATCGAAACGCGGGTGTAGCTACCCACTTTTTACCACAGGGTTTGGTAATGTAAAACTACTCCTGTTGCCATAAGTCGGATGATTCTACGAAAGAGCCCTTTGGCCAAGGAGAAGTGGTAAGTTTGCTTATTGAAGCACCTTCGCACTCCACTTGTTTCCCGTCAATTACCTTCGGATTCACGATGAAGGTTTTAAGCCATAAGCCAAAGTTTGGGGAAATTCGGAGGAAGGCCTCGCACGTGATGATGAACGCCGAGATATGAAGGAAGGAGTCTGGAGCTAGATCATGGAAATCCACCGCGTAATAAAACATAAGCCCTCGAACAAAGGGATGGAGAGCAAACCCAAGCCCTCGGAGGAAGTGAGAGATGAACACCACCCTCTCATTGGATCTGGGAGTGGGAATAACCTGCCCTTGAGCAGGGAGCCTGTGGAGGATTTCTTTAGTCAGGTATCTTGCCTCCCTAAGCTTTGAGATATCCTCCTGTGTGACAGAAGAGGCCATCCACCGGCCTTGAAGACTGGGTCTGGACATGGCTGGAGGCTCGAAGCGACTGGATTGACCCTTGAGTGTTGGAACTTGAGGTGGGACGAAGAGGGAAGAACTAGCGTGGAAGAAAAAGGATAGGCCTTAGTCCCTTTATAAAGGCAACGAATATCAAGCTTCCCCTCCGTGGCCTTAAAACATGCATATTCCCGAGGAATCATGCCAACGAAATGGTTGGGTTACCCACACCCGTGTTGATGAAAATCCCGCAATAAGGGGACACGATCTCTGCTTTGACAAGACGTGCCAATAAAAACCGCCTCCCGAACCATGGAGCGGCAGGCTAGAAAACGATTCAAAATAATGGTGAGGTAATGATGTAAAGTCGAGCTGCCAAAATTGTCAGCGGATTGGACTCGTACGGTTGTTTGTGGAACGTGTTTTGAAGGGCCGAACATGATTCTTGTGTTCGAGATCTACTTTGAGGTATTCAGAGAAGGAACCCGCCCTGCAATGCCGAAGACAATCTATGCACCGGACTCATCATGATTGAAGCCTGGTTCAGGGGCTACTGAGGGAGTCCTGGACTAAGGGGTCCTCGGACAGCCGGACTGTATACTTGGTCCGGACTGTTGGACTATGAAGATACAAGATAGAAGACTTCGTCCCGTGTCCGGATGGGACTCTCCTTTGCATGGAAGGCAAGCTTGGCGATTTGGATATGTAGATTCCTTTCTCTGTAACCGACTTTTCACAACCCTAGTCCCCCCCGATGTCTATATAAACTGGAGGGTTTAGACTTCTAGGGTTTAGCCACAACAATCATACCCTCATAGGCTAGACTTCTAGGGTTTAGCCATTACGATCTCGTGGTAGATCAACTCTTGTAAAACTCATAATTATAAAGATCAATCAAGCAGAAAGTAAGGTATTACCTCCATAGAGAGGGCTCGAACCTGGGTAAACATTGTGTCCCTTGCCTCTTGTTACCATTAGCCTTAGACGCACAGTTGGGGATCCCCTACCCGAGATCCGCCGGTTTGACACCGACATTGAGCAGCAAGTCATAGATAGGCAGAATCCTTCACGCATGCCCCAGAGTTCAAACCTTGTTTGGGTCCACAGAGCCCCGATTCCGAAATTTGGTGCACCAGGTAGGGGCATGTCGAAGTTCTCCTTCTGCATCGCTCCATCCTTGCTTCACCACCCCATGGCCGATGCTCGTCGTGTTCGTGCCGAGCGCCGGGCCGCCTGTGTCGCCCAGACGACACCAATAGGCCGTGGCGCCCCTCGCCGCTCCGCTTCTGCCGCAGCCAACGCCGTGACTAACCCTGCCGCCCATGAGCAGCAGGACTCTTTGCTGCCACCCTCCATGCAATGTGATGGCCGCACCACCACTCCTTCCATCACTCTGGCCATGACCTCGTCCTACCAGGCTTGTCGCGTGCCAGCGAATGCGTAGGTTGCGCTGCTCATGGCGCGCGAGCTGCTGCGCTACCGCCCCACCAATGAAGGCTACGACGCCTGGTTGGGCTACATCACCGAGCTCGTCAACACTGCTGGCAAGGCCCCGACTGTAATGCTCCGAACACACCCGCCAGTGGTCGTTACTCCTGGCGGGATCTAGACTGGCCCCACAGATCAGTACTAGTCTTTTCTGCACACTTTGTCCTCACTTGTGCGCACCCGGGAGCAACTTCCCGGTCGGTCACCCTTCCTGAAATTACTCCAAGCTGAGCATGCTTAACTTTGGAGTTCTTTCCGAATGGGCTACCCGAAAAGAAGGAATTCCTTATTGATAGGAGTAGTATATCATCCCTATTAAACAAGGTTATCACATACACCCCCACTCAGAGGAACCAACGTCCTCGTCGGGCCATAGGAACATTCTCTCTTGGCACATACGTCTGTGCATCCAGTCCGGTACATGTACCACGTCATGTGCCACGACGGGTCACAAACGTCATGAACAACATGACCGTGCACTGGTCCGCAAACATCCGTGTAACCGTGAGGGTCGGCTCTGATACCAACTTGTAATGCTCTGGACACACCCGCTGGTGGTCGTTACTCCTGGCGGGATCTAGACTGGCCCCATAGATCAATACTAGTCTTTTCTACATACTTTGTCCTCACTCGTGCGCACCTGGGAGAAACTTCCCAGCCGGTCACCCATCCTGAAATTACTCCAAGCTGAGCACGCTTAACTTTGGAGTTCTATCCGAACGGGCTTCCGGAAAAGAAGGAATTCCTTATTGATATGAGTAATCTATCATCCCTATTAAGCCAGGCTATCACACCTCCGTCCCCTGCCGCCTCGTGCGGACGACATGGCTCACGGCGCGCCTCTGCCTCCTGCCCTGCCCAGTGACGACAATGAGCCAAGGCGCAACCTGCGTCCGCGTGCCTGCCACATGGAGCATCGGCGCCGGCCCGGGACGAGGCTAGTTGCTAGGTTGTGCAGCAGCCGTAGCACGACGCGCGCGCTGTCGGCATCGCCTCGCCAGCACCAAGATCGGGTCATTCTAGAGGCTACGGCACGTGGGAGTCAAAACCATGCCCCTCTCGCATGGACCACGCCCGTGAGCGCGGTGGGCTGCGGTGCCTTCACTTGCGAGCTGTGCCATGTTGTTTGGCCTATCAAGTTCAAGCTAGACCTACCCCTGCGCTACAACGGCATCCTCGACCCTACAGAGTCCCTCCAGCTCCACGCGCTGAGCATCGAGGTGGCGAACAAAGACGACAAGGTCATGCGAACTGGTTCCCCTGGCCCTCAAGGATGGCGCGCGCTCCTGGCTCATGTACCTTCCGAAGGGGTCGATCTCCTCATGGGATGAGCTTCGCGAGCGATTCATCACCAACTTCTAGCGGACCCATGACTAGGCTCTCACCGTCAATGACTTGCGACACGTGAAGCAGCATCCGGGTCAAGATCCCGAAGACCTCGGACAAATCTATCATCTCTGTGCTCACAGAAGGAATCACAGACGTCAGGATGAGTGAGGAGCTTGCCAACAACGATGATCTGTGCTCACAATTGGAGCTATTCAATCCGGCCGACAAGTGCACCAAGGCTGAAGAAGGCCTCCTCTCCCTCCTCAAGCACCCAGACATCAATCCCGACGACAAGAAGGCCAAGGCCAAGGAAGCAAAGCGCAAGGGCCCCATCGTGCCGGCAGTAGAGCTTGAGATGAAGTGCGGCCGTGACCGTCACGAACCCCCCAAGGATGCTCGTCTG
Source organism: Triticum timopheevii (assembly GCA_963921465.1). NCBI lineage: Eukaryota > Viridiplantae > Streptophyta > Magnoliopsida > Poales > Poaceae > Triticum > Triticum timopheevii. The sequence continues at coordinate 470,988,322 of OY997274.1, forward strand.
TTCTGCGTCTTCCACAATGTACACACCCACAACACCGATGATTGTCAGGAGCTTAGGGCACTCCAGGACGGGCGCCTAGGTCACCGCCCTGAGCGCAGTGATAGTGGCTTCGGTCATGGAGGAGGCCGCGACGGAGGCCGCTGGGACAACCGTAACCCCCGCCAGTGCTGGCATGACCAGCCTCATGACGATGCCTGGCGCGATCAGCCTCGCGAGGCCCGTCCCCAGGGCAATGCTAGCCTTCCACCTCTGCCACGGCCGCCCAAGAGAAACGACGACAACCAACAAGACAAAGGGGCTGGGGGCTATCAGGAGCCTCGCGCAATTTCCTGCATCCTTGGCAGTGCTCAGGCACCCGCCTCGAACCGCATCTTCAAGAAGTTCTCACGCGAGGTGAATGTAGCGCTCCCAATGCTTGAAGTTGCGCGTCCCCTCAAGTGGTCGCAGTACGCCATCACTTTCGACTCCAAGGACCACCTCAGGTGTTCAACTACTGCTCGCGCACAACCCATGATGTGCACGCCCACCATTAGTAACGTCTCAGTCACCAAGACCCTCATCGATGGCGGCGCCAGCCTCAACGTCCTCTTTGTGGAGACCCTCGAGACGCTTCAAGTGCCTTATGACCAGCTCATTCCCACCAAGCCATTCTCTTGGGTGACTGACGGCTCCACCACTCCCTGGGGCATGTGCGCCTCCTTCTCACCTTCGGCAAGCGTGACAACTACCACCCCGCGAAGAAGAAGCAGCTCCTCCACAAGAGCCATCCAGAGGCAAAGAAACCCGCCAGCGACACCTCAGGCTCCATGCCCGCCGCTGGGGCGCCTCTCGCTCCCACATAGGAAGGTGCGCCTAGCACCTCCCTTGGGACGGGCTCGAGGGCTTCCATCTGGAGAGCGTCTGACCTGACCAGTGCGATAAAGGAGGTGCTCAGGCACCACTTGGAGAGCGTATGACCTGACCAGTGCAACAAAGGAGGTTCTCAGGAACCACTTAAATAGTGGTGGTAGTGTGCAGAATTGTCCCTAGGCAATCAACTAAGTTACTGAACTGATCATCATTGCAAGTTTATATGCCAGACAAGCCTCAGCTATCATGCAATCCCTAACTTAGGATTTTATGGAATTTTGACTGGAACTATTATCAAGCATCTTCAACTACTAACAAGTTCATTAAGATAAATTCCAACCATAGCATTAAGATAAATTGGTCCCCCTTCGATCTCGTATGTATCAATTTCTAAGGCCCGACGAGGTTAAGTCACTCCTGTCGCCATATGCGTAGTTCTGTCAACATACAACTAACACTATGGTGTGATCCACACACGCACTCATATGATGGGCACTAAACAACATTAACATAATGCAACTTGTCAAATTGTTGGGATTCCCTGAAGAGGAATGGTGATGTAGTATAGTAACCAAAAATATTTCCCTAGATAACCAAGGTTTATCGAACCAGAAGGAGACGACACACAGACAATGTGAATGTTACCTGCACATATAGACATAAAGCAAATGGTTGAACCCAACGAAAGCAAGAGGGTTATCAATCCCCTTGTTCTCGCTAATTGCAAGGATTAAATCTCATAGTGATGGATATATAAATAAAATAAAAGTGAAATAAAAACCGAGAAAATTTCAGGTTTTAGTATTAATGGAGAATGGGCCTAGGGGCCATAAGTTCACTAGAGGCATCTCTCACATAAGCATATCAACAATGAGTAAGCAAATTATTGTTGGGCAATTGACACAATAAGATTAGTATATAGGCATTACGTCTGTGACAACTAGACTGTAATCCAACGTGCATTTAAAAGTATTAAGTTCATGACAAACAGAGTAACACATTAAGCAAGATGACATAATGTAGACAAACTAAGACCAAACAATACGTTCAAACCTTGTTGTCGGGGTTCTGGGACCGGGTGTATCCAGACCTGTCTGCCTGCAGTGCAGCACACAACATCGTCGAAGGCCCAGCGCGGCCCAACTCCAAGACTTCATGAACAAGACCCTCGCGAGGGCCCCCGCCTTGCGAGGTAAGCTACATCAAGGTCTCCTGAGGGTGGTCTGCTGAGGCTGCCTCCCGAGGAGCGGATACTTCTAGGCTTGCGCCCTGTGTCACGTGGCGCATGGTGACGTGAGCCATGATGACCGGAGACAGGAGGGTGCCAGCGGACACAGTCCAGGACAGTTTCCTATTTGGTGCTTGAGGGGCAAAGCCGGCACGTTCCCCCAAAGGTTGCTATTTCGATGCAACAAGACCAACACAGCAGGCTCGGCAGGATGAAGGTCATCACCGATCCAACCTGCACATCACGCCCAGAGGCTTTGCAGGCAAAGACCACCTTTGGTAAGGATAGGGTGTACTCCTGTCCCCCATCAAATCTAGCCATTGTGGTATCCCTTCCCACCTAGAGCTTTGGGGAAACAGGACCGGGCCAGTATAAATATATACCAGCCTCCACCGTAGAGAGGGATCGAATCCACTCGCTCCTTGAGCTCTCCCGATGCAGCTCACACTTGTACTAGTTCATACTCATCCTCCTTGCAAGGCAATCCACCACAAAGTAGGAGTAGGGGTTTATCACCGTGTCCATTCCTTCTTACCTCTCGCTCGAGCACGACGAAGCCAAGCCGTGAGGTGGCGAGCAACAAGTCATGGCTAGGCAGAATCCTTCGCGCATGCCCCAGAGTTCGAACCTTGTATGGGTCCACGAAGCCCTGATTACGACACTCGTTGTTTTATATTTAGTAGCAACAATACAATACATGCCTAGCAACTCCTCCTGCAGAGAGTAAGGACACCACAAGATTGAACCTACCACGAAGCACGACACCTACTGAAGATAAATAAATCTACTTGGCCAAAGAATATGAATAGATAGGAGAGATATACAAGGATATAAAATAAAGGATTCAAATGCTTTTAATGAATAATCTGATCATAAACCCAAAATTCACGGGATCCCAACAAACACAACATGAGAATTACATCGAATAGATATTTGAAGAGATCATTGTATTGATGATCAAAAAACTGAAAAAGAAAGCCATCTAGCTAGTGTTACATGGACTCGTAGGTGATACATCTCCAACGTATCTATAGTTTTTGATTGTTTAATGCGATTGTACAATCAACCTTGTAAAGTTTATATGCATTTATGCTATTTTAGATCACTTTTGGGAACTAACCTATTAGTCAAGTGCCTAGTGCTAGTTGCTGTTTTTTGATGTTTTTTAGTTTTCCAGAAAATCAATACCAAACGGAGTCCAAACGCTACGAAACTCTTTGATGATTTTTTTGGACATAAGAGACCCTAGAAGCTTCGGGAGGAGACCAGAGGACAAACGAGGAGATGTCTAGGCAACATGGTGCGGCCAAGGGGTAGTGCACGCCCTGTTACCTTGTGGGCCGCACCTGACACCGTCTGACCTAATTCCACTTCTATAAATTCTCAAATATTGATGTCGGATTCTGGGCTCCGCAGTCCCAAGAAATGTTTGAACTCGGGGACGTGTGCGAAGAATTCAACCTCTCAAACCTCCCGATCCGCTTCTCTCACGACCTAGCTCGATGAACATGATAGAGAAAGGCACAACAGTTTACCCAGGTTTGGGCCACCTTGCGAGGTACTACCCTACTCCTGCTTTGTGGTGGATTGGCCTCGCGATGGGTTGAGGATGAGCTAGTACAAGTGGATGAACAACCTTAGGAGGCGCGTTCTTGTGATGAGATCTTGGTGATTCTACAAGCTGACCACCTGGTGAGTTGATCGATCGACCGACCCCTCTCTATGGTGGTGGCTAGGCCCTATTTATAGTGGCCTTGGTCCTCTTCCTCCGAAACTTAGGTGGGAAGGGATCCCACAACGGCCAAATTTGAAGGGGAACAAGAATTACATCTAATCCTGACGAAAGGTGGTCTTCGTCTGCAAGGCCTCTGAGTGTGACATCGTGGTGGGCTCGGCGATGACATCTATCCTGCCGTTCTGGCGGTCTTGGTCTCATTGCACGCAAATGGCAACCTTTGGCTGATTCCTTGGGACTCCGCACCTGTTCTTGCCTCCTTTACACCAAAGAGGAAACCTGTTGTACTGCACCCGCTGGAGCGCGTATGGCCTCGGTCGTCATGGTTGATGTCATTTCAGCCTCATGAGACGGGGTCTTGCATAGAGATCGCCGCTCTGCTCAGGAGGCCGCCTAAGGAGGCCGCTCCCTCGGGAGGTCTTGATGTCGCCCACCTCGCGAGGCTTGGCCCCTGATACGTCTCCAATGTATCTATAATTTTTGACTATTTCGTGCTGTTTTATTATCAATCTTGGATGTTTTATAATCATTATATAGTCATTTTATATCATTTTTTGGTAATAATCTATTGACATAGTGCCAAGTGCCAGTTGTTGTTTTCTGCATGTTTTTTACATCGCAAGAAATCAATACCAGAAGTGGTCCAAATACCACGCCAATTTACGATTATTGTTTATGGACCAGAAGGAACACAATGGGCCCTGGTTGCACCTGGGGGGAGTCCCGAGGAGGGGACAACCCACCTGGGCGCGCCAGGAGGCCCAGCCGCGCCCAGGTGGGTTGTGCCCACCTCGGGTGCCCCCTGGACTGACTCTTTGCTTTATTGAAAGTGCAACTATCCTAGGTGGTTTTGGTAATTCCTAACAACATATAGCTCATTGAGCTAATGCTACATCAAGTTAAATATTTCAGGAAAGCTCAATGATTGGCATGGCATGGATGAGAAAAGTGGACCCCTCAAAATACTAAGGATAAAAGGATTGGCTCAAGCTCAAAGCTCAAGACTCTACATTTTATATTTTAGTGATCCAAGATCACATTGAGTCTATAGGAAAAGCCAATACTATCAAGGAGGGATGAGGTGTTGCTTAATGAGATTCTTGCTTCATAGTGCTTAGTGATATGCTCCAAAAACCCTCAACTACTTTCCCACATCCACATATGACCTAAACCAAAAGTCAAACTCGGCCCCACCGATTCTTTCTATCTGGCGCCACCGAGTTCGGATGTCATAGCCACTGCCACAAACCCTAGGCAAATCGGTCTCACCGATAGGGATCTCGGTCTCACTGAGATGGGATTGTAATCTCTTTGTTTCCCTTCGTAACGTTTCAGTACCACCGAGATGAGCGATCGGTCCCACCGAGATTGCAATGTAAACTCTCTGTTTCCCTTTCGTAACATTTCGGTCCCACCGAAAGGAGCGAACCGGTCCCACCGAGTTTACCTGACCAACTCTCTAGTTACCTTATTACCAAAATCGGTCCCACCGAGTTTCTATAATCGGTCTCACCGAGATTACGTTATGCCCTAACCCTAACCATATCGGTCCTACCGAGTTGCATGTCGGTCCCACCGAAAATCCTAACGGTCAGTAGATTTGTTGAATTGGTCCGACCGAGTTTCACAATTTGGTCCCACCGAGATTGGCAAGTTGTGTGTAACAGTTAGCTTTTGTGTGGAGGCTATATATACCCCTCCACCTCCTCTTCATTCGTGGAGAGAGCCATCAGAACGAACCTACACTTCCAGCATACATTTTCTGAGAGAGAACCACCTACTCATGTGTTGAGGCCAAGATATTCCATTCCTACCATATGAATCTTGATCTCTAGCCTTCCCCAAGTTGCTTTCCACTCAAATCTTTTTTCCACCAAATCCAAATCCTGTGAGAGAGAGTTGAGTGTTGGGGAGACTATCATTTGAAGCACAAGAGCAAGGAGTTTATCATCAATACGCCTTTTATTTCTTCTTGGAGAGTGGTGTCTCCTAGATTGGCTAGGTATCACTTGGGAGCCTCCGACAAGATTGTGGAGTTGAACCAAGCAGTTTGTAAGGGCAAGGAGATCGCCTACTTTGTGAAGATCTACCGCTAGTGAGGCAAGTCCTTCGTGGGCGACGACCATGGTGGGATAGACAAGGTTGCTTCTTCGTGGACCCTTCATGGGTGGAGCCCTTTGTGGACTCGCGCAACCATTACCCTTCATGGGTTGAAGTCTCCATCAACGTGGATGTACGATAGCACCACCTATCGGAACCACGACAAAAACATCGGTGTCTCCAATTGCGTTTGAATTCTCCAAACCCTTCCCTTTACATTCTTGCAAGTTGCATGCTTTACTTTCCGTTGCTCATATCCTCTTTGCATGCTTGCTTGAATTGTGTTAAGATTGCCTGACTTGTGCTAAGTTAGCTAAAATCTGCCAAAGACTAAAATTGGGAAAAGGATAAGTTTTTATTTGGTCAAGTAGTCTAATCACGCCCCCTCTAGACATACTTTCGATCCTACAAGTGGTATCAGAGCTTTGGTCTCCATTTTCTTTGATTTCCATAGCTTTTCGTAGTCATAGCCTTGGTTTCACAACCTAGGAGAGTATGGCGTCTAGCGAGGGAAATTATCACCTTAGAGGGCCTTACTTTGATGGTACTAATTTTGCTAGTTGGAAGCATAAGATGAAAATGCATATTCTTGGACATAACCCCGCCGTTTGGGCTATTGTGTGTATTGGCTTGCAAGGTGAATTCTTTGATGGGAGAGAACTGAACCGTGAAGCTAGCGCAGAAGAGTTGAAGATGCTGCAATACAACGCTCAAGCTTGCGACATCCTCTTCAACGGATTGTGACCCGAAGAATTCAACAAAATTAGCCGTCTTGAGAATGCAAAGGAAATTTGGGATACTTTGATTGATATGCATGAAGGTACCGACTCCATCAAGGAATCCAAATTGGATGTGCTTCAAAGTCAACTTGACAAGTTCAAAATGAAGGATGGTGAAGGTGTCGCTGAAATGTACTCTAGGCTTGCTCTTATCACAAATGAGATTGCCGGCTTAGGAAGTGAAGAGATGACCAACAAATTCATCATCAAGAAGATCCTAAGAGATTTGGACGTAAAATATGATACCGTGTGCACATTGATCCAAAGATGCCCAATTACAAAGATCTCAAGCCAACGGAAGTCATTGGAAGAATTGTTGCTCATGAGATGTCACTCAAAGATAAGGAGGAACTTCACAACAAGTCAGGTGGTGGTTACAAAGCCTCATGTGAAGCCCCCACATCATCAAGTGAGAAACAAGCCTTTAATGAAGAATTGAGCTTAATGGTGAAGAACTTCAACAAATTCTACAAGAGTAGAAGCAAAGAGAGAAGCTCCAAGTCAAGGTCCTACAATAACAAAAGATCTTCTTGTCGAGAGCGTAATTGCTACAATTGTGGAAGACCTGGACACTATTCCAATGAGTGTACAACACCCTACAAAATAAGAGAAGAATCACCTAAGAGGAGAAGTAGAAGAGAAGAATAACCACCAAGAGAGAGGAGGAGTAGAGATGATCGTTACGAACGAAGAACATCCCGAAGAAGCAAGGATTCGGAAAGAAAGGACAAGTCATCATGGAGCTACACAAAACGAAGACATCAAGCTCATGTTGGTGAATGGGTATCCGGCTCCGACTCTGACAATCACTCCGAGAGAAGCTATCACTCCGACTCCGAATATACTCAAGATGAAGGTGTTGCCGGTCTAGCACTTGTGTCAACCAACTCCTACGACATATTTGATTCACCAAATGAAGGACTTGGAAGATGCTTCATGGCTAAAGGCCCAAAGGTAACACACCCCGAATGTTGATTTCAATAGTGATGAAGATGACTTGTTAGGTGATAATGATTTACTTGTTGACAACTCTAGTGATGAATACTATGATGAAACGTCAATTAATCATGCTAATCAAGATAAAACGAATGGCAATGATAAGGAGAAGAATGAGCTTCTAACTAAAGAACTAAACACTCTTAAGTTAGCTCATGAAACTATCTTAGAAGATCATTGAGAACTTTTAAGGACTCATGAGAAGTTACGCTTTGAAAAGCTCAACCTTGAGCAAGAGCATGAGTTCTTAAAGGCAATCAATGATGATCTTCGTAAGAAAAGTTCTTCTTACATTGCCAAGCGTTTACTCTTATGTACTTACATGCCTCAAGTCAAGTCTAGTAACAAGAACAAGAAGGATTCTTCCTCTAGTAGTAACAATAATCATGCTAAATCCAATGTTGTTGCTTCTAGTAGTTCTCTTGATTCCACTAATGATTCTCTTAGCCAAGTTACACTTGAGCAAGAAAATAGCTTATTGAAGGGAATTATAGAGAAAGGAGTTTACAAGAGCCTTGCCGGGAGTAAGCAATTCGAGGAAATTGTACGCAAGCAAGGAAGGCACCGGAAGAACCAAGGTGTTGGTTTTGAACGAAAGTTCAATGCCAATGGAGTTGAGTGGGAAGAAGATCAATACCCCAAGACGAAGTTTGTTCCTCAACAAGAGAAGTATGATCCTACTTCCTTCAAAGGGACACAAGCTCAAGATGCTCTCCCACCACAAGACCACTGTCACGCCCAATATGCGACCCTATCAAAAAGGAACTCGAAGGTCCCACCAAGGATAGACCCGCATATTGAAACACTTTTGCAAGGTGGATATCATTACATCAACATTACATAATAGATGGGGATACATACAAAAGGCATACAATGCCACATGAATACAAAATCACATCATACATAAGAGCATCATCCGACTACGGATGAAACACAAACAGAAGCTCAAACGACATCCACCCTGCTAGCCCAGGCTGCCGACCTGGAACCTATCCCCTGATCGAAGAAGAAGCAGAAGATGAACTCCAAACAAGCAAACATCACTCTCGCGTCATGACCATCGCATAACCTGTACCTGCAACTGTTGTTGTAGTAATCTGTGAGCCACGAGGACTCAGTAATCCCATTACTATGGGTATCAAGACTAGCAAAGCTTAATGGGAATGGAAGGGGTAAAGTGGTGAGGTTGCAGCAGCGACTAAGCATATATGGTGGCTAACATACGTAAATAAGAGCGAGAAGAGAAGCAAAGGAACGGTCGTCAACTAGCAATGATCAAGAGGTGATCCTGAACTCCTACTTACATCAATCATAACACAGAAACCGTGTTCACTTCCCGGACTCCGCCGAGAAGAGACCATCACGGCTACACACGCGCTTGATGCGTTTTAATTCGGATCTGGTGTCAAGTTATCTACAACTGGACATTAACAAATTCCCATCTGCCACATAAACGCGGGCACGGCTCTCAAAAGTTTATACCCTGCAGGTGTGTCCCAACTTAGCCCATGATAAGCTCTCGCGATCAACGAAGGATATACCTTCTCCCAGGAAGACCCAATCAGTCTCGGAATCCCGGTTTACAAGACATTTCGACAATGGTAAAACAAGACCAGCAAAGCCGCCCGATGCGCCGACAATCCCGATAGGAGCTGCACATATCTTGTTCTCAAGGCAACACCGGATGAGACTAGCTACGAGTAAAAGCAGACCTCGAGTTTCCCCGAGGGGGCCCCGCAGGTAGCTCAGTTCGGACCAACACTTAGACAAGCACTGGCCCGGGGGGGCTAAAATAAAGATGACCCTCAGGTTGGCCGACCCAAGGGAAGGGTATAGGTGGTGGTGAGGCAAATGGTAAAACCAAGGTTGGGCCTTGCTGGACAAGTTTTATTCAAAGCGAACTGTCAGGGGGGTCCCATAAATCACCCGACCACGTAAGGAACGCAAAATTCGGGAACATAACACCGGTATGACGGAAACTAGGGCGGCAAGAGTGGAACAAAACACCGGGCATAAGGCCGAGCCTTCCACCCTTTACCAAGTATATAGATGCATTAAAAATATAAGAGATATTGTGATATCCCAACATAACCCTGTCCACCATGGAGCAATCTTCAACTTCACGTGCAACTAGCAACGCTATAAGAGGGGCTGAGCAAAGCGGTAACATAGCCAAACAACGGTTTGCTAGGAAGGGTGTCAAAGGTTAGAGGTTCATGGCAATTGGGAGGCTTGAAGAACAAGTGATAGGAAGCGCAGTATAGCGATAGAACGAAGCAACTAGCATAGCAATGATAGTAGTGAGATCCAGGGTAGCGGTCATCTTGCCTGAAATCCCGCAAGGAAGAAGAACGAGTCCATGAAGAAGATGAAGCCACGAAGACGAACCAAGCGTAGACGAACGAATCCTCACGATCGCAACGAAAACGGGAACTATCGAGAAGAAGCACACAACATAGTAAACACACCACACATAGACAAGACATGATGCACAACAAGCATGATGCATGACAAAGGCTACATGAAGCTACTCATGGCAAGAGATGATGCAAACAAGAACAACACATCAAAGCAAGTTTAAATGAGTCTGGAAACAACATATAACAATTCCGGTAAGTCCTCATATGCAAATTTCGAAATTGGTCCAGAACATAATAAACCTTATGTTCAAGTTGTTAAACAGCAAGTTAAAGAGCACCAAGAGGATCTACATGAAATTCTAGTCAAGTTACATATAAAGTTCATTAGATTCGGAGCTACGGCCTATAAGATATGAGCAAAACAAGTTAAACATGGCATCGATGCAAAATGCATACAAACATCAAGCAAACACCTCAAAACAAGGATGCAACATGATAATATGAAACTACATGCAAAATCAAGAAAGTTTCATATAGAGCACACTCAAAACGGAGCAACGGTTCAACACATACACTCCATACAAGTCATAACAACAATTTGTCCATAACAGCAACTAGGCATATTGAAAGCATCAAAACAACATGCTACAGCACCCCAACATAAGAACAAAAGGCATGAGCATGAAGTACAGGTAAAGCATAACAAAACATGAACACTGAGCTATCTCCAGAAACAACTAGAACATGCTCAAAAGGACATGGAAAGATTGCAAATAATAACAGTTTCAGACTTTAGCAGAAATAACATCAGGTTGCAATGTTTAGAGCTATCAAACAACATGTTACAGGAACTTAACATGGCAAACAAAGGCATGGCATGAATCTATTAATTGCATAGAACAAAAGTCCCTTACTTACCATGAGCCAAAAAGGGCACGGAAAATATGATGGCACCCATGTAAACATGGAAAGTTATATGACAGATTCATACATGGCAGGAACAACAATAAGTAGGCATGTTCGTGAGCTTGAACCACTCACCACAGAGCAATAAATGGCATGGCAAGGAAACCAACAGCAAGAAGGCATGTTTATGAAGCTAAGCATGGCATGAACAAGTTCATAGGATGCATGGATCACTAGAAAAGCATATGGCCAAAACTGAACTTCATGTTAACAGGTTGACAGCAACATTATTTAGCAACTTTGGAGCAAGATAACAACATGATACAGCAGGCTAAAAATGCAACCAGGGACATGAATGGATAGAGCAGTACATGTATAACAAAACATCCTTAGTGAACATCTCCAGAATAATGCACGAAATGACTAGTAGAAGCAGGTTTACATAGCAACAAAATATAACAGAATCTGTCAGGAAAACAACAACAGCAAGTACCCTACTTAGCAAGCTTGATGCACTAAGTAGAAGAATCACAAAAATACATGGATGGCACCTCTGGAAAGAAGAAATGGCATAGATCAAAACACATGTAGACATCAACCTCACAGGATGCACACATCAAACATGGCAAAAATGACAAATGAGCATGTTATAACAGTTCCAGCAGATCAACATCAACATGCACTGTTCCAACAGCATTTCGGGCATCAAGATGAGCTCAAATGAAAATGACTCAATGGAATGATATGAAGTACTCGTGGAGGCGAACAATTTGACATATTACACGCATGAAACGGAGCTACGGATGCAGAGATACGATGCGATGAACATGGCATGATTATGAAAAAATAACTTCGGGACTTGGGGATTTTCGGAGGGGGAAAATCAACCTCGATTTGGATCTGGGGGCTGAGGGCACGGAGTTCGAGGCGCCGGAGACTCGCCGGAGTTGGGGGAACGGGCGCCGGAGCTGCGGGAGAGGTCGGGGAGGACGGTCCCCCACCGGATCTGGCTGGATCCGGCAAGGGACGGCGAGGGGCGCGGGGAGGAGGCGGCGGAGGACCTTCGGTGGCCGGCGCGGGGCGCGGATGGGCGGCGCGGCCACCTGGCGGGAGGCGGCGAGCCGGGCGGCGGCCGGCATCCAGATCCGAGGCGACTCGGGGCAGGGAGAGGCGGCGGCGGAGCGAGGCCACCGGCGACGGGCGGCAGCGTCGCGCGGAGGCGAGGCGCGTCGCGGCGCGGGCGGCGGAGGGACCCGGCGGTGGAGGTGGCCGGCGGCGGAGGCGGGCGCACTCCAGCGACGGCAGGCGGAGGCGCGGGAGCCGGGCCAGGCGGCGGCGCGAGAGCCCGCGCGGGCCCGCGATGGGCTCCGCGGGCCGGCGGCGGAGTGGGCGGCGCGGGAGGCCATGCGGCGGCCTCTGATTGGCTGGGCGTGGCAGCGTGGACATGTCCGGCGCGACGCGGACACGTCCGGCGGCGCGGGGAGGAAAAGCTAGGGTTTCAGGGGATTTTCATCCGCGAATTTCGGTGGAGGGGGTGTTTATAGCTAGAGGGAGCTAGGAGAGTCCAAATGAGGAGCGGTTTTCACCCACACGATCGTGATCGAATGACCGAGAGCATGGAGGGGAGTTTGCTGGGCTTTGGGCCACTTTGGAAGGGGTGTTGGGCTGCAAACAAAAGAGGGCTTTGCGGTTACCCGGTTAACCGTTGGAGTACCATACGACCCCCAAATGGCACTAAACTTGACAAGCGATCTACCGGTGCTATACCAAGGCCGCTTGACAAACCTCGGGCCATTCCGAGAAAGTTTAACACCCACTCACAATGAGAGACAAAAGGGGAACGCCGGAGGACATAGGAGTGCCGGATTGCAAAACGGACAACAGGGAAAATGCTCGGATGCATGAGACGAACACGTATGCAAAATGAAATGCACATGATGACATGATAAAATGCAACACGCAAGCAAATGACATGGCAACGACGGCGAATTACTGGCGGACACCTGGCGCATCGAATCCGGGGCGTTACAACTCTCCTCCACTAACAAGAGATCTCGTCCCGAGATCTTAGGACCGAGACGGAAGGGAAAAATGGATGAGGTGAAACAAGAACTCAAGAGAAGAAGCAAAGAATCGAGAGCACTCGAGAAGAAGAGAGGAACGACGCGAATAACGAGAATCAAAAGCTCACGGAATCAGATAGACTATGAAATCACTCGTTCTAACCGGAGTGGTTAGAATGCAAAAAGAAACGAATAAGACTAAAAGGATTTAGGCAGCACTTCGGCTGAAACATGGGGGAATAGAACACGAGCTTGAGAGGATGGAATGATACTTGATGAAGACATGACACAAAACCTCCGGAAAGAATTGAAAGAGTTGAATGAAAAGATCTTAGAGGGAATGATTGAAAGGAGTTGTTGAGAAAATCAACAACGGAAAGGATAAACTTGTTGTGGTCCTATGGATAACATCTCAAAATTATGAGGTGATCTCCAACCACAAACGGAAAAGATTGGATAACTGAGAAGAACGAAAAAAATGCAAAACATGAACACTTGAGGAATGAATTAAAACATGAAGAACCACCATGAAGAACTCCGGTAACAAAAGGATGATGAGCTAGAATGAAGGATGAAATAATAAGATGAGCCTTGCGATGATTTAGATGGAGGTTCCGACGAGACGGCCGAGGAAATTTTGAACTCCGGAAAAGAAAAGATGAAAACACTTGGAACTAGAATTTATTCATCACGAACAAACTCCGAAGAAAAGGATTAATCATTTGGAGTATATAAGAATAAGATTTATTGTATGCTTATCCTTCATCAAATTAAATTGATGACAAGCAATGGATTATGCATACTACTTATTCTTCTTGAAAAGGATTGAGAAGTGACATATCTCAAACTTGAGAAGGTCTTGATGGAACCACCGATAGGATTGAAAAGAACGAATGGATTAATATGATGAACAAGGAAAAGAATCTTGAATGAACCACCGTAAGAATTCAAAAATTGAATGACGAAAGAGAATGAATCACCGAGAAGAATCAGAAGAACCAATATGCTCGAGGGGATTTAGATGCAAAAGAACAAAGAGATCATGAGCTGATTAAAGAACACTTGAACGAAGCACCGGGATAAATAGAGAACGATAACTGGAATGATGGACTCCGGTGAAATGAAAAAGAAATCAACTCCTGAAATACTCCGGATGGGTAAGAGAAGAATATCTGACAAATGGAATAATTTGAGAGTCTTACATGAAGTTAGAACCACGAATCTTCGAGAGAACGGGCAAGATTTAGAGGAAAAACTCTTCTTCAATCTTCAAATGATGACGAGAAACACCACCAAAAATTACTGAGATACTCCGGGAGAATGAAAAGCGAAGAGGTTGAGCCAACAATGAAATGATTTGAAATCGATCTTGGAAAGGCATCAGACTGATGAAATCCATTCCTACGTCACACTTGAAAAGAATTGAGAATAACTCCGCGGAAAAGAAAAGAGTCAGGTAAGATCCTGGGAAAAGACCTGTGGGTTAGGGCCCACTAAAGAGATAACACCGTTTAAAAGGATTGTTGAACAGATAGATGATGCACCGGAACAAATGAAATATTTGAATGAGGTTACAACCTCGAATTAATTGGAAGACAGACGAATCTCCTGAGATGTCTTGAGCACTCCGGAATGATGAACTGGCGAGAGTTGAACAAGCAAGGGGAAAACATTTGAGCCGAGGAAAAGAATATGATCGACAACGAAGAAAACTTGAATTGTGTGCACTGGAAAAAGAAAGGGATGAAGAATGACGAAGGAGACGAGAATTCACCGGTTGAAATGATTGACAAAAAACTGAAGAGGCTCCGCACGAATGAAATAGCTTCTCGAATAGATGCTCAGACTCCGGGAAGAAAAGGGGTGGGAGGGCGGGAAAAAAAACACAGGCAACTGGAAGGGGGAAAACAACGAATATCTTGAAGAGAAAACACGGGTTGAAAACAATGAGGATAGAAAACAAAGATTTCGCACGAGTAGAATGGATACTCGATTACGGACTCCGGTTCCGAGAAGAAAAAGGGTGGGTGGGTGGGAAAAACAAGGACAACTTTGGACAGAGAAACAACAACGACGTCGAAGGAAAAACTGAGGATTGAACATGACAACGATGAAGAGGCTCGAATCAACTTGACGAGAAATGCATCGGATAACAGAGGATGGACAACTCACGAAACTAACCACGTGATCCTAAAGAAAAATTTGAACAGGAAGATGAGTAATTCAAAACACCTACGTCAAGGTTCCTCACCAGAGCGACGAAGGGGCTGAGGAGTAAAAAGAATTCCTACTCTCCGATATAACTAGACTCTGAAAACCAGTTTTCTTCTAGACTCAACAACGGCCAAACTACACGATCAATCAAGGGGGGCTCCTAAGGTCGGTCGAGGCTCTGATACCAACTTGTCACGCCCAATATGTGACACTATCCAAAAGGAACTCGAAGGTCCCACCAAGGATAGACCCGCATATTGAAACGCTTTTGCAAGGTGGATATCATTACATCAACATTACATAATAGATGGGGATACATACAAAAGGCATACAATGCCACATGAATACAACATCACATCATACATAAGAGCATCATCCGACTATGGATGAAACACAAACAGAAGCTCAAACGACATCCACCCTGCTAGCCCAGGCTGCCGACCTGGAACCTATCCCCTGATCGAAGAAGAAGCAGAAGAAGAACTCCAAACAAGCAAACATCGCTCTCGCGTCATGACCATCACATAACCTGTACCTACAACTGTTGTTGTAGTAATCTGTGAGCCACGAGGACTCAGCAATCCCATTACCATGGGTATCAAGACTAGCAAAGCTTAATGGGAAAGGAAGGGGTAAAGTGGTGAGGTTGCAGCAGCGACTAAGCATATATGGTGGCTAACATACGTAAATAAGAGCGAGAAGAGAAGCAAAGGAACGGTCGTCAACTAGCAATGATCAAGAGGTGATCCTGAACTCCTACTTACGTCAATCATAACACAGAAACCATGCTCACTTCCAGGACTCTGCCGAGAAGAGACCATCACGGCTACACACGCGGTTGATGCGTTTTAATTTGGATCTGGTGTCAAGTTATCTACAACCGAACATTAACAAATTCCCATCTGCCACATAAACGCGGGCACGGCTCTCAAAAGTTTATACCCTGCAGGGGTGTCCCAACTTAGCCCATGATAAGCTCTCGCGATCAACGAAGGATATACCTTCTCCCAGGAAGACCCGATCAGTCTCGGAATCCCGGTTTACAAGACATTTCGACAATGGTAAAACAAGACCAGCAAAGCCGCCCGATGCGCCGACAATCCCGATAGGAGCTGCACATATCTTATTCTCAGGGCAACACCGGATGACACTAGCTATGAGTAAAACCAGACCTCGAGTTTCCCCGAGGGGGCCCCGCAGGCAGCTCAGTTCGGACCAACACTTAGACAAGCACTGGCCCGGGGGGGCTAAAATAAAGATGACCCTCGGGTTGGCCGACCCAAGGGAAGGGTATAGGTGGTGGTGAGGCAAATGGTAAAACCAAGGTTGGGCCTTGCTGGACAAGTTTTATTCAAAGCGAACTGTCAGGGGGGTCCCATAAATCACCCGACCGCGTAAGGAACGCAAAATCTGGGAACATAACACTGGTATGACGGAAACTAGGGCGGCAAGAGTGGAACAAAACACCAGGCATAAGGCCGAGCCTTCCACCCTTTACCAAGTATATAGATGCATTAAAAATATAAGAGATATTGTGATATCCCAACATAACCCTGTCCACCATGGAGCAATCTTCAACTTCACCTGCAACTAGCAACACTATAAGAGGGGCTGAGCAAAGCGGTAACATAGCCAAACAACGGTTTGCTAGCAAGGGTGTCAAAGGTTAGAGGTTCATGGCAATTGGGAGGCTTGAAGAACATGTGATAGCAAGCGCAGCATAGCGATAGAACGAAGCAACTAGCATAGCAATGATAGTAGTGAGATCCAGGGTAGCTGTCATCTTGCCTGAAATCCCGCAAGGAAGAAGAACGAGTCCATGAAGAAGATGAAGCCACGAAGACGAACCAAGCGTAGACGAACGAATCCTCACGATCGCAATGAAAACGGGAACTATCGAGAAGAAGCACACAACATGGTAAACACACCACACATAGACAAGACATGATGCACAACAAGCATGATGCATGGCAAAGGCTACATGAAGCTACTCATGGCAAGAGATGATGCAAACAAGAACAACACATCAAAGCAAGTTTAAATGAGGCCGGAAACAACATATAACAATTCCGGTAAGTCCTCATATGCAAATTTAGAAATTGGTCCAGAACTTAATAAACCTTCTGTTCAAGTTGTTAAACAGCAAGTTAAAGAGCACCAAGAGGATCTACACGAAATTCTAGTCAAGTTACATATAAAGTTCGTTAGATTCGGAGCTACGGCCTATAAGATATGAGCAAAACAAGTTAAACATGGCATCGATGCAAAATGCATAAAAACATCAAGCAAACACCTCAAAACAAGGATGCAATATGATAATATGAAACTACATGCAAAATCAAGCAAGTTTCATATAGACCACACTCAAAACGGAGCAACGGTTCAACACATACACTCCATACAAGTCATAACAACAATCTGTCCATAACAGCAACTAGGCATATTGCAAGCATCAACACAACATGCTACAGCACCCCAACATAAGAACATGTCATGATAATGACAAAATAACTTCGGGACTTAGGGATTTTTGGAGGGGGAAAATCAACCTCGATTTGGATCTGGGGGCTGAGGGCACGGACTTCGAGGCGCCGGAGACTTGCCGGAGTTGGGGGAACGGGCGCCGGAGCTGCGGGAGAGGTCGCGGAGGACGGGCCCCCGCCGGATCTTGCCGGATCCGTCAAGGGACCGCGAGGGGCGCAGGGAGGAGGCGGCGGAGGACCTCCGATGGCCGGCGCGGGGCGCGGCTGGGCGGCGCGGCCACCTGGCGGGAGGCGGCGAGCGGGGAGGCGGCCGACGTCTAGATCCGAGGTGACTCGGGGCAGGGAGAGGCGGCGGCGGAGCGAGGCCACCGGCGACGGGCCGCGGCGTCGCACGGAGGCGAGGCGCGTCGCGGCGCGGGCGGTGGAGGGACCCGGGGGCGGAGGTGGGCGCACTCCAGCGACGGTGGGCGAAGGCGCGGGAGCCGGGCCAGGCGGCGGCGGCGCGAGGGCCCGCGCGGGCCGGGATGGGCTCCGCGGGCCGGCGGCGGAGGGGGCGGCGCGGGAGGCCATGCGGCGGCCTCTGATTGGCTGGGCGCGGCGGCGCGGACATGTCCGGCGCGACGCGGACACGTCCTGCGGCGCGGGGAGGAAAAGCTAGGGTTTCGGGGGATTTTCATCCGCGAATTTCGGGGGAGGGGGTGTTTATAGCTAGAGGGAGCTAGGAGAGTCCAAATGAGGAGCGGTTTTCGCCCACACGATCGTGATCGAATGACCGAGAGAATGGGGGGGAGTTTGCTGGGCTTTGGGCCACTTTGGAAGGGGTGTTGGGCTGCAAACAAAAGAGGGCTTTGCGGTTACCCAGTTAACCGTTGGAGTACCAAATGACCTCCAAATGGCACGAAACTTGACAGGCGGTCTACCGGTGCTATACCAAGGCCGCTTGAAAAACCTCGGGCCATTCCGAGAAAGTTTAACACCCACTCACAACGAGAGACAAAAGGGGAACGCTGGAGGACATAGGAGTGCCGGGTTGCAAAACAGACAACAGGGAAAATGCTCGGATGCATGAGACGAACACGTATGCAAAATTAAATGCACATGATGACATGATAAAATGTAACACGCAAGCAAATGACATGGCAACGACGGCGAATAACTAGCGGGCACCTGGCGCATCGAATCCGGGGCGTTACAACCACAAGCAAAAAGGCAAGGATAAGCTTCAAGAGGAGATTGATGCATTTGAAGAAGCTCCTAAGGCCTTGGTAAAGTGGGTTCCCAAGATTACATCAAGCTCTACTTCATCAAGTATGACTACAACTCCAAGGATTCCCATCAAGATGATGTGGATCCCTAAGAAGAAGAACTAGAGAGTTCTTGAGGGTGACTCCGCCAACATATTTCACTCATATCATTTTGGCAATAACAAGTGCAATCAACTTCCACATCTTGCACTAGTTCAAGGAGTCACAAACCCTCTTGTTGGTAAGACAAGGGACAAGGTAACCTAAAGCTTTCATAGACATCATCTTGTGTGTGCATCACTCTATGTCTATGGATATCCTTGTTTGTTCCTTGTGGGACTAACCCGTGTAGGTATTGAAAGTGCAACTCACTCCAAAGGATTTCTCTAAATGATCTACATCAACGTTGAGCATCCACATCTTCAACACCTACATGAAGTCATCATCGACAAAACCCAAGGTTAGTTCATCCCTCTAAGGGGGGTCTCACATCTAGGGGGGCTTTACTCTAAGAATTGAGTCAAAGCAACTCTAATGGTGTGAACACATCAATGAATTATGTAAAAGTGGTAACCCCACTTGAGCTTAAACGATGAGTATGACCTATGATCAAATGTTCTCATTTGACTCCTAAGTCAAGATACTCATATATAGATGACCTAGTCATCGCCAATTGCTTGATAGATGCTAGAATTGGTTGTGCATGATTTGCCACATATTTCATTTGCCATTTTATTGTGTGAGCATGTTGGTTGTATATTTTACTCATTCGAGGACATCCACTTGTTGTTTTGATTGATTGGCTTCTTTTTCTTTTGCCAAGTGGATGGACAAGAATGCCTAAGAACCTTCTCTAGCTATCTATGCTTTTCTCGTCTCAAACTCTATTCATGCTACATCAAAAAAGTTGATCAAGTCAGATTCAAACCACTCCGTGTGAGGAGCACTCGGAGTCCCCGATTCGTCATAGACTTAAACTTCCAGAACTTCTTTGTGTGTTTCGGTCTGACCGATTCA
The DNA here is from genome assembly GCA_963921465.1 of Triticum timopheevii. Classification (NCBI taxonomy): domain Eukaryota; kingdom Viridiplantae; phylum Streptophyta; class Magnoliopsida; order Poales; family Poaceae; genus Triticum; species Triticum timopheevii. The sequence goes on from OY997274.1 coordinate 471,008,296, forward strand.
TCCATTTCGGTCATACCGAGATCACTAAGTCGATCTAGGTTTTCAATCTCGGTGCAACCGATTTGAATTTTTTGGTCACACCGAGTTGCTGTAACTGCTAGCAGTTATACATCTCGGTGCCACCGATCTGTTCCACTCGGTCACACCGACAGGGTCAGGCTATATATATCCACGGGCCAAATTTTGGAAATTTCTCCGAACTCTTTCGCCCGCGCTCAGCCTGCTCTGCCTCCCCTGGGTCTCCGGATCGTCCTCCTCGTCGCCAGCTGCCTCCCGCCATTGGTCTCCGCCGCCGTCAATGGAATTCGTCTCTGCCGTTGCCACCGTAGCGTGTCCATCACCGAACTAGGGTATGGACTTGATCACTGTGCTATCCCTATCTGATTCCTAGCACATTGTGTTCACCATGAATCTTGCCATGATTGAAACTATCTTATCTAGTCCGAACACTCCGTAGATTAGGTCTGGATTGAAAATTTAGGGTTAGGTTTCCGCCGAAACCATCTCGGACCAACCGAGCTATAGAACTCGGTACCACCGACTCGGCTAAGGCCATTGCACATGTAATTCTCGGTCTGACCGAGAATTGCAAATCGGTGTGACCGAGTTCAGGACTTTGTGAAACCGTAGCAGTCTCGGTGTCACCAAACTATGACTCGGTATGACCAAGTTCACTAGTTTAGGTTCCAAAAGCTGCTTTGGTATCACCGAGTTTACAAATCGGTAGATCCGAAATGCTTTCTGTGGAAAACTAAAACTAAGTTTTTAACTCATTCTTTTGCAAAAACCTTTGTATTTTGTGATTCTCAACCACTCTATCTCAGTTATATCTATTTAGAGGGTCTGCTGTCAGTGTTTGCAATATGTCTGATCAAAGTGACAGCCAGAACAGGGAAGAGGAGTAGGTTCAGATGAGTGAGGGCACTAGTCCCTCTAGCAGCTATGGTGATGGCAGCAGGAGCACCCCTAGAAACTTACCCAAAGCTGCCACCAGGGCCAGAAAGAAGAGAACCTCAGAATCTGAGGATGAAGACTATGTGGCTATTGAGGATGAGGCCACTTCCAAGAAGAAGGTTCTCAAGAAAGAATATGGCTCAGCTGCAGCCACTAAGCCTGGACAAAACAGGAAAATTCCAGCCAAAAGGACTCCTATGCTGAAGGTCAGAGGATCCACTAAAGAAACTGAGAAATCTAATCCCAAAGAGCCAGAAGTGACTGAGAAGAAGAGGAAGGAAAGGGTAAAGAAGACTATAGCCAGGGTTGTTGGAAAGCCTTCCATGATGGAAGAGGAAGAAGAAGAGGTTGCCGCACCAGCACCTAAAGCTCAGAAGCTTATGGGTGATGCCATTAGGTTAGTGGCTGCTTCATCAATGCCCAAAGAAGCACCCAAGGCTGCTTCCAAGCCCAAGACTGCACCTAAGAGGAATACCAGGAACATATCTACTGCTGAGAAGAACAAGGCCCCAGTGCCTAAAGTTGTTGCTGAAGAGGAAGATGATGAAGAGCATGTCTTGAGAAAATTGAAGCCTAAAATTCCAGATCATAATGATGCTCATCCTGTAGCTGAGAACATGAAACTGAGAAAGGATGCAGGCCTCAGACATTGGAGGTTGACTGATCCTTATGCAGTCAGGAGGAGAACTGTTGTGGACTACAGGTTCCATACAAAGGAACAACAGGATTTCTACGAGACAGTGCTGCTGGACAAGAAGCCAATAGTGTGTGACATGATATGGGTGAACTGGAAATACATCAAGGAGAATGAAGAACACTATCCTGTTGTTTATGACAGCTTTAGTGCTTGTGGAGTGGCAGACTTTGTTGGGCAGAAGCTCACAAAGTGGAATGATGAGCTAATAATGTAATTCTACTCCACAACACACTTCTATCCAGATGGCAGGATAGTATGGATGTCTGAAGGTACTAGGTACCAATCATCAATTGAAGAATGGGCTAATCTGATCAATGCACCAAAGGAGAAAGAGGATGACTTGGATGTCTATGCCAAGAAGAAGATGGATCACAACACTATGCACATATGTACAAGGAGATCCCAAATGCTGCTATTGAAACACACAAGTTTGGATCAGTACATTACCTTCTGTCAGGATTGCCAACCATCAACTGGATCCTCAGGCACACTCTTTTTCCCAAGTAAGGTGATCACAATATGATCAGAGGCCATGCAATCAAAATGCTACACTTATTTGATGTGCCACAAAAATTCAAGGTCATGAGTCTTATAGTTGAAACTATCAAGAGGACAACTACTGACCCAAAGAGAAGTTGTGGGTATGCCCCACAGATCCAGGAGCTGATTAACTCCAAGATGAGCACTGGCACATACTTGTTGGATAAGGATCACATGCCTATCTATCCAGATTTTGAGGACAACCAAGTGGTTATGGATGAAGATGAACCATCTTCTGTGCAAGCACAAGCAAAGAAGGAGAAGGCAAGGACTGAGAAGGCTGCCAAGAAGCCAACAATGGAAGAGGCATCTGAGTACTTCCTGAAGAACAAGCAGGAGCAGATTGGCTACTTGATTGCATCCACTCTAAGGATTGAGAAGGGGTTGGCCACCCTAACTCAAAACCATGAGAGCCTGGAGAGGATCATGGAGCAAAAGTTCTATGACTTGGATGTGAAGGTAACTGAGATCCAGTCTGTTGTTGAGCAACTCCTGGAGGAAATGCAGGAGAGGAAGGGCAAGATAACCACTGATGCTTTTGCCAGAGTGCCTAGAGCTCAGAGATCAGTTGCAGTGCCAGTGACAGACACAAGAGCAACTTCATCTGCACCAGCTACAGCCTCAGTGCAACCAGCTCCAGCACCTACTCCACCAGCTCCATCCACATCTACTGAAGTCTTCGTTCAAGGAGCCATCTCTACACCACCACCAGAAGACCAAGCCTGAGCGACGATTTAGTGCTATGCATTTTCTATGAACTTTTTGGTAACTTGTTGCCAAAGGGGGAGAAAAATGTATATATCGTAGGCTTAGAGAGAGAGCGTTGCTTTTTATTCTCTCTTGTTTTGGTGATTGAACTTTGTTTGCTTTTGCTTGTTTGAGATACATTATGTCTGTTTGATACTTGGATGATCATGTGTTTGATCATATGCTACATTAATGCTTGTTCGATGACATTATCCTTTTATCCCCATATGATCATTCACTTTGCTTGGTGATGAGTGCATGTATTCAATTATTATCATTTTGAGCGCTCCACCAAGATGTATGTGACATGTAAGAGTAACCCATGAGCCTAACTCTTTGTGCATTTGCAGTCCAAAGAAAATCTTAAACTATGCACAAATTTAGGGGGAGCTCTTGCTTATCACATACTTCTCAAAGCGACAATGTTTTTCACTCTTATTATCATTTGTTGAAGCTTTGATCTATATGTTGTTATCAATTACCAAAAAGGGGGAGATTGAAAGTGCAACTATCCCTAGGTCGTTTTGGCAATTCCTAACAACATATAGCTCATTGAGCTAATGCTACTTCAAGTTAAATATTTCTGGAAAGCTCAATGATTGGCATGGCATGGATGAGAAAAGTGGACCCCTCAAAATACTAAGGATAAAAAGGATTGTCTCAAGCTCAAAGCTCAAGACTCTACATTTTATATTTTAGTGATCCAAGATCACATTGAGTCTATAGGAAAAGCCAATACTATCAAGGAGGGATGAGATGTTCTTAATGAGATTCTTGCTTCATAGTGCTTAGTGATATGCTCCAAAAACCCTCAACTACTTTCCCACATCCACATATGACCTAAACCAAAAGTCAAACTCGGCCCCACCAATTCTTTCTATCCGGCGCCACCGAGTTCAGATGTCATAGCCACTGCCACAAACCCTAGGCAAATCGGTCTCACCGATAGGGATCTCGGTCTCACCGAGATGGGATTGTAATCTCTCCGTTTCCCTTCGTAACGTTCCGGTACCACCGAGATGAGCAATCGGTCCCACCGAGATTGCAATGTAAACTCTTTGTTTCCCTTTTGTAACATTTTGGTCCCACCGAAATGAGCGAACCGGTCCCACCGAGTTTACCTGACCAACTCTCTGGTTAGCTTATTACCAAAATCGGTCCCACCGAGTTTGTGTAATCGGTCTCACCGAGATTACATTATGCCCTAACCCTAACCATATTGGTCCTACCGAGTTGCATGTCAGTCCCACCGAAAATCCTAGCAGTCACTAGATTTGCTGAATCGGCCGACCGAGTTTCTCAATTTGGTCCCACCGAGATTGGCAAGTTGTGTGTAACGGTTAGTTTTTGTGTGGAGGCTATATATACCCCTCCACCTCCTCTTCATTCGTGGAGAGAGCCATTAGAACGAACCTACACTTCCAGCATACATTTTTTGAGAGAGAACCACCTACTCATGTGTTGAGGCCAAGATATTCCATTCCTACCATATGAATCTTGATCTCTAGCCTTCCCCAAGTTGCTTTCCACTCAAATCTTCTTTCCACCAAATCCAAATCCCATGGGAGAGAGTTGAGTGTTGGGGAGACTATCATTTGGAGCACAAGAGCAAGGAGTTCATTATCAACACACCATTTGTTACTTCTTGGAGAGTGGTGTCTCCTAGATTAGCTAGGTGTCACTTGGGAGCCTCCGACAAGATTGTGGAGTTGAACCAAGCAGTTTGTAAGGGCAAGGAGATCGCCTACTTCGTGAAGATCTACCGCTTGTGAGGCAAGTCCTTCGTGGGCGACGGCCATGGTGGGATAGACAAGGTTGCTTCTTCGTGGACCCTTCATGGGTGCAGCCCTCCGTGGACTCGTGCAACCATTACCCTTCATGGGTTGAAGTCTCCATCAACGTGGATGTACGATAGCACCACCTATCAGAACCACGACAAAAACATCCGTGTCTCCAATTACGTTTGAATTCTCCAAACCCTTCCCTTTACATTCTTGCAAGTTGCATGCTTTACTTTCCACTGCTCATATACTCTTTGCATGCTTGCTTGAATTGTGTTAAGATTTCTTGACTTGTGCTAGGTTAGCTAAAATCTGCCAAAGACTAAAATTGGAAAAAGGATAAGTTTTTATTTGGTCAAGTAGTCTAATCACCCCCCTCTAGACATACTTTCGATCCTACATTTATAAATACCCCAATATTCCAGAAACCCTAAGGGAGTCAACGAAATTTTCATCCAGTGGCCGCAGAGTCCAGAACACCGAGATCCAATCTGGACACCATCACGGAGGGGTTCACCACTTCCATTGGTGCTTCTTCGATGATGCGTGAGTAGTTCTTTGTAGACCTTCGGGTCTGTAGTTAGTAGCTAGATGGCTTCCTCTCTCTCTCTCTCTTGATTATAAATACAATGATATCTTGGAGATCCATATGATGTAAGTCCTTTTTGTGGTGTGTTTGTTGGGATCTTTTTGAGACCTTTGTATGATGTAAGTCCTTTTTGTGATGAACTTCGAGTTTATGATCAGTTATATCTTTTTATATCCATCAAAGTTACTTGAGTTATTTGATCTCTTATATGAGTGATCTCTTATAGCCTCATATTTCTTCTCCGATATTTAGTTTTTTTTGGCCAACTTGATCTATTTATCTTGCAATGGGAAGAGGTGCCCGGTAGTGGGTTCGATCTTATGGTGCTTGATCTGAGTGACAGAAAGGGAACCGACACGTATGTATCGTTGCTACTAAGGATAAAAAGATGGGATCCATATCTACCACAATAGATAAACGAATCTTGTCTACATCATGTCATCGTTCTTATTGCATCTCCGTTTTTCTATCAACTTAATACACTAGATGCATGCTGGATAGCGGTCGATGTGTGGAGTAATGGTAGTAGATGCAGGCAGAAGTCGGTCTACTAATCTTGGACGTGATGCCTATGTAATGATCATTGCCTGGATATCGTCATGATTATTTGAAGTTCTATCAATTGCCCAACAGTAATTTGTCCACCCACCATTTGCTATTTTTCTTGAGAGAAGCCACTAGTGAAACCTATGGCCCCGGGTCTTCTTTCTCATATATTTGCCTTGCGATCTACTTTTTCCTTGCGTTTATTTTCAGATCTATTAAACTAAAAAACACAAAAATACCTTGCTGCAATTTATTTCTTCCACGATCTATTTATCCTATCTACAAATTTACCACACGTCATTTGCCTATCTTGAGGCGTCGTACCCCGAAAGGGATTGACAACCCCTTTAACACGTCAGGTTGTGAGGTGTTGTTATTTGTGTGTAGGGGCTGTTTACGTTGTGCTGCTTGGTCCTCCTACTGGTTCGATAACCTTGGTTTCATATCTGAGGGAAATACGTACCACCGCTGTGCTGCATCATCCCTTCCTCTTTGGGGAAAAAACCAACGTAGCTTCAAGCGACATCAACCTCTAGCGAGGGTCTTGTCTTGATGTAGTCGAAGCTGGGCCATACCAGGCCATCAATGAAGCCACATCATGGGCCGCAGGCAGGCAGGTATGGGTACCCTAGTTCCCAGAACATCGATAATTGAGAAACCCCACTACAAAAAAAACACTTCTGTGATGATACGTGCTTGTTACAGTAGGTCATGTTTTTTGTCATGCATGTAATGATGATTTTATGACAGAATCAAGATAGTCATACCTGTGCTATCGTAGAAGTGTTCCATGACAATGCTTAAATTATCATCACAGAAGTGTTCACTTCCATGACAATAAATGATGCGTCATGGAAGTGCTTTCATCAAGGTTAACCAACACGTGGCTTCCATCATAATGTGTCGCTGTTAAGCTATCGGGTCCGGTTTTGGATCCGATAACCCGTTAACAGCAACGACTAATGGCGATTTTCTAAGTTTAAAACTCTTATTGGCCGAAGGAACCACGTGTCAGCTCCACGTTTGGACAGATCTCATCCAGCTAATGGATGAGACGGCCTATGATACGTTGACACGTGGTTCGGCCCAACAGTGGTCCATTTAGATCAAAAGGCCGGCCCATTTGACTTGGTCAAAAGGTAGCGGGCCGGGCCACAAAAGCCTATTAACGGCATGTTTGCATATAGCCCGGTTACAACCCACTAACTCGCGACCCGTTATGGACTATCCGAATTAGGCCCAATAGCGTCATCTGGGCCATTCCATATGATTCCAGCCCGTTGTAACTTCTAGCCCATGTATGGCCCATGACCTCTTTCGGCCCATATAGGCCCTTTGTAAATCAGGGCCCTTTAACGGCTTGTGGTGAAACTTGCCCATAATGAACAGTAAATAGCTTTATACCCAATGACGGCCCATTATTCCGTTGGGCCGTTTCCAGCCCGTGTTACCTTTCGGGCTTCTAAGGGCCCATTTATTCTTTGGCTCATTTCCAGCATACGATTACTTAATGGTTCGTTCCTAGCCTATTCTGCAGATGGGCCAAATTCAGCCCGTGGTTACAGTTGGCCCGTTTGTGGCCAGTTAATCTAGTGGGCCGTTTTTATAGCATCATCTAATATGGCCCATTAACAACCCGTTATGGCTGCCGATAAAATTAAGCCCGTTATACAAACCAGCCTATTAACAGCCCGTTATTGTGGGCCCATAAATAGATGATTCCCATTCTAGACCGTTTACGGCCCACATTGCAGACCACTATTGGTCCATGAATAGTACGACCCATGTTTGACCAATCAATCATATATACGGCCCGTATAAGGCCCACTGATTCTATGGCCCATAGAAGGCCCATGGATCCTAAGGCATGTAGGAGGCCCATGGCCACTACAGGTAGCAGGATCATGGTTACAATGGCCCGTATATTGCCCATGGTTACTGTGGGCCAGTTTTAAATAAAAAAGTTTGCCGCGGAAAAAGACCTGTAGTGACTACAAGCAAAAACATAAACAAGACAATAAGGAAATAAATAAGCAAGCAACTTACGCTAGGCTATTATGGCTATTACAAATATTACATCCACTGGGCATCATAGTTCGCCACCAGAGCAAATATAGTGAACAAAGCAGCATATTACATACAATGGGTGTCTAAATGGCCACCGGTGCAAATAAACACGGCAGCAAAACAAGTCCAGAACTAAAAGCACTTCAGAAGAGCTCAAGAAACGATATCCTGGATACCCACCATGCTGACAAGATGCTTGGCAAGCTTATTAGCTTTCTCTTGTTTGACGCTTAAATCCTCCAGCACTTGCTGTTGCACCAGAAAGTATGCATCTAAATTCTGCAAGGACTTCCTCAGTCCATTGGCTTCATGTTGCAGCACATCTGATTGATGTCTTTGGCGGATAGCTTCCACTTCCTTCCACTTTGTGAACTTGTTGATGGCGATGTAGAGGTAGCGATAGACCCCGGGCGCTCGAGGGAATGGGCCCAAGATGTCCAACCGCCAAACCGTGAATGGGCCACGAGAGTGGGATGGTCTGGAGGCCCTGAGCAGGATGATGGATATGCTTAGTAAGGAACTGATAGGCTTCACAAGATATTATCAATTCGATGGTGTCGTTGAGCGCCGTGGGCTAGTAGAACCCGCTGCAGAAGGCCTTGCCCACTAGGGTGCGTGATGAAGAGTGATGCCTGCAATCCCCAACATGAATGTCGGCCAACAACTCGCACCCATGCTCCTTTGAGATGCACTGCAGGGAGATGTTGTTTGGGCGCCTTCGGTAGAGCTCACCATCCTGGATGCAGTATGCGGTGGCCTGGCGAACCACCCACTCAGCATCTTCTTCCTTCTCTGGTAGGGTGCCCTGAAGCAGGTACGCCTTGAATTCCTCGGTCCAGCAAGCGTGAGGAGTAGGCGGGCCCCCGAGGTTGGGCCACAGGTTGAGGCCCTTGTGGTGGGTGCCGCGGGCAGTTCCTCCCAAGGCGGTGCTGGCTCGGCCATGGGAGGAGCCGCTGACGGCCTGAAGAGCTGCTGCTCGAAGACACCAGGCTCCTGGGGGAGGCACCGGGATGCCCTCTTGGCGATGTTGTCCGCCTCCTTGTTCGTGCCGCACGGCAAGTGCTATAGTCCCAAACCAAAGAATTGCTTCTCAATTTTACGTACATAATCGAGGTATGCCTCCATGTGCTCGTCCTTTGGCGTGTACTCTTTGTTGGAGAAGTTGATGAGGATTTGGGAGTCGCCCCTAATGGTAAGGCGCCTGAGCCCCAGGGCTACCACAGCCCTGAGCCCGGTGATCAGGCCCTCGAATTCGGTAATGTTGTAGGAGACCTTCTCTTCGTGCTGGAAGTAGAGCTGCATGGTGTAGTAGAGCTTGTCTTGGCTGGGCGAGATGAGCACGGCTCCAGCCCCCGCGCCCTGACGCTCGAACGCACCATCGAAGTACATGACCCAATCGTCGGGTGTTTTGTCTACTGGGACGTGGGAGCAATCCTCGCCCACTTCTTGACTTGGTGAGTTAGTCCATTCAGCCACAAAGTCAGCGAGGGTTGTGCCCTTGATGACTCGGGTGGTGCTGAAATCCAGCTGGAATGCCTGCAACTCGATGTTCCACTCGGCAACTCTTCCTATGGTGTTGGGGCTTCGGAGCACCCTCTCCAGTGTGGCCTTGGAAGTAGTGTCGCTACTTTCTGGAGGCGACGAGGAGTGCCAAGAGGAGCTTATGTGGCACGGGGTAACGCGCTCGTGCATCACGTAGTACGGTGCTGATAAAGTAGACGGGATGCTCGACGAGGGAGGAAGTTTCTGTCGAGTCTTGCTCCTCTTGGGGTGGTGTAGCCTCAGGAAGCCCGCCCTCAGGAGGGGCCATCGCGGACTCGGGGGGAGTGACCTTTGGGACCCCGTCTCCTGACAATCGGGCGGTGGCCTCAGGTGCGCCGTCCTGAGGTCGCGTTGTCTTGGATGGGCATGCGGCTCCGCGCTACGCACCCTTGGCAGCCTGCTCCTCGCAGACCGCCACTAGCACCGCGTTGGCTTAGTGCGTCGTGGTGCCCAAGTAAAGCACCAGGGGCTCGAGAGGACGAGACTCCACCATCACCGGTGGGCTGGTGAGGTACCTCTTGAGGTCTTGAAAAGTCGCTCAGCTTCTGGAGTCAGTTCGAACGGTCCCTTCCTCTTTATCAGCTTGAAGAATGGGAGGGCACGCTCGCCTAGCTTGGAGATGAAGCGTCCAAGTGAGGTCATGCAGCCTGCTAGCTTCTGCATCTCCTTGAGAGTCTGAGGCAAGATCATCCTTTCTATTGCCTTGACCTTCTCCGGGTTGGCCTCAATTCCCCTGTGCGACACCAAGAACCCCAGCAGCTTGCCTGACGGGACACATAATACGCACTTCTCAGGATTGAGCCTCAGATTTACTTCAAGAAGGTTGGCAAATGTCTCCGCCAGATCTTCGACAAGGGTTTGGGCCTCCCGGGACTTGACCACTATATCATCTACGTAAGCCTCCGTGTTCCTTCCAAGCTGCTCGCCCAAGGCGATGTTCATCAACCGCGGGAATGTTGCTCCAGCATTGTGCAACCCAAATGGCATGCATGTGTAGCAATACACCCTACACGGAGTCAGGAAGGCTGTCTTCTCTTCATATTCCATCACCATCTTGATCTGATGGTAGCCTGAGAAGGCGTCCAGGAAGCACAGTAGATCGCACTCGGCCCTGGAGTCGATGATCTGGTCAATGCTAGGAATGTAAAATGGATCTTGAGGGCAAGATTTGTTTAGGCTCGTGAAGTCAACGCACATGCGATCTTTCCTGCCTTTCCTGGGGATGATGACTGGTTTCACCAACCACTCCGGGTGCCGCACTTCCCGGATAACACCAGCCTCCTGTAACTTGCATGTCTCCTGGATGATGAGTGTCTGCTTCTCCAGGGCTTGGCACCGCGCCTTCTGCTTCACAGGGCCAGTGTGGGGGCACACCTTGAGGTGGTGTTTGGTCACCCCCATGGTACGCCTACCAGGTCCATTCCTTGCCATGCGAACACATCCTTATTCGCATGGAGAAAGCTGACCAGGGACGGAAGGGATCCCACAACGGCCAAATTTGAAGGGGAACAAGAAGTACATCTAATCTTGACGAAAGGTGGTCTTCGCCTGCAAGGCCTCTGAGCGTGACGTAATGGTGGGCTCGGCGATGACATCCATCCTGCCGTTCTAGCGGTCTTGGTCTCGTTGCACGCAAATGGCAACCATTGGCTCCTTGGGACTCCGCGCCTGCGCTTGCCTCCTTTGCACCAAAGAGGACACCTGTTTTACTGCGCCCGCTGGCGCGCGCCTGGCCTCGGTCTTCATGGCTGATGTCATTTCAGCCTCGTGAGACGGGGTCTTGCATAGAGATCTCCGGTCCGCTCAGGAGGCCGCCTAAGGAGGCCGCTCCCTCGGGAGGTCTTGATGTCGCCAACCTCGCGAGGGTTGCCCCCTCGCGAGGGTCTTGTCTTGCCGTAGTCGAAGCTGGGACATACCAGGCCGTCGATGAAGCCACGTCGTGGGCCGCAGGCAGGCAGGTCTGGGTACCCTGGTTCCCAGAACGCCAATAATTGAGAAATCCCATTACAAAAAACACTTTTGGGATGATACGTGCTTGTCACAGTAGGTCACATTTTTTGTCATGCATGTACATCCATGACGGTTTTATGACAGAATCAAGAAAGTCATACATGTGCTGTCGTAGAAGTGTTCCATGACAATGCTTAAATTATCATCACGGAAGTGTTCACTTCCATGACGATAAATGATGCGTCATGGAAGTGCTTTCGTCAAGGGTAACCAGCACGTGGCTTCTGCCGTAATGTCTCCCCGTTAAGCTAGTGGGTCCAGTTTTGTATCCGATGACCTGTTAATAGCAACGACCAATGGCGATTTTCTACATGTAAAATTCTCATTGGCCGAAGGAACCACATGTCACCTCCGTGTTTGGACAGATTTCATCTAGCTAATGGATAGGACGTGCCTATGATACGTCGACACGTGGCTCGGCCCAACAGTGGTCCATTTAGATCAAAAGGCCGACCTATTTGACTTGGTCAAAAGGTAGCGGGCTGGGCTACAAAAGCCTGTTAACGGCCTATTCGCATATAGCTCGTTTACAGACGCTAACTCGCGACCCGTTATGGACTATCCGAATTAGGCCCAATAGCGTCATCTAGGCCATTCCATATGATTCCAGCCCTTTGTAACTTCTAGTCCATGTATGGCCCATGACCTCTTTCGACCCATATGAGGCCCTTTGTAAATCAGGGCCCTTTAACGGCCCGTGGTGAGACTTGCCCATAATGAACAATAGATGGCCCATTATTCCGTTGGGCCATTACTAGCATGTGTTACCTTTCGGCCTTCTAAGGGCCCGTTTATTGTTGGGCGCATTTCCAGCATACGATTACTTAACGGCTCATTCCTAGCTAGCCTATTCCGCAAATGGCCCAAATTCAGCCCGTGGTTATAGTCGGCCCGTTTTTGGCCCGTTAATCTAGTGGGCCGTTTTCATAGCGTGATCTAATACGGCCCATTAACAACCTGTTATGGCCGCCGATAGAATTAAGCCCGTTATACATACCGTCTATTAATGGCCCATTATTGTGGGCCCACAAATAGATGATTCCCATTCTAGACCGTTTACGGCCCACATTGCGGACCACTATTGGTCCATGAATAGTATGACCCATGTTTGACCAATCAATCATATATACGGCCCGTATAAGGCCCACTGATTCTACGTCACATAGAAGGCTCATGGATCCTAAGGCCCTTAGGAGGCCCATGGCCACTACAAGTTGCAGGACAATGGTTACAACGGCCTGTATGTTGCCCATGGTTATTGTGGCCTAGTTTTAAATAAAAAGGTTGCCACGGAAAAAGACCTGCAGTGACTACAAGCAAAAACATAAACAAGACAATAAGGAAATAAATAATCAAGCAACTTATGCTAGGCCATTATGGCTATTTCAAATATTACATCCACTGGGCATCAAAGTTTGCCACCAGAGCAAATATACTGAACAAAGCAGCTTATTACATACACTGGGCGTCTAAATGGTCACCGGTGCAAATAAACGCGACGGCAAAACAAGTCTAGAACTAAAACCACTTCCGAAGAGCTCAAGAAATGATATCCTGGATAACCACCATGCTGACAAGACGCTTGGCAAGCTTATTAGCTTTCTCTTGTTTGGCGCTTAAATCCTCCAGCGCTTGTTGTTGCACCAGAAAGTATGCATCTGAATTATGCAAGGACTTCCTCAGTCCTTCGGCTTCGTGTCGTAGCACATCTGATTGATGTCTTTCAACTTGAATTTGAGACTCAATAAGCCGTACTAATTCAGGCAGAGAGTTCAAAGAGCTTGTGCTAGCAGTAGTAGCAAGTAACTCGAACACTACATCAATACAGGACCTTGGGGTTGTCTCGCTGTCTTCAAGATAGTTCTTATCAACTTACTTGGAGACCAACAGGGATGTCTCACTATCTTGAACCTTACCCGCATTACTTCCCCTAACACTTCATAATAGGATACTCTTCTCCAATATTTTGTCCGCATTTTAAAAGATAAACAAGCAGACACATCACAAGTTTACCATGTTCTATATGAGCCTCATTTTAGTATACCAGTTCAGTAGTAAGGTGGATAGGATAACAGCGTTGAAACAAACATATATCTATGTACTATAGTCACTGTATGGTCTATATCATTCTAGTTTATGTTGCCAAATCAAGATAGAGACAGTTCAAATCATATCTGTTTAAGACAAAGCAACATAGACAGAATATAAGTGCGGGAAACTACACAACACTAACAACACTTGTAATGTGCATGACATGTGAGCATAACTGTTTATTCAATTGAAACTGAAATAAACATAGAGCAAGTTACAATAGCAAACCAGTTAAAGAAACATGTTTAAAACATACCTGTTGCGCAATTGGAGTTTCAATTGCATCCTTCAAATTTGAAATTAGTTGGTATGAGTAAATACAGTGATGCAAGAGCAAAGGAGTATGAACCGTAGCTACAGAACCTGACCTGAGAACAATTCTTCTGCTGCTTTAAGCGTTGAGTTGGGGTTTGAAGTGGTGGTCCTCGTGCTTTGAGCAGTGCAGTTGCCTTACTAACTGCTCGTGTTTGGCTGCTCTATGGTGGAGACGGTGCTATGTCAATGGGAACTGGGTTACTATCTACTGGGGTTGAGGTTAGAAGAGGTGTAGCTGGCTGTTTATCCAACTGGGTAGGGGTACAATCAGCGAGAGTTTGGGTTATGTGTGGTGGGGCTAGTTCTTGGGCAAGTACAACTGTGGTTCTATCTGCATCGACGGGTAGCACTATCTTTTCCGAAGACCATGTTTTTACTCCCATAGATACTGCCATCACCCCCTCCAATTCAAATGGCCGATAAACAAGAAAAGTAATTGAATGTACAGACGTGGTATGATAGACAAGTGTAATGGATAGTGGCGAATAAAAGAGGGCATTAAATAATTCGAATTTATGTTGTCTAATCAAACAACATAGCATGACACAATATTAAATATATGATGGCTAACTAAACGGGATAGCATGACACAATTTCACATATATGATGGCTAACTAAACATGATAGAATGACATAATTCAAAATATGATGACTATGCAAGCAGGATGACATGATATAAATATATGACGTGTCTATTAAAGTGGTTGGCATGCTATAATTCACATACATGCCATCTATGGAAACCAGATGGCATGATATAATTCATGGATAGAATGCCAAAATTCGAAACATGATGACTATGTAAATAGGATGAGATGATATAACTAATATGATGTCTTTATTAAATGGGATGGCATGGCATAATTCAGATAAATGTTGACTATGTAAACATGATGGCATGATATAATTCAAATATATGATTTATATACTAAGCAAGTAAGCAGATGGCAATCGCATATATGATGTCTAAACTAGGCATGTCGGCGTTCTGGGAACGGGGGTCCCCAGACTTGCCTGCCTGCGACCTGCGGCGTGGCTCAAGCAGTGGCCCAGTACGGCCCATCTTCATCAACCCAAGCTCAAGACCCTCCCGAGGGGCCAAGCCCCGCGGGGCGGATGATGCAAGGATTCCTTAGGGGCGGCCTCACTAGGCAGGCTCACGAGGAGGCGGAGAGATCAAGGCAGGAGTACCTCGCGAGATGCTCGTGACGCAAGCCATGAGATCGAGACCAGGCGGGCGCCAGGCGGGCGCCAGCCTGTGAAGTGTCCTCGTTTCCTCTTTGGTGCAAAGGGGGCAAGCGCACGCGCAGAGTACTGAGGCATCAAGCAAAGGTTACCATATCGGTGCAACGAGACCAAGACCAGCAGAGCGGCAGGACGGAGGTCACCGTGGAGCCAAAGACGGCGCCATAGCCAGTGCCTTCGGTAGTCGAAGACCAACTTAGGTCTAGATAGCTTGTACTAGCTATTCCCCTTCAAAATGGTCGTTGCTGGCTCCCTTCCCGCTCAATATTTGGGAAGAGGACCAGGGACTCTATAAATAGAGATAGACACCACTGCATAAAGGGGGATCGATCAAGTTCACACCAAACCAACAGAGACCGAATCCACCCAAGTAGAACACCGCACCAGCTCAAGAACACCCCTCGCGAGGCTGCTTTCCTTCTGTACTGTTCATCATCAGCCCCAGAGGCAATTCACCACACCACACACTAGAGTAGGGTATTACACCACAACGGTGGCCCGAACTAGTATAAACCTTGTGTCCCATGTGTTGTTCATCATGTAGCTTAGATTCATGGCGAGGCGTTGGGACGTGGATCAGTAGGAAGTAGATCTTCGTGCGCACCCTAGAGTTTGAACCTTAAGGGTTTTGCCGGAACCCGATATCCGACATTTGGCGCGCCAGGTAGGGGTGCACCGAAATCCTCTTTCTGCCGACCTGCATTCCACTGCTTCGTCGCATCCATGTCTGGCGACCCGACGGCCAACGTCGACCGCTGGGCGACATGGCCTGCCCACGCCGCGCCGCCTGCCCAAGGTGACCTCAACCCCCGCGCCTCAGGCAGCCCGCGCTCCACAGAACGGTGCGGGGCGCGGGAGACGCGGTCAAGCGCCACCTGCCCTCACCCCGCGGCAGGTGCGATCAGCAGCAAGGGCCTCAAACCACGCCATGGACACAGCGCTGCACACCCGACGGGAGCAGGCGAACATGAAGGCCGCGCTCACGGTGGCTCGAGAACTTCTATGGTGCAGGCTGCTAGAAAGCGACCATGACGTACTGCTGGAGCGCGTAGCCGAGCTCCTGGATGCCGCTGCTTCGGGGGCGCCTCTGTTCTGCGTCCTGCTTCCACCCCAGGCCCCGGGCGGATCATAGGGCCGGCCCATCCGCGCCCGTGCGCCCTCAGGCGTACCCCAAGGCTTCATCAACACCAGCTCGGCCATCAGCACTGGGCATCAAGCTGTACCAGCACCGCCCCTAGTGAGCAAGGGCATGCACATTGCTGCCTACGGCCCGGGCGGCCCGCCGCTCTATCACCCCCAAGATGGCGCTTCAAGCCAAGCCGCGTGGAGCGTGGGGCACTATGGCGAATTCTTCGTGTCGGCGACCTTGGAGGCTTACGTGCCCTACATGGTGGATTGGGAATACGCACTGGAAGAAGACCACGACTCGTTACTCGGGCCAGGCTGGGAGGAAGAGACGCCAGAAGCCGAGCCCTTTCAGGAGCCTCAAGGCAGCCTCGCCAACCGCACTGGCGGCAGCAGCTATCGGGTACTGCTAATTCCTCAGGAGCAAGCTTATGCTAACCATGGGTCGCAGGAAGTCCAGGTCATTGCAGCGGAAGGCTGCCCCAGTTCGGCAGCCTCCCTTCCGCCAGGAGGAGTGCACTGGGGGCTGCAGCAGAGGGGTCGGGAGTCGGGCCCCTCCCCACGGCGCGCGAAGCAAGGTGTTTCTAGGAGGTAGGCCCTCTGCTGGGGAGGTGCCGCAAGGCCTGCCCCTGGCAGAGGACCCGTGGTTGTCGGGGGAACCGCTGGCGTCCCCTTTACCCCATTGGCGTCGTCCTTGGTTTCCGGTCGCCGTCAATGGCGGTCGAGGGTGGCTCAAGGCGGGGCCATCATCTGGCGACATGAAGCAAGGCCGGTACCTATGAAGAAGGCCCAGTGCCTGTGAAGCTCGCTGATATGTCCATTTTGCATCATGCTTTTATATCAATATTTATTGCATTATGGGCTGTTATTACACATTATATCTCAATACTTATGGCTATTCTCTCTTATTTTACAAGGTTTACCATGAAGAGGGGGAATGCTGGCAGCTGGAATTCTGGCTGGAAAAGAAGCAAACATTGGAAACCTATTCTGCACAGCTCCAAAACTCCTGAAACTCCACGAAACATCCTTTTGGAATTAATAAGAATTTTTGGGCGAAAGAAATACACCAGGGGGCCCACACCTCATCCAGGAGAATGGGGGCGCCCCCCCTACTGGGCGCGCCCCCTGTCTCCTGGACCCCCTGGTGGGCCCCTGGTGTCCATCTTCTGCTATATCAGAGCTTTTACCCTGGAAAAAATCGTGGGCACGCTTACGGGACGAAACTCCGCCGCCACGAGGAAGAACCTTGGCGGAATCAATCTAGGACTCTAGCGGAGCTGTTCTGCCGGGGACACTTCCCTCCGGGAGGGGGAAATCATCACCAACGTCATCACCAACGATCCTCTCATCGGGAGGGGGTCAATCTGCATCAACATCTTCACTAGCACCATCTCCTCTCAAAACCCTAGTTCATCTCTTGTATCCAATCTTGTATCAATACCACAAATTGGTACCTGTGGGTTGCTAGTAGTGTTGATTACTCCTTGTAGTTGATGCTAATTGGTTTACTTGGTGGAAGATCATATGTTCAGATCCTTTATGCATATTATTACCCCTCTGTTTATGAACATGAATATGCTTTTTGAGTAGTTACGTTTGTTCCTGAGGACATGGGTGAAGTCTTGCTATTAGTAGTCATGTGAATTTGGTATTCGTTCGATATTTTGATGAGATGTATGTTGTCTTTTCCTCTAGTGTTGTTATGTGAACATTGACTACATGACACTTCACCATTATTTGGGCCTAGAGGAAGGCATGGGGAAGTAATAAGTAGATGATGGGTTGCTAGAGTGACAGAAGCTTAAACCCTAGTTTATGCGTTGCTTCGTTAGGGGCTGATTTGGATCCATATGTTTAATGTTGTGGTTAGGTTTACCTTAATACTTCTTTTGTAGTTGCAGATGCTTGCAATAGGGGTTAATCATAAGTGGGATGCTTGTCCAAGTAAGGGCAGTACCCAAGCACCGGTCCACCCACATATCAAATTATCAAAGTACTGAACGCGAATCATAAGAACGTGATGAAAACTAGCTTGACGATAATTCCCATGTGTCCTCGGGAGCTCCTTTCTCATTATTAGAAAATGTCCAGGCTTATCCTTTGCTACATAAAGGATTGGGCCACCTTGCTGCAATTTATTTACTTTATTTACTTTTTACTCGTTACTATTTATCTTATCACAAAACTATCTATTATCTATTATTTCAGTGCTCGCAGAGAAAACCTTACCGAAAACCGCTTATCATTTCCTTCTGCTCGTCGTTGGGTTCGACACTCTTACTTATCGAAAGGACTACGATTGATCCCATACACTTGTACGTCATCACTCGCCGCCCGTGACACTCTCACGTAATAATGAGTTGGGGCTGTACATGCCCTGGAGTCTACGGAGAGCCACCCTCAGGCCTTGGGGGCTCCCTCCCACGCCCAGCGGCAGCACTTAGCTCCACGCTGGTGAGAAGACGTGGAAGACTATACTAGGTGCCAGACACAGCCTTTTGCTTTTCGCTACCTTTTATGTGGTCAAGCTTTCTCACTTCGGATTTAAGTTGAAGTTGAATTTGCATTTGCGTATGCGGGGAGGGGCGTCTTGTCTTGTTCGCGTGATTTCTCGTATTTTGGTTTCCGCCCAAGTTGGAATTCGCACTAGCCACCTCCCCTCGCGAGCCACTCGCGAGCGGGGCTGGGTTTGGCACCCTCGCACATGCCGTCCCGCTGCTAGCGCTCGCTCTCGCGAAGCCCTCACCAATGGCCAACAGGTCTCCCAAAGGACCCTCGAAGAATCACCACAAGCCTACTCAAAGCTCACCCAGGATAAAGGTAAAATCACAGCAACTAACCCATCGGAGGGCCCGTAGCACCATGCGGGCGCCCATTCGTCGCCGTCCTTAACAACGCGTGGACAACACTCCTTTTTACATGAGGGGCTTCCCCTCCCAAAATGCTCTTACAACCTTCAGGGCCACGCCTGAGCTTTTTCCGCGCAGGATAAACAGTAGGGGCCGCAGAATCAATCGGACATGTCGCTCACCGCATCCTCTTGATCGTCTTCGGAAGCATCGCTGGCGCCACTGTCGCTGTCGCTGGCTTCACCATCACCGTCGTTGGCGTCACCTTCATCCGCAGCAACTACCACCCCATCATCATCAGAGGTGAAGTCCCGGACAAGTGCATCCATGTTGTCCTCCACCCACCGCGCCAGGTCGCCTCGAATGGCCACGGGCACCAGAGCAATGACAGCGTCGAAGTCAAAGTGAGGATCCCTATCCTGAAGGTGGCTGAAGACACGAGAGAACGCACATGCGAGTAGGCCGCGACTCCTCTCCTCAACAAGCAGGCGAGCTCTCTCAAAGCGATTCTCCAGATGCGTCACCATGTTAGTGAAGAATTGGAGATTGCCGGCATAGTTGGTCACATGGGGTTGCGAATCGGTCACGTCACAGATATTGCCTAGGGTCGTGTTGGCCCTGTCCCTGAGCGTTTGGAGCATGGATCCATGCTTGTGCTCCAGCGTGTGCTGCTGGCGAATCTCATCTTCTTTCTGCCGCGCAATGGACTCGGCGTCATCGATCGTTCATTGGAGGAGAAGCAGCTCAGCACGGGAGGAGGCCAACTCAGCCTATGCCGCGACTAGGGTGGCTGCGGTGGCCTCCGCGCGCTGCGTCGCTTCAGCCAGCTCGGTCCTGAGAGCGGTAGTCGTGCCCGCAGCCTCGGCCTTAATCAGCTCCAACTTCTTGCCATACTCGTGCACAAGACCCACGCGAACTTCCGCCACGCGACGGTCAACCTCTTATTTGATTCGGGCCTCCCGCGTGCCAACGTCGTCCTCTGCCTGGGTAACCTGACGCTCCCACATCTCCAACCGTTCAGGGTCAAGGTTGCGCTCGGCAGCCTCCAGCGTCAGCGCTTCCTCGCTCCTCCGAAGCTCCTCCTCTTCGATGGGCGTCCCCTTTAGCGACACAAGGGCAGCTTGGCGCAGCTCCACTTGCTGCTGCAGGGAAGTGCTCGTCAATGGCTGGGGAGCAGGCCTTTCGCGAGTCCACGAGAGATGCTTCGGCCTTTGCGTTGTCAAGATCGCGCTGATGACGCGCAAGGCTGACGGCCACCTTCAGCTTGCGCCGCTCCTCAACCAGCCGCAGGCCTTCGGCTTCAAGACACGCGTCCACATCCGTGAGCTCTCCACCAAGGTGGCCCATCGCGTCTGTCGCCTTCTGGAGAAACACTTCGCGGATGGCCCTGCGCCCCCGCGCTCGCTTGAGCACGTCGTCGATATCGTCCTCCGCCGCCGATGTTGGCGGAGGGCCCTGAAGTGGTTCGCCCCCTCCCGGCAGGGGGCTGGGGGCTGGTGCCCCCACAATCACCGGATGGGCCCCGCAAGGTACCCAGGTCGACGTAGACACGTCCCCGGAAGAAGAGCCAAAGATCGACTTCAACCATTCGCTGTCCACGACCAGAGAAGGGGCCGGGGCATGCTGATCACGTCCCGGGCAAGGTCGCGAAGGAAGGGCGGCGAGGACACGGGCTCGAGGCACCATGCGGGCTGGCTTGCTTCCCCGGATGAATCCGTGCCAGGGGCGGCACGCGAGCTCGGGGCACTCAAGGTCGACGATAGAGGCGAGGCCGGAGGAAGTTGTTTCTTGACAGATTCCCAGAGCTTGACAGGAGGGATCCTGAAAGGCCACCATCAGGAAAGAGACCAATAATTGAGGAACTACAAGAATGAGGTACTTACTCATCCGTGGCGATGTATTTCATGTGCTTCAATGGGCGGCAGGGGCGATCACTGCCACTCGAAGCCTCCTTCCTCTTACGAAGGGCGTCGAAGTCTATGCGGAACCGACCCAAGCTCTCAACGTGAGGGCCGGCGCGTGGCATGGAGGAAGAGGCACCAAGGCGACCCACCTCATGGGCGCCAGGCTGGGAGGAGCGATCAGGCGCCACCTCTTGGTGGCCTACCGAGGCCTCAGGAGTTTCGACCTCGGGAGCCGCAGGTTGCGTCCCCTCATCAACAACCACCTCAGGATGAGCTTCGCAAGCTCCGGAGCGTGACGCCGCAGGAGCCGCGCGCGACATCGGCACCTCGACACTAGATCCCCCAGCCTCCAGTGATGCTTGCCTCCCTGCACCACCTCCCGAGGCAAGATCGACGTGGGTGACATGGAGAGGAGCCACAGCGACGGGATTTTCACTGGGCCCCACGAGGTCGACCGGGCGCAACCCCCATTCGTCAAAACGGGGCATCTTGTTGGGGAACGTAGTAATTTCAAAAAATTTCCTACGTGCACGCAAGGATCATGGTGATGCATAGCAACGAGAGGGGAGAGTGTTGTCCACGTACCCTCGTAGACTGAAAGCGGAAGCGTTAGAACAACACGGTTGATGTAGTCGTACGTCTTCACGATCCGACCGATCCAAGTACCGCATGTACGGCACCTCCGAGTTCAGCACACGTTCATCTCGATGACGATCCCCGGACTCCAATCCAGCAGGGTGTCGGGGATGTGTTCCGTCAGCACGACGGCGTGGTGATGATGATAATGTTCTACCGACGCAGGGCTTCGCCTAAGCACCGCAACGATATGACCGAGGTGGAATATGGTGGAGGGGGGCACCGCACACGGCTAAGGAACGATCACGAAGATCAACTTGTGTGTCTAGAGGTGCCTCCCTGCCCCTGTATATAAAGGAGCAAGGAGGGGAGGCGGCTGGCCAAGAGGAGGGCGCGCCAAGGGGGGAGTCCTACTCCTACCGGGAGTAGGACTCCTCCTTTCCTTGTTGGAGTAGGAGAGAAGGAAAGAGGAGGAGAGGGAAAAGGAAAAGGGGGCTGCACCCCTTGTCCAATTCAGACCTGAGGGGGGGGGCGCAGGCCTCCTTCCTTTTGGCATCTCTCCTCTATTCCCGTATAGCCCAATAAGGCCCATATACTCCCCGGCGAATTCCCGTAACACTCCGGTACTCCCAAAAATACCCGAATCACTCGAAACCTTTCCGAAGTCTGAATATAGTCCTCCAATATGTAGATCTTTACGTCTCGACCATTTCGAGACTCCTCGTCATGTCCCCGATCTCATCAGGGACTCCGAACTCTTTCGGTACATCAAAACTCATAAACTCATAATAAAACTGTCATCGAAATCTTAAGCGTGCGGACCCTACGGGTTCGAGAACAATGTAGGCATGACCAAGACACATCTCCGGTCAATAACCAATAGCGGAACCTGGATGCTCATATTGGCTCCTACATATTCTACGAAGATCTTTGTCGGTCAAACCGCATAACAACATACGTTGTTCCCTTTGTCATCGGTATGTTACTTACCCGAGATTCGATCGTCGGTATCTCAATACCTAGCTCAATCTCGTTACCAACAAGTCTCTTTACTCATTCTGTAATACATCATCCCGCAACTAACTAATTAGTTACAATGCTTGCAAGTCTCATAGTGATGTGCATTACCGAGTGAGCCCAGAGATACCTCTCCGACAATCGGAGTGACAAATCCTAATCTCAAAATACGCCAACCCAACATGTACCTTCGGAGACACTTGTAGAGCTCCTTTATAATCACCCAGTTACGTTGTGACGTTTGGTAGCACACAAAGTGTTCCTCCGGTAAACGGGAGTTGCATAATCTCATAGTTATAGGAACTTTGTATAAGTCATGAAGAAAGCAATAGCAACATACTAAACGATCAAGTGCTAAGCTAACGAAATGAGTCAAGTCAATCACATCATTCTACTAATGATGTGATCTCGTTAATCAAATGACAACTCATGTCTATGGTTAGGAAACTTAACCATCTTTGATTCACGAGCTAGTCAAGTAGAGGCATACTAGTGACACTCTATTTGTCTATGTATTCACACATGTATTATGTTTCTGGTTAATACAATTCTAGCATGAATAATAAACATTTATCATGATATAAGGAAATAAATAATAACTTTATTATTGCCTCTAGGGCATATTTCCTTCAGTCTCCCACTTGCACTAGAGTCAATAATCTAGTTCACATCGCCATGTGATTTAACACCAATATTCATATCTGTATATGATTAACACCCATAGTTCACATCATCATGTGACCAACATCCAAAGGGTTTACTAGAGTCAATAATCTAGTTCACATCTCTATGTGATTAACACCCAAAGAGTACTAAGGTGTGATCATGTTTTTCTCGTGTGAGAAGCTTAGTCATCGGGTCTGTCACATTCAGAGCCGTACGTAGTTTGCAAATATTCTATGTCTACAATGCTCTGCACGGAGCTACTCTAGCTAATTGCTCCCACTTTCAATATGTATCCAAATTGAGACTTAGAGTCATCTGGATTAGTGTAAAAGCTTGCACCGATGTAACTCTTTACGACTGGCTCTTTAATCACCTCCATAATCGAGAAATATTTCCTTAGTCCCCACTAAGGATATTCTTGACCAATGTCCAGTGATCTACTCCTAGATCACTATTGTACTCCCTTGCCAAATTCAGAACAAGGTATACAATAGGTCTGGTATATAGCATAGCATACTTTATAGAACCTATGACTGAGGCATAGGGAATGACTTTCATTCTCTTTTCTATTTTCTGCCGTGGTCGGGATTTGAGTCTTACTCAATTTCACACCTTTTGCAACACAGGCAAGAACTCTTTCTTTGACTGTTCCATTTTGAACTACTTCAAAATCTTGACAAGGTATGTACTTATTGAAAAACTTATCAAGCGTCTTGATCTATCTCAATAGATTTTGATGCTCAATATGTAAGCAGCTTCACCGAGGTATTTCATTGAAAACTTTTATTCAAGTATCCTTTTATGCTATCCAGAAATTCTATATCATTTCCAATTAATAATATGTCGTACACATATAATATTAGAAATGCTACAGAGCTTCCACTCACTTTCTTGTAAATACATGCTTCTCCAAAAGTCTGTATAAAACCATATGCTTTGATCACACTATCAAAGCATTTATTCCAACTCCGAGAGGCTTGCACCAGTCCATAAATGGATCACTGGAGCTTGCACACTTTTGTTAGCACCTTTCGGATCGACAAAACCTTCTGGTTGCATCATATACAACTCTTCTTCCAGAAATCCATTCAGGAATGCAGTTTTGACATCCATTTGCCAAATTTCATAATCATAAAATGCGGCAATTACTAACATGATGCGGACAGACTTAAGCATCGCTACAGTTGAGAAAATCTCATTGTAGTTAACACCTTGAATTTGCCGAAAACCTTTTTGCGACAAGTCGAGCTTTGTAGATAGTAACACTACTATCAACGTCCGTCTTCCTCTTAAAGATCCATTTATACAATATGTCTTGCCGATCATCGGGCAACTCCACCAAAGTCCACACTCTGTTCTCATACATGGATCCCATGTCAGATTTCATGGCCTCAAGCCATTTCGCGGAATCTGGGCTCATCATCGCTTCCTCATAGTTCGTAGGTTTATCATGGTCTAGTAACATGACTTTCAGAACAGGATTACCGTACCACTCTGGTGCGGACCGTACTCTAGAAGACCTACGAGGTTCTGTAGTAACTTGATCTGAAGTTTCATGATCATTATCATTAGCTTCCTCACTAATTGGTGTAGGAATCATTGGAACTGATTTCTGTGATGAACTACTTTCCAATTCGGGAGAAGGTACAAATTACCTTATCAAGCTCTACTTTCCTCCCACTCACTTCTTTCGAGAGAAACTCCTCCTCTAGAAAGGATCCATTCTTAGCAATGAATGTTTTGCCTTCAGATCTGTGATAGAAGGTGTACCTAATAGTTTCCTTTGAGTATTCTATGAAGACGCACATCTCTGATTTGGGTTCGAGCTTATCAGGTTGAAAACCTTTTTCATATAAGCATTGCAACTCCAAACTTTAAGAAACGACAGCTTAGGTTTACTGCTAAACCATAGTTCATACGGTGTCGTTTTAACAGATTTAGATGGTGACCTATTAAACGTGAATGCAGCTGTCTCTAATGCATAACCCAAAAACGATAGTGGTAAACTGATAAGAGACATCATAGATCGCACCATATCTAGTAAAGTACGATTACGACATACGGACACACCATTACATTCTGGTCTTCCAGGTGGCGTGAGTTGTGAAACTATTTCACATTGTTTCAAATGAAGACCAAACTCGTAACTCAAATATTCATCTCCACGATCAGATCGCAGAAGCTTCTGTTTTTTTTCTTGTTACGATGATTTTCCACTTCACTCTGAAATTCTTTGTACCTTTCAAATATTTCAGACTTATATTTCATCAAGTAGATATACCCATATCTGCTCAAATCATCTGTGAAGGTCAGAAAATAATGATACCCGCCACGAGCCTTAATACTTATTGGTCTGCATACATCAGTATGTATTATTTCCAATAAGTCTGTAGCTCGTTCCATTGTTCCGGAGAACAGAGTTTTTGTCATCTTGCCCATGAGGCATGGTTCGCAAGCATCAAGTGATTCATAATCAAGTGATTCCAAAATCCCATTAGCATGGAGTTTCTTCATGCGCTTTACACCAATATGACCTAAACGGCAGTGCCACTAATAGGTTGCACTATCATTATTAACTTTGCATCTTTTGGCATCAATATTATGAATATGTGTATCACTACGATCGAGATCCAACAAACTATTTTCATTGGGTGTATGACCATTGAAGGTTTTATTCATGTAAATAGAACAACAATTATTCTCTGACTTTAAATGAATAACCGTATTGCAATAAACATGATCAAATCATATTCATGCTCAACGCAAACGCCAAATAACATTTATTTAGGTTTAACACATTAATCCCGAAAGTATAGGGAGTGTGCAATGATGATCATATCAATCTTGGAACTACTTCCAACACTCATCGTCACTTCCCCTTCAACGAGTCTCTGTTTATTCTATAACTCCTATTTTGAGTTACTAATCTTAGCAACCGAACAAGTATCAAATACTCAGGGGCTACTATAAACACTAGTAAGGCACACATCGATAACCTGTATATCAAATATACCCTTGTTCACTTTGCCATCCTTCTTATCCACCAAATATTCAGGGCATTTCCGCTTCCAGTGACCATTTCCTTTGCAGTGTAAGCACTCAGTTTTTGGCTTTGGTCCAGCTTTGGTCTTCTTCACGGGAGTGACAACTTGTTTGCCATTCTACTTGAAGTTACCCTTTCTTTCCCTTTGCCCCTTTTCTTGAAACTAGTGGTCTTGTCAATTATCAACACTTGATGCTCTTTCTTGATTTCTACCTTCGTCGATTTCAACATCACGAAGAGCTCGGGAATCGTTTTCGTCATCCCTTGCATACTATAGGTCATCACGAAGTTCTAGTAACTTAGTGATGGTGACTAGAGAATTATGCCAATCACTATCTTATCTGGAAGATTAACTCCCACTTGATTCAAGTGGGTGAAGTACCCAGACAATCTGAGCACATGCTCACTAGTTGAGCGATTCTCCTCCATCTTTTAGCTATAGAACTTGTTGGAGACTTCATATCTCTCAACTCGGGTATTTGCTGGAAATATTAACTTCAACTCCTAGAACATCTCATATGGTCCATGACGTTCAAAACATCTTTGAAGTCCTGATTCTAAGCCGTTTAAGCATGCTGCACAAAACTATCAAGTAGTCATCATTTTGAGCTAGCCAAATGTTCATAACGTCTGCATCTGCTCCTGCAATAGGTTTGTCACCTAGCGGTGCATCAAGGACATAATTCTTCTGCGCAGCAATGAGGATAAACCTCTAATCATGGATCCAATCCGCATCATTGCTACTAACATTTTTCAACACAATTTTCTCTAGAAACATATCAAAATAAACATATGAAAGCAATAATGCGAGCTATTGATCTACAAGCAAAACACTATCAGGTACTAAGTTCATGATAAATTTAAGTTCAATTAATCATATTACTTAAGAACTCCCACTTAGATAAACATCTCTCTAGTCATCTAAGTGATCACGTGATCCAAATCAACTAAACCATGTCCGATCATCACGTGAGCTGGAGTAGTTTAAATGGTGAACATCACTATGTTGATCATATCTACTATATGATTCACATTCGACCTTTCGGTCTCTGTGTTCCGAGGCCATATCTGTATATGCTAGGCTTGTCAAGTTTAACCTGAGTATTCTGCGTGTGCAACTGTTTTGCACCCGTTGTATTTGAACGTAGAGCCTATCACACCCGATCATCACGTGGTGTCTCAGCACGAAGAACTTTCGCAACGGTGCATACTCAGGGAGAACACTTCTTGATAATTTAGTGAGAGATCATCTTAAAATGCTACCGTCAATCAAAGCAAGATAAGATGCATAAAGGATAAACATCACATGCAATCAATATAAGTGATATGATATGGCCATCATCATCTTGTGCTTGTGATCTCCATCTCCGAAGCACCGTCGTGATCACCATTGTCACCGGCGCGACACCTTGATCTCCATCGTAGCATCGTTGTCGTTACGCCATCTATTGCTTCTACGACTATCGCTACCGCTTAGTGATAAAGTAAAGCAATTACAGGGTGTTTGCATTTCATACAATAAAGCGACAACCATATGGCTCCTGCCAGTTGCCGATAACTTCGGTTACAAAACATGATCATCTCATACAATAAAATATAGCATCACGTCTTAACCATATCACATCACAACATGCCCTGCAAAAACAAGTTAGACGTCCTCTACTTTGTTTTTGCAAGTTTACGTGGCTGCTACAGGCTGAGCAAGAACCATTCTTACCTACGCATCAAAACCACAAGGATAGTTCCTCAAGTTAGTGCTGTTTTAACCTTCGCAAGGACCGGGCGTAGCCACACTCGGTTCAACTAAAGTTGGAGAAACAGACACCCGCCAGCCACCTGTGTGCAAAGAACGTCGGTAGAACCAGTCTCGCGTAAGCGTACGCGTAATGTCGGTCCGGGCCGCTTCATCCAACAATACCACCGAACCAAAGTATGACATGCTGGTAAACAGTATGACTTGTATCGCCCACAACTCACTTGTGTTCTACTCGTGCATATAACATCTACGCATTAAACCTGGCTCTGATACCACTATTGGGGAACGTAGTAATTTCAAAAAATTTCCTACGCGCACGCAAGGATCATGGTGATGCATAGCAATGAGAGGGGAGAGTGTTGTCCACGTACCCTCGTACACTGAAAGCAGAAGCGTTAGAATAACGTGGTTGATGTAGTCGTACGTCTTCGCAATCCGACCGATCCAAGTACCGCACGTACGACACCTCCGAGTTCAGCACACGTTCAGCTCGATGATGATCCCCGGACTCCAATCCAGCAGGGTGTCGGGGATGAGTTCCGTCAACACGACGGCTTGGTGACGATGATAATGTTCTACCAACGCAGGGCTTCGCCTAAGCACTGCAATGATATGACCAAGGTGGAATATGGTGGAGGGGGGCACCGCACACGGCTAAGGAACGATCAAGAAGATCAACTTGTCTGTCTAGAGCTGCCCCCTGCCCCCGTATATAAAGGAGCAAGGGGGGAGGCGGCCGACCAAGAGGAGGGCGCGCCAAGGGGGGACTCCTACTCCCACCGGGAGTAGGACTCCTCCTTTCCTTGTTGGAGTAGGAGAGAAGGAAAGAGGAGGAGAGGGAAAAGGAAAAGGGGGCTGCACCCCTTGTCCAATTCGGACCTGAGGGGGGCGCAGGCCTCCTTCCTTTTGGCCTCTCTCCTCTATTCCCGTATAGCCAAATAAGGCCCATATACTCCCCGGCGAATTGCCGAAACTCTCCGGTACTCCGAAAAATACCCGAATCACTCGGAACCTTACCGAAGTCCGAATATAGTCGTCCAATATATCGATCTTTACGTCTCGACCATTTCGAGACTCCTCGTCATGTCCCCGATCTTATCAGGGACTCCTAACTCCTTCGGTACATCAAAACTCATAAACTCATAATAAAACTGTCATCGAAACCTTAAGCGTGCGGACCCTACGGGTTCGAGAACAATGTAGGCATGACCAAGACACGTCTCCGGTCAATAACCAATAGCGGAAACTGGATGCTTATATTGGCTCCTATATATTCTACGAAGATCTTTATTGGTCAAACCGCATAACAACATACGTTGTTCCCTTTGTCATCGGTATGTTACTTACCCGAGATTCGATCGTCGGTATCTCAATACCTAGCTCAATCTCGTTACCGACAAGTCTCTTTACTCGTTCCGTAATACATCATCCTACAACTAACTCATTAGTTACAATGCTTGCAAGGCTTATAGTGATGTGCATTACCGAGTGAGCCCAGAGATACCTCTTCGACAATCGGAGTGACAAATCCTAATCTCGAAATACGCCAACCCAACATGTACCTTCGGAGACACCTGTAGAGCTCCTTTATAATCACCCAGTTACGTTGTGACGTTTGGTAGCAGACAAAGTGTTCCTCCGGTAAACGGGAGTTGCATAATCTCATAGTTATAGGAACTTTGTATAAGTCATGAAGAAAGCAATAGCAACATACTAAACGATCAATTGCTAAGCTAACGGAATGGGTCAAGTCAATCACATCATTCTACTAATGATGTGATCCCGTTAATCAAATGACAACTCATGTCTATGGTTAGGAAACTTAACCATCTTTGATTCACGAGCTAGTCAAGTAGAGGCATACTAGTGACACTCTGTTTGTCTATGTATTCACACATGTATTATGTTTCCGGTTAATACAATTCTAGCATGAATAATAAACATTTATCATGATATAAGGAAATAAATAATAACTTTATTATTGCCTCTAGGGTATATTTCCTTCACATCTGCCTCGTGAACTCGGCCCAGCCCGAGCAAAGATACAGGAGGTCGCCCCCATGCTAGATGTCTCCCGAAGAAGGGCCGCCAGTCAAGACCTCCAACACCTTCTTCAATGTTTCAGGCACAAGATCCTCCTCCTGAAGCCTCATGCGGTCGTGATACCCAGTTAGGGTCCACATCGGTCAGGAGTGGTGCTTGAGAGGAGTGATGCGACACTGGAGGAACTCCTTCACCACCTGGGGCGCCGTCACACCAAGCACCCTCAACCTCTCGAATCGGCGCCAGACAAAGGCGAGCTGGGGGCTTGCGAGCTTCTCGTGGCCCCAGCCTAGATTGGGGATAGTAGGCAATGTTTGATGTGCGAGCAGGGGGCTGGGCACCTCGACATCCATGTACAGCCACCGCGTCCGGAACCTGCTCATGGGAGGTGGGAGGCCAAAATAAATCCCCGAGGCGGCCGTCTCCGGCATGGCCTAGAAGCTCACGCACCCCAAGCACTGCAGTGGGTAGGTCAGGCGCAAGGAGAAGAAGTGGCGCAAGAGGGCAATGGAAGGGGCAATGCCCACCATGGCTTCGCAGACGAAGGGGAGGACATCAAGAAGAGTAATGGATTGAGGATCGAGATGCATCATATGGATCTGGTAATGGGAAAGAACCGCATTGAATAAAGCAGAGAAAGGGGGAACCAGGCCAGCCCACAGAGCGTCGGTGAAGAATCGGACCTCCGTGATGAGCCTGTCGAAGGAGGCACGGGAAGCAGGCCAAGCCACCGTCCTTCCGCACTCGTTAAAGCTGGAGGCGAGGGTGGAGCGGACCTTGTCCAAGGCTTCCGGGTTGAGTATCAGCGACCGGACAACGACGGGCGCGATTGCCGGAGGCGAGCTGGCCGAGGTAGCGGGCTTCTTCCCTTTCTCCCTTTTTGTTGGTGCCATGGCAATGGAAGGGGGCAGAGCTCGAGTCAGATTGGAGGTGGAAACAGAGGTTCAAGGAAGAAAGGGGAACAAGAAGCTCGTGGGCATTAAGGAGGGAATAACTGTGTAAGGTTTCATGGCTGCCTAGCCAGGCGGATATTGGGGGAGTGTCGGGAAGCGGAGATGCCCACGTCCAATCGACCGCCACGCGTCTACCAAGGATGTAGGCTGTTCGGGCCCGCGGTGCTCCGCACTTGCCCTTTGGCTTCGCTGCTAAGCCAAGTCCGAGCGCGCCTTGGGCCCGGGGGCCACTGTCAGCATTCTGGGAACGAGGGTCCCCAGACTTGCCTGCCTGCCGCCTACGGCGTGGCTCAAGCAGTGGCCCAGTACGGCCCATCTTCATCAACCCAAGCTCAAGACCCTCGCGAGGGCCAAGCCTCGTGGGGCGAACGACACAAGGCTTCCTCAGGGGCGGCCTCACCAGGCAGGCTCGCGAGGAGGCGGAGAGATCAAGCAGGAGTACCTCGCGAGGTGCTCGTGACGCAAGCCATGACGATCGAGACCAGGTGGGCGCCAGCCTGTGCAGTGTCCTCGTGTCCTCTTTGGTGCAAAGGGGGCAAGCGCAGGCGCGGAGTACCGAGGCATCAAGCAAAGGTTACCATATCGTTGCAATGAGACCAAGACCAGCAGAGCGGCAGGACGGAGGTCACCGTGGAGCCTAAGACGGCGTCATGGCCAGTGCCTTTGGCTGTCGAAGACCAACTTTAGTCAGGATAGCTTGTACTAGCTGTTCCCCTTCAAAATGGCCGTTGTTGGCTCCCTTCCCCCTCAATATTTGGGAAGAGGACCAGGGCCTATATAAATAGAGATAGCCACCACCGTAGAAAGGGCGATCGATTGAGTTCTCAGCAAACCAACAGAGACCGAATCCACCCAAGTAGAACACCGCACCAGCTCAAGAACACCCCTCGCGAGGCTGTTCTTCCTCTGTACTGTTCATCATCAGCCCTAGAGGCAATCCGCCACACCACACACTAGAGTAGGGTATTACACCACAATGGTGGCCCGAACTAGTATGAACCTTGTGTCCCCTGTGTTGTTCATCGTGTACCTTAGATTCATGGCAAGGCATTCGGGCATGGATCGGTTGGAAGTAGATCTTTGTGCAATTCCTAGAGTCCGAACCTTAAGGGTTTTGCCGGAACCCGATGTCCGACAAGGCAGATGACATTCTATATTTTCTATATGATGTAAAAACGAAGCAGTGCAAGACAACATACGCATGATATGAGTAATATAACCCTGTCAAGTTTGAGCATACAGCCCAGGGGAAAATAGGACTGGTCATCTGTTTTTGAATCCTCCTCCGAGGAGCTATCTGTAACCCGCAAGATATCTGCTTCAGCAGGT
This sequence comes from Triticum timopheevii, assembly GCA_963921465.1. Classification (NCBI taxonomy): domain Eukaryota; kingdom Viridiplantae; phylum Streptophyta; class Magnoliopsida; order Poales; family Poaceae; genus Triticum; species Triticum timopheevii. Next base: position 471,040,684 of record OY997274.1, read on the forward strand.
AGCATTGTCTGCTCTGAAGACCTTGTTTTCACTCCAGATTTTTCCATCACCAATTCAAATGGCTAATGCACAGGAAGAGTAGTTGAATATAAGAACATCGTGGACAAATGGAATACATGATACAAAGAAGGATGGCATGATATAATTCACATATATGATGCTTGGCTAAACAGCATGGCATTGCATAATTCACATACATAATGCCTTGCAACAAGATAACATTGCATAATTCACATATTTAATTCCTTGTAGTAAGATGGCATTGCATAATTCAAATATATATGGAAATTAGACACTAAATAGGTGGCATTCACACAAAGAATGTCTAAACTAAGCAAATGACATAGCAAGGCAAGACACCATATGCATGATATGAGCAATATAACCATACCGAGTTAAGATCATACAACTCGGGGGGGGGGGGGGATAGGACTGGTCATCTGTCTCTGAATCCTCTGATGAGGAGCTATCCATAACCAGCAAGATATGCGCTTTGTTAGATAACATTTTCTACTCTACAGACCTTGTTTTTACTCCAGATTTTTCCATCACCGGGCCAAATGGCTGATGCACAGGAAGAGTAGTTGAATGTACTTACATTGTTGACAAATGTACTATGCAATGAAAAAAAGGATGGCATGATATAATTCACATATAAGATGACTGGCTAAGTAGCATGGAATTGCAAAAGTCACATATATGACGCCCAACTAAACAAGATGGTATTGCATAATTCACATATATGATACAGAAAGTAAAAAAGATGGTATTCACACAAAGCATGTCTAAACTAAGCAGATGTTATTTTTAATGTATAAAGTAAGCAATGCAAGGCACCATATGCATGATATGACCAACATAAGCATGGCAAGTTAGAGCAAACACCTCAGGGGGTAAATAGGAGTGGTCTGCTCCCTCTGAATCCCCCTCTGAACAATTATCTTCCTCTTGATTACAATCTGGAATAGGGGGAGGGGGCTGCCTTAGCGCCTACCATGGAGCGACATTTGCATGAAACTTTATTGCCACGCAAGGCTCGTCTCTTTTGCTCTACATGTTCAATACCATTGTGTACAATAACTGACATGCATATGAATAAAACAAAGTGAGATTATGCAAGGAGTGCATGCAGAAATCTGGAGTGATGGTAGCAACCTGTGGATAGACCTAAAACCAGTGATAGTAGGCACATAATAGTTGAAAAAAATAATGGCTCCTTTACTATTTGTTTCCCACCCAACATGAAACTCATAGTAGACACCTGAGATTAACCAGGTAGTAAACAAATAATATGTGTTGTTGCCCCCATATGTACCCCACAACCATTTAAAAACCTAAGTTTGAGCATTAGTTTAGAGATGACTCGGAGTCTTACAGGTGAACATGACGATAAAGTAGCAGGTAATATTAAGTGATGCATAACTTAAACAAACAGGAAAGAGTGCGACCTCTCTTTGGACCCGTGTAGTCCTCAAGCTCATCTGCTCAGTTGATGATGGTAATGTAGTTGTGGTGGCTACCGGCGGCGTGGAAGAAAATCTGAGGCGGCGAAAGACAGTCTGGAGGGAGGATCCCTACTATTCTGGACCCTTCCGTTGTTGGAGAAGCTAAGCTGGGGTGGACGACGGCGCGACAGGAGCAGAACAAAGCACACAAGGTTTTCTTCGACACCTATATGTAACAGAAGTAATTCTGTAAGGGCTCGCTTGAACTGGAGGATTCTAACAACGCAGGGATAGGAAATACATGGGAATAGGATAAGAATGCATGTACAAAACAGAGCATTTGCAAATACAAGATTTCTGTCAATTTGGGTGTTTGGTTCACAGGAATGCAAAGAATCATGGTCAAATTAAGTCAAACCACAAAAAAATGTACAGTTATAATGCTATTATGCTACTATCATTAGTCTTGTTCTTCATGACTAAGAATTTAAAAAGGAGGACCAAGTGGATATTTAAATTCCTACGGTTTTTCTTTGGAAGAGACACTAAAGAAACAAATAATACTTTGGACCCAGGCCCATCTACACATGCATAGCTCCAACACGCAGAAATAAATAATGATGACTTTCGAGAGAGTCCATCATGGATAGCTAACTTGCCTAGTACCCACTACTTGTCATATAGGAGAAACTAATCGTATTCCTCATTACTATGTGTGCTTAGTGGACAATATATATAACATCTAAAGTAAAAAAGCAATGCAACAAGTGTACAACCTCTATGGTAAAGCCATGTCGATCTGAGTATCATTGGGTTGACAGCTAAGGATGATGGGGCTGATGTGGCTGTCGGAGGAGGGGAAGAAGATCTTAGGCGTCTAGAGATGGAGTCGAGGGTACTGCTCCACTGTGATGCAGGGTTTCGTTGGAGCAGCTCCGGTGAGTATACGGCGGTGAGGCTGAAGCAGGACAAAAGGGAAAACGTTAAACTGAAGTGGTATTCTAATAACATCTCCAATAAATAATGTAAATAAAATAAATCACAAAGAAGTGATGGATGTAAAATACATCAGCCGCTTATCTCTGAACTTAACTGTCGAAACTGAATTTAACTGTCGTAACTAGATTTTGTTGTCGAAACTGATTTTTACTGCCGAAACTGAACGCATGCACTAGTAGCAGAAAAGCAGTGCACTAATAGTTTTCGCCACTCGAGCACTAGTGGCAGAGGAGTAGTGATCTAAATCGGTGGCCGCTCTAGCAAGGAACATACTACTAGAGAGCAGTCGGGGCAGCTGGTCCTATAGCAACAGCAGTGCGTGTGGGAGCCGGGACAGCTAGTCATGTAGTAGCATCTCGGGTAGCAGCAGCAGGGAATCGAGCGAGAGCCAGAGCTGCTACTCGTGTAGTAGTAGTGCAAGCAAATGTAGAGTAGCAACTCAAGCAATAGCAAGAGCAACAGCATGAGCTAGAGCAAGAGTAGAGGAGGCAGGGAACCGAGGGCAAGAGCATAGCAGCAACACAACCGGGGGCTGAAGCAGCAATAGGGCCGACAAGAACCGAAGCAACAGGAGCTCCTATTGATGTGTATGTCGCCACTGAGGGATTGACGTTTTAGAGGAAGTGGCCGGCGCCTCCGCCGTAGATGGAGCCGTGCCATGGCGGCTCCGTACCGAGCACCGGCAGCACCGTGAGATTGAATCAAGAAGAAAATGCAATGATGACTGTAGAACATCTTTGGTGGCACCGATTAGGCATGAGCTTCATCCCAAGAATCGGTGATGGTGCTGCTCTTCCGATGGTGCAGGTGAAGATGACACTGTGGGAATGTAGGTGGCGCGATAGACGAGGCGAACGTCGGGCAACTCCTAGAGGTGGAGGACGTGGTGGTTGAACCAGCGGGATAATGAGACCGACGGCAAATCCTCATCTAGTGCGGTGGATGAGGGATGTCGAGTTGTTGCGGTGGATGATGTCATTGGGGAAGAGGCTCCGGCCAGATGGCGAGCAGAGGAGGGTGTGGGGCTTCGTGGGTTTTCGTGGCCTCGGTGTACAAATGGGGGCGAAGGGGATGGGAGGGGGGAACCATGGCTTAGGGATGCGCTTGTCCGAAATGTGGGGTAAGTTACGAAAGTATCCCCACCGATTTGAACTAGGTGGTTCTTTCGGTTCATGTGTATCACGGGAATTTCGCGTGTTAGGATTTTGGAGGAGGTGGGAGTTTTCGTGCGCGTTGTAATTTTGGGATAGCAAGTCGTGGGTTGAGATGGAGGGAATTTTGGGAGCACAACAAGACAAAGAGATATCATAAAATTTCGGGATAACATGGCGCGGGTTGAAATTTCTGGACAAGCCTAACATGTACTATACCAAATCAATTCACAGTTCCCTCGATGAAAAAACAAAAAGAAATCAATTAGCACCACACAAGAGAGTCTAGTCCCGTTTTACTGTATGAGTTACCACAAATGCCACTGAAAACTTTGAATCCATGTTATTTTCAATTAAAATATTTTCTATGTGTATAATGCATGTAACCTGCTACTCAAATGAACATTTTAGTGCATTTCAAATGTATATACTACTGCTTCAATATGAACTAAATTTCAATTCGTGTCTCTATTTGAATAAGATCTACAATCATGATTATTGTCAAGTTAAACCATTCGAATTCATTTCTCTATTTTTAATAAGATCTACAATCATCAGTGTTGTCAAGTTAAAACCATTGTTTGTATATTATCTTCACAACACGCCACATGATTACTGTCGAGTTAGATATGAACTATGTCTACTATATTAACTCGAATCCAAATTTTGAATCCACTTTATGTTAATTTCAAGTCACAGTACATTTCAAGCTCTAGCTAGATATTCATAATCTAAGGAATGGAGGGTGTAGAGTTCACTCAAATTATCCCGGTAAAGCTAGTCACACCTTTGTTAAAATTAGTGTTCATTATGTTCTCGGAGGAGGTCTGGATGTTTGTCTCTAATGTCTGTCAATTATATACCTGACATCATGATGTAATGTTAAGTCATTTCTTTTTGTACAGTGTCACTGAATTGTCAAGGCGGTGATGGCATTTTATTTTAGTTGAACTGCAGAAAATATGCTTAAAAGAAGAGGAAAGGTCAGGAATGGTTCAATTTTTAAGAAAATACTATGTGTGCCTTCCTGACATTAGCCGTTGTTGCCTTATTTATTCCTTCAAACAGGTGGTTAGAAACAGTCTTGCTACCTTTTCCCATTAAGAAATTGGAATGCTTATATTTGTGAGTCTATGCTTCAACTAGTGCCACTTTTATAGTAATCACACTTTCAATATCTATGCAAACAGGGATGCTCGATTTTAGTGGAACTGAACAAAAAGTCCAAATGGTTCAACATTAGGAGCATGTTTTCTTCCAAACCTTTATATCCAATCGGTGGCACTATGAGTTGTTCATTACGAAGGTACATGGTTTGCTACTATCTTGCTACTCTATTTGTACTGTCATTAGATAGTAATATTCATGGTTGCATGTGAATTTATTGGCAGGGTGGACCTACATTGGAGGTGCAGGAAAGGATTCAATGATTGGATGCTCAATTTCGGTTGTATCGATTTCACCTCTTCCATCACTGCGAACATGGATATCCTTGGTCTGATGAAGAATAGGCACTATATTTCTACTCTGTACCAGCAAATCAATATAGTATGAAATTGTCCAAGGCAAAACATGACAGTATCAAATTGTCCAGTGCAAAACATGACAGATGCTAAGTGGAAGAGGCATGTTTAAACCGAAAATACAAGGTGGGGTATATGTTTACTGGCGGCTTGATATTTGTGCAGGCAGATGTCTGCCAGTTGCTATTTGGCAAACAAACAAATTGACTACAACATTGATGGAACTGCACAAGAGAATAGTATAGTCACTGCATGCAGTACCATTTGAAAATAGACACAGAAAGATTGGATAGTCACTTCATGGACTGCACAAAAGTAGTACTATACTATTTATTGGCCAACACTAGGTGCTTCATTGCTTTGGTATGGTTATACAATGGGCATCATTTTGCCTAACTTAAAGTTTGTATTATGAAAATAGTCTCACCGTGTGATCGAGAGAAGACCAGATCATATTGTAGTGGATGTTTCTTCATCATGTGTGGTTCATTCTCATGGTTCCAGCTGTTGGTGAAACAACTTACATTTGCAAGAGGAATTGTATACTTCACAAACAAAAATGTCTTTCACTATGTATAGAATGTTGGCCCAGACAAGCATCCATGTTAGTAGGAAGAAACAGATGTTTTATCTAGATCTTTGCTTTTGGAGCTACATATTTGTATATGATTTGTGAATCATTGAGATGCATTAACATGTTACTAGTTGGTTGTGAATTTGGGCTACTAATGTGAACATATTACAATACCAGGTCTGTGAGTATCGTGTGAACATTTCGAACGGATCGTCTCTTACTACTGTGCACATCATGATCCTAATTTCCGTGTTCTCGGTGTTTACAAGTTGCTAGCAGTTCCTTATTTCTGTTAACTCAGTGTTTACAAGTTACTTATCGATCACTAGCTATCCTACTAATACGCTCCTGGTAGTTTTAGTTGCGATGCAAGATCCAAATGTGGCATTTTTTTGAATAAAAATACCTACCTCTAAAGAAACTGACAAGATGTTCTGAAGAAAATGCCATGCGAATCTGAAGAAACTGCCAGCAAAAATGTTTGCAAATACCTTATCTTCCAGTGAACGTTCATCTGCTAATGTGATCCTACACGTACACTATCTGACCTACTCGATCCTACACGTACACTATCCAACCTACTCGATCCTACACGAATAAATAGCAGATCACACACGTACTACACTACAAAAGAAAGACACATCCGTGACATTTTGGGCCGAACGAATTTTTTTCTGTCATACATATGACACTTCTATGACGATAATTGTGACAAAACCCGGTATCATCATAGATGTGGTGGGCTCCTACTTCTATGACAAAAAATCATGTCAGAAAATGGGCTTTTCTTCCTGGGTGGGCCGGAGACGTAGCTGCATGACATTCTTTGGGCCGTCCATGACGGAAAAACCGTTGTAGAAGAGAGGGGGAGGAAAATTTCGGGGAGTTGCCGGTTACGGTGGGAGGTCGGGGGCCGAGCGATGCGCGTTTCTATCGTACATATACGCACGAGTGTGTGAGGCGTTGGCTCTAACTGAACCCGAGCGAGGCATTGGGCTCTAACTGAACCCGAGCGATTGCACTGTAGGCTATGGTGTCGGCGTTCTGGGAACGGGGGTGCCCAGACTTGCCTGCCTGCGGCCTGCGGCGTGGCTCAAGGAGTGGCCTAGTATGGCCCATCTTCATCAACGCATGCTCAAGACCCTCGCGAGGGGCCAAGCCTCGCGGGCGGATGATAGGAGGCTTCATCAGGCACGGCCTCGTTAGGTTGGCTCGCGAGGAGGCGGAGATATCAAGGCGGGGTGTCTCACAATGTGCCCGTGACGTTAGCCATGACGGCCAAGGCCAGGCGGGCGCCAGGCGGGCGCCGGCCTGCGCAGAGTCCTTGTTTCCCCTTTGGTGCAAAGGGGGCAAGCGTATGCCAGGGTATCAAGCAAAGGCAACCATTTCGGAGCAACAAGACCAAGAACGGCAGGACGGCAGAGCGGAGGTCATCGTGGAGCCCAAGCCAGCGTCATTGTCAGGGTCTTTGGCAGGCGAGGACCAACTTTAGTCAGGATAAGTGTACTAGATGTTCCCCTTCAAAATGGCCAATTGTTCGCGCGCTTCCCGCTCAATATTTGGGATGAGGCCCGAGGCCTTCGCCTATAAATAGGACTAGCCACCCTCGGAGGGGAGGGGATCCGCATCTGAGAGAGAGGGAGAGAGAGAGAGAGAGAGGCGACAGAACTCCCCCTAGAATTTCATCGCACCAGCCAAGAACAGACCCTCGCGAGGCTGTTCTTCCCTTGTACTGTTCCACATCAGCCCCAGAGGCAATCCACCACACCACAAACTGGAGTAGGGTATTACACCACATGGTGGCCTGAACCAGTATAAATCTCGTGTCCCTTGTGTTGTTCTTTGAGTAGTTTAGATCCTGGCGAGGCGGTGAGACATGGGTAGGCTGGAGGTGTTATTTACGCGTGCACCCCAGTGTTGGAACCTCAAGGGTCTGCCGGAACCCGAAATCCGACATTTGGCGCGCCCCATCCAGGCGAGGATGGTGGGCTGCGCGTCTGCATCGACATACCAGGACTCAACCGAGCCGCCTCTCAGGAGCGCCTCTGGCCCTCACGCGTGGGGCGCTACGAAGGTCCACCCCACAACTATGTTCGCATGCCTTACGGCCTACCGAACGCGGCTGCTGTGCGTCAGCGCCTCATGAGGAGCATCTTGGAGGTTCAGGCGGTCAGGCATTCCGCAGTCCTAGTGGAGATGGAGATGGTCTGTGAGTGGCCGCCGGTGCCTCCAGGGCCTCCTGAGGCCCCTGGGCCTGGGGGCTCGTGAAGATCGTCTCCCACAGCGCACGCCATCCGCTACTTCAGCATCCCTCCATCTTTAGCATCATCAGGTGACATCCTTCGAGTTTCATTTTCAGCTGGGAGCGCCCCCAGGGCTGCATCATTCCCAGGGCGCGTGGGTCCGTCCCTGCGGCATGTATCCCTTTAGTTCATGTTTTCAGCTTACTTTATTGGGGGCGCCCCTCGGGCTGCATCATCTCCAAAGTTGCTCGGGCCCGACCCAGCGGAGATCTTCTCTTTCTGCGTCTATCTAAATGGATTTGCTCCTTCATGGCTAACGTGCTCGACCTAATCGCCCGCTTGATTGACACTAACTGATGGAGCTGCTCCCTCACGACACGATGCTTGCGCATGGGTCCGTCCCTGCAATGTTGATGAACCTGGACGGCTGAGCTCTAGCCGCGGCAACCCTGCAGGGCGCCACCTCACCAAGCCTTCAGTGCCTCGTCACCTTCCTAGAGCAGCCGGCTGCTGGCCCGCAATTGTAACGGCAAACCCTCGCTTTTCTCATGATGAACTCACAGGATCGTTTTAAGGAGCAACGTCCGGCGAGGCCTCCGCGACGTATCCTTCGCTCTCGTCCACGCGAACCGCTTGCGCGTTAAAGGGGGGGTACCTGAGCATCGCGACTCATGGGCTCTTACTGGCTCTCCAGCCCTCACCCTCTGGCCTTGTCCACAGCATCGTGACCTGGCATCCCAGCGACGGCTGAGCCCGCTTGAGGGCCGGGACCTGAGGACGTAGCGCACGAAGGGGAGCAAAGGCGAGAGGGAAGAGGCACGTGGGGACCTCGCCAGGCAACTCCTCGGCTGCCAACGCGCGGGACCGGTGCCGCGCCAAGGAGTGGTTTCTGACGCCGAGATAAGTCATCCTCCGGAAACACTAGCTGTCACGGCGCCAACCTCGCACCTAATGCAGTCCCGCTTTGGCGACGTCGTGCTTCTTTCTCACTGAACGATGGCTGCTTGAGCGCTAAAGGGGACCTCCTGGAGCTCTTACTGGACCCCGGGCTGCTCACCTCCTGGCCTTGACCACGGTATCGCGACCTGGCATACCAGCGACGGCTGAAGCCTGCCTTGGGACCGGGACCTGTCAGCGCAGAGCGTCAAGCCCTCGCGAGGTTCGGCAGGAGGAACTAAGCTAAGACGGGACGAGCATCCCGCACCACTTCGTAATAAGGATCATATTAACAAATGGAACTACAAGCACCTTGCAAACCCCCCAGGGGTGTGTTCTTCGATTCCTCGCTGGGAACAAAAGGAGCAGATCCTAAAGAGTGCTACCTACGGGCGCCTCCGCAAGAGACGCCATCATAACAGTGGGCCGTCAGCCAGCGGCGCCAACCCCATACAGATCAGTGGCGACGGCGGCCCGACGAGCCCGCCCTGCTCCGGGAGCGATGCAAGCTCGGGGGCTCGTAGCTGTCGTCGCTCGTCTCCGGGGTCGCGAGGAGCTCGGTGGAGTCGCTGGATCCTCCGACACCTCCGCTACCTGAGGAGCTGCTGGGGAAGCGGTTGGCGAGCCTAGTCCTTGCCGCGGCAGGGCCCCGGCCGCCTTTCCCAGGGCAGCACTCCAGCCAGCGTCCCTTTGCGTCGAGACCTTGAAGAACATCAGGGAGGCGCCACCCTTCTTGCTGACCCGGGCGATCTCGCCCCAGCCACGGGTCAGGTAGACCCTGCCCGGAGCGACGACCTCGACCTCCGCTTCGGTCGCATGGGCACTGCAGTCAGCATGCTGCAGCCAAAGCTCAATAGGCCCCCTCAGTGAGATACTGAAGGCGAAGGAAGGAGGGAGGCGAATCCAGGACCGAGGAGGCATGGCGGCGTGAAGCACGAGCTCACGAGAAGAGCCTTCAGCGTGAACTCCTGGAGGAACGACGCGCACCGCCGTGACCCGCCGGCGGCGACGGTGCCTCTGGCGATGCCGGTCGGCGCCAACACCTTCAGGGCCCTCGATCCGGGCGTACAAGGGTAGTGGGAATCCCGGCGGCGGCCGCTCGAACCATGGCCTCGACACCTCCTGCCAAGCGCCTCCTTCCCCGTGGCAAGGGATGAGCCGTTTCTTCGGAGGAAGCGGGACAGGACTCTCTCGGGGGGCCTTCCCCTTCTCTTCGGCAGAAAACCGACGGATCGATGCCATTGGCGAAGGGAGGAGCAAGGACGAAGAGGAAGATGAAGAGTAGCGAGAAGAGATGGATTGGAAGGGCACGCGTCGTTCCGTACATGTAGCCGAGGGAGGCCAACCAACGGCCTCCACAATCACAGGTAGTCATGACCCGTTTTTGCATGCAGGGACTAGTCAATTCGTGCAGCTACCGAGGCGTCGTGGGGGAGCCAGGACGCCCACGTCCAATCAACCGCCACGCGGCGCCCAAGGCCGCAGGCTGTTTGGGCCCGCGGCGCTTCGCACTTGCCTCTTCGCTTCTCTGCCAAGCCAAGTCCAAGCGCGCCTTGGGCCCGGGGGCTACTGTCGGCGTTCTGGGAACGGGGGTGCCCAGACTTGCCTGCTTGCGGCCTACGGCGTGGCTCAAGGAGTGGCCCAGTAGGGCCCATCTTCATCAACGCATGCTCAAGACCCTCGCGAGGGGCCAAGCCTCACGGGGCGGAAGACAGGAGGCTTCCTCAGGCACGGCCTCGTCAGGCTGGCTCGCGAGGAGGCAGAGAGATCAAGGCGGGGTGGCTCACGAGGTTCCCGTGACGTAAGCCATGACGACCAAGGCCAGGCGGGTGCCAGGCGGGCGCTGGCCTGTGCAGAGTCCTTGTTTCCCCTTTGGTGCAAAGGGGGCAAGTGCAGGCAAGGGTATCAAGCAAAGGCAACCATTTCGGTGCAACAAGACCAAGACCAGTAGGACGACAGAGCAGAGGTCATCGTGGAGCCCAAGACAGCGTCATCGTCAGGGTCTTTGGCAGGCGAGGACCAACTTTAGTCAAGATAAGTGTACTAGATGTTCCCCTTCAAAATGGCCAATTGTTCGCGCCCTTCCCGCTCAATATTTGGGAAGAGGCCCGGGGCCTTCGCCTATAAATAGGACTAGCCACCCACGGAGGGGAGGGGATCCGCATCTGAGAGAGAGAGAGAGAGAGGCGACAAAACTCACCCTAGCAGTTCATCGCACCAGCCAAGAACAGACCCTCGCGAGGCTGTTCTTCCCTTGTACTGTTCCACATCAGCCCCAGAGGCAATCCACCACACCACAAACTGGAGTAGGGTATTACACCACAATGGTGGCCTGAACCAGTATAAATCTCGTGTCCCTTGAGTTATTCTTTGTGTAGTTTAGATCCTGGCGAGGCGGTGAGACATGGGTAGGCTGGAGGTGTGATTTCCGCATGCACCCCAGTGTTCGAACCTCAAGGGTCTGCCGGAACCCGAAATCCGACATACGCGTTACTGAACCTGAGCGATCGATCGATGGCTGTTAACTGAACCCGATGGAGCGATTCCTTCGATATTGCTGCTAACTAAAGCCGATCGATTGGATGAATAGTGAGCATCGCGGGGGGAGGGGGGTTGGATGAACAGTGACCGGTGGCGTTGCCTCAGGATGAACAGGACCCCATGGTGTGGAGGGCTGGATGAACAGTAGACGGTGGAGGGGTGTCCGTGGAGGGGTGGTTGAACAGGACCCCGTGGTGTGGAGGGCTGGATGAATAGTAGATGGTGGAGGGGTGCCCGTGGAGGGGTGGTTGAACAGTAGCCGGTGGAGTAGCGCGCGGTGGAGGCTGGATGAACAGGAGCACGTGGAGGCTGGAGGAGGTCGACGGTAGCCCGTGCAGGCTGGAGGAGGTCGACGGTGGAGATGAACAGTATCCCGTGGAGTCCTGTTTTGCGGTATGGCACACCCCTCCCGATGAACAGGACCCCCGTTTCCGTCCATAGCGCTCCAACACAAGTCCGTTTCATCCGTTTTAAGGTACGCCACACCCCTCCCGATCAACAGGACCCCCGTTTCGAACATAAGAGGTTTGTTTCCTCTGTTTTGCGGTACGCCACACCCCTCCCGATCAACAGGACCCCTGTTTCGACCGTAGGAGGTCCGTTTCCTTCGTTTTGCGGTACGCCACACCCCTCCCGATCAACAGGACCCAGTTCCGAACGTAGGAGGTTCGTTTCCTCCGTTCTGCGGTACGCCAGGCCTCGTTTCCATCGCCTGTTCCGTCCAAGCCGGTTGGCTCCCACGCGTTCCGTTGCCTCCTGATGAACATGAGCATTCCGTTGCCTCCCCATGAACACGACGCATTCTGTTACCTCCCCATGAACACGACGACGATGCTGTTTCTCTGTTCCGACCCAGCCATGTACACGAGCCTCGTCGTACGTATGCGCGAGTAGGCGTTCGAGACCCTGCCCGTATGTATGTACGTGGCCGTATTTTCTTTCTTGCACCCTCGCCGCTGTATGTACGTATACATGCTACGTGCGCGCCTCTACTATGACACGTGCGTGCCTCTACAACGACCAGTATGTACATACACCGTCGCGACCAGAATGACAACGCTACATACGCTTCGACCAGGTGGGTCCCGACTGTCAGGCACTTCCTTGCCTGCGAAGATGTAGCTGGTTGGTCCCAGCAGTCAGGGGGGCAAATCATTTTTTTGCCAGGACGCACTTCCTTGCGTGCGAAGATGTAGCTGGTGGGTCCCATCAGTCAGGGGGGCGAATCATTTTTTTTGCCCGGACGCACTTCCTTGCGAGTGAAGGTGTCGCTGGTGGGTCCCAGCGGTCAGGGGTGCGAATCGTTTTATTTTTTTTTGCCCGGACGCACTTCCTTGTGTGCGAAGATGTAGCTGGTGGGTCCCAGTAGTCAGGGGGAAAGATTTTTTTGCGAAATACAGTGGCCCATCCGGTGGGTCCCAGCTGCCAGGTGGAGGAATAATTATTTTCCGCGTAATAAGGAGGCACTTCCTTGCTGCGGCCGTGGACCCAGCTGTCAGCCTCTCCACGTACAGTCCACGTCTGATGGAAGTTGTTCCTTGACCATGTTGACCACGTCGTGCTGAGAGCACCAGGGCGGTGGACGATGGCGAGGCCTAGGAAGGGGACGACATGGAGCCGGGGAAGTCGCGGCAGTGAAAGCCCGCGCGGAGAGGAGTACGAGGGTTCACTGGTTCGGCTGCGATGTGAGGCTGCCGCCGGCGCAGGGCCTGGCCAGCGGTGGGAATAGTAGGGGGCAGTGAGGCCTCCGCGGCAACACAGCCGGCCACGGGAGGCAGGAGCATGCGGCACGACCTGCGCTGCTTTGGGCGGCTGGAGCAAGAAGACCAGAGGTTGAAGAAGCACTACGGCCATTGGATGGACATCGTACGGTCACTGGAGCTAGAATCGTTCATACTGACTAAATTTGACAAAGGCCCCTGTCCCAGTCAACTTAGTAGGCCCACAAGTCAGCCTCCCACCATGGTGGGTCCCAGCTAGCAGGGGGAGTATTCATTTTTTTGTGCGTAATAAGGAGGCACTTCCGGTGGATCCGAGCTGACAGCGCGGGGAACATTTTTTTCGTGAAATACGCTGGCCCGTGCGGTGGGTCCCAGTAGTCAAGGGGAAAACGTTTTTTCACGAAATAAGTGGCCCGTTCGATGGGTCCCTGCTGTCAGGTAGAGGAATAATTATTTTGCGCGTAATAAGGAGGCACTTCCTTGCGGCCGCCTGGACCCAGCTGTCAGCCTCTCCACATACAGTACTCTTCCGATGGAAGTCGGTCATTGACCACGTTGACCACACCGCGCCGAGAGCACCAGGGAGGTGGTTTGGACGATGGCGAGGCCTAGGAAGGGGACGATGCGGAGCCGGGGAAGACGCAGCAATGGTAGCCCGTGCGGAGAGGAGTACGAGGGTTCACTGGTTCGGCTGCGGCGTGAGGCTGCCGTCGCCGTAGAATAACAGGAGGTGTGGGTGAGTAGAGGGATACCCTGGGCCAGCGGTGGGAGTATTAGGGGGCGGTGAGGCCTCCGCGGCATCACAGCCAGCCACGAGAGGCAGGAGCACGCGGCACGACCGGCGCTGCTTTGGGCGGCTGGAGCAAGAAGACCACAGGTTGAAGAAGCACTATGGCCGTTGGATGGACATCGTACGATCACTGGAGCTAGAATTGTTCATATTGACTAAGTTGACAAAGCCCTCCGTCCCCGTCAACTTAGTTGGCCCACAAGTCATCCTCCCACTATGGTGGGTCCCATCTAGCAGAGTGGGTATTCATTTTTTGTGCGCAATAAGGAGGCACTTCCTTGCGTGCGAAGATATAGCTGGTGGGTCCGACATGTCAGCTGGGGGAACGTTTTTTTCGCGAAATGCAGAGGCCCTGCTGGTGGGTCCCAGCTGTCAGGTGGAGGAATCATTATTTTGCGCGTACAGTCCACGGCCGATGGATGTCGTTCGTTGACCATGTTGACTAGGCCGCGCCGAGAGCACCATGGCGGTGGACTACGGCGAGGCCTAGGAAGGGAACGACACGGAGCTGGGGAAGACTCGGCAATGGTTGCCCATGCGGTGGGGACTAGGAGGGTTTACTGATCCAGCTCCCGTCGCCGGAAAATAACAGGAGGTGTGGGTGAGTAGAGGAATGGCTTGGCCAGCAATGAAGTAGGGTGGGGCGGTGCGGCCTGTGCGGCAGCACAGCCGGCCACGGGAGGCGGGAGCAGGCAGTCCCACCGGAGCTGGTTTGGGCGGCTGGAGCAAGAAGATCAGATATTGAAGAAGCAGCACGGCCGTTGGATTAACATCCAACGGTCACTGCTGCTAGAATCGTTTGTGGACTAAGTTGACAAATCCAAAGTACACGTCAACCTAGTAGACCCACAAGTTAGCCTCCAAATTTGTCCAAAACAGCATACAGCCCGGAATTTCTAGCCAGATTCAAATTAATTTTAAATCTAAATATATGTTAATTTAAATTCAATGAAATTTTACCCGCACAAAAACAATGAAATTTAAAATATCAAAATCCGAAAGAAAACAATATTTGGGAACTAATTGCCTGTTTGCTGTATTTTTTTCATTTTACAGCCCATTTATTATTACTTATAGCCCATTTCTTATTACTTATAGCCCATTTCTTATTACTTATAGCCCATTTTCTGGGCAAAATGCATCCCTCCTCGTCTTGAAAGATTTCCGGCCCAGTAGAGCGTAGAAAAGCAAGTAGGCCTATGTTGGTTATTCTGCAAAAAACAAAATAGCTGGCTAGCCATTTTTCAGAAAGGAAAAAACCAAACTGGGCTGGTCATGTGCTAAACATATGAAATAAAAGCCTGGGCTAGATGGGCCACGGGTCCTGCACAACCCAGTTGATACCCTTCTCCGTCCCAAAAAAACAAAATTACTGCGCGCGCTACTGGGTCACTACTGTCATCCTCACCATGTACAATCATTTCCTTATTCCTCTCGGTTGTTGACCATGTTGACAACACCGGAGGGCGGCGCCGCGGTGAGCGAACCAAGGCGGAGGACGATGGTGAGGCCTCGGACGGGAACGAACAGGAGCCGGGGAAGATCACAGCCAGCCATGGAAGGCGGGAGCAGGCGGTCCCGCCAGTGCTGGTTTGGCTTTGGTGGCTCGAGGAAGAAGAGACTGAAGAAACGCGACAGACGTTGAATGTGAATCCAACGGTCAAGGTTGGCATAATCATTTTTTGACTAAGCGGACACCAAGTAGCATACTTTTTTATATATAGGAAGAAAACTACGAGGAAAATGTGTTCGTCTGCCGTCCTCCTCATAGGGAACGTTCGCCACATAAGTGACTAGCACCCTTGGTTTTCAACCGAGAGGTCTTGGGTTCGAGTCCGAGGAACTCTCAATTTTGTCCTCCTTCATTCCTTGCAAAAAAGGGAAAGAAAATCAAAGACTTGGGAAGGCGTACAGAACAAGCTAGTGTACTAGTAAAGAGACGTTGCCGAGTTTTAGAAAAAAGAAAGATGTGCTCCTGTAGCTGGTTCGAATCCAAACCTAGACTATGACTATATATAGTGCTATGCTACTCTGCAAGTAATGAAACTGACATATCCAACATTCTCTTCTCCTCTTCTCTACTTACTTTGCCTAGCATCAGAAGCTCTGGCCGCAACAACCATGTCCGCTGGCTGCTCGTCCACCTGCTCTTCAGCAGGTAACAACCAGATATGCACTAAGTCACCACCCGTACCATCACTTGTGGGTCTCATCACACCCCTGTCTGCACGCGCACCGCAGCCGATTGCTCATCGCAACCCGCTGCCATTGGTGTGGTGCACTGCTGCAAATCGCGCAGAGTCATCCGTCGTGTCTCATCCACAAGCCGCAACCCTGGACGAGTCTTCTACAAATGCCCGAATCATGGGGTAATAATATTTTTAAGTGTTGTTCTGCTATTTTCAGTTGTTGATTTTTTAATAGTTTGGTTGATGATCTTCCAATTTGATCCGTGCAGAAAAGGAAAGATTCGTGTGATTTGTATTTCTGGGAATTTGCTGATGTGGGGGAATGCAACTACGCTGATTATTTGGTTAGCCGAGGAATCCCAATACCAGCAGGTTGGGGTGTTGGACAAGTAACTGAAGGAACGACAGAAGAGGAAGATGCAGAGCAGAAGGTTAAAGATGCAGTTCCTCTGATCATGGCTAAGCAACAGCTGCTAAACGGCCTTGACAGCAATGAGGAGATGAAAGAGCTTGTGAAGATAATGGGCAAAATCAATGTGCCCTGTAGGATGATTGTCTCTTTATTTGCAGTGTATGTAGCACTCGTGATGTATTCAGTGGCTACAACATGAGCACTTTGCTGAAACTAGAAATGAATGAAACCTGTGTAGCAGGCTGGGCCTAGTGTTGTGAACATCTAATGATTTCTATTAACTAAAATCAGGGGGTGTCCCCTTTTGCTCATATAAATAAATAAATAGCAAAGGCCCTGTCGGGTCAGCTTTCTTCTCATTCGAAGACGTCGAGCAAATTGCAGTCCAACAGCAAACTATGTCATCAAATTCAAGTTTCACAACCAAATATGAGTACAACTAAACAACAATGTCATCATGTTTTAGTTGTCATACAATCACCAAACACAAATCAGCATACATAACAACTGATGTTCTCACAGCAAAATACTAAACAACATGTTCATCAGGTTTCAGTTGTCATAGCAAACACAATTTCACATAGTAGATAAAAAAACATCTTCTGACAGGAAAATACGACAAAAGCAATGTAATCATCATCCGCAGTAGCAGCGTCAACATCTTTGCCATGTGTATCAGTCTGAATCGTAATTCCCCATGGTGTCATCTTCTTCTTCGTCCTCAACGTCCTCGAACGCTGGCTTCTTCTTGATCAACTCTTTTATGTCCACAGCACGACAGGCAATCTTTTCGCCGGCGTCATTGATGTGCTGGTTCTCAAAGATATTAGGAACATCTGTGTTATCTTGTACATCAGGAGCAGTGTAAGCATCATCCTATTGTGCAACTTCATTAAACGAATTCCTCTGCTCAAACCTTTGCAATACTCTCCAGTCATCACTACGTGCAAATGTGTCTTCCAAGAAAAATATATGTGTTGCTTGATTTGCCAAAATAAAAGGCTCGTTGGTCTGGTACGCCGCCTTGACATTGATGGATTTGAAATAATCATCAACTCTGGGTTTTGCTATCCTGGAAAACAGGTTATACCAACGACAGCACAACAGAACCACACACCGATGATCCTCGAAACTGAAGATATGCTGCAACTGAACAATGTCTTTTATGTTAGCATACATTTTAGTTGTCTCTTTGTCATACATATCCGTGCTCATGATGGCACTGTTTTGTGTCTTCCTGCCTTCGTCTCATGCAAGGGTGTTGTAGTGCACATCTCCAACAACGCAAGATTCATAATGTCTTACCCGAGTATGAGGACCCATTGCTAGTGAGTAAAGGGCATCATCAACTGCCTGCCCATCCTCCCGCATCTTCTTAACCTATGGTTAGAAAATAGACAAGCTGATCATCTTATGTACTCAATATATTAAAAAAACTGACAGTGCACTTCAAAAGCTTACATGGTTCTTGAACCATTTCGCAAATCCTGCCATAACCAGTTTTTCTATGTTTCTTGGATTTTGCGGTAGTAACTCCTCTTTGTAGATGCTTCGCAACATAGTGATCACGTCAAACATCTAAATATATAAGAATGTGCTGCAAGTTTAGTAGATTACGATGTATAAGCTGCAGTACTGCACTTACTTGATATAAGGTAGTATCTTAGGACAGTTATTCAATACATACCAAACCATTTTCTCCAAATCTTTAGGTTTGTCCTCTTGTCGACTCTTCCCTGTAGCTCGAACAGAATAATCGAAAACATTGAGCCCGGGATTGTCTTCACCCACGTCTTTGCTAAGCTGATCAGCTGTTTCAATGTATTTTGAGCAGAATGTCAACGCTTCTGTAGCAATGTAGGCCTCTGCAATGGAACCCTCGGGTCTAGCTCTGTTCCTAACATAGCCCTTGAAAGTGCCTAGCCGCCTTTCAATAGGGTACATCCAGCCATACTGTACTGGACCTCTAAGTAGTGTCTCATCAGGTAGGTGAACAACCAAATGCACCATCACATCAAAGAAGGCTGGAGGATATATCTTCTCAAGGTCGCATAGGATAGTTGGTATCTTGTCTCTAAGATGCTCCAAAGCATCTATCCTGATATTTCTACTGCAGAGTTCCCTGAAGAATTGTCCCAACTCTGCAACTACTCTGTATAAGTCAGGGCGGCCCAATCCTCTAAGGATAACAGGTAAAACCCTTTGAAGTAGGATGTGGCAGTCATGAGTTTTCAATCCTTGTACCTTGTTTCCATCTGCACTGACTCTCCTTTCAGGGTTGGAAGCAAATCCATGTGGGAATCTCACACATGACAGGACCTGGCAGAATTCTTTTCTTTTTACCTTGTCCAAGACGTACACAACTGGTGCCATATCCAGTGGTTTACCTTCATCTTGCACCTGCAAATCGTTTCTGATACCTAGGTGTGTCAAATCAATCCTAGATTTGAAGGTATCTTTCGTCTTGCCTTCAATGTTAAGAAGTGCCGATAATGCTGTCACATATATTTTTCTCGATGTGCATCACATCAAAATTTTGCCGCAGATCCAAATCTTTCCAATACTCCAAGTCCCACAAAGTGGACCTGTGGGTAAACAATAATCTCTCTTCTACCGTGCCACGCTTCCTTTTCCCGCTACCATTACCAGGATGGTTTCTTGGTGTAATATGCCTGACCTTCTCTAATTCCACTTGCAACTCATCAGCGGTGAGCCTCTTTGGCGCATCATGGTTTTCATGCTTTGCATTGAACACATGTCTTCGGTATTTTCTAGGATGCGGCTTGTCCTTGGCAAGGAAACGGCGGTGTCCAATGTAATAGATCTTGCTAAGTATTGCGTATGACAGTGGATTTCTGTCACAGCAAACACATGCATTGTAACCATGTGTCGTTCGCCCTGACATAGTGCCCAAAGCCGGATAATAATGGATGCACCAAATTACAACAGCACACAGAAAGAAATCAGCTGGTGGGCTGCTATATAGGTCTCAAGTGAGAACACCCTTCCATAGCTGTTGAAGTCCCTCCACAAGAGGCTCCATGAACAAATCAAAATCCTTTCCAGGACTTTTTGGACCTGGGATGAGCAAGGCCATCATGTAGTTTGATTCTTTGGTGCAGACATTTGGAGGCATGTTGTAAGGGATAACAAGCACTGGCCACATGCTATATGTGGCGCTCTGGTGGCCAAATGGGTTAAATCCATCTGAAGCTAAGCCAAGTCTAATGTTTCTTGGGTCATCAGCAAACTCTTTGTGTTTATCATTGAAGCTTTTTCACTCACTACCTTGAGATGGATGGCTCATTACATTCTGATCTATGTACTCCTGGTTCCTAGAATGCCACAGTACATCTTCTCTTGTTTCAGCATCATGAAACAACCTCTGCAATCTTGGTGTAATTGGAAAATGTCTCAGAACATTATGAGGAACCCTCTTCACAGCATCGCCATCTTTCCATCTTGATGATTTGCATTTCGGGCATTCACTTAAGTTTGCATAATCCTTCCGGAACAGAACACAATTATTCTTACAAACATGGATCATATCATATAGGTAATTCTTCATTTTACTGTAGGTGCGTGGCAGCTCAGACGCATCTGGGAAAGATTTGCGAAAAGTAGCCAACATCACATCGAATGATTTGTTGGTCATCCGCTCAGATGTCTTCACCTGAAGAAAGGTGACCATAGCTGAGAATACTGACAGCTTATTTCCTGGGGTGATAGCAACATTGCATTGTTCCAACATGCGGGCCCACCATTTTTCTTCTGCAGGTGAAAGTTCACGGAATGCACGAGCATTTCGTAGCATTGTTTCAATGTTGGTCAAACTCACTGGTTCCGCCACCACCACCTCCTCCTCCTCTTCCACCTGAGCATCAGGCAGATCAAGATGGTGATCTGCTGCTTCCACGTAGTCAATAACATTGACGTTCACAGCTTCACCATGATGAACCCACCTAGTATATGTGACCGACATCCCATACAAGTGTAGATGATTTTGCACAGTTAACTGGGGTCTTGTAACTGAATTCATACAACTTCTACATGGGCAGAGCACATCTGATTTCGGACCACCATACTCAGCTCTGATAAAGTTCATGAAGTTTTCAACCCCCTCGACATATCCAGTGGAGAATCTTCGAGCAGAAGTTATCCTAGTCCTGTCCATCTGTTAGACATACAAATTAGTTCTTCTACTAGATATTACAGGAAAAACATATATGTTTTTTCATGAAGCTAGAAAAAATACGTAGGTCGATGTCTAAAGCTATGGCAAGATATTTGGACGAGCAGATCTAAGTAACGAAATATATGTAAAGCTAATTCAGCAAACATATTTGAGTGCTAAATTATGGCAGGCTATTTCAGTAGTCAATGAGGCCGAGCACACAGCCATCGAACTATCGAAGGCCATCGCAGCAACAAAGATCGAGTATAAAACGGCATAGAGCTATTTCACCTAACGGATTGGCTACTAGACCATGGCAATCTACGTCACAATAAATATGTGGCAGGATATTTTAGCAACTAATCGGCCTTGGCATGCCATCTCAGCTAAGAAAATTGAGTGCAGAACAGGGCAAGGAAGCTTCTTAAGCAGAGCATATTGACAGTAAACTACTTCGGCAAACAGTGAGATTAACAACGTCTATCTGCTAACATTCAGCGCTACACCGACATGAACGGGGCCTCAGTCTAGAATGCACGTACCGTGGTAGAAGCTGACCGCCGTGCGTCTCCACACGAACGTCGCCAGCGGTGACGGCGCTGACCGTCGTGCTCCTCCACAAGAACGTAGCCAGAGGTGGCGGCGCGGCTAGAGGATGGCAGTCTACGAGAGCGTACTGTGGGAGTGAGAGGATCGCCGTGCGTCCCCTCGACGAACCGCAGCACCGACGTATCGGCGCAGTGGGGTGGGTAGCTTTGGCGGAGCGAATGGAGTGGAGGGGGGACGGGGGGAGGGGGGTTTGGGGAATATTTGGCTGAAGGGCGGTTGAATCGGATTTGGGGGGAATTTTTGTGTGTGGTAGCGGGGGGACGATTTTCGCGTGGTGGGCGGGGGGAGTTTGGCGCATGGTCGGTTTCTCGAAGTGCAGTCCCACGTGTCAGTGAAGAGGCAAGCCGAAGCGTGTTCCGTTTGCGTGAGCCGTGTGAAGGACCGAACGTGTGTGGGGTACAATGCGACCGCGACAGGAGTGCTGTGAGTGTACCGCCTTTTTTCCTTTTAAACTAGGTGCTTCGCCCCCTCAAAAAAAATATTGCTTCATGCGATCCATCGATACTACTACTAGTAATCCGGTAATCCCTACTAAAACGGCGCGGCCGGGTCTTTTCCCGCGCGATATGCTAGGAGGTTGGCTTAGTTGGGTTTTTTATATTTGTCTCGGTTCAATAAAAAGCAGAGTTGGTGATGATGGTATGCCTGTCATCCTGCAATATAGGCCGTCCGATCTATATCTAACGGATAGGAAGGAAACTATGACAATTTACCCGCACTCCTCTCCACATTTGCAGATAAGGCTTTCCCTCGTTCATCCTTTTCTCCCACAAGATCTTGATCTTCCGTGCAATGCACGGACATCTTGCTAGTACTCCTACAATATGTATATTATTGTGAAAGTTCATATACACCGGCCGAGATTAATGCAAACACGGCAGATTTTCATTACATTTCGAACTTTTATAGGACAGAAAAATAAAAGAAACCCGACCCTAAACCTATTCTATGGCGGCGACCGACGTCCTCCATCTGCAATCTCTATGTACGGGGGCGGGGTTCAAGACCCGTGAAGTGAAGGTGCGGTCTCCGGCGAGGAAGAGTAGAACACGGGATATGGACCGGCCAGTTGGCACACCATGCCCTGCCACCTCCCATGCCTACTCTTCCTCGGAGGAGTCCCCGACCTCGGCGGTGCCAGACGTTGGACGGCGGCAAGTAGGACACGTGGCTGATGGTGCTCCTATCGTCGGCCGCCAGCGTGGCCACCGCTTGTGCGGACGCGTCCGCGTCTGGCTACACCGCTATTGCGTCGTGAGAGGCGACTTGAGCGACGGCGGCAACCTCGAGCTTCATCCCCAAAGACAAGCTCTCCCGCAGAGCGTTCGCACTTGCGGTCATGGCAGATGTGGTGCCAGGTAGGAGGACGATGCGCTATGGTGTGGAGGTTAGCTGGGCGTTGCCGCTTTAAGTAGCGCATTCCGGTGAGGCCAAGCGTCCGGGTGCGTCATTAAGTCGTCGGAGTTGGTTCCTCAGGCACCGAGCCTCTTAACGACGACATACGAATGGACGGCATGAATGCGGGCAGCTGGCGCCGGCTGGGAATGCACGGTGTGACAGCGTGGGGGACGAGGGCTTTGGTAGGCCAGGGTAGTCAGCTGCGGTCGTGGCAACGTTGGAGATGCCCTTTTCTCAAATGCGATCCCCGCATGTCATTGAAAAAGCAAGACGACCCGGCATGGTCTCAGGTCCAGAGGATGTAGTTGGCCGCGCTACACCACTCCGCGGACGCGTCGCGGTGCCCCGTGCATCCTTGACGAGCTGGGTGTTGGGGTGTGTTTGGATTGTGGCCAAAGTGCACCTTACCAAAATTTTAGTCAAGACCCAAAGATTGGTCTTTGTTTGGATGGTTGCCATTTTTTTGGCATGCCAATGAACTCTAGCCAACTCTAGTTCATTTTTCTTGCCAAAGTCGGCCAAATCATGGGCAACCAATACCTCAACCAAAATTTTGGTCATGACCCAAAGATTGGTCTTTGTTTGGATGGTTGCCATTTCTTTGGCATGCCAATGAACTCTAGCCAACTCTAGTTCATTTTTCTTGCCAATGTCGGCCAAATCATGGGCGACCAATACCTCAACCAAAATTTTCGCTACCCAATGCTTTGATGGGGCAACCTTGGGCACAAACCAAACATACCGTTGGTCGTGCCACAGCACTAACGCCACCCTCGGCACACTGAAACCAACCGTGTCTATCGTGATATGAGCGTGTCGCTCACCGCGGTCGCCGTTTCCAGAGGCGGTGCTGGAGCTGCGCCCCGTTGTTGGCCCCAACGACCCACATGAATGGTTGTCGGTGGCGAGGAGGTCGTGGGCCAGCTCCTCCATTGGACTAGTCCGTGCTATGTCGTCCCGACGGGTGTGCCCCACATGTCGGTTTCCTTGTTTTCCCGGCCATATTCGAGCGTCAGTGCTCCGTGTTGCACATTAGGCCTTTCACTATGTAGGCCAAGCGAGACAACTTATTGTTTATTTGAGCCATTCAAGTGTAATCATGTGGCGTTTGCTTATTTCTCATTCCTCTCCAACCCTCTTCTCCATCGATCATGTCGCCCTCTAGTCGAGTCCATCCTCCCGCATGCCTCTGAACATTCCGCCGAGTATCATTTGCATGTACCCACCCTAGTCCTCTTTCAATAGATCTCCAGACCCCGAGATGAAATCGAGAGGGAACGAGTGGGTGCACGTGATACCTAAGGCGGATTCAAAATTTTGAACTGGTGATCATAGCATCCGCAAATCATATATAAAGGGTATTCAATGTTCGTTTCATTTTTTAACGTACAATATACTCCCTCCTATCCTTTCTACTTTACATATAAGTTTTATGTGTAGTCAAAGTATCTCTACTATGATAAAAAGGTATCAACATTCAACAATGCCCAATCAATATTGTTATATTCGTACATACTCCTAGATTTGTACTCGATATGGTTTCCAATTTGACTATTGACAAGATTAATAGTACTCCCTCCGTCTACGTGAGTAAGTCATCTTAGGCTGTGCACCATGACCAAGGAGGAGGGGAAAACGAGAGACATTAATGTTTATTTGCTAATTAATAGTATTGCATGCAATGAACTAACCACTACATGTCATGTTTGATAGTCTCAGGTCATTAAAAGCATGCACACCCTCATCTCTTATTGGTTGATATGTCAAGAAAAAAGAAACGAGGTAGAAGTTAATGCACCGCGCCTACGTGTTTTGGGATTATTTGGTTTTCGTAAGATGACTTACACATCTAGACGGAGGGAGTACATGAGATGTATAATGTGAAAATTATATCATTGGAAACTCCTCTCTCATACGAAATTGACCGTATGCTTTGTGTAAGTTGCATGTCATATATTATTACTCTAACATTTGGTCAAAGTTAGCCTCGAAAAACGCATTAGACCCTGTATACATTGTGTAAGTTGCATGTCATATCTTATTACTCTAACATTTGTGTAAGTTGCATGTCATATATTATTACTCTAACATTTGGTCAACGTAGTATAGTGGAAGTGGATCCTCTGACGTAGGTATCCCCGCCTTACCCTCCCTTTCGGTCACTTACTAGCTGACCCCATGCTTGCTAGGCCCCGCATGTCAGTTACTCAATTGGTTCGGCCACGTCAGGGGATCCTCATCCGTAGTATACTCCCTCTGTTTTTATTTACTCCGCATAAAACAGAGGGAGTGGTGGTATAATAAATGACGCAGGCGAGGGAGGGGGAGCGACGTCGGTTTGCTCTCAACTGCGGTCCCACAAGCGAGCGAAAACGCAAGACGAAGCGCGTTCCATTCGGTGAGCGACGTGGAGGGTCCAGCGTGCCGGGCTGCAACGCGAACGCGACAAGAGCAATGTATAGTCAAAACCGATTGACCGGTCGTCACCAGAACCACTATTCACACCAGAACCTTCGCTACTCGGCCTATGCCAGCCACTGCCCTAAAACCACACAAAATCTCCACCCCATTCCCCCACCTTTCGATCCCCTAGCCCGCATCAAGCGTCCCCTAGTTCACCGGAAAGCCATGGTGTGCCGCAAGATCACTTACTACAAGATGCTGACGCCGGAGCGCCGCGCAGAAATCGCGGCGGCGGTCGGCGCCACAGACCTCCGTTCCCAAGCTCGCTTTGCGGCAGGCCAATCCCCGAGTTCTCTGGAGCCAAGCTACGAGGAGGAGGAAGCCGATCCATTGTTCACTGCGGAGGTCGCGGCACAGAACCCCCGATGGGTATGAGACGATGGACGTCGACTTTGTGCCGGCGTCCAAGTCCCCCATGGTGCAGGCGGACCAGCGGTTCAACATGTCGATACTAAAGGAGGACCGGGAGGCAGAGGCTCAACTCGACGCGGAGCGCGCGCATGCCGCTGCCATCGAGGCTCTCCTGCAGGCGGAACATGATGTCGTGGATGTGAACCGGGCGGTGGAGGCTCAACTTGAGGCAGTGCGCGCGGATGCCGCTGCCATCGAGGCCCTCCTGCAGGCAGAACCGGACGTCTTGGACATGAATCGGGCGGCAGAGGCTCGACTCAACGCAGAGGTCGCGGATGCCGCTCTCATCAATGCCCTCCTGCAGGCGGAACTGGAAGTCCTAGACTTGAACCGGGCGGCGGAGGCTCGACTCGACGCGGAGCGCGCGGATGCCGCTGCCATCGAAGCCCTCCTGCAGGCGGAACCGGACGTCCTCGACTTGAACCGGGCTGTGCTCTCGTCCGTGCAGAGTGCCCGCATGCTCCGCTTGAACGAGTAGCTGGAGGCCGAGGACAACCACGGTGCGGAGACACATGTCGGCAGCGACGGCTGGTTCGCGTCGGCAGCCAAAGACAACGAGGCCGTCTCTTTCCGCGAGCAGTGATAGTTTTTCTTTATGTTATTGTTTTTATGGATCTTTTGCTGTATAAAAACATACTATTTGTTATGCAAGTCGCCTGACTTGGGTCAGTCTACCATTTCAGGCGGTTGGATGAATATCCTACGTCTCCTAACCCATCTTTCCTTCTTCCTTACATCTTCTTCTTCCCGACCACCGCACGGGCCGTATGGATACTCCCCAACATGCGGTTGGATAAACATACTCTATGAACGAAAATTATGTGTCAGCGATAGGATGGCTGAGTTTGGTTTGTTCACATGCGACAGCATGTGTCAGTGAGGGTGTGTTCCCTTGGTTGGGTTTGTGGCGTGCAGGAGCGACTGTGTGAGGGTGCGGTGCGACCACGGCGTGCAGGAGCGACCGTGTGAGGGTGCGGTGCGATCACGACAGTCGTGCGCAAGTGTACCTCCTTCTCATTTTGAAAACTTTAGGCAAGAAATGTGTGGCGAAGTTTGGCAATGCAAGGCCTAGACCCAAACAGGATAAGTACGTACGTACTAGGAGTACTAGTGTTAAAAAAGAAAGGTGAAGTTTTCCTTCACGGGATTTAATCGATACAAATCCTCGTTTCACGTGTCAATTATTGCGTATTTTTTTCTCGAAAGACCAAAGAGCTAACCATCTCACTCCTCATCGCTTGATTAATGCAGCGCCATGCAAACGAACCTTCTCACTGCCGCATGCATGCAGGGGATATTAATATCCTTGTTTGCTAACCCCATCAATTTTGCCTCAATTAGTGTTAGTGACCCTTTGCAAATTGTAATTTTGATATACTGGCCTTGTGTACAAAAAAATTGAGGTAGTAACTATATTTGAATTCCTTGCCCATTGCGGTGACGTCGACGATTTTTTTTGTGGGTTGGCGAAGTGCGTTCGACGGAGAACACCATTGAGGGAGACCACGGTAAGTCGTTTGCAAGTGCCGCCTGCAAGCCGGGACAACCTCCTTATTTGCATCCAGGAAGTCCTTTACTAGTACTACTACTAGGAGTACTAGTGCGGTGAGATGGTTTCTCAAAGAAGACGATGGAGAAGCGGAGTCAGAGAAGAGTGAAATGATGGTTGCTTCGTCCGTGCTTTGTGATTTGACGCCTCACTGCTTTGTGATTTGTGATAGAAGGGACAGGGGAGTAGACTCTGTGATCTATACTGTACTACATGCGTCCAAGCATGGGAGAAAGAGGAGAGACGTTGCATTTTTCTATTCCTTCAATCAATCAATCAGGGAGCTTCGGTTCCATATTTTTGGCTTTGGCAACACCGTCCACAATGGTTCCCACGATGCCAAAAGCTATTTTCACATTTGGCTACACATTGTGGATGCCCTTAACCGTACCACTTAGTTTTTCTCCTGTGTGCTATCTATACAAATCTCAGTTATACTGATCTAAAAAATTAGAGAATCAAAGATTAGTAAAAAGGAGGTGATTTTGCCGCGTGTATGGCGGGGGAGGTTTCTTATTTTTGGAGGACGTTGTCCTGGCGGTTTGCTAACATGCGGTCCCACATGTCAGTGCTTTACCAAGCTGATCCGTGTCCCACATGAGGCAGAACAACAGCAGAAGCAACACGTGGTTAAGTTGAAGAAGATGAGGGAGAAGCGGATTCAACAACGAGTGAAATGATGGTTGCTTCGTCCCTCCAACTTCTTTTTTTAGCAATATTACTTCGTCCCTCCAACTTAACTGCGGAAAAGGTGCAACTTTGTGATTTGACGCCTCATTGCTCATTACTATGTCGGCGCCATGACTGGGGTGCTTCACCCCGGCTGCTCTGCACTGTATTCCGGTATGGCACATGGGCCCAGTAGCTTGATGTCCCACATGTCGGCGAAAGGGACTAGAAGATTTATGAAAGCGAGTGCTCCACTCTTACGACGGAGGAGTAGACGACACGACGGCCGAGTGAACTGTCACTTGTACAGTATAGTACTATAGTTTTGCTGTTTCGCACGATTCATCGATACAAACCCGATTAAGCAGGAAAGGGCGGGATTTTTCCTGCGCGGTAGATGATACTGGCCATACATTTCAAAGGCAATTTTAATGTATGCAAACTGAATAATTATAAGTAACAATATGATATCTAGTAAAACTAAAAACACATATGATTTATTGTGTTAGAGTGTAGTAGTAGTGCTGTATTGCATAGTTGTTAGATGTAACATGCGAGAACGTCTAGAGATGTAGTTAGTTTTGGAGGGCCTACAGAGAGAAAAGCGTAATACGGTCACCGAACTTCAGAATAAGCTGATTACAGTCACTATATACATTTTGCGGTGATTATCCGGTAACTTGCTCACAGTTCAGCATCGGATTGCACTCTGTTGACCAGCCAAATAGTCTGCGTGGCGCCATGTTGACTAGTTAAATTGACCACGTTCCTTGTGGGTCCCACCTGTCAGTTCGCATAGGGAAAAGGTCAGATAAACATAAATTTACGCAGGCACGACAAGGCTCCAACCTGTGCGCGGGAATCACCTGGTTGTGTATGTGTCTGTCAGGGCCTGATGTGTGCGCATGCACGTGTAGGTTGAGCACTTGAGCGTGAGAGTGTGTGTTGGTCGTGTGGTGTACTGGTGTGTGCATGTATGCGTGCGTGTGTGCGTGTGAGTGTTGCGTGCATGCGTGGCTGCGTATGTACGTGTGACTGTTGCGTGCGTGCGTGGCTGCGTGTGTACATGTGAGTGTTGCGTGGGTGCATGTGTTTGTGTGAGTGTTGCGTGGATGCAGTTCGTGTGCATGCATGCGTGTGTGTATAATCACCACACCAGCTCCCGTGTGTTAAAACAGACGGCTCAGCATACCAATACAAGGCCACCTTGTGCGCTGTGCCCGCGGTCATGACTTCGAACCACCGTCAAAATATTTTTTTGTCATTTGTTTTCATTCTTACTAGCAAGATGCCCGTGCGTTGCACGTAACATCAAGATGCATTTGTATGTTTTGTTTATCTTGTGAGAGAAAAGGATGAACGAGGGAAGGCCTTATTTGCAAATGTGGAGAGGTGTGTGGGTACCTTCTTGCAAAATTGCCATAGTTTCTTTCCTATCCGTTAGATATAAATCGGACGGCCTATATTGTAGGATGGCAGGCACACCATCATCACCAACTCTATTTTTTATAAGAGTGTATTTTATGTATTTTATAATAGTGTAGATGTAGAGTAGATACAAGTCGACAAGTGGGCACGATGGTAGTGAGATAATGTGATGCAACACTAGAGGTGCCACGTGGAGCGTTTAACTGGTCAACTAGTCATGTCATGAGCAAATACAAAGTTGTACGGTGAGCCCGTGACTGTATAACAACCACTAAACATAAACGGTGACCATAATGAGTGGATTATGAAGTCCAATGTATGTATCGTGCTTTCGCTTCAAATACAATGATCGTCATTGCATATATCGCGAGAGAAAGATAAAACACGCGTGAATTTTCTAGGGGCTTACTTTTAGAGGACCTGGAGATAGTTTTGTGTGCATACGTGAAAGGGGCGTACAGGGGGGTATGCGATGGAGAGAGATATGCTCTTCCTTTCTCTTTATTATGACTAACTTTGTATATAGTATAAAAATATACAAATTCACAGTGCGGAATAAATATCATTGTGGGCACCATGCAATGCAAATTAGCGTTCGTACTCCTCCATATAACTTTGTAATGTTGTATATATGTAGGAACTCTAAAATAATTTTTTGTCCACACTTTATTCAAAAGGAATGTTGTATGCGAAATAAACATGAAGAGAGGGCTTTTAAGATCAATGGGGTACGTGATGTAACATGTGTGAATGTGTAGTTGATGCATTTGGAAGGGCCTAGAGAGGTATGTGTGTGTATTACGTATTTGAGAGAGGCATGGATAGAGGGGCCGACGGGCGGGGGGGGGGGGCGTGGGAGAGATAGCACAAGAAATGAGAGTGGTCTAGAGAGAGAGAGACGAATATGACGTCACGACCAGAGATTCCATTCCCTTGAGTGTGTATATGCAAGGGGGAGGGAATAGAGGCACCAGGAGAAACTTTCTGTGTGTGTGGTGTTTGTGTTGGTATGTGTGGGTATGAGAAGATAATGAGACGTGGGGGCAGAGGGTGTGTCACCGCGTGAGGTCCGGTGGGTCGAGGTGAGGCCCTTCGTTCGGTTCCGTCCTACGCCACATTGGTCGGCCCATGACACATTTAGGAAGACCCATGGATGACTAGTCGTACAAGACAAAGATAGCAGAATTGTGAACGACTCTGTGTCCACTGACAAAGCCGGCTAGGATTTGTAACCCTAGGTTCTCGGACTAAGGTAACCCCTTTATCTCTGATATTACTATTCATCCAACCTAACTTTAAGGGGCATCCTACAGAATGCTCTGCTAGAATCATACTCGTCGATTAGGAAGAGAGGTGTGAGATAATGCGTGAGAGATAGGCGTAAAGATAATGTGCGTACATGACACACGTAGGGAGGTCCATGTATATAGAAAGGGTCGATGAGGATTGTGCGTGTGTATGTTTGCGAGAGGAATAGTGCTTGTGATAAAGGTTAGTGAAAACAGTTGTAAATGGTTACGAGAGGGAGGGAGGGTTATATCTAGAGCATGTGTGCGAGAAAGACACCTCGGGAGAGAGTGTGTGAGCATGTGTGAGAGACCACCGATGGAGAGTGAAACTACACGTAAAAGACTACTCTACACATTGATTAAAGATATAAATTGTATCCAAATATTAGGATGGGATCATGATATTTGCAATTCGCGTAAGGAGCGGTCATTGATCCATCAGACATCTAGATTCTATCGAATTTGAGCATGTCTATGTTATTATTCGACACAATTGATCCACATAGTTAGTATTTTGAACTCCAGACAATGCATCGCTTTAGCAATCGAATATAAACATGAGTATAGTTCATGTTGTGTGTGTAAAGCACATTATACATACGAAAGTTACACAATGGACATTTATAAATAGCTACCTATGAACTAGCATACATTTGAATTCAACTTAAGGTGGTTTAAAAAAATCGAATTAAACATGAAGTCCATTCAATTATTTGAATTTGATATCATGGCATTTGTAAACCATACCTAAATTATGGGGACACCAATTTTTGCTCTGATTTTGTACATAATAGCATATGTAGTCGTGTACAAAATAGATTCAAATTAGCTCCTCCATTCCAAAATAATCGTAGTGATAGGATTTTCAAGTGTCAAAATTTCAAAAAGAAGAGGATAATTTAATGAGGTTCTCAAACATACAAGGTCAAATATAACGTTGTCTATTTAGGTCAATCCTCATAGTTCAAGAGTACTCTAAACGTGAATGCTTGTGTTTCAAAATTTCGAACGAAGCGCCAAAAGAGCCTCTACTCGCCCGAAACCGCGTGAGACCAATGTTTGATAGTACAAGGAAATTACTTTTCTAATAACTCCGACCCGTGAAACCTACCGGCCCGACGTCCAAAGGTCTAAACCGGGGTAGGTTTGTAGCTTGATCTAGACGCCACGCAACCGCCTCCAGAAAACATTCATACACAATGGCCGCCTAAGCACACATGCACGCGGCCGAAATCGCTCCCGCCCACTATTAGGGACACCTGGGATTACCATCCTACCCCCGACCCGCAGTAGGTTCACAATTTAAGAGGGGGGCAAAGTCTGTACTTTCCCCAAATTTCAAACAAGCGCGTCCCATCTTCTGTTCAAAGAAGCCAAAAACAAGCGCGTCCCAGACCGAAACATGGTTCCCCCCACCCGTCCGATTCCCCATTCGTACTCCATGGGCGCCAAAACCACCTCTCCACCAGCCGCAAAACCCCGGCGTCCTCCGTCCGCCACCCCATCCCACCCATCAACCACCGCCCTCCTCCATCACGCCGGAGCCGATACCCCGACAACGTCGTCCACCGCAACCTCAACCGCAACGCCCTCCATGGCTAGTAGTTGAAGCCGAGGCCGAGCCGTCCGTACTCGAGCCAGTTCAACCACGCCGTCCTGCGCCTCACCACTGCCGCTCCAACTTCGCCACCCTCCACCGCACCGGAGCTGTTCCTGCTAAGCTGTCCTTCACCGCCACGGATCTGCTTCCCCTCCGCCGACATACGGCCACGACAACATAGTCAACAATTTGGCCATGGGTTCATCCAAGCCTGCACCCTCCAGAACATCGGTTTCCCCAGTAAAAAGAAGAAGATCGGCGCGACATGTGGAGGTGACCACACCGGCAACCGAAGAAGGTACTCCTCTTCCCTTATTCGTGCAAATCTTATGTCTCTGCTTGCACGGTATTTATCCCACAGAAGACACTAGTTGACCGCTTCTTCTTGATATTAGATGTTCCTAGTAACTCGCGATGCACAAGGTTTCTCCTCACATACTATTTCACCTTAGCTAGAGGTCCGCCGCCCCCCTGAATTTCAATTTCTGGCCAGTTGATTCCCAATTAACGGAAGCATTCCCCGAAGTAACAGGCGCTAGTACGACTATTATGCCGGGGAAGCAGCGCCTTGGTGTTTATCTTAGGGGCGTGTACGGTCTAGAGCTAATGGCGCCCGATCTGGAGGTCGGCCAGGATTAAAGGGATGGCTTGGGGGCGTTGCCAAGCACGGCGGTGGTGTGAGGTCGATGGGAGGGCGGGGTGGCGGAGGCACGGGTCTGGGCCGGTGGTCGCTGGCGGTTCGAGAAAGATCGTCAACAGTGACTGGCGGGAGGTAGACGAAGGCCATCTGCCCGTTCCTTATAGATCGGACGGTTCATTAAAAAAATCGACTGACCTATTTATTTTCAGTCGACTGTTACCTTAGATATGACCACATGTGGTGGTTTGCTGGAGGTACCTGCATTTCCTGTGCTCATATATTACAAAATCATACAGAGTACAATCTAATTTTGTTTGCCATGCAATGTTATAGAGCTATCATATGTCTCCTGTCATTTATTTTTCAGCCACCTGCTATCTGCTACTTTTACAGTGCACAAGTTTTGCACACACTTCACCCATACTCTCACTATTGTGTTTTTATGCAAGGGTATTTCAGAGTCTGCCGAAAGCGAAGCAAAAAAAGAAAAGAGACAAGTCGTGCCAGCTTTCTACACGGCTAGGCGCGGCATGTTACAGCACTTTAAAGGGTGCAATGTCAGCAGATGGAGACGGTAAATGTTGATCTGGAGTTGATGACCTCGCTCACAATGAACCACCATCCCAGGTGCTTGCTTTAACTTCGCGGTGTCATATGTGGTTGCATGTTCCATATGGTGTCTAGCTTGTATTCGAAAGGACGAAGTCGTTCTTTATTAAGATAAGGAAAGATATTTTTTACATGAACCACCATCCCGTGATCACCAGAAGACAAATAGCTAGTAAGGGCACTGGCCGAGCTAGTGACAAGCCCAGCAAAGACAGCCATCACCTGGAAGCCAACTAAAAAGCCGCGATGGTGGCGAAGCAGCCCGCCTCCCACCAGGCTCTCAGGTCCTAGATGATCATGTTCACCACTCCAGCCAGATGCCTAGCTTGTATTGCTTCCAATTTGGTTAAATTGCATCTGCTTAGCTTACACATTATACCTTTGAATATGACATGCCTTTCTGTTTTTGGTACATACTAGTACATCTATGTATTAACCATGTTCTTACATCAAACTAATGTTCTTGTGTATCCCTCATCAATCACTTATGACGAGGTAGACAGGCAAGGGGACTACCTCCTCATTAAAGAGTGCAACGTCAGCCTCCCGACATGATTCTCAAGAAACAAAAATGCTAGATAAAGATAGTGAACGTAGCTTTGTAGTTGATTAAAGCATTTCCCCTACACTAGCATCGCAGGTGCTTGCTCTAACTTGGCAGCGTGATATGTGGTTGCATGTTGCATATGGTGTCTAGATTGTAATTCTTCCAATCTGGTTAAACTGCATGTGCTAGTCTGCTTAGCTTATACTCCTGTAAATGTGACATTATACCTGTTAATGTGACATGCCTTCCTGTATTTAGTACATAGTACATCTGTCTATTAAGCATGTCCTTACATAAAACTATTTTTTTGTATCTCGCATCAATCAATATGACGAGACACCTTTGGTATATGCAGTGCGATATTAGTTGCATCTTTCATATGATTTATAGCATGCGCTCCTTCTAATTTTCTGAAATTCCATTTATGATGGGACGCTTTTAACTTGGCAGTGTCATATTGGTTGCATCTTTCATGTGGTGTCTAGCTTGCATTGCTTCTTATTTGCTGGAATGGTTTCTGCTTAGTTTACACAAACAGTTGTGAGCATGCCATGCCGTCCTGTTTTTCGTACATATTCCATCCTGGTATCATGTGTTTGCCTTACATCAAAGTAGTGATTGTCAGTATCATGCATGAATGAGTTCTGAAGAGGGAATTTTATTGCTTTTTCTTGTCGGTTTTACTTGAAAATTCAAAATCAATAAAGCGGAAGGAAGTTAGCAAGGCAGCGGATAAAGGCGCTCCTTCAGAACGGAGGGCCTCTACAGTTTCTACTCCTCCACACCCCCAAGATGATTTCCAAGACAACACATAAATATACACTCAACAAAGTTGTGTTTATGATGCGCACGTCTCCCCTACTGCAGCATCACTAGTGCTCCCTCTAACTGGTGTCATATGTGGTTGCATGTTATGTGTGATGTCTAGCTTGTATTGCTTCTGATTTTGTTAAATTCCATCTGCTTACTTTACACATTAGACTTGAATAAGACACGTGTTCCTGTTTCTAGAACATACAATATCTGTCTATCACACCATGTTCTTACATCAAATTACTACTATTGTGTAACCTGCAACAATCACTTATCATAAGACACGTTTGACATTGGAGTGTGATATAGGTTACATCTCACATTCTTTTCTAGATTGTACTACTAATTTGTTGAAATGGCACTTATGATGAGACAATTTTAACTTGGTAGAGCTTTCATTGCTTCTAATTTGTTGAAATGCCTTCTCCTTAGTTTACACATCATAAGCTGTGAATATGCAATGCTGTGAATATGCAATGGCACTAATGACGAGAGACCTCTAACATGGTAGTGTGATGTTGTTTGCATCTTGCATATGATTTATTTCTTATACTGCTTCACATATGTTTAAACGCCATTTATGCTGAGACACTGTTAACTTGGCAGAGAGATATTTGTAGCATCTTTCATATGGTGTCTACCTTCCATTGCATTGCTTCTAATTTGGTGAAATGTCTTCTTAGTTTACACATCATAGTTCTGGTTATCTCTTCCGTCCTGTTTTTCATACATATTACATCCTCCTATCATGTGGTTGTCTAACATCAAAGTTCAGTTCGTCTACATCACGCATCAATTTGTTTTCAAGAACTAAATTGTTATTCGTTTTTCTTGTCGGCTTGACTTAACATGGCACAGAGAAAGAGGAAGAAACACAGAATGGCAGGGAATGAGAAGCGGATGAATCCTGCAGATTCTGCTGGTACTAATGGTGCAATTGAAGGTGCAAGTCCAGTGGAAAATTCTACAAACACGGCATCCCATGCTACACGAGCTGCAAAAAAGCCAAACAGAAACAAATAGCTGCCACCAAACAAGCAGAGACAGCCCTAGTTCTTGCAACACCTACCACAGTACTACCAGCTGCACGACTTACTCGTGCGTCAACTGAGCTAGCAGCACGTTCCCAAGCTCCCTTGCCACCTGACACTACTTCCCAAGAACTCTTGACACAAGACGAGTTGGCAATATCAGATGAACCTTGTGAGCTTCTACAGCAAGAAGGTAGTTGTTGGAGTCAAGTTACAGTTGCATGCTTCTTTATATGTAGTCTCACAGTACGATGTACACTAACACTTCCTATGTTCGTTGTTGGACTAGCACCTAGGCGCAAGAGGAAACAAACATTAGGGATAATGCTCGATAGGTTAACTAAATATAGAGGAGGAAGAATGGAGATCCGTTTTGAGGCAGGTTTAAAAAGGCCACGTGATGCTACAAAGTCAGCCAAGTTAGTATTAGAGGCAGCGGTTGCCGTTAGGTGTCATGTACGTATCCTCCCAACATGGATTCAGTACAGGAATGACAAAGACGAAACCCAGTTCAACACCTTCCTCGACCATTTATTTGTAAGTATGGTTATGTATGGAAACTAGTAATATCGTCTTGCTCTGTCCCATACTTTCTAGGTTGCTGATAATGAGACTCCCATAATTTTCAACAGATGAGGTTCAAGTTGGATAGCCAAGATGATGCAACCAGACAAGCTTGCACCCATGTTTTCAAGTCTACTCTACGACAGTATCAGTATAACTTGAGGAAAACTCACTTTGAAGGCAAGGCTAACAGCGAACTTTCCCAAACATCTCCAGTGGAAAATATATCGGATGAAGACTGGAGGGGCCTTGTTAAACACTGGTCTGATCCGAAGTATCAGGTACATTATATATGTGATCAGATCACATGTTGAAGTCCTATTTACGAATGTGCCACACAAATCTATCTTCTTGTAGGTGAACTGTTCAAAGAAGAAGGCCAACCGTACGAAAGTGAAATTCCAATAGACGACAGGATCTCGTAGCTATATTGCACACTGCGAGGCTCTTGTAATTAGTTGTTGTTTCACTCTTTTCGCTGTACCATATTATCAGTTCTATATTGACTTGTTTGAAATGCAGAGGAAAGCCCGCAAGGACCAAAAAGTACCTGAACCAAATGCTGTGGAAATCTTCAAGGACTGTCACACCAGCAAGAAGAAGGGCATGACTACACCAGTCAAAGCCGTTGTTGTAAGTCCTTAATCCTCATGCCTTTTAACTACTACTTACTCTGACTTGTGCCTTGAACTGCATGGTTTGCAGCCAATGTCTATTACTCTTTTGAATTTTATACACAATTGTCTTAGCGTATCGTTGCACCTTACAAGGTTTAAAAGAGAGGAGTGATGTTCCTTTGATCTTGACCCGTAATCTAGTTCCGTGCTGGACTTGCCCACATAATGTTAAAATTGCCTGTTTGTCTGTTCTCAGTTGTTTTGTGATATGCATGATGTCATACTATGCTTACCGTATTATAAACTTTGTCTCTTTATCCGTAGCCCTCAATACAATGTGAAGAAATAGACAATACATTAGCGATGGTACATGGTCATATGTTTGGAACCTGGTTTTATTATGTATTTTGCAATAAAATACAACTAATATTTTACATGGGTTCACTAGAATAAGTTCTGTATATAGACCAAAGCTATTTTGTTTGGTTTTGCTACCTCCTTAATATCTTCTTTTCTGGTACTACTAATGTAAAACCTCAACTTTTCAGCAAGCTATGGAAAAAATGGTGGAACCGCCACCTTCTGAAGCTGGCGAGGCAACTATAACTGCAATGTCAGCTCTTGCTGCAGTGGGTCAGTACCTGTCCACTAACAGTGCCAAAAGCACATTCCTGCATAATACTGGGTTGGTTATTAAGGCAATATCGTCCAAACTGCCTCATGATAAAGATATGCAAGCTCAAAGCAATGTTGTATCTGCGCTCCAGACACAAGTCCATTCCCTAATAGAGGCCCTTTGTGAAACAAGGAGAAACATTGCTCAATGTAGTCAAGATATGCATGGTTTTGAAACCAGACTATCAGACATTTGCTATGTTGTTCTGGAGCCTAGGGGAAATGAAGGCGAGTGTTATGGTGCTCCATCGGACAATACAACATGAAAACGTAATAGTCAGGTCAAATTTACCGAGCTTCTGAACTTCTGGTGGTGCATTTATCTGCTAGACTGTTAAGTTTTATGCCAACCTTCCTTTTGTTATATAGTTGTAATTTGTTTTGGTGTGATACACAATTTATTCTTAACGTGCAGCCACCGGCTGAAGAAAACAGCAAGCCATTTTTGTATAGTGTAGGGTGTTCCCTATATTTGCACTGGTGGCGATCTTTGATGCCGAGTGGATGTAATATGTGCAATCGCCTTAATAGCCTAGCATTAGTTTCGCCCTTATTTATTTCCTAGTCTTCTTTTTCCCTGGTTTGCTAGTGGCCGCAACTACGATGGGCCATATACGGGCCGTAGGATCCATGGGTCTCCTACGGGCCGTTGATAAATGGGCCTGTAATCGTTGGGCCTCGGGTCATTGATAAATGGGCCTGTAATCGGTGGGCCTCGGGCTATCGATAAATGGGCCTGTAATCGGTGGGCCTCCGGCTGTCGGATAAATGGGTCTACATGGGCTGTAATCGGGCGTAATTGGTATCAGCCCAGCACGGTAACGGGCTGTTAACACGCCGTAGGACTGCAAAAGCTAAATTCTGTCACAGGCATAAAGGGTCGTTAATGGGCCAGAATATAGGACGGGCTGGCCAGAAACAGGCCGACTCTTGCCATGGGCCGAATTTGGCCCATTAGGGTAACAGGCCAGTAATGGGCCGACTCTTGCCATGGGACGAATTTGTCCCATTTGAGGAACATGCTAGTAACGGGCCGACTCTTGCCATGGGCCGAATTTGGCCCATTAGGGGAACAGGCCAGTAACGGGCCGGAAGTAATCGAGGGCCAAAAAGGAGCCCAAGAACGTATGGGCCGTCAATAGGCCGAAAGCTAACACAGGCTGGAAACGGCCCATGTAAATCACTAGCCGTTAACGGGTACAAAGAAAATTACTGTTCATTATGGGCTAGAGTCACCGTGGCCTGTAAAGGGCCGAAAGATACGAAGGACTCATATGGGCCGAAAGACGTCGTGGGCCATACATGGGCCGAAAGTGAAATGGGCTGGTGTTATATTCAAGGTTGGAAAAAGCGGTAGGCGTAAGCGAGGCGGTTGGCCTTCGCCTAGTGCCTAGGCGGTGCTTAGGCGCCCTAGGCGCAGCCTAGGCGGTTATATAATTTTTACTATCAGGGTGTATATGTGGTTATTATATGTGTATTTTATTAATTCAAGGCATATAAGTATGTTAACTACCAGCTACTATGATTGAAATATGGCTTTTTTGGCATATCAGTACAATATGCTTGATTTCTCGCTTGGGTAGACAATTTCCTACTTGCTCTGCCTAGACTTCTGCTTATGCCCTGGGCGAGGCGTTTGGCCATTGCCTAGCGCCTAGGCGTGCCTAAGCGCCTCCTAGGCACTGCCTTTTCCAACAGAGGTTATATTAGACGGCCCACATGATGTTGTTGGGCCGATTTACTTTAGTGCATAATGGGTCGTGAGTTAATGGGCCGTAAAATGGGCTATTTGCAAAGAGACCATTAACAGGCTTTTCATGGGCCAGCCCGTTAACTTTTGATCAAGTCAAACGGGCCGGCTTTGTAAGCTAAATGGGCCAGTGGTAGGCCGTGGCACGTGTCGACATATCATAGGCGCCTATTTGACCCACTGACGAGCTGACACGTGTTTGGTCCGGCCAATAAGAATTTTACACGTGGAAATTTCCCATTGGTCGGGGCTGTTAACGGGTTATCGGATCCAAAACCCGACCCGATAGCTTAACGGAGTTCCGTTACGGTGGATGCCATGTTTCGGTCACCCTTGACGAAAGCACTTCTGTGACGCGCGATTTATCGTCATGGAAGTGGACACTTCCGTGATGATAATTTTGGTAATGTCATGGAACACTTCTACGACAACACAGGTATGACTATCTTGATTCTGTCATAAAATCGTCAAGGATGTACATGCATGACAGAAAACACGATCTACTGTGACAAACACCATGCCGATGTGCGACCCAGCACGGACGGGATGCACCACTGATGGGACGGGATGTCACATCAGTTTTTCTAGTTTTCCACGGTAAGCTGGTGCGCTAAGCCATGCCTGCTTATGCATTGAATTCCGATGACCGTCGCATTTCCCGCGACCTATTGCTTCACCTACCTTCCGCCTATAATTACTGGTTCCCAGTGTTCTCTAGTAGCACCGTCACCCAACTCACCCTATCGGCTCCCCAACCCCCACCAACCCGACATCGCTCGCCACTTGCCCTTGCTCTCGCCACGTCCGTCATGCCCCCGACCACCTGCAATAGGTGACGCCAGAGGCGCTCACCGCCGGAGCTAGTGTTCGGTAATTCACCAGAAGGAAGATGGAGGGAGGAGGCATTCTATCGTTCTTTAGATGGCAATGCAGAGTAAGAGGACTTGTTGGAGCACGACCGCCTGGCGGAGGAGCAGCGTATCGTTGATTTGCGCCACCAGCGGGGCATGGAGCAGTAGCGCACCCCCACTTTGAGTCGCGAGCAGAGCTCCCATGACTGCGCCGAGTACATGGAGGCCCGCGCCCGACAAATAGCCCTAGAGGCTGTCGGGCATGCATGCGTGCGCGATGCCGAATTTTACTACCAGCTCGTCGAGTGGGTTTCCCGCTTAGAAGCCGAAGCTTCGATGGACCATGCCGGCATGGAAAGGGCCAACGCGATGCTCAAGAGCCCCCCTTTTAACGTGCAAGCGGATTGCGTGGGAAAGAGAGAGCTCGTGGTGCCACCCGCTATGGACCTTAGGAGGTTCCTGTAATCTAACACGAGAAAAGCACGGGTTGACATTATGATTGCTGGCTGGCCATTGGTTGCTCCGAGAGAGTGATGGGGCACTAAGGGCCTGGTGAGGTGACGTGCACGGGGTTGCCGCGGGCCAGAGCTCGACCGCTCAGATGTGTCGGCGTTGCAGGGATGGACCCATGCACAAGCACCGTGCCAGCGCGAGCGGCTCCAGCGGTAGATGTCAATCGAGCAGGCGATAATCACAGGCGGGTTAGGCATGAAAGGCAAATCATCTTAGATAAATGCAGGAGGGATACATGCCACTGGGTCAGGCCCAAGCGGTTTGGGGATGATGCAGCCCGAGGGGCGCCCCCAGCAAGGTAAACTAAATACATAAGAAAAAGATACATGCGGCAGGGACGGACCCATGCGGCCTGGGAATGATGCAGCCCTGAGGGTGCTCCCAGCTGAAATGAACTTGGAAGATGTCACCTGATCCCATAGTAGAAGGGATGTTGGAGTAGCTGAAGATGCGCGGTGAAGAGGCCGACCCTCACGAGCCGCCAGAGCCTTGAGCCTCGGGAGGCTCTAGGGGTCCGGATGGTTCCTTGAGGACCACCTCCATCTCCGCTAGGACCGCGTGGTGCCTGGCCTCCTGAGCCGCCAGAATGCTCTGCAGGTGACGCTGGTAGGTAACAGCTATGTTTGGCAGGCCGAAGGCATGCGAACGTAGCTGTGCAGCGAACCCTCGCAGCGTCCCACACGCGAAGGCCAGAGGCGCTCCGGAGATGCGGCTCGGTTGAGCCCTGGGACATCGATGCAGATGCGCAGCCCACCATCCTCGCCTGGATGAAGAGCCACGCCAGGCAAACGGCAATCGCCGTGCATGGCCCTTGCTTCCTGAAGCTCCTTAGTGGTCTTGGTGATGAACTCCTGAGGGTTGGGCTTTCCACGCCCTGTACCTTCCCGAGGGAAACGTGCTGTGAAGCACGCCTCCAAGTGGTACCCTAGCGTCTCCCTTGTGATATTGGCAAGGTCTGAGGCCCTCCAGAAGAGATCCCCCGACCCCTGTTCGAGGAGGGCGCTGGGCGCGCCTTCCTATGCGATGGAAGGAGGCATCCCTTGCACGGGTGCGGATCCTAATGCGACACCACCTGAGATGCCAACCTCCTGAGGCCTTGTGCTGGGCAATTGCTTCTTCTTCTTGGGGATGGCCTCTGGAGGGTTCTCTCCCTTGCTGTCTGGGTCCTCGATTGATGCAGCTTGGAAGGCACGCTCGAGGGAGCACACCGCATCTCTTTCTTCGCAAGGGACTGTGATGATTCCGCCACTTCCGGCATCTTGAGGACATTGTAGCAGTGGTGGGTCACCGCCATGAACTTGGCCAGGGCTGGATACCCGAGGATGGCATTGCACGGCAGGTGGATGTGGGCGACGTCGAAGTCGATGAGCTCGTTGTGGTAGTTGTCATGCATGCCGAAGGTGACAGGAAGGCGGACCTGTCCTATCAGGGTGGTGGAACCATCAGTAAGTCCTGAGAAAGGCTTGGTAGGCTGAAGTTGATCATATGGCACTTGAAGGTTGTCAAACATCTCGATGTACAGGACGTTAAGCCTTGCGCCTCCATCGATGAGGGTCCTGGTGACTTGGACGTTGGTGATGACTGGGGAACAAAGCATCAGGAGGACGCCACTAGTATCCGCGCACTTGGGTTGATCTGCTGAACTGAAGGTGATGGCGCACTTGGACCACCTGAGCGGGCTTGTGGCCTCAAGCCTGAGGAGGACTGCATTCACCTCGCGAGCAAACTGCTTGAAGATGCGCTGAGAGGGTGGGGCCTGAGCTCCACCCAAGATGCAAGCGATATCATGTGGCTCCTGGAAGCCCCTAGCCCCTTCGTCCTGATGATAGTCGTCATTCCTTCTTGGTGGCGGCGGCAGAGGAGGAAGGCCTGCGTTGCCCTGTGGGCGGTCCTCGCGAGGCTGATCCCTCCATGCGCCCTCGTGAGGCTGGTCCTGCCAGCGATCCTCACGAGGTCGTTCAAGCCACTCCTGGAGAGGGCCACAGTCGTCCCATCGTCCTCCGCCTCGTCCTCCTCCTCGGTCGTAGCCCCGGTCATTGCGCTCGGGGCATCGACCGAAGCGTCCTTCTTGAACGGCCCCGAGCTCCTGGTAGTTGCTAGTGTTGTGGGTGTGGAGGTTGTGGTAGGCGCAGAACGGTCGGCTGCCCTTGGACGACTTCGGCTGGTCCCTGCCGCGCTTCGTGTCTGGTTCTGCCGCAAGCACGGCTACTCCCTTGCGCTTCACGTCCTTGGCCTCGGTCTTCTTCTCTTCTGGGTCAGCAGCCGGAAGCTCAAGGAGGGATAGGCGTCCCTCCTTAGCTCTTGCGCACTTGGTCGCCAGGTTGAACAGCTCTAGGGATGTACACAACTCCTCGTGGATGGCGAGCTCCTCCTTCACC
The DNA here is from genome assembly GCA_963921465.1 of Triticum timopheevii. Taxonomy (NCBI): domain Eukaryota; kingdom Viridiplantae; phylum Streptophyta; class Magnoliopsida; order Poales; family Poaceae; genus Triticum; species Triticum timopheevii. The sequence goes on from OY997274.1 coordinate 471,083,786, forward strand.
TTGACGTCACGGACGCCATCAGAGAACGCCGAGAGGATGGCCTCGTCCGTCACCTTGGGGATCTAGAGGCGAGCGTTGTTGAAGCGCTGGATGTATTTCTGCAGGGTCTCCCCAGGTTGCTGCTTGATGCAGTGCAGGTCACCCGCGGCCGGGGGGCGGTCATGAGTGCCATACAAGTTGGCGATGAAGCGGCTGCGCATCTCGTCCCAGGAGGAGATCGAGCCTGGAGGCAATTTCAGGAGACAGGTGCGGGCACCGTCCTTGAGCTCCATGGGAAACCAGTTCGCCATGACCTTCTTGTCTCTGTTGGCCGCCTCGATGCTCAGCTCGTAGAGCTGCAGGAACTCCGCGGGCTCGACAGTTCCGTCGGAACGAGGAGGTAGATCCGGCTTGAACTTGCCCGGCCAGGCGATGCTACACAGCTCGGTGGTGAAGGCACGGCAACCTGCTGTGGTCACCGGAACCCTTTGCTGGCGCGGAGCTTGCTCTTGATGGTGCCCGCACGCCGCTAGAGGCAGTACATGGTCATGTCGCGCTAGTGCAGGGAGCACGTGGGCGCCTTCTTGAGGCCGAGGGATTTCTTGGCAGCTTCTTTCTTGTCGCGCGGGTGCCGGATGCGGTGGGTCACGTCTAGGGGCCGCACGCCTTGGATCCAGGGCACCGGCTTGGGGCAGAGGTGGTGGAGGCTTTCCTTGAGCCGCATCGCCCGCACCTGGGGGAGGGCGAGGAAGTGAGAGGGACGGCGCGGGAGAGCCCCCTGCTGTACTGACGAGCTAGGTGATGTGAGCGAGCCATTCTTCATAGAGGTCGTCGACGGGGTGGTAGTGCAGGAGCTCACATGCCAGAAGCAGCGCGGCCTGTGCGTCCTTGGGGGCGCGACGAGCTTGGGACGACGAGCCAGCTGGGGTCAGCGATGGAGTGGCGGTGCGGCCTTCCCGCTACACCAAGAGGTGCCGCGAAGATGCTTGCTGCTTGTTCCCTGCCAGACCGGTGGCAGCGTTGGCGGCAGGCGACAGAGCACAACAAGGAGGCCCACCGACGGGAGCTGTCTGGGCGACGCGAGCGACGAGAGCAGCCCGACACTCGGCAGGGGCTCGATGAGTGTCCGCCATGGATGCGACGAAGCGATGAGACACAGATCAGCGGAAAGAAGATTTCAGTGCACCCCTACCTGGCGCGCCAAATGTTGGATATTGGGTTCCGTCAAAACCCTTAAGGTTCGAACACTGGGGTGCGCACGAAGATCTCTCCCTACCAAAACACGCCCTCAGCCTCGCCGCGATCTCTAAGCTATCTCGATGAACAACACAAGAGACACAAGATTTATACAGGTTCGGACCACCGTTGTGGTGTAATACCCTACTCCTGTGTGTGGTGGTGGATTGTCTCTTGGGCTGATGATGAATAGTACAGGGAAAGAACAGCCTTGCGAGGAGAGGTGTTCTTATGCTTTCTGGTGTGCTTGGGGAGGAATTTTTCCGTCCTCTCTATGGTGGTGGCTAGCCCTATTTATAGAGGCCCTGGTACTCTTCCTAAATATTGAGCGGGAAGGGATCCAACAACGACCATTTTGAAAGGGGACAGCTAGTACAAGCTATCTTGACTAAAGGTGGCCTTCGCCTGCCAAAGGCTCTGGTGGTAACGCCGTCTTGGGCTCCATGGTGACTTCTGTCCTGCCATCCTGCTGGTCTTGGTCTTGTTGCACCGATATGGAAACCTTTGCCTGATGCCTCGGTACTCCGCGCGCTTGCCCCCCTTAGCACTAAAGAGGAAACAAGGACACTGCACGGGCTGGCGCCCGCATGCGCCCTGTCGGATATCGGGTTCCGGCAAAACCCTTAAGGTTCGAACTCTGGGGTGCGCGCGAAGATATTCTCCCTACCAAAACCCGCCCACAACCTCGCCACAATTCTAAGCTAGCATGATGAACAGCACAAGAGACACAAGGTTTATACTGGTTCGGGCCAGCGTTGTGGTGTAATACCCTAATCCAGTGTGTGGTGTGGTGGATTGCCTCTTGGGCTGATGATGAACAGTACAGAGGAAGAACAGCCTCGCGAGGAGAGGTGTTCTTGTGGTGGTGTGGGTGAGCTAGGGTCGGATCAGATCGGATCCCTTCTACGGTGGTGGTTGACCCTATTTATAGAGGCCCTGGTCCTCTTCCCAAATATTGAGCGGGAAGCGAGCCAACAGCCATTTTGAAAGGGGGAAGCTAGTACAAGCTATCCTACCTAAAGGTGGTCTTCGACTGCCAAAAGCACTGGTGATGACACCGTCTTGGGCTCCATAGTGACCTCCGTCCTACCGCTATGCTGGTATTCATCTCATTGCACCGATATGGAAACCTTTGCTTGATGCCTCAGTACTCCGCGCCTGCGCTTGCCCCCTTTGCACAAAAGATGAAATAAGGACACTTCGCAGGCTGGCGCCCGCCTGGTCTTGATCGTCATGGCTTGCGAGGCACCCCTTGCCTTGATATCTCCGCCTTCTCGCGAGCCTGCCTGGTGAGGCCGCCCCTGAGGAGGCCTTGCATCGTCTGCCCTGCGAGTCTTGGCCCCTCGCGAGGGTCTTGAGTGTTTGCTGATGAAGACGGGCCGTACTTGGCCACCTACTAAGCCACGTTGCAGGCCGCGGGCAGGCAAGTCTGGGGACCCCCGTCCCAGAACGCTGACAGTAGCCCCCGGGCTCAAGCCGTGCTCGGACTTGGCTTAGCAGCGAAGCCAAAGGGCAAGTGCAGAGCGTCGTGGGCCCCAACAGCCTGCGGCCTTGGTCGCAGCGTGGCGGTTGATTGGACGTGGGCGTCTTCGCTTCCCCACGCTGCCTCGGCAACTGCCCGATTTGACGAGTCCCTGCTGCATGCAAAAAGAGTCATCATTACCAGTGATCGTGGAGGTCGACGGTTGGCCTCCCTCGGGCTATAAATGGGGAGAGACAAAAGCCCCCGTTGCCCATCTCCTCTTGCTCCGCCCGCTTCTTCTCCCTCCTCGCTCCTGTTGCTCGCAGCACCCCATGGCGCCCGTGAAGAGTTTCTCGGCCGCAAAGAAGGGGAAGACTCGCCAGGAAGGGCCTGGCTCTCCTCCGCCCAAGCGCGGCCACGTTCATCCTCGCAAGCATCCCGCGACCCCTGTCGTGGCTTCCCGTGGTCGTGGCGGTGGCCCTTTACGCGGTGGAGGCCTCCCATGTCGAGGCAGCCCGATTGGTGAGGGACGGCGTGCCGTGGCTGCGCAGCCTCCACGGCCGCGCTTCCATTCGCCAGAGGTGTTGCCGGAGTTCATTGTGTGGTCAGACAACCCGGCCGGTAGCTGGCTCCAGCTCCCTCGCTTCTTCGCCGGTGAACTACCGGCTGCTGGCCCCGGTGGGCTCTGGTTGCAGGTGGATGGCTGCTGCAGCAGGGCCTCCCGGGTCACGGTGGAGATCTCCATCGCCGGAAACATAGCCCTGGCCCGGGGCTGGCAGGCATTCGCCCGCGCGTGTGTCCTGGGCAGACAGTTCACCCTCCACTTCAAGTACGACGGCGACGCGACCCTCTACATGAGGGTGTTCGGAGAAGATGGCTGCCATGTTGGGTGCTGCTCTGAAGACGATGACGGTGACGAGGTGCTCGGCCTTGGCGACGGCCGTGACGAGGGCGAAGGCGAACCCGCTCCCGGCGGCGACCGCAGCTTATTGAGCTTCAGCGGATCCTCCTCCGGTGACAGCTCTTCCATTGGTGGCCGCGATCAGCCACCATGCCGTCGCGCCCGCTTCGAGGGCGGTAGCAGGTCGTCCTGTCGTCCCGCCCAGGTGACGCGTGAGGCGGAGTCTGATTGAGCTCGGGAGGATGATGCAGATCCCTCCTCATGAGTTGTCGCAAGGCGCGCGTTGTTTCTACTTAATTTTCCTCCTTTTCCTGCATCGAGAGAGAGAAGTATGGAGCCCTGTGGGGGCGTGCAACAGACTATGATCCCCTAATTACCGTGCTAGACTTATTGTTCATGTGCTGCATTATGGTGTCGTGGTTATGTGCCTGCGCGTAGGAACAACTTAGCTCGGGATGTTTGCCGTAGTTTCCGCCTTGCGAGGTGCCTGCTTGAGGCCTCGCTTGGCGCCTAAAGAGCTGCAAAAATCAGTTGGGAGAACCTTTTACGAACCTTCGTCGCGACGGTTGCCAGCTATGGCCCGGTGCTTTGTGTTGCGATGCTCGAGGGGCATGGACTGGGAGGGGTGCTCCCGCTGTGAACTCGAAGGAGAGGGCCTCGTGAAAACCAGTAGAGGAAGGGCTCACGAGGGCGCCCGTGCAGCCCCCTCGCAAGGCTTGCAAGAGAGAGAGCAAGCCAGGCAAAAGCCGAAAACAGAGAAGAGGGGCAGAAGACGGCAAACAACACTAGAAGCAACTTCAATAAAGGTTCAAACAAGGGAGAACAAGCCAACTGCGGAAAGAAAATGAAAAGCCACGTCCGGCACCTAGTCTAGTCTTCGGCGTCTTCTCACCAGCACGGAGCTAAGTGCTGCCACTGGGCGTGGGCGGGAGCCCCCGAGGCCCGAGGGCGGCACTCCGGAGACTCCGGGCGTGTACAACCATAACTCATTATTACGTGAGGGTGTCACGGGCGGCGAGCTTCACATGCACTGGGCCTTCTTCACAGGCACTAGGTCTTTCTTCGGGCGGCGAGCATCACAGGCATCGGACCTTCTTCACAGGTACTGGGCCTTTATTCAAGGGTAGAACATACGGAGGTGCTGAATGTTCCAGGCGTTCGTGACGGGCACCCCTTCCTGAGTCTCCAGGTGCGCAGCGCCAGGCCTGGAAACATGGACAACCTTGAACGGGCCCTCCCACATGGGCGAGAGCTTATGCAGCCCTTCCCTGGAGAGCACCCGCCTGAGTACGAGGTCACCTACCTCGAGAGTCCTGGGGAGGATGCTGCGGCAATGATACTGCCGCAGCGCCTGCTGGTATCTTGCTGCTCGCCGTGTGGCTTCTCGACGACACTCCTCCCCCAGCACGAGGTCCATCCCCCGCATGGCACCCTGTTGTGCTTCATCGAACGCTAGGACCCACACAGAGCGGTGCTTGACCTCATGAGGGGGGACCACCTCTGCTCCATAGACGAGGAAGAACGGGGTCTCGCCAGTTGGCTTGGTGGCGGTAGTGCAGATGGACCATAGCACGGACTGGAGCTCGTCGTACCAGCCCCTGTCGCAGGCCTCCACCTTCTTCTTGAAGGTTCTGGTTTTAAGGCCCCTCAGGACCTCTGTGTTGGCGTGTTAGGCCTGGCCGTTATTCCAGGGGTGTGCCACCGAAGCGTAGCATATCTGTGTCCCAAGGTTAGCACAATATGTTTTGAAGAGATTGCTGGTGAATTGCGAACCATTGTCGGTGATGATGCGATTAGGGACCCCGAACCAGCTCACGAGGCCCTTGACAAACTTGACTGCAGAACCAGCTGGGATGGTGCGGACGGTTTCCACTTCCGCCCACTTGGTGCACTTGTCGATGGCGACGTAAAGGTAGCGGTAGCCCCCGGGCGCTCAAGGAAACGGGCCCAAGATATCCAACCCCCAGACCGCGAACGGCTACGAGAGCGGGATGGTCTGCAGGCCCTGAGCTAGCTGATGGATCTGCTTGGCATGGAATTGGTAGGCTTCGCGGGACTTCACCAGCTCGATTGCGTCATTGAGTGTCGTAGGCCAGTAGAACCCGCTACAAACACCTTGCCGACGAGGGTCCGTGATGACGAGTGGTGTCCGCAATCTCCACCATGTATGTCGGCCAACAATTCCTTCCCCTGTTCCCTAGGGATGCAATGTAGGGAAACTTCATTTGGCCGCTTCCGGTAGAGCTCTCCTTCTCTGTTACAGTAGGCCGTGGCCTGCTGGGCCACGCGTTCCGCGTCCTCCTCTTTCTCTAGCATCGTCCCTTGCATCAGGTAGTCCTTGAATTCCATGGTCCAGCATCCCTCCTAAGGCTCCAGCGCCAAGAGTAAGCATGCTCCCGAGGTCGGGCCATAGGCCGGGGCTCCTGTGGCAGGTGGCTGAGGGAGCTCCTCCCGTGGCTATGCTGTGCTTGAGAGTGACGGTGCCGCCGATGGCTTGAAGAGCCGTTCCTCGAAAACACTAGGCTCCTGAGGCAGCCGCCTGGATGCCCTCCTGACGATGTCATCAGCCTCTTGGTTGGTGCCACGGGGCACATGCTGCAACTCCAGCCCCCTTATTAGGCGTAAAATATTGATTCCTCCACCTGACAGCAGGGACCCACTGGACGGGCCATCGTATTTCGTGAAAAAACGTTTCCCCCCTGGCAGCTGGGACCCACCACCTACATCTTCACACGCAAGGAAGTGTGTCCATACTACGAAAAAAAGAATATTCCGCCTGACAGCTGGGACCCACCAGCTATATCTTCGCACGCAAGGAACATCTGGGACCCACCCAGTCGAAGCATACGTAGCGTTGTCTGTCTGGTCGTGAACGTGTACGTACATACTAGTCGATCGTTCTCTCTGCAGTGATGAACTATGGCCGAGTAAGGAGCAGCACATGTCGTAGTAGAGCCGCGGACGTAGCATGTCACGCAATCCCGTCTATAACGTGTACACATACGTACACCCAAGCTGCAAGAAAATAAATACGGCTACGTACGTACATATGGACATGGTCTCGAAGGCGTACAACGATGTCATCTTGTTCATCGGCAGCCAACCGGCTCGGTCCAAACGGAGGAAACAGCGTCATGTTCATTAGGAGGCAACCGACTGGGTCGGAATACGTCATGTTCATCAGGAGCCAACCGGATTGGATGGAACAGCCGAAGCGAGGTCTGGCATACCGTAAAACGGAGAAAATGGGCCTTCTATTTGACCGCTTACGGTCGATACGGGGTCCTGTTCATTGGGAAGGGTCTAGTGTATCGCAAAACAGAGGAAACGGACTTTTGTTCGAGTGCCTACGGTCAAAACGGGGTCCTGTTGATCGGGAGGGGTGTGGCATATCGCAAAACGGAGGAAACGGACTTGTGTTGGAGCACCTATGGTGAAACAGGGTCCTGTTCATCCACCGTCTACTGCCTTGCTCCAGCCTCCACGGGCTACTTTTCATCCACCGTCGAGCTCCTCCAGCCTCCACCAGCTACTATTCATCCACGGGCTACTGTTTTTTTACGGGAAGAAAGTAGGAGAGGCTCCTACTGTGTGTATATATATATAGAATGGGTTACAGGGTTACATTGTTACAAGGTAGTATATTTCTCTCACCCCTCACAACCAGAGAGGGTGATGAAGGGAAGCACCCTACCAACTAATACACAACAATAACAGGGAGGTGTGATCAGGCTAGGGAGTTACAAAAAGTAGTTACAGTGGTCTTATGGACCTCTTTCACCCTGTATTGCAGTAGGATAAAATCTTCTCTGAATCTTGCCAGCTAAAATGCTTGTTTTTTCGTTCCTTCCACAAATTCCAGGCTGCCGTGAGGAAAATTTCCATGAAAAGAGGGTTATGCCCAGCCTTTTGTGTTTCATGGATCAGATCAAGTCTTGAGTTGAAAGTAGGCCAGCTGACAGCAAGTTTCCCCTAGCAAGAATGACTAAACAGGCAGGTGAAGATCATATGGTCAACTATCTCTTCAATGTTCTGCCCACAGAGAAGGCAATCAAAGACCTCACCAATGTTGTAATGTCGGTGTTTCCGCATGTTCCTCATGTTTAGTCGGTCGTGCATAAGAAGCCATGCGAAGACTTTGATCTTCATGGTGCATTTGGAACGCCATAGGAGCATAAATGTTGCGTCGGACTGGACATTTCTAAAACAGAATTTGTAATAATCGACTGCCTTGAAGTCTGTTTCCCCCCAAACATAGTACCAGATGTTAGTGGGTGTCGAGGAGGGGTTAAAGTGCGATGAAAGTGATTGTAGGTCACAAACTTCCATGAGGGCCTCGGGCGAGAGCAGCAGATGAAATAGCTCGTGCAAAGATGTGCTCTCCAAGAAATCTTTGGCGGATGCGTCTTCATGCATGGCATACGAAAAATCCCGTGGATGCGAGATCTCCCATGTGTCATCCATCCATAGATCTTTCCAAACTAGGGTAGTTGTTCCATCAACCACTTGGACACGTGAAACCCCACGGTTTTTAGGAGTGAGCTTAAGCAAGTCGCGCCACCAGAACTAGCCCACCGCATCTGTTGCATGAGGGATTTTTCCCGCATAGTAGGCATTCCAAAGTAAGTGAACCAAAGGGACATCTTTCTTGTTGTAAAATTTGTGCAAGAACTTCATGAGCAACGCTTGTTCTGAATTTTTAGATTGATCACCCGCAGGCCTCCTTGCTTTTTAGGCTTGCACACCAGATCCCAAGCAGCTAACGAGTTGCATTTTTCTCCTTGCTCGGTTTTTTTGTCCGAAGACATCTGCATCGAATCTTGTGACGCATCTCAAGTATTTGAGGGTGTATTTTCAACGTGCACATTGCGTAAATGAGCAGGTAGGTGACTGTTGCGTTAAGCCAGGAGAATTTACCCCCATACGACATCATGGAAATCGTGGCAGTGAGGCGTCGTTCAGCCCTTCAGACAAGTGGCATGAGGTCATGTATAGTGGGTTTCGACGTGCCCATGGGGAGGCCAAGATACGTAAACGGCATGGCGCCAACAAAGCATCCAAAGATGTGGGCCAGATCATTAGCAGAAGCGTCATCAAGGTTGATAGGAATAAGTGTAGACTTGTGGAAGTTGATCTTAAGGCCTATGCACGTCGCATAGTCAGATAGGATTCTTTTGACAATCTCATCCTGTCGTGGGCAGGCGGGAAGGGCTAGGATTGTGTCATCTGCGTATTGGATGACTGGGTAGTCAGTCTGACCTGGGCAAGGAAATGGCATTTCAATCAGCCCCTGTCTGTATGCATTGTTGATAGCAACTTGAAGGAGGTCGGCCGCGAGGACAAAGAGTAGAGGGGAGAGAGGATCGCCCTGTCGTACTCCACTCTTGCAATGAAACTGATGGCCAGGCACACCATTAAGAAGAACTGATGAGCGCCCAGAGGAGAAGATTTGGATCCAGTTGAGCCATTTATCATTGAATCCCATGTGGCGCATGATGTTGATCATAGGGTCGTGGCCAATTGTGTGAAAGGCTTGGAAAATTCTAATTTTAGCAGGATGATTATTTTTTTGGATGCATGACATTGATGAATATATTGGAAGGCCCAGGCTAGGCAATCTTGAATGGTCCTACCTTTGAGAAATCCATATTGGTTGCAATAAATCAGCCATAAGATGATATTTTGCAGACGATTTGCTAGGAGTGGTGATCAACTTGTGGCAACAGTTGAGTAAAGTTATCGGTCGGTAATCATTAACTGACTCCGGGGAGTGAACCTTAGGTATAAGCATGATTAGGTCATCGTTGATGCTCGTTAGGTCAAGATCCCCAGCATGGAACTGGGAGCACAAAGCATAAAAGTCAAACTTGATCAATGGCCAGCAAGCTTTGAGGAATGCTCCACTAAAACCATCTGGGCTAGAGGCTCGATCAGGGGGCATCTCCTTCACAACTGCATCAATCTCTTCATGTGTGAAAGGTTTGGTCAAGTGATCAAGGTTGTTGGAGCGATTGATGAGTGCATGCCGATCGAATTTCATATTTGAGGGGGATACTGTGCCTAGTCGACCTTTGTATGTTTGGAAAAGTAGAGCCTCATTGCTGGTGTGATCTTCCACTTGATGACCCTCACTATCCAGAAAACATGCAATGTTGTTATTGCGGTAGTGCTCTATGGCAATAGCCTGAAAAAACCTCGTGTTTTCATCACCGAATTTATCCTAGCGGATGGTACATCGTTTTTTCCAGTAAAGATTCTGATATTGTAGAAGCCTCAAAAAGTGTTTCTTGAGTATGTTTCTGAAGTTGTTGAGGTCTTTTATTGTCCAACTCATCTAGTTTAGCCAAGGTTTGATTGCAATTGTCAATGGCGACCGACAGGCGAGAAATGTTCATGCTCCAGGTTTTTAGAGCATGTCGTAGCGCTTTGAACTTACGGCAAAGAATGGTGGCAGCATTGGGTGAGGACACAGGCTTGCTCCAAGTGTTACGTACAACATCCATGAAGCCGGGGTGTAAGATCCAATAAGATCCGAATCTGAAAATTTTATTGCGCGGTATGTTGGTTTCAATCATGACAATGCAAGGTATATGGTCAGATACATGCTTACCAAGTGGCTTGACTAGGGTTTTTGGGTAGACGTTTGTCCAGTGGAGGGACGTGAAAAACCAATCCAACTGCTCGAGGAGTGGATCAAGCTGCATATTACTCCAAGTATAAGCGCATCCCTTGACTGGAAGCTCAATAAGGTTTTGTGTATGGATAATGTCATTGAATGTGAACATGTCTTGAGCACTACTGCCAGGTTTATTATGATTATCCGGTGCATGTATTTAATTGAAATCACCTAACAATAGCCAGTCTTGTGTGCTTGGGATATCCAGTTCATAAAAGCCAATTTGTATACGTGACACGATCGTCTCGAGTACATGGCCATAAATATTAGCTAACGTCCAAGTTTGCATCGATCGCATGATGGTAAAACTGATTACTAGCGCATAATTATAAGAGAACAAAACTAATCCGGTAAACACTGAGCTCTTTCAAATAGTAATAATACCACCAGAGGGCCCCGAGAAGGAACAAAAGCAAATCGGTCAAATTGGCGGGGACAGTAGGTTTTGATCAAGGCAACATCAAACGAGGTTCTTTTGGTCTCTTGTAAACAAACAATAGCGCAGCCACTAGAGAAGATAGCATTATGAAGAGCTAAATGCTTAGGTTCAGAATTAAGTCCTCTGATGTTCCACGAGAGGACATTCCAAGTGAGCAAAAGTGTCATACGGGGCAAACGCGATTAAGCAGAGCTGGGAGTAGTACAGTCTCTAGCATCTTCAGACCTTAGAGCAGTTGCTGAGGACGAGGAAGTGGCAGATGCATCATCGATCAGCAAAGCACTGGTCGGCACAGCCAAAAGTGCCTCTTGAGATAACTCTTCTGCTGGGACTGCACACCTGTTGATGCCAATATCTTGTAGTGCAGGAAAGGGAGTTGGGGGAGGGATTTCACCGAGTACCTGGTCAGCATCCCTGGAAAAAGAAGATCCCACAGATGGTGTAATCCTTGGCTTAACCTTGGAGATGATAGTGCGGTTGTCAAAGGGTGTGTTAACTCTGAATCCATTATGCATGGTGGACCGTGTGCTGCGACGAACCTCATCTAGCCTCCACTGGCTATTGTTCATAGAGCCTCCAAAGGGTCATGTTCATCCAACCCCAACCGGCTGGGGTGCAGCAGCCTCCTCGGGGTCCTGTTCATCCAGCCACAAACACCTACTACCACGGGGTCCTATTCATCCACCCCCCACCGTGAACTGTTCATCCACAACCAACCAACTAGCTCGACTCACCACGTCTCGACTCGTTCTACATACCGCGTGAACGGTAGCAACGGTCACTGTTCATCGAGAGGCAACCCAACACCAACTGGCTATATCTCGCACGAGGGCTAAATCAGCTTCAGTAAGCAGCAACAGTGATCGATCGCTCGGTTCAGTTAGCAGCAGCAGCGAAGGAATTGCTCGGGTTTAGTCAGTAGCGAATGAATCGTTCAGGTTCAGTTAATAGCCAAGGGATTGATTGCTCGGGTTCAGTAATGTGCGATCACTCGGGTTCAGTTAGCCAATGCCTCGCACCTACGCGTGTACACAAGAGAAATGCAGAAAACTCCATGCATCGCTCGGCTCCGAGCACCCACCGTAACCGGGAACTCCCCGATATTTTCCTCGCCATCGCTTCTACCACGGTTTTTTCTGTCATGGACGGCGCAAAGAATGTCATGCAGCTGCGTCTCCGGCCCACCCAGGATGAAAAGCCCATTGACTGTCCTGATTTTTTGTCATCGAAGTAGGAGCCCACCACATCTATGATGATACCGGGGTCTGCCACAATTATCGTCATAGAAGTGTCATAAGCATGACAGAAAAAATTCCGTTCGGCCCAAAATGTCACGAATGTGTCTTTTTTATAGTGGATGGAGGAAATAGGGGAAATGTGACTTGTGGACAGGGAGAAAACGGGGTGGGGAAGGGGGCAGGGGTAGATATTTCGGCGGTAGGCCAAAAAAATTGAAATGTGGAGGCAAACTTTGCGCAATGCCGCCGGACACAATTCACTTTGAACGATTGTGTGCATCGCAAACGATTCTTCTTCTTTATGCGCATCGGATGAGTTTGATAATTCAAATTTTTGTGGAAATTTGCCTGGGTATTGTCCTCATCCACGTCATTGCATAATTTAACATCGCTTGCTAATTTGGGCACACAAAAGAGCGTACAGCACACAGACCATGCTTGCTGAATCGAGCAATTTTAGTAATTAAACAGAGCTAGTTGACCTAAACATTGCTCTAACAAAAGTCCAACATGAAAAAAATCCTAAGTACACATAATTTTAACAAAGTGGCCGCCGCGCCGGCCTATGCAACGCCGGTGTGAGATGAGAAGTCGATGACTTGTCCTGGCAACATGCCGCCATTGGTGGACTCCGCGTCCCCCTGCTGAAGTCGACCGCATCCTCGTCCTCGTCCTCGGCATCGCCCTCAAGGTTGTAGTACTCGTAGTAGTGGCTACGCCAGAGCTCGCGTCGATGGACAGACTCTTCTCGACCTCAACCTCGACCTCGGCCACGCGCAACTCCTGCTCCTGGCGCTCCTTGATTTCCGCCACCTCCTGCATCTCCAGCTCTGGCTCGGCGATCTTGTCACGCCCAATATGCGACCCTATCCTAAAGGAACTCGAAGGTCCCACCAAGGATAGAAGCGCATATTGGAGACGCTTTTGCATGGTGGGTATCATTACATCGTACCATTACATAATAGTTGGGGATACATACAAAGGGCATTCAAACGCCACATGAATACTACAACATCGTACATAAGAGCAACATCCGACTATGGATGAAACACAAACAGAAACTCAAACGACATCCACCCTGCTAGCCCAGGCTGCTGACCAGGAACCTAACCCAAGATCGACGAAGAAGAAGAACTCAAAACGGGCAAACATCGCTCTCGTGTCATGATCATCGCATTACCTGTACCTGCAACTGGTGTTGTAGTAATCTGTGAGCCACGAGGACTTAGCAATCCCATTACCATGGGTATCAAGACTAGCAAAGCTTAAAGGGTATGGAATGGATAAGTGGTGAGGTTGCAGCAAGCGAATAAGCATGATATGGTGGCTAACTTACGAGTACAAGAATAAGATGAGAAGCTACACAAATGGTCACAAACTAGTAATGATCAAGAAGTGATCCTGATCTACTTACGTTCAAACATAACCGCACCATGTTCTCTTATCGACCCACTCGAAAAGAGAACATCACGGTTACACACGCGGTTGGGTATTTTAGTTCGAATCAGGTGTCAAGTTTTCTACAACCGGATATTAACAAATTCCCATGTGCCACAAAACCGCAGGCACGGCTTTCGAAAGTTTAAACACTACAGGGGTGTCCCAACTTAGCCCATGACAAGCTCACGATCCGCGGAGACAATGCTCCGTCACAGGACATCCGATCAGACTCGGGATCCCGGTGCACAAGACATTTCAACAATGGTAAAACTAATCCAGCAAAGCCTCCCAGCGTGTCGACACCCTGATAGTAGCCGCGCGTATCTAGTCTCAGGACATGTCCGGATGGGTTAGCCTACAGGTATATACCAACACCAATAGTGATGGCCCCCCTGCTACGTAGAAAATCCTTGGGTTCATGACACCCTATGACAATTAATTATTTAGTTTAAGTATTATTATGGCAAATGTTAAAACCAATGTTGGGCCTTGCTGGAAGAGTTTTATTCAAAGCAAACTATCAAGAGGGGCCCATAAACCCACACCATGTTAGGGATGCAAAATCAAGGAACATAACACCAGTATGATGGAAACTAGGGCGGCAAGAGTGGAACAAAACACCAGGCATAAGGCCGAGCCTTCCACCCTTTACTAAGTATATAGATGCATTAATTAAATAAGAGATATTGTGATATCCCAACATAAACAAGTTTCAACATGGAGCAATCTTCAACTTCACAAACAACTAACAATGCTATAAGAGGGGATGAGCAAAGCGGTAACATAGCCAAACAACGGTTAGCTAGGAAGGGTGAAAAGGTTAGAGGCTGACACGACAATTTGGGAGGCTTGATCAACAAGTGATAGGTAGCGCAGCATAGCGATAGAACGAAGCAACTAGCATAGCAATGATAGTAGTGAGATCTGGGTAATGGTTATCTTGCCTAAAGTCCCGCTAGGAAGAAAAATGAGTCCATGAAGAAGACGAACGGGCGAAGACGAACCAAGCGTAGACAAACAAATCCTCACGATCGCAACGAAACAGGAACTATCAAGAAGAAGCACAACCGAAAAGAAGCAAATAACAAGGTAAACACATAACACATAAACATGACATGATGTTCAACCAAGTATGATGCATGACAAGGATATATGATGCTACTCATGGCAAGAGATTATGCATACAAGAGCAACACACAAAGCAAGTTTAAATAAGGCCGAAAACAACATATAACAAATCCGGTAAGTCCTCATATGCAAATTTCGGAATTGGTCCAGATCTGAACAAACCTTATGTTCAAGTTGTTATAAAGCAATTTAATATGCACCAAGATGATCTCCACGAAATTCTAGTCAAGTTACATATAAAGTTCATTTAATTCGGAGCTACGACCTAGAAGATATGAGCAAAACAAGTTAAACATGGCATTGATGCAAAATGCATCCAATCATCAAGCAAACACTTCAAAACAGGGATACAACATGATAATATGAAACTACATGCAATTCTAAGCAAGTTACATATAGAGCATGCTCAAAACGGAGCAACGGTGCAACACATACACTCCAAACAAGATATAACAACAATCTGCCCAAAACAGCAAGTAGGCACTTTGCAATCATCAAAACAACTTGCTACAGGAATCATATGAGCATAAACTTGACATGCACTTCATGTACATATAATATAATTCAAATATCATTAAGGTTAAGATTCATAGGCATCAAGATTAAACCAAGATGATCAATGCAAAATGCAACTTTATAACACAGGAGCATATGCATGAGCAGAGTTAATATGATGGCATGTTGGAGGCATGAAATAAAGATGCTACAACAACTAAACATAGAAACCCATGGCATGTCATTAAACATAACAAGGAGCAAATAACATCATGGCATCATATACATATGGCCTATGGATTAGTAGGAACCCACAAGACAAGATTGAATGTTGATAAAGTTTCAGCAAGTGTAAAACAACAACATTATTATAGCATGCTTGCAAGCATGGAATGGAGGCATATGACATCAAAACTTAACAACCACGGCATGTGAACAAACTAATCATATCATAATTCGAAAAATGTAATTGGAGCATCTCCATAAGAGGCATGAATCAATCAATAACATGCTCTCAACAAGGCATCATGAAGTTAACAGAAATCTGTCCATTATATAAGCATGTTCATGCCAATGAAAACATATGCTACATGACATATATGACACATCCAAAGGCATGTCATGATAGACAATAACATAGACATCAAAACATGTCAACTACGAACCTCCAGGTTCTGCATGGATTAATTGGTAGCCCCAAGTAAACATGACAACATGATATAACAGTTTCAGCATTGACAGAACATTAACAGCGAGTAGCCCACTTCACAAGCTTGATGCACTCACTACATGGCATATTAAAATACATGGATTGCACACTATAAAGATGGCACAATTATGCTCCTAAAACATGTAGACATCATGCTCATAGGATGCACACATAAAATGCAACAAAAATGACAAATCAGCAAGTTATAGCAGTTTTCAGCAGTTAACAGTAACATGCACTTTTGCAGTAGGGACTAATATGTCAAGATGCACCGTAACATGAATGCAAAGCACACCAACATGTACAACATGATCAGAACATGTGCATATCAAAATCATCACCATAGCATCAATAGGTACAAAGTTATAGCACTCACAAGATGCATACATGATGTTAACAATCAACAGATTCCAGCAGTTTATATCACTTGGCAGTTTTGCAATGAAGATTAAGGCATCAATATGAATAGTAACGTGAATGCAAACTAGATCATCGTGTAGAGCATCAAGAGATGAACATTTTGAGATATTATGCATGCAATACGGAGCAACATGCACGAAGAAATCATCACCCAAACATGCATACATGTTGTAATAAAACAGGGACTGAAGAAAAATGGACCTTGGGGAAATGGGACGGAATGAACCCGGGACGAGCGGATCCAGGGGCACGGGGGCGCATTTGGATCGGGGGAGTGGTGGATCTCGTACACTCCCCGGATCCGGTCGGGGTCCACGCCGGAGGAGCACCAGCGACGAGCGGGGCACGGCGGCACGACGGGGTCGGTGAGGTGCGGTGGAGGCGGCCGGCAACGTTGGAAGGCGGCAGGGCGATGCCGGAGGCGAGGCGTGGGCGGCGGGGTCCGGCCAAGGCAGCGGCGGTCGGGCGCAACTCCTGGCGGCGGCCGGAGGATGGGACGGTGGTGGTGGTCGCGGGCGCCAGCGGTGACGCACGAACAGCGGCAGCAAAGGGCGCCGCAGGCGGCGCGCGCTCGGCGGAACCGCGGGCAACTGGCGGCGAAGAATGGCGGGGGCTCGAGCGGGGCCACGGGCAGCATAGGATCTGGGCCCGGCGGGGGATCTGGGCCCCGCGGGCCGCGTGGTGGGGCGAGGCGCGGGGGAGCCAGGTGGCGGGCGTGGGTTGGCTGTGAGCGGCGGTGACACTGAGGTGGCGGGCTGCGGTTGGCCGGAGTGAGGTGGCTGGGGAGGGCGGACATGTCCGGCACGGCATAGATGCATCCGGCGGCAGGAGGGGAGGGAGCTAGGGTTTTTGCCCGAAAATGGAGGGGGAAGGGACGTTTTTATAGGTGGGGAGCTAGGAGAGTCCAAATGAGGTGTGGTTTTCGCCCACGCGATCGTGATCGAATGGCGGAGAGCATGGAGGGGGTTTAGATGGGCTAGCGGGCTGTTGTGGAGGGGTGCTGGGCTGCAAGACAAAAGGGGTCCGGCGGGTAACGCGGTTAAGCGTTGGGGCATCAAATGACCTCCAAATGGAACAAATTCGACAAGCGGTCTACGGTGATATACCAAGGCCACTCGGCAAATCTCGGCCCATTCCAAGAATGTTTTTCTCCCGCTCAGGAAACAAGGTCTGAGAGGGGCGACGGGTGCATGCGAGTGTGGTCGGGCTCAGAACGGACAACGGAGAGAACTGGGGGAACCCGAACGGATGCAAGTTATGAAAGACATGCTAATGAAATGCAGATGATGACATGACAAAATGCAACACGCAAGCATATGACATGGCAATGAC
Source organism: Triticum timopheevii (assembly GCA_963921465.1). NCBI lineage: Eukaryota > Viridiplantae > Streptophyta > Magnoliopsida > Poales > Poaceae > Triticum > Triticum timopheevii. The sequence goes on from OY997274.1 coordinate 471,101,241, forward strand.
GGCAAATAACTGGAGGACACGTGGCGCATCGGATCCGGGGCGTTACAGATCTCATGAGGAAGCAGGTAATCCATGGCCACCGCCGCCTTTTCAGATGTGGCTTGCATGCTGGATTCCGAGGTGGCCTGGAATATCTAGGCGTGTGCGTCCTCGATCTTGGCGTGGATGGCCTCGACCCGGGCCAAGGCGACATTGGTGGCACGGACGACAGCTCGAGTGCTCTCAGCATTTGTAGTCGCTCTCCCAGCAACTGCTGCAGCCGTCTCGGCTACTGCTGCTGCCCTCTCGGTGGATGCAGCAGCACTCTCGGCGTAGGCAGCCACGCCCTCGGCATAGGCGGCGGCGCTCGGGGACGACGCGACCACGGTACGGGCCCTCACAAAGCATTTCCAGGGTGTCATCTTTGCAAGAAGGGGTTGCATGAATGGGGATCATTATTCGTGGATTCGGGGGTTGCCGGCACTGGAGCAGACGAAGCCGATGAAGCTTAAGGGGGAAGACTTAAATAGACCCACACATTTTCATTGCAAATGGTTCCTACAATCAAACTATGTGCGCTATTATTGATATCTTTTATGAGCTATGAAAGACGAATTTCGAGTGAAGTGGCAACGGATGGTGTTTTAAATGTACGAAAAATTTGTAGTACTAATACAACTGTCATGTCGAAATTTGGAAAATTTCAGGGGTTATTTGACCATTTAAGACATTTAAGTGATTGTCTAGCCATTTAATGACCTTAAATCAAATCTGAACTACATGTACATGCAACAGCTAACCATAACGGTTTGAAAAGTCATATTAGTGTACCTGTGTGTGAGTTAATTCCATGTGCAGTAAATTGGAAGGAATTTTCAAACATATTGGTCTCACGGCTATGACACAAAGCATGGAGTGCCATGGCATTTAAATTCCAAAAAAAAAGATCAGAAACACATGAAACCTTGTTTGATGTAATGTCATGCCACCAAGATGATGTGTTAAAAAGTTTGGCATGTTTGACGAAAGTTTGGACACAACCCCTCACAAACCGGAGCAACTCCCTAGAAGGCTCATGGTTCTGAGAGGGAACAATGCATGTTTGATGGCGAACACACGATATATTGCTTCCTTTTATGGCCTACAAAAATTTCAATAGTTAACATGCACTAATACAACTGTCATTTGAAAGTTTGGAAAATTCCAAGGGACATTTGAAAGTTTGGAAAATTCCAGGGGCCATTTGACCTTTTAAAGACATTTAAGTGATTTTCTAGCCATTCAATGACTGTAATTCAAACTAGAATTACATGTACATGCAACAACTAACCATGACAGTTTGAAAAATCATATTTGAGTACTTGTGTGCGAGTTAATTCCATGTGCAATAAATTGGAAGGAATTTTCAAACATATTGGTGTCACAGCCTACACACTTCATGGAGTGCCATGGCATTTAAATTCCAAACAAAAAGATCAAAAACACGAAACCTTGATTGATGTAATGTCATGCCACCAAGATGATGCGGTAAATGTTTTTGCATGTCATACGAAAGTTTGGACTCACACCCCTCAAATACCAAAGCAACTCACTAGAAGGCTCTTGGTTCCGAGAGGGAACAATGCATGTTTGATGACAAACGGGCGATAGCTTCCTTTACGGCCTTCAAAAAATTTCTACACTTAACGTGCACTAACACAAATGTCACTGAAAATTTGGAAAATTCCAGGGGTATTTAACCTTTTAAGACCCTTAAGTTATTTTCTAACCATTTAATGACCGTAATTCAAATTTGAACTACATGTACATGCAACAACTAACCATAACAGTTTTGGTAAATCATATTTGTGTACTTGTGTGCAAGTTTATTCCATGTGCAGTAAATTGGAAGGAATTTTTAAACATATTGGTGTCATGGCCTAAACACTGCATGGTGTGCCATGGCATTTAAATTCCAAACAATTTTAAAAAAGATCAAAAGCACATGAAGTCTTGCTTGATGTAATGTCATGCCACCAAGATGATGTGGTAAAAAAATTGCATGTTTGACAGAAGTTTGCACAAACACCCCTCACAAACAGGAGCAACTCACTAGAAGGCTCGTGGTTCCGAGAGGGAACAATGCATGTTTGATGACGAACGGGCGATAACTTCCTCTTATGGCCTTCAAAAAATTTCTATAGATAACATGCACTAATACAACTGTCATGTGAAATTTTGGAAAATTCCAGGGGTCACTTGACCTTTTAAAGACATTTTAAGTGATTTTTTTAGCCATTTAATGACCATAATTCAAATTTTAACTACATCTACATGCAACGACTAACCATTTCGGTTTGAAAAATCCTATTTGTGCACTTGTGTGCGAGTTAATTGCATGTGCAGTAAATTGGAAGAAATTTTCAAACGTATTGGTGTCACTGCCTGGACACACTCATGGAGTGCCATGGCATTTAAATTCCAAAAAAATTAAAAATTGATCAGAAACACATGAAACCTTGCTTGATGTAATGTCATGCCACCAAGATGATGTGGTAAAAAATTGGCATGTTTGAAGAAGGTTTCGACACACACCCCTCAGAAACCGGAGCAACTCACAAGAAGGCCCGTGGTTCCGGGAGGGAACAATGCATGTTTGATGATGAATCGATGATAGATTCCTCTTATGACCTTCAAAAAAATTCTACAGTTAACGTGCACTAATACACCTGTCATGTCTAAATTTGGAAAATTTCATGGGACATTTGAACTTTTAAAGACATTTAAGTGACTTTCTAGCCATTCAATGACAGTAATCCAAATTTGAACTACATCTACATGCAACGGCTAAAAGTAACGGTTTGAAAAATCATATTTGTGTACTTGTGTGCTGTAGTGACCAGACCTCAAACAGTATGATCTTTGTGCATCAGTGTCATCCCTGGATCGGTAATGCTGACAAGTGCAGTACTTGAGGATTTATAACAGAGTAGCAATCACACACTTATTGCATCAAATGTCTCAAAAGAGAACTTATTACAACAATATGGCTTAAGGCCATCTAAAATCGATAACAGCGGAAGGCTTGGAAGATAAAGTGAGTCCAACAACTCCAACGGCATCACTGAGTCAAAAACAATGACCTATGGCACCTTACTCATCGTCTTAAAAGTATGCAACATGAACGTTGCAGCCCGAAACAGGTCAGCACATGGAATATGTTGGCAATGTAACACAAGATCGCAATATCTTTCTTCATTCCGGTCCACCAGAAACTATCCTTCAAATCCAGATACATCTTGGTATTTCTTGGGTGAATCGAATAGGGTGAATCATGGGCCTCTTGCAAAATCAACTTCCTGATCTCCGGATCATTAGGCACATATACATGGTCCTCACACCATAAGGTGTCGTGCTTTTCCTTTGCTCATCCTTTCCTTTATCTCGGCAATCTCCTTTTCCGTCTTCTGAGCTTCTCTGATCTTATCCATCAAGGTAGACTGAATCTCCAATACTGCTACATAGCCTCTCGTAACTATCTCCAAACATAGCTCACGAAGATCCTCTGCTAACTCCTAGGGTAACTCTCCGGTCATGAGTGTATTGACATGGCTCTTGCGGCTCAATGCATCAACTAGTAGGTTGGCCTTTCCGGGATGATAATGCAACCTCATAACATAATCCTTGATGAGCTCCAACCATCTCCTTTGTGTGAGATTCAACTCCTTCTGCGTGAAGATATACATCAAACTCTTGTGATCCGTGTACACCTCACAATGGTTTCCGATAAGAAAGTGTCTCCATGTCTTCAACGCATGCACTATGGTTGCTAACTCCAAATCGTGCGTAGCATAATTCAACTCATGGGGTTTAAGCTATCGTGAGGCATATGAAACAACTCTTCCCTCCTGCATAAGCACTGCTTCAAGTCCTCGACGAGAAGCGTCGCAATACACTTGATAATCCTTGCGTTAATCTGGAAGAATCAACACTGGGGATGTAACCAAACATTTCTTCAAGTCCTAAAAACTGGCCTCACATTCCTCAGTCCATTTGAGCTTGGTGTCCTTCTTCAATAGCTCCGTCATGGGCTTTGCAATCTTCGAGAAATTCTCAATGAACCTCCGGAAGTATCCTGCGAGTCCAAGAAAACTCCGGATCTCTCCAACTGACGTGGGTGCTTACCAATTTGTCACAGTGACAACCTTGGTGGGGTCTACTGATATTCCTTCTTCAGATATAACATGTCTGAGGAATCCAACTTCCTTCAACCAAAACTCACACTTGTTGAACTTGGCATATAACTGATGTTCTTTGAGCTTCCCAAGTACCAAACGCAAATGCTCCTTATGCTCCTCTTTGTTCTTCGACTAGACCAGAATATCATCAATGAACACCACGATGAACTTATCCAAAAACTCCATAAACACCTTGTTCATCATGTTTATGAAATAGGCAAGTGCGTTAGTCAGACCATATGACATAACGGTATACTCATATAACCCGTAACTCGTGGTAAAAGTTGTCTTAGGTATATCCTGCTCTCGAATCTTTAGCTGGTGGTATCCTGACCACAGATCGATCTTGGAAAATACTTTAGCTCCTTATAACTGGTCGAACAGATCATTGATCATCGGTAGTGGGTACTTGTTCTTGATTGTCACTTCATTCAATCCTCAATAATCAACAACCATCCTCAACGATCCATCCTTCTTCTCCACTAGAAGCACTGGTGATCCCCAAGGTGACGAACTTGGGCGAATATAGCCTTTATCCAGTAACTCCTTAATCTTCTTCTTAATTTCCTCCAAATCCTTTGCGGGCATCCTGTACGATCTCTTAGATATTGGCCCTGTGCCTGGCAAAAGTTCAATCAAAAACTCGATGTCTCTGTCCGGTGGCATGCCTGGTAACTCTTCTGGAAATACATTAGGGAAATCCTTCACCACTGGTACTTCCTCCTGTACAACTCCTGATAAGGAATTCACTTGATTCCTCTTCGGCACATGTCGGGATACATACTTAGTCCTCCTTCCTTCTGGGGTGGTGAGCATAATTGACTTACTGGCGCAATCGATGTTCCCTCCATACATCGACAGCCAATGCATACCCAAAATCACATCCAGACCTTGCGACTCCAGAATTATCAGGTCTGCTGGGAAAACATGCCTACCTATGGTCAATGGCATCTGAAAACATCCTTGGCTTGCCATATGCTCCGCTCCTGGCGAGCTTACTAACATAGGTGTTCTAAGGACTTGGTGGGCAACTTATACTTATCCACAAATCCCCTTGATATGTATGAATGCGATGCACCAGTATCAAAAAGAATGATTGCAGTAAATGACTTAACCAAAAACTTACCTATTACTGCATCTGGCTGGGCTTCAACCTCCTCCGTGTTAACGTGGTTCACTTGTCCCCCGTTGAAAGGGTTGGGTTCAGAACACTCCGTGGCATAATGTCCATTCTTCCCGCACTTGAAACAAGTAACGTGACTTAGATCCTTCTTGGCGGGCGTTGCTGGGTTGGAACGGTTCTGGCCGTTGCTTCCTCCATTACCATTCCCATTCTTGGGGCCACTTTGGTTATGCTAACTCCCTCCATTGTGATTGTGACCTCCATGGTTATGGCGAAGGGGTCCTCCCGATTTTGGGGTAAAATAGGGTCTCTGCTGAGCTCCTGAATTGTACTTCCCTTGTCCATACTTCCTCTTGCAGTTGTCAATCTGTTGTTGCTTCCCTTGAATCATGAGAGCTCTATCTACCAACTCCTGGTGGTTGTTGAAAGTTGCCACCATCAACTGCATGCTCAGCTCATCATTCAGTCCTTCCAGAAACTTCTCTTGCTTAGCTGCATCCATAGCAACGTCATCTGGGGCATAACATGCTAACATATTAAAGTCATCCACATACTAGCCAACTGTACGTCCTCCTTGGCGCAAGATGCGAAACTCGTGCTTCTTCATGGCCATAGCTCCTGCTGAAACATGGGCAGTATGAAAAGCCTACTGAAACTGGTCCCATGTGACAGTGTCGATGGGGTAAGTGGCTGTGAAATTTTCCCACCATGATGTTGCGGGTCCGACAAGCTGATGTGAGGCAAAACGCACTCTCTCCGCATCTGTGCATCCTGTAGTGGTCAATGATACGTCTCCAACGTATCTATAATTTTTGATTGTTCCATGCTATTATATTACCCCTTTATGATGTTTATGGGCTTTATTTTACACATTTATATCATTTTTGGGACTAACCTACTAACCGGAGGCCCTGCCCATATTGCTGTTTTTTTTGCCTATTTCAGTATTTCAAAGAAAAGGAATATCAAACGAAGTCCAACCGGAATGAAACCTTCGGGAGCATGATTTTTGGAACGAACGTGATCCGAAGAGCTTGGAGTGCAAGTCAAGAAGCACCCGAGTCCCCCACGAGATAGGAGGCCGCCCCCCCCCCTGCAGGGTGCGCCCCCTGTCTCGTGGGCCCCTCGGGCGGCCACTAATGTACTTCTTCCTCCAATATATACCTACGTACCCCAAAAACATCCGGGGGCACCACGAAACACAATTTCCACCGCCGTAACCTTCTGTATCCGTGAGATCTCATCTTGGAGCCTTCGCCAGCACTCTGCCGGAGGGGGAATCAACCATGGAGGGCCTCCTTGTCCCTCCGATGAGTTGTGAGTAGTTTACCACAGACCTACGGGTCCATAGTTATTAGCTAGATGGCTTGTTCTCTCTTTTTGGATCTCAATACAATGTTCTCCCCCTCTCTTGTGGAGATCTATTCAATGTAAACTCTTTTTGCGGAGTGTTTGTTGAGATCCGATGAATTGTGGGTTTATGATCAAGTTTATCTATGAATAATATTTGAATCTTCTCTGAATTGTTTTACGTATGATTGAGTTATCTTTGCAAGTCTCTTCGAATTATCAGTTTGGTTTGGCCAACTAGATTGATCTTTCTTGCCATGGAGAAGTGCTTAGCTTTGGGTTCAATCTTGTGGTATCCTTACCCAGTGACAGAAAGGGTTGCAAGGCACGTATTGTATTGTTGCCATCGAGGATAACAAGATGGGGTTTATATCATATTGCATGAGTTTATCCCTCTACATCATGTCATCTTGCTTAATGCGTTACTCTGTTCTTATGAACTTAATACTCTAGATGCAGGCAGGAGTCGGTCGATGTGTGGAGTAATAGTAGTAGATGCAGGCAGGAGTCGGTCTACTTGTTATGGACGTGATGCCTATATACATGATCATTCCTAGATAATCTCATACTATGCCCTTTTCTATCAATTGCTCGACAGTAATTTGTTCACCCACCGTAATACTTATGCTATCTTGAGAGAAGCCACTAGTGAAACCTATGGCCCCCGGGTCTATCTCTTATCATATTTGCTTTCAATCTACTTCTATTTGCATCTTTACTTCTTGCATCTTTATTATAAAATACCAAAAATATATTTATCTTATCATACTATCTTTATTAGATCTCACTTTCGCAAGTGCCGTGAAGGGATTGACAACCCCTTTATTGCCTTGGTTGCGAGTTCTCAGTTTGTTTGTGTAGGTGCGTGGGGCTTTTGAGGAGCCTCCTACTGGATTGATACCTTGGTTCTCAAAACTGAGGGAAATACTTACGCAACACTTGCTGCATCACCCTCTCCTCTTGGAGGAAAACCAACGCAAGCTCAAGATGTAGCAAGAAGGATTTCTGGCGCCGTTGCCGGGGAAGTCTTCGCTCAAGTCAAGACATACCAAGTACCCATCACAAACCCATCTCCCTCGCATTTACATTATTTGCCATTTGCCTCTCGTTTTCCTCTCCCCCACTTCACCCTTGCCATTTTATTCACCCTCTCTTTGCCAATATCCTCCTCTCTTTTTTCGCTTGTCGTTTTTCTGCTTGCTTGTATGCCTGTTTGTCCTTATGGCTTCGCCTAAGGGTCCTGACCACCTTCTTAGAAGGATGGATGAGATTGAATCAAATATTAGAAACTTTATGAATTTGAAATTTGAGCATAATAATTTCTTTAGAAAAGAGCTTAAGGAACAAAAAGGTTTTTGGGGGTTTATGAACAAAGAGCTTGATGATATGAATAAAGAATTTTATGGTGTTAATGCTCACATTACCCGTCTTGAAAATGCTATAGCCAAAATTTCTGATAAGCAAGGCACCTTAGTCAATAAGATGGCCGCTAAACCAGAAGAGTTAGATGAAAATAATGATGAGAATATTAAAGTTATTGATGCAACTACGATTAGATCTTTGTTTTGTAATATGAATTTTGATGATTATGGGACTGATAATGAATCAACTTTGCCTAGAAGGCGTCCCAAGAATTCATAATCTTTAGATCTTGATGCTAAATTTGGTAAAAGTGAGATTGGAGAATCCTCAACTTCTAATAATATTGAACCTTCTATCTCAGATTTCAAGGAATTTGATTATGATAATTGCTCTTTAAAAAGTTGTATTTCCTTGTTGCAATCCGTTGTTAATTCTCCTCATGCTTATAGTCAAAATAAAGCTTTTACCAAACATATCGTTGATGCCTTGATGCAATCTTATGATGAAAAACTTAATTTGGAAGTTTCTATACCTAGAAAACTTAATGATGAGTGGGAACCTACTATAAAGATTAGAATTAAAGATTATGAGTGTTTTGCTTTGTGTGATTTGGGTGCTAATGTTTCCACAATTCTGAAAACTTTATGTGATATTCTAGGTTTCCATGATCTTGATGATTGCTCTTTAAATTTGCACCTTGCGGATTCCACCATTAAAAAACCAATTGGAAGGATCAATGATGTTCTTATTGTTGCAAATAGAAATTTGGTGCCCGTAGATTTTATCGTTCTTGATATAGATTGCAATTTTTCTTGCCCTATTATTCTTGGTAGACCTTTCCTTAGAACGATTGGTGCGATTATTGATATGAAGGAAGGGAATATTAGATTCCAATTTACCTTAAAGAAAGGCATGGAGCACTTTCCAAGAAAGAAAGTCAAATTACCTTATGAATCTATCATGCATGCTACTTATGAATTTAGTGCGAAAGATGGCACTCGTTAGATCTATCTTTGCTTTTTATGCCTAGCTAGGGGCGTTAAACGATAGCGCTAGTTGGGAGGCAACCCAATTTTTCTTTATGTTTTTTTATTTTTGCTCCTACTTAGTAATAAATCTTGCTTCTACCTTCTTTTTAGATGTGTTTTTATCTTTTAATTAGTTTTTGTGCCAAGTAGAACTTATAGGATAACCTACGATGATAGTTGATTTGATTCTGCTGAAAAATAGAAACTTTGCGCGCACGAATATAATTTTGTTAAATCACAGGAACGTGATTTTGCGTTGATTCTTCTTGATTCTGTTCAATAAATAAATTTTCCAGGACTTCCTATTTTGGTAGGATTTTTAGAGTTCCAGAAGTTTGCGTTAGTTACAGATTGCTACAGACTGTTCTGTTTTTGACAGATTCTGTTTTTCGTGTGTTGTTTGCTTATTTCAATGCATCTATGGCTAGTAAATTAGTTTATAAACCATAAGGAAGTTTGAATACAGTAGGTTTAACACCAAAATAAATAAATAATGAGTTCATTGCAGTACCTTATGTGGTGGTTTTGTTTTCTTTCACTAACGGAGCTTATAAGATTTCCTGTTGAGTTTAGTGTTGTGAAGTTTTCAAGTTTTGGGTAAAGCTTCTATGGACTATGGTATAAAGGGTGGCAAGAGCCTAAGCTTGGGGATGCCCAAGGCACCCCAAGATATTCAAGAATAGCCAAAAGCCTAAGCTTGGGGATGCCCCGGGAAGGCATCCCCTCTTTCGTCTTCGTTCATTGATAACTTTACTTGGAGCTATATTTTTATTCGCTACATGATATGTGTTTTGCTTGGAGCATCGTGTATTATATTAGTCTTTGATTTTTAGTTTACCACAATCATCCTTGCTGTACACACCTTTTGGTAGCCTATTTGATTAGAATTTGCTAGAATACTCTATGTGCTTCACTTATATCTTTTGAGCTTGATAATTTTTGCTCTTGTGCTTCACTTATACCTTTTAGAGCACGGTGGTGTCTTAATTTTGAAGAAATTTCTAGTCTCTCATGCTTCACTTATATTATTTTGATAGTCTTTTAGAACAGCATGGTATTTGCTATGGTCATAAAGTTGGTCCTAGAATGATGAGCATCCAAGTTGGGTATAATAAAAACTATCATAGGAAGTGAATTGGATGCTATGATCAATTTGATGCTTGATAATTGTTTTGGGATATGGAGGTAGTGATATTAAAGTCATGCTAGTTGGGTGATTATGAATTTAAAGAATGCTTGTGTTGAAGTTAGCAAGTCCCGTAGCATGCACGTATGGTTAAAGTTGTGTAACAAATTTGAAACATGAAGTGTACCTGGCTTGTGCATCCTTAGGAGTGGCGGTTGGGGACGAGCGATGGCCTTTTCCTACTAATCTATCCCCCTAGGATCATGCGCGTAGTACTTGTTTTTTGATGACTTCTAAATTTCTGCAATAAGTATATTAGTTCTTTTGACTAATGTTGAGTCCATGGATTATACACACTTTTACCTTTCCGCCTTTGCTAGCCTCTTCGGTACCGTGCATTGCCATTTCTCACCTTGAGAGTTGGTGCAAACTTCGCCAGTGCATCCATACCCCGTGATACGATACGCTCCATCACATATAAACCTCCTTATATCTTCCTCAAAACAGCCACCATACCTACCTATTATGGCATTTCCATAGCCATTCCGAGATATATTGCCATGCAACTTTCCACCATTCCGTTCATCATCATGACATACTTTACTTTTGTCATATTGGTATTGCATGATCATGTAGTTGACAACGTATTTGTGGCAAAGACACCATGCATTATTTTTCATACATGTCACTCTTGATTCATTGCACCATCCCGGTACACCGCCGGAGGCATTCATATAGAGTCATATTTTATTCTAGTTTCGAGTTGTAATTCTTATGTAGTAATCAATAGAAGTGTGATGATCATCATTATTAGAACATTTCCCAAAGAAAAAAAGAAGAAAGGCCAAAAAGAAAAAAAAGGAAGGCCCAAAGAAAGAAAAAAGAAAGAAAGAAGAAAAAAATAGGAAAAGAAAAAAATAAAATAAATAAAAAGGGCAATGTTACTATCTTTTTTTCCACACTTGTGCTTCCAAGTAGTACCTTGTTCCTCAGGTAGTGAGTTTCATATATTGTGCTTCAAAGTAGCACCATGTTTTTCATATAGTGAGTCTCATAAGTTGTCTTTTTCATACTAGTGGGAATTTTTCATTATAGAACTTGGCTTGTATATTCCTTCGATGGGCTTCCTCAAATGCCCTAGGTCTTCGTGAGCAAGCAAGTTGGATGCACACCCACTAGTTTTCTTTTGTTGAGAATTCATTTATAGCTCTAGTGCATCCGTTGCATGGCAATCCCTACTCCTCATGTTGAAATCAATTGATGGGCATCTCCATAGCCCGTTGATTATCCTCGTCAATGTGAGACTTTCTCCTTTTTTGTCTTCTCCACACAATCCCCATCATCATATTCTATTCCACCCATAGTGCTATATCCATGGCTCACGCTCATGTATTGCGTGAAGGTTGAAAAAGTTTGAGATTATTTAAGTATGAAACAATTGCTTGACTTGTCATCGGGGGTATAGAAGTTGGGAACATCTTTGTGTGAAAAAAATGAAGGATAGCCTAACTATATGATTTTGTAGGGATGAACTTTCTTTTGCCATGCTATTTTGAGAAGACATGATTACTTTGATTAGTATGCTTGAAGTGTTACTATTTCTTTTATCAATATGAACATTTATTTTGTATTCATTTGGATCTGAACATTCATGCCACAATAAAGAAAATTACATTATGAATTATGCTAGGTAGCATTCCACATCAAAAATTCTCTTTTTATCATTTACCTACTCGAGGACGAGTAGGAACTAAGCTTGGGGATGCTTGATACGTCTCCAACGTATCTATAATTTTTTATTGTTCCATGCTATTATATTACCCCTTTTTGATGTTTATGGGCTTTATTTTACACATTTATATCATTTTTGGGACTAACCTACTAACCGGAGGCCCGGCCCATATTGCTGGGTTTTTTTGCCTATTTCAGTATTTCGAAGAAAAGGAATATCAAACGGAGTCCAAACGGAATGAAACCTTCGGGAGCATGATTTTTGGAACGAACGTTATCCGAAGAGCTTGGAGTGCAAGTCAAGAAGCACCCGAGGCCCCCACGAGATAGGAGGCCGCCCCCCTCTGTAGGGCACGCCCCCTGTCTCGTGGGCCCCTCGAGCGGCCACCGACGTACTTTTTCCTCCTATATATACCTATGTACCCCGAAAACATCCAGGGGCACCACGAAACACAATTTCCACCGCCGTAACCTTCTGTATCCGCGAGATCTCATCTTGGAGCCTTCGCCGGCAATCTGCCGGAGGGGGAATCAACCACGGAGGGCCTCTACATCAACATCCTTGCCCCTCCGATGAGTTGTGCGTAGTTTACCACAGACCTACGGGTCCATAGTTATTAGCTAGATGGCTTCTTCTCTCTTTTTGGATCTCAATACAATGTTCTCCCCCTCTCTTGTGGAGATCTATTTGATGTAAACTCTTTTTGCGGTGTGTTTGTCGAGATCCGATGAATTGTGGGTTTATGATCAAGTTTATCTATGAATAATATTTGAATCTTCTCTGAATTCCTTTATATATGATTGAGTTACCTTTGCAAGTCTCTTCGAATTATCAGTTTGGTTTGGCCTACTAGATTGTTCTTTCTTGCCATGGGAGAAGTGCTTAGCTTTGGGTTCAATCTTGCGGTGTCCTTACCCAGTGACAGAAAGGGTTGCAAGGCACGTATTGTATTGTTGCCATCGAGGATAACAAGATGGGGTTTATATCATATTGCATGAGTTTATCCCTCTACATCATGTCATCTTGCTTAATGCGTTACTCTGTTCTTATGAACTTAATACTCTAGATGCAGGCAGGAGTCGGTCGATGTGTGGAGTAATAGTAGTAGATGCAGGCAGGAGTCGGTCAACTTGTTATGGACGTGATGCCTATATACATGATCATGCCTAGATAATCTCATACTATGCGCTTTTCTATCAATTGCTCGACAGTAATTTGTTCACCCATCGTAATACTTATGCTATCTTGAGAGAAGCCATTAGTGAAACCTATGGCCCCCGGGTCTATCTCTTATCATATTTGCTTTCATTCTACTTTTATTTGCATCTTTACTTTTTGCATCTTTATTATAAAGAGTTAATTATCCTTTTGCCCTTAGTGGTGTCCATCTGCTCAGTTTTGCCCTCAGATGCAAATTGTGCTCAGTTTTGCCCCTAGTCCATGCGCACCGACTCGTTCTGTGAACTTTGGCGTCTCCGTTAGGTCAACGTTTTGACTCGGCCCTTACAGGTGGGACCAGGCGGCAGAGGCGGCCAATTTTATTCAGTCCGTTGCACGCGTGGCTTGCGGGATCCAGCAGAGAGCCGTTGACCTTAGAGCCGTTGCGGGTGTGCTATATTAGCGGGCGACAGCGGCGGTGACCACGGCGACAGAGAGCACGGCGCTGACCACGGCGAGAGAGCGAGAGCATGACGGTGGTGGGAAGCTAGCTGTGGAGGGCACGGCGGTGGGAAGCTAGCTGTGGAGGGCGCAGCAGCGTTGAGATCCCGTTCGGCTCCGAGCTCCATGTCTTCCGCAAGCTCCCGCACCACCTCGTGGATGCAGAGACGGGCGCGTGTGGAGATGCCTGTCTTCGTCTGTCCGCGGTGCTGGGCGAGTGTTGATCGGAGGGTTTCTCACACACCGAGGAACCACAATCGTCCGTTCTATGTGTGCAGCGAGAATGGGGTAAGAATCGGGGCAATTGCACCATTTTTGTGGTCGGGATCTTTGAGCAATCGGTTGATCTGTTCCGTGTTCATGCAGGTGACATGCTTCTTTCTTTGGGTCGATGCTCTGGCCAAGACTCTGATAAATGAACTGCAAGAAGAGCATGGCGAATGGTTGCGCATGCTACCCCAAACCGCAGTGGCCGCAGCACGAGCTCAGGAAGAAGAGATGGAGGGCGAAGCACGCACTGACAGAGAGCTAGCTGTTGAGCTTAGGATGTTGAAGAAGAAGGTTAGGATGCTTGAATATCAAGCACTACCAATACCCATTTGCAAATACTTTTGGGCATTTGTAGGTATGGTAATCGCACTGGTTGTAATGTTGAAAATGTATGGAAAGGCATGAATTATGGAGGAATTTGTAATCTTGAAATTGTATGAGAAATTCACCTAGTTTAAATGTTGGTCAAATTTGTTTAAATGTTGAAAAAAAAGAGAAGAAGTGACCAACATTTAAATATGTTGAAAAAATGGAGAAGAAATGAAGAATTCAGAAACTTTTGATCAATGAAATGCAGCTAATGAATTATTCCAGAGCCAAACAATTAAGGTTAGAAATTTTTTGGAGCTATTAAATATTTAATAGCAATTTAAGTAATCCAATTCAAATACACCGTGATTTAAATCAAAGACCAAAATGTCATGGAAAATGTTCCTCGGCTCTGGTAGATGTTTACACCTAGTGCCAAAATAAATGAACATTTTTAAGGGCATTACATTGAGTAGAAACTAATTTGTCTAAAAAAATGAAGGGTGGAAAATGCAAAAAAAATATTGGTGCGGCTGGGGACTCGAACCCAAGACCGCTTGGGTATGTGGAGTTTAGGCCTGCGCTGGTAACCGCTAGGACAGATGGCAAGAGTTTGACATGGGAAGGGAAGCAATGTATACATAGTGAGACTTTGAAATTTGTCAAAAAAATGAAGGGTGGAAAAATGCACACAAAATTGGTGCGGCTGGGGACTCGAACCCAAGACGCGTGGGTTTGTGGTGTTTAGGGCTGCGCTGGTAACCAGCTAGGACAGATGGCAAGAGTTTGACATGGGTAGGGAAGAAACGTATACATAGTGAGACTGTGAAATTTGTCAAAAAAAATGTGAGACCGTGAAAACGTATGTTTGCACTACCATGTGGTTTTGGTTAGAGTGGCACTTGGTTTAGTGTTAGAGTGGCACTTGGTTTAGTGTTAGAGTGGCACTTGGTTTAGGATTTAAACGGAATAAATTTGCATGTTAGTTCATGACTTTTTTTTTGAATAAAACGGAGGGCTTCTCACCCCCCTCTTTTGGATGACAACCACAAGTTCTCGAGCTTCATGACTTGGTTTAGGGAAGAAATTATATGCTTGGGCACGGACATTTTTTAACACACATAATAAACCCTAATAAATAACTTAGATAAGATGCAACACAAGTACCATTACAATAATATAAGTTCACAGACAGTTCACGGACACATGACGAAACATGACACGACACGACATATAAAAAACGAAACAATCTTCATCTTGATCTCCTCCTTCCAATTTGGCCGCGCGCGCCCCTTCAACACCATCTTCATCTTCACACCTCCTCCTCGTCGTCGTAGGGAAGGGAGTGCATCCCGGCTGGAGTGGGGAAGATGTTCTCGTAGTTGGTGTAGATGTTGTAGACGATGAAGAAGATGGCCTCGCAGCCGCACCAAAAGACTTGGCCGAGGAGCTCGCGCGCGTCAAACGGGTTGGTGAAGGTGACCGTGAGCAGTAGGAGGATGTCGCCGCGGTCACGAACCTCATTGAGGGTGAACATCCTCGGCGAGCCCCGTGGGAGGTGGGCATAGCCGGCTCTGAGGAAGGCGCGGGTGAGTTCGACGGAACCCCTCCACCTTGAAAAAGCCCACACGCGGAGCTCCCTCTCCATGAGCACGCCCGGTGGGTAGCGCCGCTCCGGCACAACAGGCGGACGGCTGAAGGTCGGCCCGTTGAACTACATGGTCTCGCTTGGGGAGGGCTCGGTCGATTGGGTGTTTGAAGTTGGAGAGAATGGATCGGATCTGGCTTATGGGTGGGAGAGGAAGATAGGCACCCCATTTATAGGACTGTGGGTGGGAGAGGAAGAGAGAAAGGGTGAGAACGGTGCGTGTGTGAACCCGAACGCGTGTGTGTATCCGTTACGCTTTGCACTCTTAAAGTTTTGCACAAAAACGATGCATGCATGGGGCGCATGCGTGCATTTGAATCACTGCATAGCTCTTTGACCGGATGGTGCATCTGACTCGTTGAACCACCTAGCTGGCCTCGCTAGCCTAGCGCGCCTAGCACGCCTCGCTCGCATGCATGCACGTCGTAGCCTCCCGCGCATGCAAACCCACGTCGCAGCCTATGCACGTCGCCGCCTCCGTTGCATGCATGTAAGGCCTGGAAAGGCTGAGACGGGCTATTTACTGCGGTCTCAGGCCCAGACAACGAGACGGCCCAACAGTCCATCCAGCACGCCCGATATTTGTTTAAAAAAAGAATCTCCCAGCCAATCAGATTGCATCTCGCGGATCGCCCCCCTCCTCCCCACAGATTCCTTCTAGAAGGGTTTGATCGACGGCCCTTGTTCAGCGCTAGGGTTAGATGAACGGTCCTGGTTCAGCGCTAGGGTTAGCGGGGTTTGGGAGGGGTTTGGAGCAGTCAAAGCTATGTTTGACCAGATTTCAAATGAGCATAATAAATTAAATAGAAATCAGAAAAATAAAACACCAGCGCACATAGTCTTCTTAGGTCATATACTAACGATTTAAGTTGATAAACAAGGTTTACATACATTTAAACGATAAGTTCATGTGTATTTGTATGATATCTCGAGTATCTCAAACTCTTTTGTATGAAGTGAAGAAAAGTGTTTTGGGGAAATAAACATGAAAATTTCAAAAAACCCACCACAGATTCATTTTAGAGTGACTAAGAAGAATCCAGGCTTAGTTTTTCATTTTGATGTTTTACACTTATTTAAATCTTGGTCAAAGTTAAGTTTGACCAGAATTCAAATGAGCGAAACAAATTTAAAAAAAATCAAAAAATGGAAAACCAGCGCACATAGTCCGTATATATAGAATATATGTTTAGGAAAGTTATTTGGCTGATTTAGACAAGGTCGAAAAAACCCTTGCTTAGAGATGAGGCCGTTTACCCTACCTTTGGACCCTCATTTTAGCACATTTTTCATGAAAAGTTCAAAAACCTCACCACAGCTTCATTTTGGATTGACTAAGAAGGATCCAGGCTTAGTTCTTCATTTTGATGTTTTAGACTTGTTTAAATCGTGGTCAAAGTTAGGTTTGACCAGAATTCAAATGAGCAAAACATATTAAAAAAAATCAAAAAATAACCATGTGCTCATTCAAACATCATCCAACAGATTTAACCATCATGTCAAAGATAGTTCTAACATCATCCAACAGAAATACAACATTATTCATAATGTTTCATAATTATTCACATATAGCGTTCGGGCTTCTGTCTGTTCCTTGAGCTTCTTGCCATCACTTTGCTCCTCGTGCACCTTATGCTCATTGCTTTTTCTCTTCTCCTCTTGGTTGTCGGTACCTTGTGCATCTTCTTCAAACCTATCATAGAGCTGTGCAAAGCATAAAGGGTAATGATATCATGTCAAGTGACCCATAAATGTACAGTAGTATTTGACCCTTGCAAGATTTACATACCTAGCAGAACTCACAACAACAGAAGGTTGGTCACCATTTAGAGCCTCACTGGGATCATCATTTGGAGCCTCACTTGGATCACCAAGATCATCATTTGGAGCCTCACTTGGATCACTAAGATCATCATTTGGAGCCTCACTTGGATCACCATGATCATCATTTGGAGCCTCACTTGGATCACCATGATCACTATTTGGAGCCTCACTTGGATCATCGTCAAAATCATGCGGCTGTTGACCATCATCATTTCGAACCTCGTCAAAATCCTCATCTGATGCAACCGGCTGTTGTCCATCATTTTCATCGAAGCCTTCATCGAAACTCTCTCCGAACGCTGGATCTACTGTGTTATCACAATACTTACCGAAATGACCAGACCCACCACATCTTGTGCACTTATGCTTCCTCGCTCCAAGTCCAGCTCCTTCGCTGCGAGGTCTGATTCGACTCTTCCTTGGTCTACCTGCTGCTCTTTTCAGAACTGGAGCGCAAAGCTTGAATCCAGGGTCCACCATGTCCCATTGTTGTTTTCCCTCCATAGCAGGCAAGGCATAAGCATATGTGGCTTTGAACCTTGCAACAGAGTAGTAATCATGCACATACTGCTGAATGTTCCCTGCTGGACAAGGGAAAGAAGTGATGAAAAACAAGGCATGAATGCATGGTAACCCAGTTATCTGCCATTTCCTACAACTGCAAGTTCTAGCTTCTAAATCCACCGGATATCTCCATTCCCTCTTCTCTTTATCCAAATATGATATCTCTGCTGTGGTACCCGAGCAAAGAGTCATGTTCATTTCCAAGCCTGTTGTTTTCTGCATCAGCTCATTCATCACGGCAGGGATGATAATGTGGCCCATGAATTTTGCCTCGGCTATTCCTGCATGATAATGAAATTTCTGCATGTATTCTATCCTTATCCTGTCTAGCAAATCCACCACATAATGACCCTTTAGTTTCCGGATCGTTGAGTTGAAAGACTCTGCTAGATTATTGTGCACATAGTCAACTTTGCTCAGTTCACTGAATTGGCTTCTGGCCCATAACTTGGAGTGGTGTGTTTCCAAGTATTCTTTCACTTTGGGATTCATGTATTACTGCCTCAAGTGGTAGTTGTGCTTCTTCACACTGCAAGTCAAAGATGCTGGCCACAAATTGTCGGTATACACCTTTCCTTTGAATTTCTTCATGAAATTTGCAGCAAGGTGACGCATGCATTCCCTATGCTCTACTCCAGGGAACACATTGTCCACGGCCACTTCTAAACCTTTGCAGGCATCTATATGAATGACCAACCAATTGGGATGTGCAATAGCCCGGCGCAGATTAGGCAAAAACCAAGTCCAGCTCTCCTCAGACTCTGTCTCCAGCACACCGTAGGCAATTGGAAATACAAAACTGTGTGCATCAACTGCACAAGCAGCTACTAACTGTCCTTTAAACCTCCCTGTGAGAAAAGTGGCATCAATAGCCAAATAAGGCCTGCAACCTGCCAAAAAACCCCGACGACAAGCCTCAAAGCAGACAAAAACCCTCCTAAAGCATTCCTTGGTCTTTGTCACTCCCCTGAATCTGTACTCCACGGTGTGGTGATCAATATCTACAATACTCCCTGGGCTTGTCCTCTCCACTTCACCTTTGAATGAATACAACAATTGAAAACTTTCCTGCCAGTTACCATACATAGAATCCATAGCCTGTTGTTTACCATTGAACAACCTCATGTATGGTAAATCTATCTTGAATTTACCTTTGATGTTCTTCTGCAATTCCTTTGGACCCACTTGCTAGTTTTCTTTCACCAACTTCTTTACTTCTTCTTCCACCCATCTTGACTTGGCTCTACTGATTGTATCCTTCCTAAGGGTTGATTCCTGGCATGTGTGCTTAAAAGGGTTCACTTTGACCTGAACATTAGTGCTATTTCGCATTTTAAATGCGAGCAGCCTCCATGGACAACCCTTAGTCGGACAGTGCACTCTGTAACGTACTTGATCGCTCTTGTCAACTTTGAAAGTACGTTCTACCTTGATGTAGTATGTCACAACTGCATTTCTACACTCATTCATGGATGCAAAAACTGTACCTTCTTCCAAATTAGGGTTCAAAGGGTCCCATTAAACAGCTGCAAGGTCTTCGTCCTCACCCACCGCGTCATCATCCACACGGACTGCATTGCGAGCCTCATCTTGGTTATCAGCCCGAGGTGCCCGTCGTAAATTCCGAATAACATCAGAATATAGCTTCTCTTCATCAACCCCAGAATTGTAGTCATCATGCTCCACTTCAAGGGGGACCCTACTGCTGTTGCCCACACTTGTCGAGCCACCACGTCGCCGTGCACCAACTAGACTGTTCTGGCTAGAGATGCCATTACGACGACTTGGTTCTCCCCGAGATGTTGCCCCCGTCATCCTAGGTCCATATGCCTGCTCAAGCACATCAACTTGCAGCCTCACATGAAAAATTATCTTTCTCTTTATGCCTAACAAACATGGTAGCTAGCTCTTCATCATTACTAATTGTCACCCATTTCTTTTCCCCATCATAGTATTTGTATACCACTTCATCAAGCAAACCCCAAGGATATTGGCTACAAATTACCTCCCCAAATTGTCTGAAACTCCAATTACTAGCCATTGGCAACCGATAATCAAAACCTCCTTGGTATTTCTTCTGATCCTTTGCATCGAACGTGTACTGGTCCCTTCTAATGTGCATCAAGAAAGCAAACCACAACTCCATCCTAACCGGCGAAAAACAGAGACGCAATTAGCACACTAATTGGGCAAACCTACTCGAATCGAGTGTTCAAATGCACAACTAAGCTCAATCTAAACATGAGGCAAGACTTACCCCTCGGGAACCCAGTCGTGGACGCGGCGGATCTCCGGCCCGATGCCTGCCTCGCCAGATACTCCGGGGTCGCCGCTGCTCTCCATTTCGGCCAAGGGTTCTTCCTCCTAGTTCAAATAGCTCCAGCAGCCCCCCACCTTTGAGCGCTCCGGCCGGGCGCACGGAAGGAGGCTGCGTCGCGGGTCGAGCAGGTGGCGGGCGCCCCACCCGTGGCGTCGCAGGAAGGTGGCGGGCATCGCAGGCAGCTGCGCAGAGAGGTAGCGGTGGAGTAGGCGTGCAGCTAGTGGCGGGGCAGGTCCTGGCCGCGGCGCAAGTGCCGGCGGTGGCGCAGGTCAGCCGGCCGGCGGGGAAGCGGATGGGCAGACTGAGCTACGAATGATTTGGGGATTTAGTTGCACGGGCCTACATGTCAGCTCCAGACCCACGTCCACGCGGTCCCACGTGTAAGCTCTGGACCCACGTCCACGCGGTCCCACGTGTAAGCTCCGGACGCACAACTTAACGCTGGCGGACGGAATGGACTCAAATATGGCCGTTTGGCCTCGTCATATTAGCTATGCATGGACTAGGGGCAAAACTGAGCACAATTTGCATCTGAGGGCAAAACTGAGCATAGAGACACCACTGAGGGCAAAAGGATAATTAACCCTATTATAAAATACCAAAAATATATTTATCTTATCATACTATATTTATTAGATCCCACTTTAGCAAGTGGCCGTGAAGGGATTGACAACCCCTTTATTGCGTTGGTTGCGAGTTCTCAGTTTGTTTGTGTAGGTGCGTGCGACTTTTGAGGAACCTCCTACTGGATTGATACCTTGGTTCTCAAAACTGAGGTAATACTTACGCTATACTTGCTGCATCACCCTCTCCTCTTCGAGGAAAACCAACACAAGCTCAAGACGTAGAAGTCAACTCCCTTCCAATCTTGCGGAGCCAATCATCTGCAACTACCGGCTCGATGCTACTAGAGAACACCAGCGGATTCAGCCTTAAGAAACGGGCTAAGTGATCAACCAGTCGTGGTGGTGGTGGGTTGTTGTTGTTGTTCCCCTGATTCTTATTCTAGACTAGTATCTGCATCAATGCATTCTGCTGCTGGATCAACTGAGTGAGCTCCGCGGGAAAGCAAATCTATTGTCACGTCTCGGAGGCATCTGAGGTTTTAGAAAAGATGAGAAAATAGAATAGAATGAGGTCTAGATGGAAAACACTACTCATATGCACATGAGACAAACACAAACATATCACTTCAATCAATTAAAACAAGGGCATACAATCGGTCTAACTATCATTACAAAAGTGCTCGGACTATACTATATACATGGGGGAATTCTACTACTGATATGGTGGTCGACTAGAAAAATTGATCGGTGGAAGACTCCCTGATATCTGCTCCAGCTTTATCAACATAGTCATCATCGCTGTCGTCGGGGTCCGAGTCGGTGTCATCGATGATGATGTAGTTCTCCGGGCAAGTGGAATCATTGTCTTCTCCTCCTGGTGCGGGGTCTCCCATGAATACTCCTAGCTTCTTGATTATATCGTCATTCTTCTCCATGAGTATCGTCATTTCCTACTCATATCCATCGCAAGTAGACTTGAGTTCTTCCTCCAACTCTGTGACTCTGGTCATTGCCTTCTTCAGATCTATCATGCCTGCGCACATCTGGTTCTCCTAGCAACAGATGTGCTGGTTTAACTCCTGGATGAAAGCTGCAATAGATCTATCCTTCCTGGTGCTGATCATTTCCCATTGCTCATCTTGGCGCCCATAAATCTAGTAGATAGTATCCTTGATATCCTTATGGTAAATTTCTCCAAAGCGTCCCATAGTAATGTGGGCTGCCATACTCTTTCCTAGACTCCAGGTTGGTGCGTCAAAGTAAAACTCTATGGGCTCAGTGACTGGCATGAACGTCCTTCCTGGAACTTTAACTCGAATCATCCAACGGTCCTCTTCAGGTAAAGTGGCGATGTTGGTTCCGGTGAAGCTTGGTATTCCGATATTCAGGTATCTAGTGACTTCCTTCAAGTGGTGTCCAAAAGGTGTATCTTCATCCGGTTGTGTGAACTTTATCCTTGCATCCACCATCCTAAAGAGTAGAAAAGGGAGAGGAGTCGAAAATGAGAAGAGAGTATTGATCGAGGGCTTTAGCTTAGTGGTCATGTCCTACAGTCATCGTGTGCTCTGATACCATCTTGTAGCGACCAGATCTCAGACAGTCTGACCTCTGTGCATCAGTGTCATCCCTAGATCGGTAATGCTGACATGCACAGTACTTGAGGATTTATAACAGAGTAGCAATCACACACTTATTACATCGAATGTCTCAAAAGAGAACTTATTACAATAATATGGATTAAGGCCATCTCAAATCGATAACAGCGGAAGGTTTGGAAGATAAAGTGAGTCCAACAACTCCAACGGCATCACTAAGTGAAAGACAACGACCTATGGCACCTTACTCGTCATCTGAAAAGTCTGCAACATGCACGTTGCAGCCCGAAACGGGTCAGCACATGGAATATGCTGGCAATGTAACACAAGAGAGTAATGAACATAATAAATGCTATCACTACATGCATATATGGCTGGTGGAAAGCTCTATGGTTCCAGCTTTCCATAAAGCCAATTTTTTCCTACAACAAAGGAATAAATTTTATTTAACTATCATGGTGGTTGTTAAACATTGAGAAGGTACCTCCAACTCAATCCCAATTAAACATCATCATTAACCCAATCAGATTATATTTAGAGTAACGAGATCCACATGATAATCCAAGAACTAGATAATCAAAACGTCCATAACCGGGGACACGGCTAACCATGATTAATTTGTACACTCTGTAGAGGTTTGAGCACTTTTCCCCACAAGACTCGAATACATCCATGGTCGGAGAAACGAGACACGGTCTTTCTGAAAAAATTACTCTTTACTCCGGGTGGACAGTTACACCTACTTTCCCCTACATCTGCTAGCCCACCACTGAAAGAGGTCTTGCAACGTACTCAACTATGCTAGAGCCCATAATAGCTTGTGGCTGCACACGGAAGTTTCTAGCATGAATACCTTATGATCCCTTTCAGCCTGGGTGGCGGACCATATGATGATCACACGGGTACTCTGGGATATCCTTGGAAAACACTGGATTCTCCAGGTGCCCTGACAACCACTGGGTACTCCAGGGTTCCTTCAAGCAATCCACCCAGATGTGTATTAAAGTAGCCACCTTAAATTAACCATTAAGTAACAACACTCACATCTGTCATGAATCACTCGAACCAAACCACGTCTACGAGCATAGCATAGCAATATAAGCATAACGTAGAAGTAACTCCCAAGGTTTGATAATAAACAGGACAATAGGTACTACCTCATCTACTTCCCAAAACCCACATGTTAATCAGATCCTAACCATGCAATTGTTTGAGGGTTGATCTAATGCAATAAAACTGGGTAGTAAAGAGGTATGATCAAAGTGTTACTTGCCTTGCTGATGATCCGCGAAACCTAGAGACTCGTAGTAGCACGCTTCGCACTCTGGGTACTCTATCGCAAACAAACAAGCATACAATAAGCACTCAACTAGAAGCACGGGTAAAACTCAATAAGAGATCTAACCAGAAAGTTCAACTTAAGAACTCGGGTTTGCAAAAAGAATCAAATCAAACGAAGCAACGAAACTCAATCTGCGAAAGAAACAAGCTCCATTTACTAATCTCGACTTAAGTCAAATTTTACAGTACCAAAATCTTGTTCAAGTTGGTTAAACAGAAAGAGGCCTTCGAGACGAAACTCTAGGCGCTTGAATCGCCTTATTTCAATAAACGAGCGAAAACAAAAACTAAAACGAAAATCAGGGCAAATATCGCGATAAAAAATAATCGCGGAAAAACCCTGGAAAAAGAAAACTAACAAACAGGCTAACGAACGAACGTTCGCTGTCTGTGGCTCACGAGTGAAAACCGTTCGTTAAAACGAACGAAAGAACGGGCGTTCGCTAAATAACTAAACCGGGAAAAAAAACAATCTTAAAAAATAACCGCGGGTTCTAAAATACCGAACGGTTTTCTAATGAAAACCGGAGGCGGAGGCGAACTACCTCGGCGAGGTCCGGCGAGGTCGGCAGCGACTCCGGCGGGGTGGATGGCGTCAGCGGCGAGGGGATCTGGCGGCGGCTCCGGGGCGGCGGTGGCGCTGCGGGGAGGCGAGGCGACGCGGCGGCGGCGCAAGACGGCGACGGCGGGGCGGTTCGTGCGGCGGCGGCGCTAGGGTTTCCGGGGGCGGACAGCTGGGCTGGCGGGGTCCCAGGCAGGCCTTTTTAAGAGGGCCGGCCGGAGGAGTCCGGGTCGGGTACGGCCCGGCTAAGTCGGTTGGCGTTTTTTAAAAAAAAACTAAGCGCAGAAAAACAAATAAAAGAAATACTAAACGGACTCCAAAAATCCTGAAATAAATTTTCCCCATCCTCTAAAAATATAGCGGACAAAGTGAACATTTATTTGGGCCTATAATACAATTTTGAAAAACGCACTTTTTTTCTAATTCAAATAAAATAGCAATAAAACTCCAAAAAAATTCTTATTCGATTTTAATATTTAATGTCCAATATTTCTTTATTTTGGGGAAGTCATTTTATCCCCTCTCTTTTATTGTAATAAAAGAAATATTCGAAGAGAATATAATTAAAATCAAACGATCCTCTTTTCAAAATTTGAGAGAAGTCAAATATGAAAATAACGAAATCCCCAAGTCTCTCCGTGGGTCCTTGAGTTGCGTAGAATTTCTAGGATCAAGCCAAAATGCAATAAAATATGATATGCAATGATGATCTAATGTATAACATTCCAAATTGAAAATTTGGGATGTTACATGTGCGAGTTAATTCCATGTGCAGTAAATTGGAATGAATTTTCAGACATCGACAACTCAAGACCCTCGTGAGGGGCCAATTCTCGTGAGGCGGACGACACCAAGACCTCCAAAGGGAGCAGTTTCTGCAGGCCGGCTCCCCGAGGAGCGGAGATTTCTATGCAAGGCTCACCTCGCGAGGTTCGGGCGACGTGAGCCATGACGACCAAGGGTAGGCGGGCGCCAGCGGGCGCAGTGTGCCAGTTTCCTCTTTGGTTCAAAGGAGGCGAGCATAGGCACGGAGTCTCGAGGAAGTGGCCAAAGGTTTCCCTTCTCGTGCAACAAGACCAAGACCGCAAGGACGGCAGGACGAAGGTCATCACCAAGCCCACCATGGCATCACGACCAGAGGCTTTTGTAGGAGAAGACCACTTTCATCATGATAAGATGTACTAGTTGTCTCCCTTCAAATTTGGCCGTTGTGGGATCCCTTCCCGCCTTCATTTGGGAAGAGGACCAAGGCCACTAGAAATAGGACCTAGCCACCACCGTAGCAAGGGGACGAACACAAGGAGAGATAGAGGGGTCGATCGAATCCATTCCACACTCACCAACTCACTCAAGCTCAAGAACACACCTCCTAAGGTTGTTCTCCACTGTACTAGTTCATCCTCAGCCCTTCGAGGCCAATCCACCACAAAGCAGGAGTAGGTTTTACACCGCAAGGTGGCCCGAACATGGGTAACCTATTGTGTCCCTTTTCCTTTGGGTCCGTTGAGCTAGGCTGTGAGATTGGCGAGTAGGAAGACTTGGGAGGTTGAGTTCCTCGCACGCACCCCAGAGTTTGAATCTCTCAAGGGTTTGCGGAACCCAAAATCTGACATTTGGCGCGCCGGGTAGGGGTGCGTTGAAGATTCGCCGCCCATTTCGATGCGCTCTATTGTCAGCTCTCATGGCGGATGCTCCTCCATCGACTGGATCGACGCGCACCTTTAGAGAAGCCATGGGCCTTCGGGCTTTCACCCCCGCCCTACAGCAGGTGAAGTGGACACCCAAGTTCAAGACGATGTTGCCGCCCCGCTCCGATGGTGCGGCAGATCCGGCAGGCTTCCTCCAAGCATACGAGGAGGCAGTTTAGGCGGCCGGCGGCGATGACAAGGCCATGGCAAACTATCTCCCCATGGACCTCGTGGGCGTGTCACGCGCCTGGCTGCTCAGCTTGCTAGGATCTTCGGTGGCCTCCTGGGAAGAGCTGTGCAGCCTCTTCATCGCGCTCTTCACGGCGCCGGTGCCCCACGCTGTTGCAGCCCTCCTCGATGGTTCACAGGCGCCGCTCTTGGACCGCCACGTCAAGAAGTTCTTCCGCCAAGTGGGTGCCACCCACATGCAACAGGGGACTCCCCCGGGCTGGGCGGCGCCCAAGGCCGACCTCACCTTCGACTCAAGGGATCACCCCGATACCACCACGGGCGCAGGCGCGCTCCCGATGCTCTGCCACCCCACCATCTGCAACGTGGCAGTCACCAAGATCCTCATTGATGGTTGAGCCAGCCTCAATGTGCTCTCTATGGAGGCATTCGGCTTGCTTCACGTGCCCCATGGCCGGCTCTTCCACCAAGCCTTTCTCGGGAGTCATTGACGGCTCCACTAGCCCCCTGGGGCAGATCCGCCTCCCCATCACCTTCGGCACCCGTGACAACTACCGCACCGAGCTCATCGACTTCGGCATCACTTGATTTGGTCTCCCGTACAACACCATTCTCGGGTACCCAGCCCTGGCCAAGTTCATGGCCGTAACTCATCCAGCCTACGACCTCATGAAAATGTCGAGAAGCACCGGCGTCCTCATGGTGGCAGGGGACACTTAGGACGTGCTGCTGGCCCTCAAGCCTGCCTTCAGATCTGCGGCGGCTGCACAGTCAAGTGAGAAAGGAGCCCAGAGGCTCCGGGGGCTGCACCAGCAAAGAAGAAATAGTTGTTCTCCCAAGATCGCGCCGAGATGAAGCAGGTACCAGTTGATAAAGACGGAGCATCAGGTGCCACCTTCACCATAGGTGTCGGCCTCCCTCCGGACCAAGAAAGGGCGTTGGTCAGCTTCTTGCGCACCAACATGGAAGTGTTCGCATGGGAGCCCTAGGACCTAGTTGGAATCTCGAGGGGAATAATCGAGCATCACCTGAGGGTGTGCCCTAACGTGCGCCCGATGAAGCAGTAGGCGCAACGGCAGTCCACAAAGAAGCAGTCGTTCATCGTCCAAGAGAACCGCAAGCTGCAGGATGTTGGTGTCATTCGGGAGGTGCAGTACCCGGAGTGGCTGGCGAACCCAGTTATTATCCTAGAGAAGGGCGGGAAGGAGCGCATATGCATCGATTTCACCAACCTCAACAAGGCTTGCCCTCAAGACCCCTTCCCGCTCCCGTGCATCGACTAGATCGTCGACTCCTATACCGAGTGCGATCTACTCTGCTTTTTGGACGCCTTCTCGAGCTATCACTAATTCAAGATGGTTGGGGAAGATGTGGAGAAGACGACATTCCTGACCACGTGCGGGGTGTACTGCTACACCTGCATGTCATTCGGGCCGCGTAATGCTGGAGCAACCTTTCAGCGGCTGATGCACATCGTTCTAGGCTAACAACTCGGGAGGAACGCTGAGGCTTACATAGATGATATAGTGGTGAAGTCACGGGAGGCAAGGACCCTCATCAGGGACCTGGAAGAAACATTTGCCAGTCTGCGCAAGGTGGACCTGCGGCTCAACCCAGAGAAGTGCGTGTTTGGCATCCCCTCCGGCAAGCTGCTGGGTTTCCTCGTGTCGCACAGGGGGATCGAGGCCAACCCGGAGAAAGTCAAGGCCATAGAAGATATGAGCCCGCCACAAACCCTCAAGGAGATGGGGAAGCTGGGAGGCTGTGTGACCTCGCTAGGGCGCTTCATTTCCAAGTTGGGGGAGCGCGCCCTCCCGTTCTTCCAGCTGATGAAAAGGAAGGGGTCGTTCAAGTGGACCCCTGAATCTGATGTGGCCTTCCACTACAAAAAAATACACTTCTGTGATGATACATGTTTGTCACTATAGGTCGCGTTTTTTGTCACGCATGTACATCCATGACGATTTTATGACAGAATCAAGATAGTCATACATGTGCTGTCGTAGAAGTGTTCCATGACATTACCAAAATTATAATCACGGAAGTGTCCAATTCCATGACGATAAATCGCGCGTCACAGAAGTGCTTTCGTCAAGGGTGACCGACACGTGGCATCCACCGTAACGGAACGCCGTTAAGCTATCGGGTCGGGTTTTGGATCCGATAACCCGTTAACATCCCCGACCAATGGGGATTTTCCACGTGTAAAATCATCATTGGCTGGAGGAAACACGTGTCAGCTCGTTACTGGGTCAGATAGGCGCCTATGATATGTCGACACGTGCCACGGCCCACCACTGGCCCATTTAGCTTACAAAGTCGGCCTGTTTGACTTGGTCCAAAGTTAACGAGTTGGCCCATGAAAAGCCTATTAACAGTCTTTTTGCAAATAGCCCATTTTACGGCCCGTTAACTCAAGGCCCGTTAGGTGTCGGTGTCAAAACCAGCGGATCTCGGGTAGGGGGTCCCGATCTGTGTGTCAAGGCTCATGGTAACAGGAAGCGAGGGACACAGATGTTTACCTAGGTTCGGGCCCTCTCGATGGAGGTAAAACCCTACTTCCTGCTTGATTAATATTGATGATATGGGTAGTACAAGAGTAGATCTACCACGAGATCGTAGAGGCTAAACCCTAAGAGCTACCCTATGATGGTATGATTATAATTGTGATCGGCCTTTTAAGGACCAACCTCTCCGGTTTATATAGACACCGGAGAGGGCTAGGGTTTACATGGAGTCGGTTACAAGAAAGGAAACACAATATCCGGATCGCCAAGCTTGCCTTCCACGCCAAGGAGAGTCCCATCCGGACACGGGCCGAAGTCTTGACTCTTGTATCTTCATGCTTTAATAGTCCGGACGTTGTACACAGTCCGGCTGTCCGGATACCCCCTAATCCATGACTCCCTCAGTAGCCCCTGAACCAGGCTTCAATGACGATGAGTCCGGCGCAGTATTGTCTTCGGCATTGCAAGGCGGGTTCCTCCTCCGAATACTCCAAAGTGATCACCGAACACTTAGACCGTGTTCGGATCTGCGAGATGATCTTCATATGCCAGTGTGGAGAGAATGATATTTCACAAATGCAATCTGCTGACAACTTTTTCTGATGACGTGACATGTTATTACGGTCGGATCATTATTCGAGCCATTTTCCCACAACTAGCTACAACACATATTACGAGGCGGTTTCTGTGACACGTCTTGTCAAAGCAGAGATCGTGTCCCGTTATTACGGGATTCTCATCAATACGGGTATGGGTAATCCCACCACGCCATTAATCGTGGCGCTTGGGAAACAAGCGATTCCCAACAGGCAAGTGGGGAGGTGCACCGCTTTCGGCGCCTCTATAAAGGGATAAGATTTCCCCATTTTCACCCACGCCTTCTTCCTCCGTTGCCCACTCTTGCCCCTCGAGCTCCAGCGCCCAAGCCCAAGTCTTCTCCGCACAGCTAAACATGTCCGGAGCAGGAGGCAAGTGGGTGGCTTCCACCGTCAAGGAGAAGCACATCGCAAATCTTCGGGAGGCCGGGTACTTGGCCGCGGACATAGCGCACCGTCTACCAGATGCCGGGCAAGTCATTCCGACCCCAAGACCCCACGAGAGGGTCGTATGTCGCCCACTTCGTCCATGGACTAGGATTTCCACTCCATCCCTTCGTCCGCGGGCTCATGTTCTACTACGGGCTAGACTTCCATGATCTAGCCCTGAATTTCGTCCTCAACATCTCGGCGTTCATCGTCGTATGCGAGGCCTTCCTCCGCATCCGGCCTCACTTTGGCCTATGGCTGCAAACCTTCTGCGTGAAGCCGAAGGTCGTAAGCGGCCAACAAGCAGAGTGCGGAGGGGCCATGGTGGGCAGAATGCCTAATGTCACCTAGCTGGACGGCTCCTTTGCAGAGACCGTAAAAGGATGGCAATCGGGGTGGTTCTACATCACCGAGCCGCGCGGCGCCAACTGGGCGGCGGCCCCCGAATTCAGGTCCGGAGCCCCCATGCGGCTCACCTCCTGAGAAAGGAAGGGCCTGTCCTGGGGCCATTCTACAAAGCTGACCGGACTCCAGACATGCATCAAGAGCATGAAGGACAAGAACATTAAGCTTGTCAACGTGATCCAGGTCATGCTCGTTCGCCGGATCCTGCCCTGCCAGAGGCGGGCAGTCAATCTGTGGGAGTTCGTCCCGACCAAACACTGGACGCTCCTGAAGCTCTACGACATGACGCACAAAGGTGCATGGAAGGTGCTGTTCAAGGCCTCCGAAGTACCTCCTCCTACATCCGAGGACCGCGGGCTTCACGCCGCGTGGGATCCTAGGCTGGTGAGTTCTCAGACTGACACCGGACCCAGTTCTTCCCAATATATTCATGGGAGTGCCTTAAGTAGTTGTGCATATTTGCTTCAGGACTATGTGGAGACAGTGGAGCAGGTCTACTGTCCCGCTCTGCTGCCAGAAGGCCCAGCGGATGCTCACCTGGCAGTGATGCTGATCCCGGCACCGTACAAGGTGCCGGAGAAGAAGGCTCCGGGGACCCAAAAGGGTCTCCGGCGTAAGGTTGTGCCAGAAGCCTCGTCCGAAGACGACAAGGCAGACTCCTCCCACGAAGGGGAGGAGGAAGAAGAAGAAGACGCCCCATCCGGAAAGGATGAGGGGTCCGGGGAGGCGGACCAGGGGGCCGGAAAAGGCCCCCAGCGCAAGGCCGTCATACCCCTATTGTCGGACGACGACGAGACAGATTCCTCCCGCGGAGGCGGGGGAGGGGGGGGGATCAAGAAGAAATTCCACCTCCCCGCACTGGGGGGAAGAAGAGAAAAGCCGCCCCGGAGGGGGAGGCTGGGGTGTCCAAGAAGGGGAAGGTGCCCCTTCCGGACTACTCCTCCATAGCCGCTCATAGTGAGGAGGGGTGGCTGCCCAGGGGGAAGCCCCTAGTGCGATCGTAAGTGTCCGTATTCTATCATGATTTCACTTCATAGTTTTTGTATTTATAGTGCCGAACATATGTGCAGTCCGGCCAGGGATCACCCCGAGGTATCTTCCTCCGGGTCCCTAAGTGATTCGGAGATGAATTCGCTTCCGACAGCCACTACTCCTCAACCCACGGACGACACGGAGGTGTTGTCCCAAAGGCTCCCAGAGCAGGGGGAGGTGACTCTAGAGACGCCCCGAGGCGGGGTCCCAGACGTCGGACACGCGGGGTTCAAGATCCCCGCGGATCATGTTAACGAGGGCCATGGCCAGCCAGGCTCTCAGCCGAACACCATTCCGGAACCTTCGATGGTTCCGAATTCGGGCGGGCGACCCCTCGTTAGAGAGGGCGAGCCGTCTATATCGACGACTTCTGTTACGCATGAGGCGCCGGACTATCTGCTGGAAGCGCTTCGCGGCGCTTCCATGGATGAAGAGCACCGTACTCTTATGAGTATGGTGATTCGGAAGGTTTTGTCCGCCAAAAGCGGACTAACCAAAGCTTGCACCAGCCTCCTAACAGGCTTTGAGGTAAGTAATAAGTATGTGCAAAATTACCACCCGATAGGTAGTAGCCCCTGATACTCTGTTTGGTGTTCAGAAAGAAAAGCCAAACGGAGGGTCAATTATAATCCGCAGGAGTCTAATAATAAGTATTATTGTGAATAAGCAGGCTGTGCTGCTTGCTGCTGCTGCCCGTACTGCCAAAGTTGCCGAACTGAAGCGGGACCTGGAGCTGGCGCAGGGAGAGCTCGACCTCACGAAGAGGCAGCTCGAAGAGAACAAGGGTAAGTGATTCCCGCTCTTATGCATTTTAAGGATAGGCAGAATTGGTGAGTCTAACACCTAAGTGTCATGACTGTGTAATAGGGGCCACCGCCGAAGTGGCGTCCCTGAAGAAGGCGCTATCTGAGGCCGAAGACAAGGCGGCCTCGGAGTGTAAGGAGCGCGAAAAACAAAGTGCTAGGGTTGGTGAGGTACAGCAAGAGCTCTAGGACCTCGGCAAGAAATGCGAGTCCGTGGAGCATGATCTGAAGGCGAAAGAGGCCGAGCTTGAGAAGGCCCTTGTGAATTTAAAAGACGCCAAGGCCGAAGCCGAGAAAGCACAGTAGGAGACCCAGGAGGCCAAGAAGATAGCAGCGGGTAAGAAGTTCTTTATGCAAAGCAAACATGTGGAGGAGGCGTTTCTTTTACTTACTCGAATTCGGAGCTCCCCAGGGGCATTCGCAGATCTGCCACGCAGCTTATCAGACGCTGCGGAGTTCTACCATGCCCAGGAGGGGAACTCAACGGAGAAGCTGTTCTGGTCCCAGTATGCTGGGGCCGAACACCCGATGCCTCTGAGTGACCAACTGAAGCAGTTGGTCGAACTCCACAGGGCGGCCGAACTGGCTATGAAGGGCTTCATAGTCTGGATGTGGCCGGGTGAGCTCCTGCCCAGTAGCTACTTTGGCCTGATCAAGCGGATGGTAGATGCCTGTCCGCGGCTTGAGGTGATCAAGCGATCCGTTTGCATCAAAGGTGCCCGCCGGGCCTTTGCCTGCGTCAAGGTGCATTGGGGCAAGCTGGACGCGGAGAAGCTGGTCAAGGACGGGCCGCCGGAGGGCAAGGCGCATCGCCATCCCGAGATGTACTATGATGGCGTGATGAAGGGTGCTCGTCTCATCGCCGATGAGTGTACCAAGGACGCCATTTTAGAGTGAATTCACTTCTGTCATGTTTGTAATTTAAAGACGAAGTTACTTGTGCTATATAGCGCTTTTGTTATTTAAAATGTTACGTTCTGTGCGGCTGTTTATAAAATCCTGAAAGTAGGCCAGTCGTCGTCTTCCGCCCCCACGTGACTAGCACTGAGGTGTTCGTGGAAAACCCAGAAACTCCTTATCCAAATGTTTGGTCCCTTAAGGAGGTGTCCGACGCAGCGAACAAGGCAATCGGACTATGCGTCTTTATAACTTTCACTTAGCCATAGAAGTCTACAATTTTAAATTTTGGCGAAGCCCCTAGAATCCGGAAGGCCGAATTGGGGCGCTATACACGCCTAGATCGGACGAAGCCGATATATCGCCTAAATCAGAAAATATTTAAGGATTTTAAGACCTCTCGAACAGCGACCAGCTCTCGCCACATCATGCCGGTCAGTTTTCGGCTTTCTCTATTGAGGTGCTCGTCCGGAAGAACCGGGACACAATCGCAGTAGTTCTCCCTGCGCTACCTTAGCCGATATAATGGAACGTAAGGCACCAAAACAAGGGAGCCGGGCTATCCCAACTATAGACCCAAGACATGATTCGGAGTTGATGCATATAGTGCTATAAGTTCGGGGTGCCGCACTATTGAAATTGTTCGGACTTTATTTGCCATATTATAGGGTGTCATGAGAAGCCCCTGGCAAATTGACCGTACCAAGGTGTACGGATGCAATACCAAATAAACATTTATAAGAGAAGAAAATGCTCAAATAAGGATAATAAGCTGACGCTATATATAATCTCCCATTGACGAAAAATACATTTAAGCGTATGTTTACAATGGATGCATTAAGCAGTGATAAAAATAGGACTATTTGACATGTCCTATCCAGGGGCAGGTTGTGTACAGATAGATAAAGCAGGTATAATGATCGTAAATAGATTCCACCTGGGTATTTCTTTATGTGCTATACTTCTGTTGCCTCCCTGGATGCTTCTCCCTTATGAGTCTGGCAATTCGGCTCTTCTGAGGATGCTGCACTAACGCGGTGTCCTGAAAGGTAAGAGGGAAAGAGTATGAAGGTATTTGGCAGTTACCCGCACTATTGACTGAGTCGTTGATGTGCCTCCGCCTATGCCCATGGTATCTTGAGTGTGTAATTGTGTACGCGTGGCACGTATGCCGCTTTGAAGGGGCTTGGGCGGAGTCCGGACTGCTAATCACGCTCTTGATGATCCTGTTACGGGGTACTCCGGACTCGCTTGACGGTGCTCGAAGTTGTTGCCGGATTGGTTTGTCGGAGTAGGCCGCATTGTACTTCTGCCGCGAGGGCTGACATATGCTCTTCTGTTCGAAGGGAGCGGTCCATGTTTCCATTGACAGTGATGACCCCACGCGGTCCTGGCATCTTGAGCTTGAGGTATGCGTAATGTGGTACCGCATTGAATCTAGCGAATGCGGTTTGTCTGAGCAGTGCATGGTAACCACTACGGAAAGGGACGATATTGAAGATTAACTCTTCGCTCCGGAAGTTGTCCGTGGATCCGAAGACCACTTCCAGTGTTATAGATCCCGTGCAGCGGGCCTCTACTCCAGGAATTACACCTTTAAAGGTAGTTTCGGTGGGGTTGATCCTTGAAGGATCAGTGTCCATCTTGCGCACTGTGTCTTGATAAAGCAGGTTCACGCTGCTGCCGCCGTCCATAAGGACACGCGTGAGGTGGAATCCGTCGATGAGTGGGTCTAAGACCAATGCAGCTGAGCCGTCGTGACGGATGCTAGTAGGGTGATCCCTACGGTCAAAGGTGATCAGACAAGCTGACCATGGATTGAACTTGGG
Organism: Triticum timopheevii; assembly: GCA_963921465.1. Taxonomy (NCBI): domain Eukaryota; kingdom Viridiplantae; phylum Streptophyta; class Magnoliopsida; order Poales; family Poaceae; genus Triticum; species Triticum timopheevii. The sequence continues at coordinate 471,136,191 of OY997274.1, forward strand.
GGCAACTGGCTCCATCGCATAGAATAGTGCCTGCTTCCGTTTCCGCTTGGGGATGTGGGTGGCGTAGATCATGTTCACCGTTTTCACCTAGGGGGGTGGGGAATTTCTTTTGTCCCCCCGTGTTGGGACGCCGGGGCTCTTCGTCATCGTCGTTGTGCAGCCCCTTGTCCTTGTTTTCAGCGTTTATCTTGCCGGCCTGTTTGAACACCCAGTAGTCTCTATTGGTGTGGTTGGCTGGTTTGTCCGGTGTACCATGAATTTGGCACGAGCGCTCCAGTATGCAATCCAGACTAGACGGTCTCTGATTATTTCATTTGAACGGCTTTTTCCGTTGTCCAGACTTAGATCCGCTGAATCCAGCGTTGACTGTCGTGTCTTCAGTGTTGTCACTGTTGTTTTGTCTCTTGTGTCTGTTGTGCCGTGGCTTTCCGTTCGTATCGCGGCCATCCGAAGTGCCTGAATGTGGCGTGGTGCCTTTGCGAGCCAACCAGCTATCCTCGCCCGCACAAAAGCGGGTCATTAGTGTTGTGAGAGCTGCCATGGATGTCGGTGTCAAAACCAGCGGATCTCGAGTAGGGCGTCCCGGTCTGTGCGTCAAGGCTGATGGTAACAAGAAGTAAGGGACACAGGTGTTTACCCAGGTTCGGGCCCTCTTGATGGAGGTAAAACCCTACTTCCTGCTTGATTAATATTGATGATATGGGTAGTACAAGAGTAGATCTACCACGAGATCGTAGAGGCTAAACCCTAAGAGCTACTGTATGATGGTATGAATGTAATTGTGATCAATCTTCTAAGGACCAACCTCTCCGGTTTATACAGACACCGAAGAGGGCTAGGGTTTGCATGGAGTCGGTTACAAGGAAGGAAATATAATATCCGGATCGCCAACTTGCCTTCCACGCCAAGGAAAGTCCCATCCGGACACGGGCCAAAGTCTTGAGTCTTGTATCTTCACGCTTCAATAGTCCGGACGTTGTACACAGTCCGGCTGTCCGGATACCCCCTAATCCCGGACTCCCTCAGTAGCCCCTGAACCAGGCTTCAATGATGATGAGTCCGGCGCGCGGTATTGTCTTCGGCATTGCAAGGCGGGTTCCTCCTCTGAATACTCCAAAGGGGTTATCGAATACGCAGACCGTGTCCGGATCTGCAAGATGATCTTCGTATGGTATAGATCTGATTTGCTGGAAATCTTCGTGAGTTGTGCCCTTGTATCGTGGCTCAGTCCAATGTGAACCGATGTTTCATACCCCACAATGACTCGCGTTACGAGGCAGTTTTATTGGCACGTCCCGTCGAGGCAGAGATCGTGTCCCTCTTACTACGCGATTTTCCATCAATATGAGCGTGCGTGACCCCATGACGGCCGTTGGTATTACCCTGTGTGTTTTTAGATAATCCTCAAAAGGTCACACCGGGGACTCTTGATATTCACCCTCTTTATAAAGGGTCGAGACTTACGCCTCTTTCTTTACCTTCATCGCGCCTTCCCGCACCTCGAGTTCTAGCACACAAAACCTAAGCTCCACCCCTCCGGAATCTGCCAGTATGTCCGGATCTAATCCTCAAGGCCGGTGGGTCGCCTCCTCGATCGAGGAGAAGGACATTGCGAAGCTTAGGGAGGTCGGATACCTAACCGCAGGTATTCAGCACAGGCTTCCCGCTCCGGGGCAAGTCATCCCCACGCCGGAGCCCAAAGACTGTGTTGTTTTTGTTCCACACTTCCGACGTGGTTTGGGTTTCACCCTCCACCCTTCCGTGAGGGGTCTCATGATCTACTATGGGCTGGATTTTCATGATCTGGCTCCAGATGCCATCCTCCATATCTCGTCGTTCATTATTGTGTGCGAGGCTTTTCTCCATGTCACGCCACACTTCGGCTTATGGCTCAAGACCTTCAATGTGAAGCCGAAGATGATCGAGGGGCGAAATGTCGAGTGTAGAGGTGCCGTAATAAGCAGAAACGCCGATGCCCCATGGCCGGAGGGTTCTTTCCCGGAAGTATCTCACGTATGGCAGCGGAGGTGGTTTTATGCAAGGGCCCCAAGGGGCACAAACTGGGTAACTGCCCCTGAGTTCCGCTCAGGCCCTCCGTCGCAGTTGGCGTCCTGGACAAACGTAGGATGTAACTGGGGGCCCGCAGGCGACATACCAATACTGCAGAACCGCATCCGGGAGATTCTCGAGAGGAATATCAACCTTGTCAGCATAATGCAAGTGATGTTAATCCGGCGGATGTTGTCGTGACAGCGCCGACCTCTTCGCATGTGGGAATTCAATTCGGAGGGTCTGCGGACTGTGAAGCACTTCTTCGGCTTAAAGCTCGAAGAGATGTGCAAATTATTCTTCAGACAGAAGGTAACGTGCCTGGATACCATCGAGGATGCGGGCCTAAGCTGCAACCGCCTAGATACTCAAGTAAGTGTCCTTGATACTAGACACCCTGTTTTGTATTTGTCATACTTGTTTATTCTAAACATCATCTGCGTCCAGGAGTGGCTCAGTAAGGCGGAGAGAATCAGGTGTCCGGCACCACTTCCCGAAGGCTCGCCCGCCCCTACCGTGGCCTAGATGCTTGACCGGGTACTCAGCCAAATTCCCTCGGAGAAGGACGAGAAATCCGAACCCCACATACTACGCATCCGAACCGGGGATAGTCGGGGAGGAGAGGTCGAGGCCGCCTCCCCACGCGGGAAGAAGAGGGCTGCCTCTGCAGATTTGGAGGCAGAGATGCCCAAATTAGGGAAAAAGGGATCCTCAGGGGTCCTTGCCTCGACAGGCACCCTCACTGCGTCATGCCCTCGAACGGGCCAACCCTCCAACGAGTCGTAAGTCAATCACTAACTTAAAGGTACTGTATTTCTCCTGGATCAATGACCAGGACTCAACTTTTTGCAGTCCGGCTGGCAGCTCTTCTTAACAGGGATCGTCTTCAGGCGACCTTCCTCCGGAGATGATGGAGAGCGAGACCCCACCCGCCTCTTCGGTTCTTGACGCGGGCGACACCGAGGTGTCGTCACGGAGGAGCCCGGATCCGCCAGGGCCGGAAGCCAATGTGTTAGCCGCCCTAAGTCCGGACGTACTGACGGCCTTACTGGAGCGAGCTGCGCTCTCGGAGGAGCACCTCTCATTAATGAACGCGGTGCTCAAGAAGATTTCATCCGCTACAAGCGGTTTGAATGAAGCATTCACAAGCCTGATCAGAGGCTTCGAGGTATGTAATGGAAAACTCACTATTTCTTTGGTTGTAAGGCGCGCGCTAGGTGTGCTCCATATAGATAGCAGCCCCTGAGACTCTGGTTGCCCTCCCTAGGCGGCAAACGGGGGATCATAAACCAATGATAGTGCTGTAAACGTGTGCAGGTACCTCTGGGTTCGCCTGCCGGCCCGTCCGTTGAAGTTGCCGAACTATCGAGGCAAATTGGGTCGATTGATGCCGATATTACTCTGATGAATGAGCGGCTGGATACCTCACAAGGTATGTGCCCTGTCATTGCATAGGAAAATGTTAAGGTGGTATGTATTAATATGTTTTGTTCAGACTGCAGATGGTGCTCCTGCCGTGGAGGCCCTGAGGGCTGAGCTTGCTCTAACCAAGGAACAAGCTCGAGTGAGCAATGCGGCTGCCCTAGGGGCGGCCGAGGAATTGAGAGCCGAACAGGCTGCTCATCGCCGAAGCGAGGAAAAGATAGCCAAAATGGTTATCGAGTTAAACATGCCGCTGACCGGTATGAGCTCCTGAAGAAGGAGCATGAAGATAAATCGGCTGACCTGAGCAAGGCGCTGAATGCCACCAAGGAAATACGGACTGAGCTCAGGGGTGCGCGGAGGAGCTTCGACAGGCCGGTGAAATCGCGGCTGGGGGCTCCTATTTACTGCGGACGAAATTTTTTGATCCGAAGTACGCTCCCCTGGATGGACGCTGGAGTCCGGTAGACACATATGCGAATTTGGCGAAGAGTACGGCTGATGCTGCCGACTTCTTCAAAGGTCAAGGTGACAAGGAAGTGGAGAAGCTTTTTTGGTCGCAATTCCATGCTCCCTCTCGCCCGCTGCCGCTGAGTGACAAGATGGCTGCTGTAGCGGAGCTTCATAGGCTGTCCGGGCTTGCAATGTGGTCTGTAATAGACCATCTTTGGCCGAAGGAGCCCAAGCCGGACAGCTACTTTGGCTTAGTGCAACAGTTCCTTGGGGCCGTGCCCCAGATCGATGTCATGAGGAGGTCAGCATGCATAGAGGGTGCGTGGATGGCTCTTGCACGTGTTAAAGCGTATTGGACGGATATGGATGCCACTATGATAGCGTCTCAGGATCCGGTAGGGGGTCAACATCCGGCCGGGCACTACTTGGCGCAGGTCACGGAGGGTGCCCGCCTGATAGAGGCGCAGTGCCCGAAGGATCTCCTCTTCGAGTGATGATTCAAATTATTGTAAAAACATTTTGATTTAGAAGGTTATAAGTATAATTCGTGTCTGAAAATATGAATGTGTCCCCTGTGCTGCCGTTTATATATATATATATATATATATACACATACATATATATATATACATATATATACATATATATATATATATATATATATATATATCTGTGTGTGTGTGTAATCCGAAAGATAGCAGTCGTTGGCTTCAGCCCCCACGCATACAATGAGGGGGTGTTCGCGAAAAAATGTGCCTGGTCACTCTTTATCCAACGTCTTGGTCCGGCAAGGAGGTGATCACACGTCGAACTAGGCAACCGGACTATATAGCTGTAACACTTTCGCTTAGCTGCGGGATTCCAATATTGGGGCTACTATGTAGCCCCTGGTATCATCGCGTGCATCCGAATATGGGCGCATATGTACCTGGCCGGGAAATGGCCCTTCGTTAAGGCAGAGGAATCCTAGAGATTCCGGTGAGTCGTCGAGTGGTTGATCAGTCTCTCGCTGTATCATGACGGTCAGTTTTCGGCTTTCTCTACTGAGGTGCTCATCCGGACTAACTAGGGCACAATCGCAGTAGTTCTCCTTTGGCCACCTTAGCCGATTATAACGGAACGTAAGGCGGCAAACCCAGGAGCCGGGCAATCCCAACATTTGGCCAAAGACATGATTCGGAACTGATGCATATAAGGCCAAACTCGTGACGCCGAACACTCCCGAAGGTATTTGGACTTTCTAACAGATGATGGGCACAAGAATGCCCATTCATTATAAACCATGTATGCCCAGGTGCGTGCATTAATCTGTCGTGGCGTAATGCCAAAAAACGGAAGTATCCTCTGTGGGTATGGAAGCCGTGGGATGATGAAACAACAAGACGCAATAGAAAAGGTTTACACATGGGCTTAATCTAAAAAGAAACCTGTCGGACGAGGCCCTGTTGCACGTCTGCGCCTTTGTCTCCATTGTGCCACATCCTCGAAGGGTATCGTGCGAACATCGTCTGCCGAAAAAGGGGATCTCATAGAAGATTGCAACGTAAGTGTGCGATGGATAGTAGAAAATGTAAAATGCTGGCCTGCCAGTAAGTTTGAGCCGAGAGTGTGGGGCTTTATTATTAGCCCCTAGTGTCCGCTATAGGATCACATATACAATTGCCCTAGTTTAATGTGGGCTGCCGGACTCGTCTAACCGTGTCCGTGGTCTTAACGACGTGGTATAATTTTGTTTAGAGGCCGCTTATGGTCCGGTCGCTAGGGCCGTCGCGTACTCCTCTGCGCGCGAAAAGCGCTCCGTTGTTCCGCTAACGGTGATGATGCCGCGTGGACCGGGCATCTTGAGTGTAAGGTAGCCATAGTGCGGCAGTGCGTTGAAGCGGGCGAAGGCTGTTCTTCCAAGCAATGCTTGATAGCTACTTTGGAAGGGTGCGACGATGAAGACTAGTTCTTCGCTTCTGGAGTTGCCTGGAGAACCGAATGTTACCTCCAGTATAACGGAGCCCTTGCTGTAGGCTTCAACACCTGGTATCACCCCTTCAAAGGTGGTATGAATTTTGCCAATTCTGGATGAGTCTATCCCCATCCTGCGGACAGTGTCCTCATATATTAAATTGAGAATGCTGCCACCGTCCATGAGGACATGAGTGAGATGGTATCCGTCGATTGTTGGGTCAAGCACCAAGGCATTTGATCCTTCGCGCCGAATGCTAGTTCGGCCGTCTAGGTGATCGAAGGTGAACGAACAAGACATCCAGGGTGTGGGTATGATAGGCTCTATATCACGTGCGTCTTTATGGGCGCATTCGTGCCTTCCCAAGGATGTGCGAGTCGCGTGGATCATGTTCACTGTTTTAACCTCTGGCGGAATGTTTTCTGTCCCCCAGTGTTCGGTTGGCGAGGTTCATCCTCGTCTTCACTTGGTGTTTCCCTTCCCTTGTGTTCAGCGTTTAGCTTGCCGGCCTGCTTGAAGACCCAGCACTCTCTGTGCGTGTGGTTTGCAGGTTTGTTGGGAGTGCCATGAATTTGGCATAGTCTGTCCAGAACTTTGTTCAGACCGGACGGTCCCTCTTTACTGCCTTTAGGTTGCTTATTTTGCTGGTTAGGTCGAGAGCCTCGGAATCCGGCATTAACCGTTATGTTGTCCGGGCTCTCTTCCTTGTTTTGGCATTTGTGTTTATTACGCCGTGGTTTCCCGTTGCCATCCCGAATTTCGGATGTGCTGGGTCGCTGGTGCCTTTATGGGCGAGCCAGCTATCTTCTCCCGCACAAAAGCGGGTCATAAGACTTGTTAGGGATGCCATTGTCCTTGGCTTTTCTTGGCCGAGGTGTCTGGTGAGCCACTCGTCCCAGATGCTGTGCTTGAATGCCACTAAGGCTTCGGCATCCAGACAGTCAATGATTTGATTCTTCTTAGTGAGGAATCTGTTCCAAAGCTTGCGGGCAGACTCTCCAAGTTGTTGGATTATGTGACTTAAATCGTCAGCATCCGGAGGCCGGACATAAGTCCCTTGAAAATTGGCCCTGAAAGCGTCCTCTAGTTCTTCCCAACTCCCTATTGAATTTTCGGGGAGGCTTTTCAACCAGTGTCGGGCCGGTCCCTTTAGTTTGAGGGGAAGGTATTTGGTGGCATGGAGGTCATCTCCACGAGCCATGTGTATGTGGAGGATAAAGTCCTCGATCCAGACCCCTGGGTCTGTCGTTCCATCGTATGCCTCTATGTTTACAGGTTTAAAGCCCTGTGGGAATTCATGGTCCAGGACTTCATCAGTAAAGCACAGGGGGTGAGCAGCCCCTCTGTATCTGGACGCGTTGTGGCATGCCGTCGGCTGTTGTTGTGTTCAGTGTTTGTTCCGAGCTGGTGTTTGGTTGTCATAATTGTTTTGACGACTATCGGTGTCAAAACCGGCGGATCTCGGGTAGGGGGTCCCGAACTGTGCGTCTAGGCGGATGGTAATAGGAGACAAGGGACACGATGTTTTACCCAGGTTCGGGCCCTCTTGATGGAGGTAAAACCCTACGTCCTGCTTGATTAATATTGATGATCTGGGTAGTACAAGAGTGGATCTACCACGAGATCAAGGAGGCTAAACCCTAAAGCTAGCCTATGGTATGATTGTTGTAATGTATGTTCTGTCCTACGGACTAAAGCCCTCCGGTTTATATAGACACCGGAGAAGGCTAGGGTTACACAGAGTCGGTTACAATGGTAGGAGATCTACATATCCGTATCGCCAAGCTTGCCTTCCACGCCAAGGAAAGTCCCATCCGGACACGGGACGGAGTCTTCAATCTTGTATCTTCGTAGTCTTGGAGTCCGGCGGACGATGATAGTCCGGCTGTCCGGACACCCCCTAGTCCAGGACTCCCTCAATAGCCCCTGAACCAGGCTTCAATGACGATAAGTCCGGCGCGCATAATGTTCGGCATTGCAAGGCGGGTTCCTCCTTTGAATAATCCAGAGAAGATCATGAACACCAGGATAGTGTCCGGCTCTGCAAAATAAATTCCACATTCCACCGTAGAGAGAATGAAATGTACACAAGTCCAATCTGCTGACGTATTTTGCGGCATGACATCACACCGCTACCAAGCCTTTACTTGAATCGTTTTTACTATACCACCTCAGCACGTTTAGCAAAGTGGTTTCCTTGGCATGTCTTGTCGAAGCAGAGATCGTGTTCCCCTTATTCCGGGATTCTCATCAATACGGACGCATAGTCTTGATAAGCGAGTTTTACCAGGCTGGTGGGGGGCGCATAGTCTTCGCCCGCCTATATATAAGGGATAAGGATTCACCTTTTCACCCATGCCTTCTTCCTCCTTTGCTTATCCACCTCCGCGCACTCAAGCTCCAACGCCCAAGCTCGCGCATCTCGTCTTAACCTTCCCCGACCATGTCCGGAGGGGGAGGCAAATGGTTGGCTTCCACCGTTAAGGAGGAGCACATCACCAAGCTGCGCAGCGTCGGATACCTTTCTGGCGATATCGCGCACCGGCTGCCCGACGAGGGGCAGCTCATCCCTACCCCCGGGCCCCATGAGAGGGACGTTTTCCTTCCCCACTTCCTCCGCGGACTGGGCTTTCCACTTCACCCCTTTGTCCGGGGGCTCATGTTCTACTACGGCCTGGATTTCCACGATCTGGCGCCGAACTTCATCCTCAACATCTCGGCATTTATCGTCGTGTGCGAGGCCCTCCTCTGCATCCGGCCCCACTTCGGCTTGTGGCTAAAAACCTTCAATGTCAAGCCGAAGGTAGTGAAGGGCACGCAGGCGGAGTGCGGAGGCGCCATGTTGGGCAAGATGCCCAATGTCCTCTAGTTCGAAGGGGCCTTCGTGGACTCCATTAAGGGGTGGCAATCGGGGTGGTTCTATATCACCGAGCCGCGTGACCCGAAGTAGGCGGCAGCCCCCGAGTTTAGATCTGGTATCCCTACGCAGCTCACCTCCTGGAAAGAGAAGGGCTTGCTGTGGGGTAATCCGAAGGAGCTGACGGGACTCTGAGCCTTTATCCAGAAGCTGGTGAACAAGAAGCTCAGGCTCGTTGACGTGGTCCAAGTCATGCTCGTCCGCCGGATCCTCCCATGCCAAGAACGGGCATTCAATTTGTGGGAGTTCGATCCGGAACAGCACCAGGCGCTAAGCGGGCTCTTCGACACGACGTACGAAGGCGCCTGGAGGGTGCTGTTTAAGGGCGCCGAAGCCCCCGCATCCGCGATGGAAGATCACGAATTTCACTCGCAGCATCCGGCTGACGAGGTAAGTGATTCTACCCCTTTACGGGACACTTGTTGTAAATAGATTGATTCTAAGAGGGTTTCAATCTCCCTTTTCCTTTGACAGGAATGGATGAAGAAGGCCGAGCAGCTCATCTGCCCGGCTCCCATGCCATAAGATCCAGTGGATGCCCGTCTAGCGGGGCTGCTGGTTCCGGCACCGCACGTGGTGCCGGAGAAGAAGACCAAGAAGGTGGCCACGGGCACTCGAAAGAGTTCCCGTAATCAGGCGTCCGACGATGAGGCGGACTCCTCCCCCAAAGATGAGGAGGAGGAAGAAGACTCTCTCCCGGAGGGGGGAGAGAGGAAGAGGAAGGCTTCCCCAATAGGGGAGGCCGAAGGGTCCAAGAGGGGGAGAACTATTCCCCTGGATAGCTCTGCCAACACCGACGCTGGCGACGAGGACTGGCCCTCAAGGGTCAGGCCTCCGGCGAGAATGTAAGTAACCGGATCCCTGATATGCAATTTCTTTCGTGTCACATAGTGTCCTACTAATGCCGCATATTGCCCGCAGTCCGGCCGATGATGATCTCCCCGCTTCATCGAGCGGGTCATTGGCCCCGTCGGATGTGGATTCACTTCCGACTGCCTCTACCCCCCGCGCCGATGAGGACGCCGAGGTGGGATCCCAGAAAGGGACCCATCAGGAGGAGGCTCCGGAGGCACCGCAAGGCAGCCTCCCGGACTTTGCGCCGGACTCTATGTCAGAACCTGCAGTGGTTCCAGAGTCCGGCAGGCGGCCCCTTCGAAAGAAGGGCAAGACCGTGACGCCGGCGGCCTCCGTCCAACCGGAGGCGCCGGACAACTTGCTGGAGGCGCTCAAAGGCGCTTCCATCGAGGAAGAACACCGCACTGTTATGAGTGCGGTGATTCAGAAGGTCCAGCTCGCCAAGAGCGGGCTGACCGAAGCCTGCAGTAGCCTTTTAACAAGCTTTGAGGTAAGAAGTTAAAATTATGTAATGTAATACCGCATAGACAGTAGCCCCTGATGCTCGGTTCGGTGTTCGGAAAGAAAAGCCGGAATGAGGATCTAAAAAGATATTCGCAGGTTGCTAATAAATTATGTCAATATGGCTTTGCAGGCTGTGCTGCTGACCTCTGGCACACAGAATGTGGAGGTTGGTACATTAAAGCAAGATCTCGAGTGGTCCGAGCGAGAGCTCGGCCATGCCAAGAGGCAGCTCGAGGACAAAGAAGGTGAGTAGCACCACTTTGAATTGTTACCTTACAGAAAAGGATTTTGGTCGCAATAAAATTAACAAGGATAATATGGGTATTGCAGGGGCCACAAACAAGGTGGCAGCCCTGAAGGAGGCTGTGTCTGTGGCCGAACGCAGTGCGGCCACGGAACGGGCAGAGCGAGAACAGTAGGAGGCACAGGTGGCGGAAGTGCGGCAAGAGCTCCAGGCTCTCATGGAGAAGCATGAGAGCTTGGAGCGCGACTCCAAGACTCGAGAGTCCGAGCTTGCCTCGGCTCTCGAAAGTGCCAAGTCCGCCAAGGCCGAGGCCCGTAAGGCCCTTCAGGAGGTTGAAGATATGAAGAAGATAGCGGCGGGTAAGGCATTTTTCATGCAAAGCAAGCATGTTAATGTAAACTACCTGACACTTACCCGCATTCGGAGCTCTCCAGGGGCGTTTGCAGATCTGCCGCGTAGTGTGTCCGATGCCACCGCATTCTACCGTGGCGAGGAGGGGAGCTCAACGGAGAAGGTCTTCTGGTCTCAGTACGCTGAGGCCGGCCATCCGGTGCCCCCAAGCGACCAGCGGAAGCAGCTGGTCGAACTCCACAAGGTAGCTGAGGAAGCCATGAAGGGCCTTATAGTCTGGCTGTGGCCTTGACAGGCCATGCCTGGAAGCTACTTCGGCCTCGTGCGGCAGCTGGTGGATGCGTGCCCCTGGGTGGAGGTCATCAAGCGCTCCGCCTGTATTGAAGGTGCTCGTCGGGCCCTTGCCCGCACAAAGGTGCACTGGGGCAGGCTGGATGCAGAGAGACTTCTTACTGACCTGCCGCCACCGGGCAAGGAGTATCGTACACCCGAGATGTATTATAAAACTATCCTGAAGGGAGCCCGCGACATTGCGGATGAATGCCCTAGAGATGTAATTTTTGAGTGAACTCGCTGTGTATTATCCTGTGCGCTGAAAACTTTGTTCATGTGCGCTTTAAGCAACGCTTGTTTAATTTAAAATATTACCTTCTGTGCGGCCGTTTATAAAATCTGAGAGATGGCAAGTCGTTGGCTTCAGCCCCCAAGCTGCAAGTGTTGGGGTGTTCGGGATAACTTGAGCACTCTTGTTCCCATTTTTTGGTCCATCTAGGGAGGCGCTCAACACAACGAACAAGGCAACCGGACTTATAATGCTTGAACACTCTCACTTAGCCATAGAATTCTATAATTTTAAATTTCTGTGAAGCCCCTAGTATTCGGAAGACCGAATTCGGGGCGCTATCCACGCCTTCGTCGGACATTATCCGGAACTTCGCTCGAAGCGGCGTGAGTCTTTAAGGACCCGAAAAGACCTCTCGAACAGCGACCAGCCTCTCGCCTTATCATGCCGGTCAGTTTTAGCTTTCTCCACTGAGGCGCTCGCCCAGCTCAACCGGGGCGCAATCGCAGTGGTTCTCCCAGTGCCACCTTAGCCGACGGAACGGAATGTAAGGCACCAAAACGTGGGAGCCGGGCAAACCCAACTATTGACCCAAGACATGATTCGGAGCCGATTCATATAATGCTATAAGTTCAGGGTGCCGCACTTGTGAAAGTGTTCAGACTTATCACACCATAATGTGGGGAACGTAAGCCCCTGGTGTATTAGGCCGTATCAAAATATATGGGTGCAAGATGTCATGTAATGAACATATATATGTAATAACAGGCAAAAAAGTGTTGCCTCATTTATTAAAGGAAGTCTGCTATGAGTGCGGACTAATACAAATAGTGCGGTAAGCAAGGGTTTTGGACTAGTTAAACATGTCCCCCTCCAGGGATGGGCTGCGGACTTGGTGTATATAATCAAATTTAATGCTCGTAACTGAGACCACCTGAGTGTTCGTCGCCGCATTCTTTCTTCCCCGGCTGTTGCATCATGAGTTCAGCAGGTTCACCGCTGGACAGGGCCTCTGGCTAACGGAGTCCTGTGTATACAAAGAAGGAAAATAGTAATAAGAAAGAGTGACACACTTGCGAGCCCCTGGTGTGGTCGAGCCGCACTCTGGGTCTATTGTGGTCGTGCCCCTTCCCCTACGCCCATGGTATCTCCAAAGCGTAATGATGTACGCGGAGGGTTGTTCTTGCAATCATGCGAGGGCGGGGGTTAGGGCCGCATTGCTACGCGTGCTCGGATCGTGCCAGGTGGTCTTGGTTGGTGTTGCTTCGGGCGCGTTTGGCTGTATCCGACCGTTTAACGACCGGACTCGAAAATTGCCTTAAAAGGCTGCTCTGTACTTCTGCCGCGAGAGCCGCTGTATGTTCCTCCGTTCGGAGGGAGCGGTCCATATTTCTGTTGACCGTGATGACTCCACGAGGGCCTGGCATCTTGAGCTTGAGGTATGCATAATGCGGCACCGCGTTGAACTTTGCAAACGCGGTTCGTCCGAGCAGACCGTGATAGCCGCTGCGAAATGGGACTATGTCGAAGATTAACTCCTCGCTCCAGAAATTATCCGGGGATCCGAAGACCACTTCCAATGTGACTGAGCCTGTACAATTGGCCTCCACACCTGGTACGACGCCTTTAAAGGCTGTCTTTGTAGGTTTAATCCTTGAGGGGTCTATGCCCATTTTGCGCACTGTATCCTGATAAAGCAGGTTCAGGCTACTGCCGCTGTCCATCAGGACTCTCATGAGGTGAAATCCATCGAAGATTGGGTCTAAAACCAATGCGGCGAATCCGCCATGGCGGATGCTGGTCGGATGGTCTCTTCGATCGAAAGTGATCGGACAAGAGGACCATGGATTGAACTTCGGAGCGACTGGCTCCATCGCGTATACGTCCCTTAGTGCACGCTTCCGCTCCCTCTTGGGTATATGGGTTGCGTAAATCATGTTCACCGTCCGCACTTGTGGGGGGAAACCCTTCTGTCCTCTATTGTTCAGCGGTCGGGTCTCTTCCTCGTCGTCGCTGTTTAGCCCCTTGTCGTTGTTTTCGGCAATTAACTTGCCTGCCTGCCTGAACACCCAGCAATCTCTGTTGGTGTGATTAGCTAGCTTTTCAGGGGTGCTATGTATCTGGCATAAGCGGTCGAGTATTCGGTCCAAATTGGACGGACCCGGAGTGGTTCTTTTGAATGGCTTCTTCCGCTGACCGGGTTTAGAGCCTCGGAATCCGGCGTTGACTGCCGTATCCTCGTTGTCGTCGCCGTTAATGCGGCGTTTATTTTTGCTTCAACGCGACCTGCCATTATGGTCCTTAGTATCCGGACTACCAGAATTTTTATTGAGGTTGTTGCTGCGAGCTAGCCAGCTATCCTCTCCCGCGCAAAAGCGGGTCATTAATGATGTGAGGGCTGCCATGGATTTCGGCTTTTCCTGTCCCAGGTGTCGGGCTAGCCACTCGTCGCGGATGTTATGTTTGAAGGCTGCGAGGGCCTCTGCATCCGGACAGTCGACGATTTGGTTTTTCTTTGTCAAGAACCGTGTCCAGAATTGTCTAGCTGCTGAATTATGTGGCTTAGGTCATCGGCGTCTGGTGGCCGCACATACGTGCCCTGGAAGTTGTCGAGGAATGCGGCTTCCAGGTCTTCCCAACACCCAATTGACTCTGCGGGCAAGCTGTTAAGCCAATGCTGAGCTGGTCCTTTAAGCTTGAGTGGGAGATACTTGATGGCATGGAGATCGTCGCCGCGAGCCATATGGATGTGGAGGAGATAATCTTCGATCCAAACCGCGGGGTCTGTTGTGCCATCGTAGGATTCGATGTTTACAGGTTTGAACCCTTCAGGGATTTGATGATCCATTACTTCGTCAGTGAAGCATAGCGGGTGTGCGGCGCCTCTATATTAAGCAATGTCACGACGTAGCTCGAGAGAGCGTTGTCTGCTGTGTTCGGCCCGGCTGGGGTTATTGTATCCGGCGCGACGGTATTCGTCGTGGGTCGTGGGGCGCCCATGTGATCCGTAGATGGATCTGGATTGCCTTGCTTTGTCCTCCAATACATCATGCAAGTCCGGCGCGTTCCCTCTTGGATTCGTACTTTTGGAGCGATGCCGGGGTAAGGTCTTGGTGGAGGGCCTAGATGCCTCTCTGTCGCGACCACGGGGTGGTCGGTCGGCCATATCGTGCACTGGTGATGAAGGTATGTATGCTTCCTCCTCTAATCGGGGGAGCAACTTGCGTCTTGGGTAGCTTTTGGAGGGGCGTTCGAGTTTATACTCTTCGGCCACGAGGACCTCGGTCCATCGATCGGCCAGCAGGTCCTGATCAGCTTGAAGCTACTGCTGCTTTTTCTTTAGGCTATTTGTCGTGGCGATAAGCCTGCGTTTAAAATGCTCTTGTTCGACGGGATCCTCGGGCACGACGAATTCGTCGTCGTTGAGGCTTGCCTCTTCTTCGGAGGGAGGTATATAGTTATAGTCCTCGACCTCTTCGTCTACCGCCCTCTCATGAGGGCTTGCTTCTACATCCTCCTGCGCTGAGTCTTGCTGGAGGGGATTATCTTTGGCACTCTCTCGGGTATTATTATCTCCTGTGCCGGAATCTCCATTCTTGTTGTGGCGGGATTTAGAGCGGCGCCGCTGACGCCGGCGCTTGGGCTGTTTCTTTAAGGAATCTGCCTCCGCTGCTTCTTCGCCGTCCCCATCTTTTGGGGTGTCCACCATGTATATGTCGTATGACGAGGTGGTCTTCCAGTGCCCTGTAGGCGCTGGTTCCTGTTCGTCTCCGGCATCGTCGTCCATAGTGTCGATGTCTTCGGAGTCGTAGTCTAGCATGTCGGTTAGATCGTCGACAGTGGCTACAAAGTGGGTGGTGGGTGGGTTCTGAATTTCTTCGTTGTCCGTATCCCAACCATCCTGGCCATAATCCGGCCAGGACTCTCCGGATAGCGAGAGATGCTTTAGCGAATTTAGGATGTCGCCAAAGGGCGAGTGTTGGAAGATGTCCGCGGCGGTGAATTCCATAACCGGCGCCCAATTAGATTCGATTGGCAGGGCGTGGGAGGTCCAGAGTCCGGCAAGGAGTCCAGCACCTCGGAGTCACGAGCTTCGCGAGGGACAAGGTTAGTGTTCGGCTCTATCGCCGTAGAAGTTGCAGCCCCCGAGGCGGTGTCCAACCACCGGTCCTCGATCTGGGCGATCGGCTCCGGACTAAGGGCCGGAGCGGATTCTTGTGCGGCCACCAAGGCACTGTTCGGCAGCAGAGCTAGATCATGCCCATCATAACAGTGCGGCGCGCTTGGCTGTGGCTCGAGCCCGTCGAAGATCAAGTCTCCGCGGATGTCAGCCGTGAAGTTTAGGCTTCCGAATCTGACCTGACGGCCAGGGGCGTAGCTTTCGATCTGCTCCAGATGGCCAAGTGAATTAGCCCGCAGTGCGAAGCCGCCGAATACGAAGATCTGTCCGGGGAGAAAAGTCTCACCCTGGACAGCATTGTTGATTGAAGAAGCCATTGAGCCTATCGGTGACGACACAGAGGAACTCTCAATGAAAGCACCAATGTCGGTGTCAAAACCGGCGGATCTCGGGTAGGGGGTCCCGAACTGTGCGTCTAGGCGGATGGTAACAGGAGACAGGGGACACGATCTTTTACCCAGGTTCGGGCCCTCTTGATGGAGGTAAAACCCTACGTCCTGCTTGATTAATATTGATGATATGGGTAGTACAAGAGTGGATCTACCATGAGATCAAGGAGGCTAAACCCTAAAGCTAGCCTATGGTATGATTGTTGTAATGTATGTTGTGTCCTACGGACTAAAGCCCTCCGGTTTATATAGACACCGGAGAAGGCTAGGGTTACACAGAGTCGGTTACAATGGTAGGAGATCTACATATCCGTATCGCCAAGCTTGCCTTCCACGCCAAGGAAAGTCCCATCTGGACACGGGACGGAGTCTTCAATCTTGTATCTTTCTAGTCTTGGAGTCCGGCGGACGATGATAGTCCGGCTGTCCGGACACCCCCTAGTCCAGGACTCCCTCAACGACCATAGTCCTTCGCCGGGGTGTCTCTTTTAGATCCGTAGATGGACCTAGCTGCGCCAGCTTTCTTCTCTGGGTGCTCACGTAGGGCGTCTTTGGCAACTGATTTGTTGTGATTATGAAGTGGTACTCCTGGTCTCTTGGTCGCGTTGTTCTTCGGTGGAACGGCCTCATCGTCGAATTCTGGCAGTAGCTTGCGTTTTGGGTTGCTCTTTGTATGGCAATCGTCGCCATATCTTTCTTCAGTGTCTAGCACTTTGTTCCATCTGCGATTGAACGTTTCCTGTGCGGCTTTAAGCCGTTGCTTCTATTTCTTCAGACTTCTCGCTGTGGCCATAAGCTTTCTATGGAGGTTCTCTCGTTCCACGCGTTCTTCTGGGACGATGAATGTGTCATCGTCCGGACTGTCTTCTTGTCCTGGGCCGGATTGGTGAACTCGTCCCTCTGGATCGTTTTCTTCGGGCGTATGACCCAGACTATGTTCGGCGTGACCTGGTTCGTCCTGCTCCATCGCTGGTTCTGTTTGGTCATTATTGCCATCGGGGTTGACCGGAGTATCCATTCTTCTGGCGCTCTTGCTGATATTGTTACTGTTGCCGGATTTGGAACGGCATCTGCGCTGTCGCTTTGGCTTTTCCCAGGGGTGTTATCTTCCGGATCATCGCCGTCGCCTTCCTTGGGCGTATCCACCATGTATATGTCGTGTGGCGAGGCGTGAATCCGGCACCTCATAGATTCTGAGTCCTCTCCTGCATCGTCGTTCAGACCATCTATGCCTTCGGAGTCGAAGTCCAGCACCTCGGTTAAATCATCAACCGTGGCTATGAAGTGGGTGGTGGGTGGGCGACGAATGTCTTCGTTCCCTGCTTCCCACTCGAGCCGGATATAGTTCAGCCCGAGATTCTCTATCAAAGAGAGGGTTTTGAATGAGTTTAGTATGTCGCCGAAGGGCGAGTGTTGAAAGATGTCTGCCGCGGTGAACTCCATCTCCAGAGCCCAACCGAGATCGGCGGGCCCGAGGAAGCACGGACTGGAGCCTTCCACCGGACACGAGTCCAGGGGCCCGGGGTCACTGGTTTCCTCAAAAGTGAAGCATGTGTTCGGCTCCATCGCCGATGAGGGTACAGCCTCTAGGGCGGGGTCCAGCCATCCGTCTTTAGGCAACGCAACCTGTCCCGGATTTAGGTCCGGGGCTTTTGCCGGGATGCTATACCAAGCAACGTCTGACAGTAGGTCTAAGCCGTGCTCATCGTGACTGTTCGGCACTTCTGGCGCTGGCCCGAATCCGCCGAAGATCAAGTCTCTTTGGGTATCCGCCATGTGGTTCAGGTTTCCGAACCCGATCTGAGGGCCAGGGGCATAGCTATCGATCTGCTCCAGGTGGCCAAGCGAATTGGCCCACAGCGCGAAGCCGTCGAACACAAAGATCTGTCTGGGGAGGAAAATCTCATCCTGGACAGCATCGTTAATGATGATTGAAGGAGCCATCGAGCCTGACGGCAACTTCACAGAGGAACTCTCAATGAAAGCACCAATGTCGGTGTCAAAACCGACGGATCTCGGGTAGGGGGTCCCGATCTGTGCGTCAAGGCCTGATGGTAACAAGAAGTAAGAGACATAGGTGTTTACCCAGGTTTGGGCCCTCTCGATGGAGGTAAAACCCTACTTCCTGCTTGATTAATATTGATGATATGGGTAGTACAAGAGTAGATCTACCACGAGATCGTAGAGGCTAAACCCTAAGAGCTAGCCTATGATGGTATGAATGTAATTGTGATCGATCTTCTAAGGACCAACCTCTCCGGTTTATATAGACACCGGAGAGGGCTAGGGTTTACATGGAGTCGGTTACAAGGAAGTTAATATAATATCCGGATTGCCAAGCTTGCCTTCCACACCAAGGAAAGTCCCATCCGGACACGGGCCGAAGTCTTGAGTCTTGTATCTTCACGCTTCAATAGTCCGGACGTTGTACATAGTCCGGCTGTCCGGATACCCCCTAATCCAGGACTCCCTCAATGGACTTGGGTTTTTCCTGGCCGAGCTGTCGAGCGAGCCACTCGTCATGGATATTATGCTTGAAAGCCGCCAAGGCTTCGGCGTCCGGACAGTCGACTATTTGGTTATTTTTAGTTAGGAACTGAGTCCGGAGTTTCCTGGCTGACTCTCCGAGCTGTTGAGTCATGTGGCTCAGGTCATCAGCGTCCGTTGGTCGCACATATGTGCCCTGGAAGTTATCAAGGAATGCGTCTTCCAGGTTTTCCCAACTGCCAATGGAATTTGCTGGTAGGATGTTTAAACAGTACCGGGCTGGTCCTTTGAGCTTAAGGGGGAGATACTTGATGGCGGGTAGATCATCTCCGTGGGCCATGTGAATGTGGAGAAGGAAATCTTCGATCCATACTACGGGGTCTGTTGTGCCATCATATGATTCGATGTTTACGGGTTTGAACCCTTCTGGGAATTCATGATCCATCACTTCGTCAGTGAAGCAGAGGGGGTGTGCGCCGCCTCTATGCCAGGCTATGTGGCTACGCAGGTCGGATTGGTCTGGGTTGCTGTGTTCGGCCCGGCCGGACTTGTTGATGATGTATCCGGTGCGACGGTTATAGTCGCGCGCTGGGGCACTCCCCCGTGATCCGTAGATCGATCTTGGCTGTCCTGCATTGTTTTCCAGAACATCTTGCAGGTCTTGCCTGTTGCCCTGGGTCGTAGTGTATCGGTGTGGGGGTGCGGGCTGGTATCCGGGTTGATATCCCCTTTTATCCTGGCCAGGGGTGGCCGGTCAGCCATTCGGCGTTCGAGTCCATATTCCTCGGCTGCCAGGACTTTAGTCCATCTATCTGTGAGCAGAACGTGATTAGCTTGGAGTTGCTGCTGCTTCTTCTTCAGGCTCCTCGCAGTGGCTATAAGCCTGCGCTTGAAGCGCTCCTACTCTACGGGATCCTCAGGCACGCCGAATTCGTTGTCGCCGAGGCTAATCTCGTCTTCGGAGGGGGGCATGTAGTTGTCCTCCTCCGGGTATGTGTCCGTCGCCTGCTCTTCTGGGCTGACCTGCTCATCTTCCTGTTCAGCCTGCTCGAAGCCGGGCTGGTCAGGGTCATATTCTTCTTCGGTGCCATCCGGATTATTTTCGTCTCCGGGGCCGGTATTGCTGTGGCGGGGCTTGGAGCAGCGCCGACGACTCCCATGCTTTGCATTTCTTCCTGAGGGGTTATCCTCCGTTGCCTCATCGCCATTAGTTTCCTTCGGAGTGTCCACCATATATATATATATATATATATATATATATATATATATATATATATATATATATATATATATATATATATCATATGAGGAGGTGGCCGTCCACCGCCCTGTGGGCGGCGGCTCCTGTAATTCTCCTACATCGTCGTCCATACCATCGATGTCTTCGGAGTCAAAGTCAAGCATGTCGGTTAGATCATCGATCGTGGCAATGAAGTGGGTGGTGGGTGGGCAACGAATTCCGTTGTCGTCTGCTTCCCACTCGAGCAGGACATAGTTCGGCCCAGAGTCTCCTGACAAAGAGAGAGACTTCAATAAGTTCAGCACGTCGCCAAAGGGCAGTGCTAAAAAACGTCCGCCGCGGTGAACTCCATCACCGGAGCCCAATCAGGCTCGGCGAGCCCGGGGATGCGCGGACTGGAACCTACAACCGGATAAGAATCCGGGGGTCTGGAGTCACAGGCTCCCTCAAGAGTGAGGCATGTGTTCGGCTCCATCGCCGATGAGGGTATGGCCTGCAGGGCAGGGTCTAGCCCTCCGTCCTTAGGCAACGCAATCTGCCTCGGATTTAAATCCGAGGCTTCTGCCGGGGTGATATCCCGAGTATCGTCTGACAGCAGGTCTAAGCCATGCTCATCGTGATTGTTCGGCGCTCCTGACGCTGGCCCGAATCCGTCGAAGATCAAGTCCCCGCGAATATCCGTTGTGTAGTTCAAGTTTCCGAACCTGACCTGGTGGTCGGGGGCATAGCTATCGATCTGCTCCAAGTGGCCAAGCGAATTGGCCCGCAGTGCGAAGCCGCCGAACACGAAGATCTGTCCGGGGAGAAAAGCCTCGCCCTGGACAGCATCGTTGATGATGATTGAAGGAGCCATCAAGCTTGACAGCGATGACATAGAGGAACTCTCGATGAAAGCACCAATGTCAGTGTCAAAACCAGCGGATCTCGGGTAGGGGGTCTCGATCTGTGCGTCAAGGCTGATGGTAACAGGAAGCGAGGGACACAGATGTTTACCCAGGTTCGGGCCCTCTCGATGGAGGTAAAACCCTACTTCCTGCTTGATTAATATTGATGATATGGGTAGTACAAGAGTAGATCTACCACGAGATCGTAGAGGCTAAACCCTAAGAGCTAGCCTATGATGGTAATGATTATAATTGTGATTGGCCTTCTAAGGACCGACCTTTTCGGTTTATATAGACACCGGAGAGGGCTAGGGTTTACATGGAGTCGGTTACAAGATAGGAAACACAATATCCGGATCGCCAAGCTTGCCTTCCACGCCAAGGAGAGTCCCATC
This sequence comes from Triticum timopheevii, assembly GCA_963921465.1. NCBI lineage: Eukaryota > Viridiplantae > Streptophyta > Magnoliopsida > Poales > Poaceae > Triticum > Triticum timopheevii. Next base: position 471,157,077 of record OY997274.1, read on the forward strand.
CGGACACGGGCCGAAGCCTTGAGTCTTGTATCTTCATGCTTTAATAGTCCGAACGCTGTACACAATCCGGCTGTCCGGATACCCCCTAATCCAGGACTCCCTCATTAGGCCCTAAAGGAAATCGGCCCAACAACGTCATGTGGGCCGTCGAATATAACACCAGCCCATTTCACTTTTGGCCCATGTATGGCCCACGACGTCTTTCGGCCCATATGAGGCCTTCGTATCTTTCGGCCCTTTACAGGCCCACGGTGACTCTAGCCCATAATGAATAGTAATTTTCTTTGTACCCTTTAACGGCCCATGATTTACATGGGCCGTTTCCAGCATGTGTTAGCTTTCGGTCCATTGACGGCCCATACGTTCTTGGGCTCCTTTTCGGCCCTCGATTACTTCCGACCCGTTACTAGCATGTTCCCCTAATGGGCCAAATTCGGCCCATGGCAAGAGTCGGCCCGTTACTGGCCTGTTCCCCAAATGGGCCAAATTCGGCCCATGGCAAGAGTCGGCCCATTACTGGCCTGTTAATCTAATGGGCCAAATTCGGCCCATGGCAAGAGTCAGCCCGTTTCTGGCCTGTTAACTCGTTGCACCATTTCCAGCCCATCCTATATTCTGGCCCATTAACGACCTGTTATGCCTGTGACAGCATTAAGCCTTTGCTGTCCTACGACCTGTTAACGGCTCATTACCGTGCTGGGCTGATACCAATTACGCCCGATTACGGCCCATGTAGACCCATTATCCGACGGCCCGAGGCCCACCGATTATAGGCCCATTTGTCGACGGCCTGAGGCCCACTGATTACAGGCACATTTATCGATGGCCCGTAGGACACCCATGGATCCTACGGCCCGTATATGGACCATGGTAGTTGCGGCCACTAGCAAACCAGGTAAAAAGAAGACTAGGAAATAAATAAGGCCGAATCTAACGCTAGGTTATTAATGCGATTGCACACATTACATCCACTCGGCATCAAAAATCGCCACCAGTGCAAATATACGGAACACCCTACACTATACAAAACTGGCTTGCTGTTTTCTTCAGCCGGTGGCTGCATGTTAAGAAGAAATTTTGTATCAGACCAAAACAAATTACAACTATATAACAAAAGGAAGGTTGGCATAAAACTTAACAGTCTAGCAGATAAATGCACCACCAGAAGTTCAGAAGCTCAGTTCATTTTACCTGACTGTTACATTTTCATGATGTATTGTCCGATGGAGCACCATAACCCTCGCCTTCATTTCCCCTAGGCTCCTGAAAAACATAGCAAATGTCTGATAGTCTGGTTTCAGAACCATGCATATCTTGACGACATTGAGCAATGTTTCTCCTTGTTTCACAAAGGGTCTCTGTTAGGGAATGGACTTGTGTCTGGAGCGCAGATACAACATTGCTTTGAGCTTCCATATCTTGATCATGAGGCAGTTTGGACGATATTGCCTTAACAACCAACCCAGTATTACGCAGGAACGTGCTTTTGGCACTGTTAGTGGACAGGTACTAACCCACTGCAGCAAGAGCTGACATTGCGGTTATAGTTGCCTCGCCGCCTTCAGAAGGTGTCGGTTCCACCATTTTTTCCATAGCTCGCTGAAAAGTTGAGGTTTTACATTAGTAGTACCAGAACAGAAGATATTAAGGAGGCAGCAAAACCAAACAAAATAGCTTTGGTCTATATACAGAACTTATTCTGGTGAACCCATGTAAAATATTAGTTGTATTTTATTGCAAAGTACATAATAAAACCAGGTTCCAAACATATGACCATGTACCATCGCTAATGTATTGTCTATTTCTTCACATTGTATTGAGGGCTAAGGATAAAGAGACGAAGTTTATAATACAGTAAGCATAGCATGACATCATTCATATCACAAAACAACTGAGAACAGACAAACAGGCAATTGTAACGTTGTGTGGGCAAGTCCAGTACGGAACTAGATTACGGGTCAAGATCAAAGGAACATCACTCCTCTCTTTTAAACATTGTAAGGTGCAATGATACGCTAAGACAATTGTGTGTAAAATTGAAAAGAGTAATAGACATTGGCTGCAAACCATGCAGTTCAAGGCACAAGTCAGAGTAAGTAGTAGTTAAAAGGCATGAGGATTAAGGACTTACAACAGCGGCTTTGACTGGTGTAGTCATGCCCTTCTACTTGCTGGTGTGACAGTCCTTGAAGATTTCCACAGCATTTGGTTCAGGTACTTTTTGGTCCTTGCGGGCTTTCCTCTGCATTTCAAACAAGTCAATATAGATCTGATAATATGGTACAGTGAAAAGAGTGAAACGGCAGCTAATTACAAGAGCCTCGCAGTGTGCAATATAGCTACGAGATCTTGTCGTCTGTTGGAATTTCACTTTCATACGGTTGGCCTTGTTCTTTGAACAGTTCACCTACAAGAAGATAGATTTGTGTGGCACATGCGTAAATAGGACTTCAACATGTGATCTGATCACATATATATAATGTACCTAATACTTCGGATCAGACCAGTGTTTAACAAGGCCCCTCCAGTCTTCATCCGATATATTTTCCACTGGAGACGTTTGGGAAAGTTCACTGTTAGCCTTGCCTTCAAAGTGAGTTTTCCTCAAGTTATACCGATACTGTCGCAGAGCAGACTTGAAAACATGGGTGCAAGCTTGTCTGGTTGCATCATCTTGTCTATCCAACTTGAACCTCATCTGTTGAAAATTATGGGAGTCTCATTATCAGCAACCTAGAAAGTATGGGACGGAGCAAGACGATATTACTAGTTTCCATACATAACCATACTTACAGATAAATGGTCGAGGAAGGTGTTGAACTGGGTTTCGTCTTTGTCATTCCTGTACTGAATACATGTCGAGAGGATACGTACCTGACACCTAACGGCAACCGCTGCCTCCGATACTAACTTGGCTGACTCTGTAGCATCACGTGGCCTTTTTAAACCTACCTCAAAACGGATCTCCATTCTTCCTCCTCTAGATTTAGTTAACCTATCGAGCATTATCCCTGATGTTTGTTTCCTCCTGCGCCTAGGTGCTAGTCCAACAACGAACATAGGAAGTGTTAGTGTACATCAAACTGTGAGACTACATATAAAGAAGCATGCAACTGTAACTTGACTCCAGCAACTACCTTCTTGCTGTTGAAGCTCACAAGGTTCATCTGATATTGCCAACTCGTCTTGTGTCAAGAGTGCTTGGGAAGTAGTGTCAGGTGGCAAGGGAGCTTGGGAACATGCTGCTAGCTCAGTTGACACATGAGTAAGTCGTGCAGCTAGTAGTACTGTGGTAGGTGTTAAAAAAACTAGGGTTGTCTTTGCTTGTTTGGTGGCAGCTATTTGTTTCTGTTTGGCTTTTTTTGCAACTCGTGTAGCATGGGATGTCGTGTTTGTAGAATTTTCCACTAGACTTTGACCTTCTATTGCACCATCAGTACCAGCAGAATCTGCAGGATTCATCCGCTTCTCATTCCCTGCCATTCTGTGTTTCTTCCTCTTTCTCTGTGACATGTTAAGTCAAGCCGACAAGAAAAACGAACAACAATTTAGTTCTTCAGAACAAATTGATGCATGATGCAGATGAACTGAACTTTCATGTTAGACAACCACATGATAGGAGGATGTAATATGTATGAAAAACAGGACGGAAGAGATAACCAGAACTATGATGTGTAAACTAAGAAGAAGACATTTCACCAAAATAGAAGCAATGCAATGGAAGGTAGACACCATATGAAAGATGCTACAAATATCGCTCTGCCAAGTTAACAGTGTCTCATCATAAAGGGCGTTTAAACAAATGTGAAGCAGTACAAGAAATAAATCATATGCAAGATGCAAACAACATCACACTACCATGTTAGAGGTCTCTCGTCATTAGTGCCATTTGTAGGACCTTGAAGTATGTCTAGAGGGGGGTGATTAGACTACTTGACCGATTAAAAACTTAACCTTTTCCCAATTTTAGAGTTTGGCAGATTTTAGCTATCTTAGGACAAGTCAAGCAATCATCACACAATTCAAGCAAGCATGCAAAGAGTATATAGGCAGCGGAAATTAAAGCATGCAACTTGCAAGAAAGTAAAGGGAAGGGTTTCGAGGATTCAAACGCAATTGGAGACACGGATGTTTGTGGCATGGTTCCGATAGGTGGTGCTATCGTACATCCACGTTGATGGAGACTTCAACCCACGAAGGGTAACAGTTGCGCGAGTCCATGGAGGGCTCCACCCACGAAGGGTCCACGAAGAAGCAACCTTGTCTATCCCACCATGGCCGTCGCCCACGAAGGACTTGCCTCACTAGCGGTAGATCTTCACGAAGTAGGTGATCTCCTTGCCCTTACAAACTCCTTGGTTCAACTCCACAATCTTGTCGGAGGCTCCCAAGTGACACCTAGCCAATCTAGGAAACACCACTCTCCAAGAAGTAACAAATGGTGCGTTGATGATGAACTCCTTGCTCTTGTGCTTCAAATGATAGTCTCCCCAACACTCAACTCTCTCTCATAGGTTTTGTGGAAAGAATATTTGACTGGAAAGCAACTTGGGGAAGGCTAGAGATCAAGATTCATATGGTAGGAATGGAATATCTTGGCCACAACACATGAGTAGGTGGTTCACTCTCGGAAATGGTAAGTTGGAAGTGTAGGTTTGTTCTAATGGCTCTCTCCACGAATGAAGAGGAGGTGGAGGGGTATATATAGCGTCCACACAAAATCTAACCGTTACACACAATTTACCAAACTCGGTGGGACCGATTCAACAGACTCGGTCGGACCGATTTAGTAAACCTAGTGATCGTTAGTGATTTTCGGTGGGACTGACATGCAACTCGGTGAGACCGATATGGTTAGGGTTAGGGCATAACGTAATCTCGGTAAGACCGATTACACAAACTCGGTGAGACCGATTTTGGTAATAAGCTTTCTAGAGAGTTGGTCAGGTAAACTCGGTGGGACCGATTTGCTCTTTTCGGTGAGACTGAAATGTTACAAAAGGGAAACAATGAGTTTACATTGCAATCTCGGTGGGACCGATCGCTCACTTCGGTTAGACCGAAACGTTACGAAGGGAAACAGAGAGATTACAATCCCATCTCGGTGAGACCGAGATCCCTATTGGTAAGACCGATTTGCTTAGGGTTTGTGGCAGTGGCTAAGACTTTTGGAATCGGTGGCGCCGGATAGGAAGAATCGGTGTGACCGATTTTAGCTTTGGGTTTAGGTCATTTGTGGATGTGAGAAAGTAGCTGAGGGTTTTGGAGCATATCACTAAGCACATGAAGCAAGAGGCTCATTAAGCAACACCTCATCCCTCCTTGATAGTATTGGCTTTTCCTATAGACTCAATCTGATCTTGGATCACTAAAATGTAAAATGAAGAGTCTTGAGCTTTTGAGCTTGAGCCAATCCTTTGTCCTTAGTATTTTGAGGGATCCACTTTCATCATCCATGCCATGCCATTCATTGAGCTTTCCTGAAATAATAGTCTTGGAATAGCATTAGCTTAATGAGCTATATGATGTTATGAATTACCAAAACCACCTAGGGATAGTTGCACTTTCAATCTCCCCCTTTTTGGTAATTGATGACAACATATAGATCAAAGCTTCGACAAATGATAATAAGATTAACAAACATCATCACTTTGAGAAGTATGTGATAAGCAAGAGCTCCCCCTAAATTTGTGCATATTTTAAAATTTGCTTTGGACTGCAAATGCACAAGGAGTTAGGCTCACGGGTTACTCTTCCATGTCACATACATCTTGGTGGAGCGCTCAAAATAATAAAGATTGAATACATGCACTCATCACCAAGCAAAGTGAATGATCACATAGGATAGATAAGATAATATCATCAAACATGCATAAGTGTAGCTTATGATCAAACACATGATCATCAATGTCTCACAAGAATAGCATAGTATCTCAAGCAATCAAAAGCAAACAAGTTTTAACCACCAAATCAAAGAAAGAGAGAACAAAAGCAACACTCTCTCTCGAAGCCTATGATCTATACATTTTTCTCCCCCTTTGGCAACAAGTTACCAAAAAGTTCATAGAAAATGCATAGTGCTAGATCGACTCTCAAGCTTGATCTTCAGGTGGTGGTGTCCGGATAACTCCAAGAACGAAGGCTTCAGTTGAAGTAGAGGGTGCTGGAGTTGATGCTGGAGCTGGTTGCACTGGAGCAGTAGGGGCTGTAGCTGGTGCAGAAGATGTTGCTCTGGTGTCTGTCATAGGCACTGCAACTGACCTCTGGGCTCTAGGCACTCTGGCAAACACATTAGTGGTAGTCTTGCCTTGCCTCTCCTGCATGCCATCCTGTAGCTGCTCTACAACTGACTAAATCTCAGTTACTTTGACATCAAGATCATGAAATTTGAGTTCCATGATTCTTTCCAACCTCTCCTAATTCTAAGTGAGGGTGGCCAATCCTTTCTCAATCCTCAGAGTTGATACTATTAAGTAACCAAGATGCTCCTGCTTATTCTTCAAGAAATACTCAGATGCCTCCTCTTGTGTTGGCATCTTGGCAGCCTTCTCCTTCCTTGCCATCTCCTTCTTCTCTTGAGCATGTACAGATGATGGATCAATCTCATTCATGACAACCTCATTGTCCTCAAAGTCTGGATAAAGTGGAAAATGTTCCTTATCCAATTGATATTTCCTTGTGCCCATCTTTGACTTAATCAACTCCATATCCACAGCTCTTCTTCTGATCTGCTGCAGTCCTATTAATGGTTTCAATCATAAGGCTTACATGACCTTATACTTCTGTGGCACATCAAACAAATGCAACCTGTTGATGGCATGCCCTCTGATCATGTTGTGGTCACCAGACTTAGGCAACAGAGTGTGCCTTAGGATCCAATTGATAGTTGGCAGCCCTGACAGAAGGAAGTGGACTGATCCAAACTTATGTGTCTCAACAGCTTTGTCTGGGATCTCCTTGTACATGTGTGCCATGGAATTGTGGTTCATCTTCTTCTTGGCATAAATATCCAGGTCATCTTCACTTTCCTTTGGGGCAGTGATCAGACTTGCCCATTCCTCAACAGTTCACTGGTACCTGGTGCCTTCTGACATCCAAACTATCCTTCCATCTGGATAGAAGTGTGCTCTGGAGTAGAATTGCATGATAAGTTCATCATTCCAGTTGGTGAGCTTTTGCCCAACAAAATCAGCAACTCCACAAGCAACAAAACTGTCTTGCACTCTAGGATAGTGCTCTTCACTATCCTTTATGTAGGTCCAGTCGACCCACCTCATATCACATACTATGGGCTTCTTATCCAACAAGATTGTCTCATAGAAGTCCTGCTGTTCCTTTGTATGGAACCTGTAATCAACAGCAGTTCTTCTCCTTGAGGCATATGGATCTTCCATCCTCCATATCCTCAACCCTGAGTCCTTCCTGATCCTCATGTCCTCAGCCACAGGATGGGCATCATTGTGGTCTGGTATCTTGGGCTTGAGCTTCCTTAGGACATGTCCTTCTTCATCTTCCTCATCAGCAACATTAGGCAATGGGGCCTTGTTCTTCTCAGCAGCTGGAATACTCCTGGTATTCCTCTTTGGTGCAAGCTTGGCCTTGGGGCAGCTTTGGGTGCTTCCTTGGGCTTAGATGTTGCAGCCCCTGATCTAATAGCATCACCCATAAGCTTTGGTGCCTTGGGTGCTGGTGCAGCAACCTCTTCTTCCTCTTCAGAGTCTCTTCTCATTGAGGGCTTTCCAAGAACCTGGGTAGTTGTGGTTCTTGCTCTCTTCTTCTTCTTGTCCTGACCAGCTTCATCCTCTGATTCAATGGTAAACTTCATTGTTTCTCCACTAGGAACTTTCTTGGATTTGGAAGATGTGACTTTCTTTTCTGGTGCCTCTTTGGGTTCAGTCTGTTCTGGCACTTGAGTGGACCTTCTGACCTTGGGCATAGGTGTCCTCTTGGCAGGAACCTTCTTATTGAGGCCAGGCTTTGTATTCTTTGCTGAGCCATATTCCTTTTTGAGCACTACTTTCTTGGAAGTAGCCTCATCCTCTTCAACTCTATAGTCCTCACCTTCAGAGTCTGAAGTTCTTTTCCTCCTTTGCCTTGTAGCAGCCTTAGGCAGATTACTTGGGGTGCTTCTGCTCCCATCATCTGAAGAACTTGAGGAAATAGTGCCCTTACTCATGTCAATCTGCTCTTCTGACCTGTTCTGGCTATCACTCTGGTCTGACATGCTTCAAACACTGACTGCTGACCCTGTGAAGAGTTATAGATGAGGTAGAATGGATGAGGATCACAAAATGTAGAGATTTTTTTGCAAAAGAATGGTTCAAAAGTTCAGTTTTAGTTTTCCACAGAAAGCATTTCGGATCAACCGATTTTCAAACTTGGTGATACCGAAACAGTTTTGGAACCTAAACTGATGAACTCGGTTGGACCAAGTCATAGTTCGGTGGCACCGAGACTGCTAGGGTTTCACAAAGTCCTAAAATCGGTCCCACTGATTAGCAATTCTCAGTCAGACCAAGAGTTACTAGTGCAATGGCATAAGCCAAATCGGTGGGACCGAGTTTTTCAACTCGGTGGGTCCGAGATGGTTTCGGCGGAAACCTAACCCTAAAATTTCGAATCTCATCTATTCTACGGATTGCATTGACTGGATAGGAGTGTTTCAATCGTGGCAAGAATCAATAAGAACACAATGTGCTAGGAATAGGACGAGGATACACTACTAGGGAAAAGCCTATACATAGAATCTTTGCAGCAGCGAGGGTTAAAAACCCTCGCTACTGCTACTTACTAGTAGCGCAGGTTTTTAAACCTTGCTACTACTAAGTTGATAGCAGTAGCGTGGGTTTATAACCCTCGCTACTACTGAGCAGTCTCTACCGTGCCCCCCGGGACATGCCATAGTAGTAGCACGGGTTTTTAACCCTCGCTACTACTAAGTTGATAGCAGTAGCGTTGGTTTTTAACCCTCGCTACTACTAAGTGGCCCCTGGACCATGCCATAGTAGTAGTGATGGTTATAAACCCGCGCTACTACTAAGTTGATAGTAGTAGCACAGGTTTTCACCCCTCGCTAGTACTAATCGTCTGCCATAGTAGTAGCACGGGGTATGGCCAGTTTGCAAATTTTCAAACTCTACCCCCCCCCCCCCCCCCCCCCCGTGGATCGCCTTTTCAGTTTTTTAAAAAAATAAAAGAAAATTATGAAAATGTCAAAAAAATAAAAGAAAATAAGTTTCCCATGTGATATGTGGTCTAGTTGTTGGGAAAATTTACAAATATGAATTTCGAATTTATTTGCAAAATCTCTCTAGAATTTAGTAAAATGGGCATAACTTTTGCATAGGAACTCGGATGAAAAAGATTTTTATATGAAAAATCAACTACTCGAAAAGTTACATCCAAATTTAACGGGGATACCCCGTTAAACATTTTCAAAATCCTCAAAAACCTAACAGAAAAAAAGTTACGGGGCTAATCTGGTCAAACTATGGTCAAATCTGGTCAAACTGTGGTCAAACTAATTATTCAAGAAATATTAGTGTTACTATTTTTTTACAACAATAGTTTCAAACTCAAATAGTGAAATGTGTGACTTCATGCTCAAGCTAAATTCCTGAGGTTAATAGGATTGACATTTTACTATTGTCAGGAAAACAACAAGTGTAGACTTGGAAACGGGGGAGAATAGAACCCGGAAATTAAGCGTGCTTAGGCTGGAGTAGTGAGAGGATGGGTGACCGTCCGGGAAGTTAGATGATTTGGAATGATGAGGGGTGATTAGAGATTAAATTGAGCAGCGATGAGGGGTGATTAGAGATTTGAGGTTAAAATAATTTAGAAATTTGAAAATTAGGGAAAAAATCGAAAAAAAATCGAAAAATTCAAAAAAAAATCAGAGATTAGAGATTAGTAGTAGCGCGGGTTTTTACCCACACTATTACTAAAGGACATAGTAGTAGCGCGGGTGGCACCCGCGCTACTACTATACATTAGCTGTAGCGCCTTATTAGTAGCGCCGGCCCCCGCTTTACTAATAGGCCCAAAACCCGCGCTGCTGCTAGGCTTTTCCCTAGTAGTGATAGCACAGTGATCGAGTCCATACCCTATCTTGGCGATGAACTCGCTACGGCGGCAACGGCGGGGTTGAAATCCATTGACGGCGGCGGAGACCAGCGATAGGAGGCGGCTGGCGACGAGGAGACGATCCGGAGACCTGGGATGGCAGAGCGAGCTATTGCGCGAGTGAAGGGGTTCGGAGGAATTTCCAAATTTTTGCCCGTGACTATATATAGCCCGACCCTGTCGGTGTGACCGAGTGGAACAACTCGGTGGCACCAAGATGCATAACTGTGTACAGTTACAGCAACTCGGTGTGACCGAAAAGTTCAAATCGATTGCACCGAGATTGAAAACTTAGATCAACTTAATGATCTCGGTAGGACCGAAATGGAGGAATCGGTCAGACCGAGAATCACAAAGAAGTTTTGGAAGTTTAAGTCTATGACGAATCGGGGACTCCGAGTGCTCCTCACACAGAGTGGTTCGAATCTGACTTGATCAAATTTTGTGATGTAGCATGAATAGAGTTTGAGACGATAAAAGCATAGATAGCTAGAGAAGGTTCTTAGGCATTCTTGTCCATCCACTTGGCAAAAAGAAGAGAAGCCAAACAATCAAAACAACAAGTGGATGCCCTTGAATGAGTAAAATATGCACCAACATGCTCACACAATAAGATGGCAAATGAAATATGTGGCAAAGCATGCACAACCAATTCTAGCATCTATCAAACAATTGGCGATGACTAGGTCATCTATATATGAGTATATTGACTTAGGAGTCAAATGAAAACATTTGATCATAGGTCATACTCATCGTTTAAGCTCAAGTGGGGTTACCATTTTTACATAATGCATTGATGTGTTCACACCATTAGAGTTGCTTTGACTCAATTCTTAGAGTTAAGCTCCCCCTAGATGTGAGATCCCCCCTTAGAGGGATGAACTAACCTTGGGTTTTGTTAATGATGACTTCATGTAGGTGTTGAAGATGTGGATGCTCAATGTTGATGTAGATCATTTGGAGCAATCCTTTGGAGTGAGTTGCACTTTCAACTTACCTACATGGGTTAGTCCCACAAGGAACAAACAAGAATATCCATAGACATAGAGTGATGCACACACATGATGATATCCATGAAATCATTAGGTTACCTTGTCCCTTGCCTTCCAAACATGAGGGTTTGTGACTCCTTGAACTAGTGCAAGATGTGGAAGTTGATTGCACCTCTGTCACATCCCTAGTTCTATTAATGCCTAGTGCTAGCATCTGGTGTTCCAACATGTTTAAATTTCAATTAAACCTGAAATGGGGATTGCCTAAACCCTAGCATCAAAGGAATTCACTAGGTTCAACTAAAATATTTTCAGCGAATCCAAATGGCTTTCAAAAATGTCCATCATTTCGGGAAAATGCTAGAAACATTAACCAGAGGTGTTGCACCTTTTTCCATGTCATATTTGGGCTCTGGATTAAATCATATGCTATTTGCAATTGGGCATTTAAATGCTATATAATATTTTAAATGCTCAATTAATTCTGAACTTAAGTGAGGGCTATTGGGAATATTCCAAACAGAGCCCACAATTATTTTCAGGATTTTTGAAAACGTTTTGGTATTTTAAATAAAGCCCAGAAGTTACAGAAAAATAGAAAACAGAAAATAATTCAGAAAAGAGAGAGAGAGAACGCCTACCTGGGCCACTTACCTGGCCGGCCCAGCTGGCAGCCCACCTGTGCGGCCCATCCCACCTAGCCCCTCCCCTGTCGTCTTCCTCCCTACCAGGAGGACGAGCGCGTGGCCGACGCACACCGGCGCATGCCTGGCCACCTCCTGCTTGCCGCTTCGCCCTGGCCTCTTCGGGTGATGCCATGCAGCCCCCTCGCTCCTCTCCCTCACTCTCTGCTCTCTCCCTCGCCCTCCAGTCCCTTCCTCGAGTGCCACTGAACACCACCGCCGCCGCCGTTCGCCATAGCCACAGCCGCAACCAACCCCGAGCCTCTCCGACATGTCCACGAGCATCGCCACGCCTCCCTTGTCCTCTCCGTCTAGCCACGCCTCGCCGAAGGCCCTGCGTCGACGCCATCTTCATCATCATCGTCGCCGGCCACCGGAGATCCCTCTTGCCGCCCCGCTCGCTCTGGTGCTTCCTCAAGCACGCCGAGGCCACCTCTGCACTCGCCGTAAGCTCCTCTACTGATCCCCCCTACTCACATGTCCATTAGCTCATCGTAGCCCTCGTTTCCGTCGAGACCGAAACCTCACCGGCGCCGGACTTGTCGCCGTCGTCATTTGGGTTCGCCTCCGTCCAAACCGAGCGTGTCACTTCACTTAGTGCACTCCCAGGAGCCCATAGCGCCCACTAGCTCCACCTCCCATGCACCGTGGCGTCGAACCCGTCGTTGCCCGAACTCCGGCCGCCGCCTTGGAGCTCGCCGCCGTCGGCTCAGGCCACCCCAGCTCCTCCCGTTTGCTCCATTAGATGCGCCGCATTGCCAGCTAGCCGTAGCCACAAACCTCGAGTAAAACGGTGCCCTATAGAGCATTCCTGAGCCGCCCCATCATCTCTGTCATCGCCGGCGACGATCCGTGGACCAGGTCCGGCGGGTTTGACCCCGTTTGACCGGGGTTTGACTTCCCCCTAACCCACTAACGTGTGGGCCAGGCACTTGCTTAATTAAGCGATAGATTAATTAGCGTTAGTTAACTTAGTTAGTTAGCTTAGCCTCTAACATGTGGGCCCAGGCCTTAACTAAACTAGATTAGGTTTAGTTTAATTTTAATTATCCCTGTTGGTTAACTTTGTCACCGACGTGTGGACCCGGCGCCTGTTGACCTGCTGAGGTCAGCATGACCTAATGCTGACGCAGTAAACATTTTCTGAAATTAAAAGAAATCAGAAATGATTTATAAATTTTAGGAAATGATCTAAACTTCTAAAATTCATAGAAATTCAACCGTAACTCCAAATTAAATAATTTATATATGAAAAATGATCAGAAAAATCCAATATATCCATCTGTACCATTTTCATGCATGTTTGAACAACTTAAATCTGCTGTATACAACAATTTGAATAAATGGCATTTGAAATGCCTTATGTGGAGTTTGAATTTCAACCTAGGGTTCAAACCAACTTCATTTAACCTGCTGCTAGTTGCATTAGCTCAAACCACGGCATATTGCCATGTCATGATCATGCATCATATTGTGCATTGCATTGATCATGTTTCTTCTCTGTTTGTCGGTGTTGTTCCCCCTCGGTATACGTTGTACCGACATTGTGATCGTTGACGCTGATGAAGACTCAATGCTATCTTCAGAAGTGCCAGGCAAGCAAAACCCCCTTGTTCATACCGATACAATCCCACTCTCTCGCTCCTGCTCTCTTTTACTGCATTAGGACAACAATGATTCATCTAATACTTGATGCGGTAGTTGAACCCCTTATCCTCTGCATGGCCTGTCATTGCCACAGTAAATAGATGAAACCCACTAGCATGAGTAGGAGTTGTTTGAACCCTGATGTGCCTACTCATTCATGCTTGTTTGTCATGCCTGCTACTGCTTAGAGTTGAGTCAGGTCTGATTCATTGGGGATGAATCGAAGGTGTGTGAACATGTCCTACTATTGAGAGCTAAGTGTGTGAACACGATTTGGTAAAGGTAGCGGTGAGAGGCCATGTAGGAGTACATGGTGGGTTGTCTCATTGCAGCCGTCCTCAGGAACTAAGTTCTGTGTTTGTGATCCATGAAACAGTTACTACCACGCATTGGGCCCAAAACCAATGGACCCTCTCGACTTATTAACTGCCCTTGCCCTCTGTCCAGGAGTTGCAACTAGTTTCTGGTGTTTGTAGGATATGTGTTGGAGGCCGTGCATAGCGCTGACCCTAGGGGTGGGCTATGATGCGGTAGATACACCATGGCACGGTGTACCGGGCGCCCATTTGGTGTCTCTGGAACCCTGCACACATCGTTTGGGGCTGTGAGCGAAACTCCGGCCGGATCTCCTCGCGGATGGAACCCGAATAGGTGATAAACCTGGACTAGAGACTTGTGTGGTTAGTCAGGTCGTGGCCGACTCCCTCGCCAGGCTTCTGCTTGAAGGTTGCCGAGATACACAACGTGTACATGGTGGTAAGTGGCGAGAGCGTGTGTGAAGAAGTACACCCCTGCAGAGTTAACATCATCTATTCGAATAGCCGTGTCCGCGGTGAAGGACTTATGGGTTGCCTATAACAGTTCATAGACAAGTGAAAGTGGATACTCTAAAATATGCAAGATAAGCGTGAGTGCTATGGATGGCGTTCTTGTAGGGAGATGGGAGCGGATCCATAGTGGTGTATTGATATGGAGAATATGTGGACTCGTGTGCACCACCTCAAAAGAGTTACTTGCAGTAGTAGTTTAGGATAGCCACCGAGTCAAAGCTGGCTTGCTGTAGTTAAACCCCACCATCCCCTTTGTTGATAATGATGCATATGTAGATAGTTCTAATGTAAGTCTTGTTGGGTACATTTGTACTCATGTTTGCCTATTTTATGTTTTGCAGAGAGACCTTAGTCTCGCTAGTAGTTCCGCGTGGACTTCGATGTTTAACTTGTTACCTCAGCTACAATCTTGTGCCCTCGGCAGGATCTGGTAGATAGTCAGGCTTCTCAGCCTTTTTCATTTGTAGATGTCTGTACTCAGACATGTTAAGATTCCGCTTGTGCTTTGACTTGTATGCTCTGAATGTTGGGTCGTGAGACCCATGTTAGTAATATCTCGCTCCTCGGAGCCTACTGAATAAATATTTGAGTTGTAGAGTCATGTTGTGATGCCATGTTGTATTTGCACATATCGAGCATATTGTGTGTATGTTATTGAAATGCTTGGTATGTGTGGGATCTGACTATCTAGTTGTTTATCTTAGTAGCCTTTCTTACCGGGAAATGTCTCCTAGTGCCTCCACTGAGCCATGGTAGCTTGCTACTGCTCCGGAACACTTAGGCTGGCCGGCATGTGTCCTTCTTTGTTCCTGTGTCTGTCCCTTCGGGGAAATGTCACGCGATGAATACCAGAGTCCAGCTAGCCCAGTGCTACAGTCTAGATTCACTCGCTAATGACCGACACGTTCGATGCTGGGTCATGGATGCCTGTCCCTGTAAGTTTGTGCCACTTTGGGTTTACGACTAGCCACGTTAGCCCGTGTTCTCTGTCATATGGATGCTAGCGACACTATCATATACGTGAGCCAAAAGGCGCAAACGGTCCCGGACTATGGTAAGGCGACACCCGTGGGAATACCGTGCGTGAGGCCGCAAAGTGATATGAGGTGTGATAGGTGAGATCGGTGTGACTTAGAATCGAGGTCCTGACAGCTTTGGTATCAGAGCCTGACTGCCTGTAGGATTACCAAGCCAAACCGGTCGAAGTTGTGTCTAGAAATGCCTTAGTTATTTAAGGGAATTGATTGCGGAAGGGAACGTAAGGCTCTTTTTACTCCTTATACCTCATGGCCTTCTGATTTGAGTCAACCTCTTATCTTGTATGGGGATTAAGAACTAGGTCTTCCCATCTATCTATTAGGATGACGTGTTACTAATCCATAGACTTATGAGATTGTTGGTTTTACGCCCCAGTTCAGTTTATACTACTTCCGTGTGTCCATAGTTGGTCTCGGAACCTTGATTTTGTGCTTCTGAGTGGTTATGCCACCATTTTTGCAGGATGTCTCAAATCATTTTGAGCATTTACAGCAGTTATGCTGTCCGAGTCATCCCAGGTTCTAAATAGTCTGATGCATTTGCAAATCCTTTCTTTCCGTTCCTGATGTCCTTTTTGGTCAGAATAGGCACACTAACCGGTGCGTTGAGGTACTCTATTGCCTCGGTATATATGTTGGAGCTACTATTATGACCATAGGTGTCTTAGAGAACCACCTAGTAATCTAGCCATGTTTTGTGTTCCCGGTGTGATAATTCTGGCCTTTATTCTCGAAAGCATCCCATGATGCCACTTAGTAGTAGGTATTCTATTCCTGGGTTCTTGAACCCGAGATTCACCCTACTTACTTCATGTAGATAGTGTTTGCTAGTTCCTTTAGGTTATTAGTAACCTTGCGATAGTCCTCAAGGTCCGTGGTATTTCCTTCTTCCAAATACCATGAACCATTAAGGCAGAAGTTATTTGAACCAAAAGATCACAATCAGAGTACTCTTGAGGAGTTCTCCATTCATAATCGTGACTCTGCCAGTCCTACCTCTCTGCATGGGTTATCCGGAAGAAACATGTTGAACATGGTTTGACATACTAATCTATGCATCCACAACTCAGAAAGTTATATGTTCCTTGAGTTGTCCCTCTTAGTTTTCTTCTGACCCTCGTCTATCAATTGATAGTCTAGGGTATGTGTGCATTCGTTCATCGATGCCTATTACTCTTGTGGTCCGCCAAGCCATTCTATTCGGAATGACTAGGAGAAACAAACTCCAGTACCTTATCCATTTCTAGGATTGGGTCAAAGTAGTTGTATTCTGCAGATCAAATGCCAAACCAGCTTTTGTTCTGTTCTACCTTGGAGCATTACCTATTTATGTCAGGAATGTCATGGGAATTGCACTAGCTCTTGTAAATTCTCGACGTAGTGATACCTCTCGCCATCATTATTCATTCCTCGGTTCCGTGGTCAACCTGAGTGCCGACAAGTGAATCGTGATGTGTGAAATCTATACTCCTAGCAACTCCGTTGCTTGGTAGTTAAAGGACAATAATTACATCCTTATCATGTTGGTTATTAAATCACCATCCTAAGGTTGATCATGCTACCTAGTCCATATCCCTGGTGCACTCTTCGATCAATGAGTTAGGATAGTGCCGATCCTTGCTTATTTGATCATATCGTCTTGCCCTCAAGAGCAAGATTGTTATCGAGCTTAGTAACATATCGGTGGTTCGTGATTTCCGAATATCTTCTCGGAAGTATCACCAGGTCGTCACCTGACTGTTATGTTGAGCTCGTGATCAAGTTGGTTTCATATAAACCACCCCTTCTCCAAGAATCTGTGTTGCATACCCCTGAGCTGTTTGGTCAAGCTAAACAACAACTTGGAGAGTTGGAAGATAAAAGCTTGTCCGACTTAGTTCATTTTAAGGGATATCTTCGTGTGTGTGTGTGTGTTGAAGAAAGATGATATCTTCATCGGTTGGCCCCTGTGATCAGTTGTTGGATCTATTATCCTAAACAATCTTTGATTTGAGCATGGGATATTGTCAAGTCAAATCAGAACCAACGATATTCGTAATGTTGTCTTATTCGTGGTTGATTCCTCGAGCATACACCATTATACTCTTTGGGTCTGACCAATGCTACCACCTTGTTCACATGATGGTGGAAGTCCAGTGATATGGAAATTCCGATGAGTTGCTGTTGAGCCCATCAGCAGCATCTTGTCTCCTCCATGATTCATGTTGAACATCAAGTTAGTGTTGGAAACTTTTGTAGAATTATCTTCATGTCCCGTTTATGAAATACATGTTTGGTGTAAGAAGTGACTCTCTCCAAGTTCACATGCACTACGTGCAAGTTGCCGCCGTGAATTTGGGAAAGTTAGTTTTGTTCCCTCCGGGATCATCCCAAGTCAGTCATGCATGTGCGAAGTATTCTATGGTCTGATAGACTGATCATCTTCATTCCTTACGTATCCCTAGCACACCAAGCCACTGATTGATTTGTTCAAGGAGAAGAAGTTCTTCTTAAGAGCTAGACTTATGTAAGGATTTCAATACCCTCGATGATGGTTCCCCACCCGAACTCGGTAGTGTTTTATTATAAGATTACTACTTAGTCATGCTTGCCTGAGGCAGCATGTTCACATGTTTGTAGCAGAACTGGCTCATGTTTTGGAACTTGCTATCGTAGTTCATCCCCGAGAATCTCGCAACGTCATCTCGTCGATTTGTGTTGCAAATTTTCATTTTTCTTTCTAGACTCGTTGAGTCTAGATTATTCTGACACCAACCAGATCTGAATCTCAGGTAGATATGATGGTTGGAACGTGTTCCAAGTATTATAATGTTGGTCTCTCTGTAACCCGGTAACGTGGATGTCGTGGCCAACACACCTAGCCGGAAGGCCTATTATTGTAGTATCTTGGTTGAAGAAGTTGACCACCTCCCCATAAGGATTTCGCAAGATTTACTCCTGTAGCTATTCCCTATGGATTCTTGAGCTTCCGAAGTCCGACCTGTTACTTGATGTTCTAGATACCAAACCATATCAATAAATGGGTTATGCTAGCACATCAAGGAGAACATTAGAAGCGGAGTGCTAAATGTCTCTCGGTCAATCATCCAGATTTCGTCCCCTTGTCCTCGCTAAGGTGAAATCCGAGAAGGTGTTATCTTCCTTTCCAGCTGCATCGTCCATCACCATCCATCATGGTAGTATGTTGTGTTACTAGGATCCTTGACACGGATATTGGTAAAACCTTGATTCATATTGAAATGCTCAAGTTCTTGAGAGCACGCACAAGCACTAGGTGTTATCACCGGCACTAACTGGGATTGCTCTCAGTTCCCTCGGTTATGCTATAACTTTTCAAACAGTGGACCCACTCTCTACTGTTGAGTTTCCCTCCAGTTACTAGAATCATTCCTAGTATTTGCATTTTGTCCCCAACTTGCACCATCATTGTGCCAGTCTACCATGGGTCCCATCCATCTCCGATGATTAGCAAAATCATCCATGACATTGTCTTCAACAAGGTAATCCACATCATCCATACTCGTCCGGGTATGTCACTCATCCGGACTCCTTCAACTGAACAATTATGATTTGCCTTAAGTTGGTATAAAGAGCTTCAATGATCCTTGAATCAAAGGTAATTCTTTTTGCCACTTAAGGGATGATTCAACGAGCCACCTCCTCTGAGATGTCTCATTATGGTATCATGGCAACTCAACTCCTCGCTATGTTGACAACCATTCACCACCCTCTTAGGTGTGGAATTGTTGTCTACCTAGTGAACCCTCGTCATATGTTCCACTCCATTCCTTTAGGTGTGTGCTTCGTGTCACTGCTCGAGAGATGTTTTTATGACTCACCTCGTGAGCTGATCCTAAGTTGTTTGATCTTCGAGAGGATCGATCCTTCTAGAGTTTTCCCTTTCTACTCGTTGTCATGTTGGATGTAGTTTTCAAAGCAAGACGTCGATATCAAGGTGATGCAATGAATCAACATCCTCGAGAAAGACATCTGGATCGTGAAGATCGTGTTAGCTTGTATCCCTCTGCCTTCTTACCTTACCTCTTGAATCTCGGGACGAGATTCTTGTTTAGTGGGGATGAGTTGTCACATCCCTAGTTCTATTAATGCCTAGTGCTAGCATCTGGTGTTACATCATGTTTAAATTTCAGTTAAACCTGAAATGGGGATTGCCTAAACCCTAGCATCAAAGGAATTCACTAGGTTCAACTAAAATATTTTCAGTGAATCCAAATGGCTTTCAAAAATCTCCATCATTTCTGGAAAATGCTAGAAACATTAACCAGAGGTGTTGCACCTTTTTCCATGTCATATTTGGGCTCTGGATTAAATCATATGCTATTTGCAATTGGGCATTTAAATGCTATATAATATTTTAAATGCTCAATTAATTCTGAACTTAAGTGAGGGCTGTTGGGAATATTCCAAACAGAGCCCACAATTATTTTCAGGATTTTTGAAAACGTTTTGGTATTTTAAATAAAGCCCAGAAGTTATAGAAAAATAGAAAACAGAAAACAATTTAGAAAATAGAGAGAGAACGCCTACCTGGGCCACTTACCTGGCCGGCCCAGCTGGCAGCCCACCTGTGCGGCCCAGCCCACCTAGCCCCTCCCCTGTCGTCTTCCTCCCAGCCAGGAGGTCGAGCGCGTGGCCGACGCACGCCGGCGCATGCTTGGCCACCTCCTGCTTGCCGCTTCGCCCTGGCCTCTTCGGGTGACGCCACGCAGCCCCCTCGCTCCTCTCCCTCACTCTCTGCTCTCTCCCTCGCCCTCCAGTCCCTTCCTCGAGCGCCACCAAACGCCACCGCCGCCGCCGTTCGCCATAGCCGCAGCCGCAACCAACCCCGAGCCTCTCCGACATGTCCACGAGCATTGCCACGCCTCCCTTGTCCTCTCTGTCTACCCACGCCTCACCGAAGGCCCTGCATCGATGCCATCTTCATCATCTTCGTCGCCGGCCGCCGGAGATCCCTCTCGCCGCCCAGCTCGCTCCGGTGCTTCCCCGAGCACGCCGAGGCAACCCCTGCACTCGCCGTAAGCTCCTCTACTGATCCCCCCTACTCACATGTCCATTAGCTCATCGTAGCCCTCATTTCCGTCGAGACCGAAACCTCACCGGCGCTGGACTTGTCGCCGTCATCGTTTGGGTTCGCATCCGTCCAAACCGAGCACGTCACTGCACTCAATGCACTCCCAGGAGCCCGTAGCACCCACCAGCTCCTCCTCCCATGCACCGTGGCGCCGAACCCGTCGTTGCCCGAACTCCAACCGCCGCCTTGGAGCTCGCCGCTGTCGGCTCAGGCCACCCCAACTCCTCCCGTTCGTTCCATTAGATGCACCGCATTGCCAGCTAGCCGTAGCCGCAAACCACGAGTAAAATGGTGCCCTGTAGAGCATTCCCGAGCCGCCCCATCATCTCTGTCGTCGCCGGCGACGATCCGTGGACCAGGTCCGGCGGGTATGACCCCGTTTGACCGGGGTTTGACTTCCCCCTAACCCACTAACGTGTGGGCCAGGCCCCTGCTTAATTAAGCGATAGATTAATTAGCGTTAGTTAACTTAGTTAGTTAGGTTAGCCTCTAACATGTGGGCCCAGGCCTTAACAAAACTAGATTAGGTTTAGTTTAATTTTAATTATCCCTGTTGGTTAACAGTGTCACCGACGTGTGGACCCCACACGTCAGGTTTGAACTGGACGACGCCTGTTGACCTGCTGAGGTCAGCATGACCTAATGCTGATGCAGTAAACATTTTCTGAAATGAAAATAAATCAGAAATGATTTATAAATTTCAGGAAATGATCTAAACTTCTAAAATTCATAGAAATTCAACCGTAACTCCATATTAAATAATTTATATATGAAAAATGATCAGAAAAATCCAATCTATCCATCTGTACCATTTTCATGCATGTTTCAACAACTTAAATCTGCTGTATACAACAATTTGAATAAATGGCATTTGAAATGCCTTATGTGGAGTTTGAATTTCAACCTAGGGTTCAAACAAACTTCATTTAACCTGCTGCTAGTTGCATTAGCTCAAACCACAGCATATTGCCATGTCATGATCATGCATCATATTGTGCATTGCATTGATCATGATTCTTCTCTGTTTGTTGGTGTTGTTCCCCCTCGGTAGACGTTGTACCGACGGTGTGATCGTTGACGCTGATGAAGACTCAATGCTATATTCAGAAGTGCCAGGCAAGCAAAACCCCCGTGTTCATTCCAATTCAATCCCACTCTCTCGCTCCTGCTCTCTTTTACTGCATTAGGACAAAAATGATTCATCTATTACTTGCTGCGTTAGTTGAACCCCTTATCCTCTGCATGGCCTGTCATTGCCACAGTAAATAGATGAAACCCACTAGCATGGTAGGAGTTGTTTGAGCCCTGATGTGCCTACTCATTCATGCTTGTTTGTCATGCCTGCTACTGCTTAGAGTTGAGTCAGGTATGATTCATCAGGGATGAATCAAAGGTGTGTGAACATGTCCTACTGTTGAGAGCTAAGTGTGTGAACACGATTTGGTAAAGGTAGCGGTGAGAGGCCATGTAGGAGTACATGGTGGGTTGTCTCATTGCAGCCGTCCTCAGGAACTGAGTTTTGTATTTGTGATCCATGAATCAGTTGCTACCACGCATTGG
This sequence comes from Triticum timopheevii, assembly GCA_963921465.1. Taxonomy (NCBI): domain Eukaryota; kingdom Viridiplantae; phylum Streptophyta; class Magnoliopsida; order Poales; family Poaceae; genus Triticum; species Triticum timopheevii. The sequence goes on from OY997274.1 coordinate 471,179,043, forward strand.
GCCCAAAACCAATGGACCCTCTCGACTTACTAATTGCCCTTGCCCTCTGTCCAGGAGTTGCAACTAGTTTCTGGTGTTTGTAGGATATGTGTTGGAGGTCGTGCATAGCGCTGACCCTAGGGGTGGGCTATGATGCGGTAGATACACCGTGGCACGGTGTACCGGGCGCCCGTTTGGTGTCTCGGGAACCCTGCACACATCGTTTGGGGCTGTGAGCGAAACTCCAGCCGGATCTCCTCACGGATGGAACCCGAATAGGCGATAAACCTAGACTAGGGACTTGTGTGGTTAGTCAGGTCGTGGCCGACTCCCTCGCCAGGCTTCCGCTTGAAGGTTGCCGAGATACACGATGTGTACATGGTGGTAAGTGGCAAGAGCGTGTATGAAGAAGTACACCCCTGCAGGGTTAACATCATCTATTCGAATAGCCGTGTCCGCGGTGAAAGACTTCTGGGTTGCCTATAACAGTTCATAGACAAGTGAAAGTGGATACTCTAAAATACGCAAGATAAGCGTGAGTGCTATGGATGGCGTTCTCGTAGGGAGATGGGAGCGGATCCATAGTGTTGTATTGATATGGTGAATATGTGGACTCGTCTGCGCCACCTCAAAAGAGTTACTTGCAGTAGTAGTTTAGGATAGCCACCGAGTCAAAGCTGGCTTGCTGCAGTTAAACCCCACCATCCCCTTTGTTGATAATGATGCATATGTAGATAGTTCTGATGTAAGTCTTGCTGCGTACATTTGTACTCACGTTTGCCAATTTTATGTTTTGCAGAGAGACCTTAGTCTCGCTAGTAGTTCCGCGTGGACTTTGATGTTTAACTTGTTACCTCAGCTACGATCTTGTGCCCTCGGCAGGATCTGGTAGATAGTCAGGCTTCTCAGCCTTTTTCATTTGTAGATGTCTGTACTCAGACATGTTAAGCTTCCGCTTGTGCTTCGACTTGTATGCTCTGAATGTTGGGTCAATAGACCCATGATTGTAATATCTCTCTCCTCGGAGCCTACTGAATAAATATTTGAGTTGTAGAGTCATGTTGTGATGCCATGTTGTATTTGCACATATCGAGCATATTGTGTGTATGTTATTGAAATGCTTGGTATGTGTGGGATCTGACTATCTAGTTGTTTATCCTTAGTAGCCTTTCTTACCGGGAAATGTCTCCTCGTGCCTCCACTGAGCCATGGTAGCTTGCTACTGCTCCGGAACACTTAGGCTAGCCGGCATGTGTCCTTCTTCGTTCCTGTGTCTGACCCTTCGGGGAAATGTCACGCGATGAATACCGGAGTCCTGCAAGCCCAGTACTACAGCCTAGATTCACTCGCTGATGACCGACACGTTCGATGCTGGGTCATGGATGCATGTCCCTGTAAGTTTGTGCCACTTTGGGTTTACGACTAGCCATGTCAGCCCGGGTTCTCTGTCATATGGATGCTAGCGACACTATCATATAAATGAGCCAAAAGGCGCAAACGGTCCCGAGCTATGGTAAGGCGACACCCGTGGGAATACCGTGCATGAGGCCGCAAAGTGATATGAGGTGTTACAGGCTAGATCGGTGTGACTTAGAATCCGGGTCCTGACAACCTGTTCTTGCCATAATGATATGAGTGAAGAATGTTGGCGGAGTCACCCTCAAGAACTCTCTAGTTCTTCTTCTTCGGGATCCACATCATCTTGATGGGAATCCTTGGAGTTGTAGTTGTACTTGATGAAGTAGAACTTCACGTAGTCTTGGGAACCCACTTGAACGAGGCCTTAGGTGCTTCTTCAAATGCATTAATCTCTTCTTGAAGCTTTTCCTTGCCTTTGTTCTTGTGGTCTTGTGGTGGAAGATCATCTTGGGCTTGTGTTCCCTTGAAGGAAGTAGGATCATACTTCTCTTGTTGAGGAACAAACTTTGTCTTGGGGTATTGATCTTCTTCCCACTCAACTCCATTGGCATTGAACTTTTGTTCAAAACCAACACCTTGATTCTTCCGGTGCCTTCCTTGCTTGCGTACAATTTCCTCGAATTGCTTACTCCCGGCAAGGCTCTTGTAAACACCTTTCTCTATAATTCCCTTTAATAAGCTATTTTCTTACTCAAGTGTAACTTGGCTAAGAGAATCATTAGTGGAATCAAGAGAACTACTAGAAGTAACAATATTGGATTTGACATTATTATTTTACTACTAGAGGAAGTATCTTTCTTGTACTTGTTACTAGACTTGATTTGAGGCATGTAAGTAGATAAGAGTAAATGCTTGGCAATGTAAGAAGAACTTTTCTGACGGAGATCATCATTGATTGCCTTTAAGAACTCATGCTCTTGCTCAAGATTGAGCTTTTCAAAGCGTAACTTCTCATGAGCCCTTAAAAGTTCTCGATGATCTTCGAAGATAGTTTCATGAGCCAACTTAAGAGTGTTTAGTTCTTTAGTTAGAAGCTCAATCTTCTCCTTATCATTGTCATTCATTTTATCTTTATTAGCATGATTAATTGACGTTTCATCATAGTATTCATCACTAGAGTTGTCAACAAGTAAATCATCATCCACAAGCAAGTCATATTCATCACTATTGAAATCAACATACTCAGGTTGTGTTACCTTTGGACCTTTTGCCATGAAGCATCTTCCAATTCCTTCATTTTGTGAATCAAATATGTCGTAGGAGTTGGTTGACACAAGTGCTAGACTGGCAACACCTTCATCTTGAGTATATTCGGAGTCGGAGTGATAGCTTCTCTCAGAGTGATTGTCGGAGTCGGAGCCGGATACCCATTCACCAACATGAGCTTGATGTCTTCGTTTTGTGTAGCTCCTTGATGACTTCTCCTTCCTTTCCGAATCCTTGCTTCTCCGTGAGGGTCTTCGTTCATAACGATCATCTCTACTCCTCCTCTCTCTTGGTGGTGATTCTTCTCTTTTGCTTCTTCTTCTTGGAGAATCTTCTCTTCTTTTGTAGGGTGTCGTACACTCATTAGAATAGTGTCCGGGTCTCCCACAATTGTAGCAATTGCGCTCTCGACTTGAAGATCTTTTGTCATGGTAAGACCTTGACTTGGAGCTTCTTTCTTTGCTTCTACTCTTGTAGAATTTGTTGAAGTTCTTCACCATTAAGCTCAATTCTTCATTGAAGGTTTGTTTCTCACTTGATGATGTGGGGGCTTCACTTGAGGCTTTGTAAGCACCACTTGACTTGTTGTGAAGTTCCTCCTTATCCTTGAGTGGCATCTCATGAGCAACAATTCTTCCAATGACTTCCGTTGGCTTGAGATCTTTGTAGTTTGGCATCATTTGGATCAATGTGCACACGGTATCATACTTTCCATCCAATGCTCTTAGGATCTTCTTAATGATGAATTTGTCGGTCATCTCTTCACTCCCGAAGCCGGCAATCTCATTTGTGATAAGAGCAAGCCTAGAGTACATTTCAGCGACACCTTCACCATCCTTCATTTTGAACTTGTCAAGCTGACTTTGGAGCACATCCAACTTGGATTCCTTGACGGACTCGGTACCTTCATGCATATCAATCAAAGTATCCCAAATTTCCTTTGCATTCTCAAGACGGCTGATTTTGTTGAATTCTTCGGGGCACAATCCGTTGAAGATGATATCACAAGCTTGAGCGTTGTATTGCAGCATCTTCAATTCTTCCGCATTAGCTTCACGGTTCGGCTCTCTCCCATCAAAGAATTCACCTTGCAAGCCAATACAAATAATTGCACAAACGGCGGGGTTATGTCCGAGAATATGCATTTTCATCTTATGCTTCCAACTAGCAAAATTAGTACCATCAAACTAAGGACCTCTACGGTGATAATTTCCCTCGCTAGACGCCATACTCTCCTAGGTTGTGAAACCAAGGCTATGACCACCAAAAGCTATGGAAATCAAAGAAATGGAGACCAAAGCTCGGATACCACTTGTAGGACCTTGAAGTATGTCTAGAGGGGGTGATTAGACTACTTGACCGATTAAAAACTTAACCTTTTCCCAATTTTAGAGTCTAGCGGATTTTAGCTATCTTAGGACAAGTCAAGCAATCATCACACAATTCAAGCAAGCATGCAAAGAGTATATAGGCAGCGGAAATTAAAGCATGCAACTTGCAAGAAAGTAAAGGGAAGGGTTTGGAGGATTCAAACGCAATTGGAGACACGGATGTTTTTGGCGTGGTTCCGATAGGTGGTGCTATCATACAACCACGTTGATGGAGAATTCAACCCACAGAGGGTAACGGTTGTGCGAGTCCACGGAGGGCTCCACCCACGAAGGGTCCACGAAGAAGCAACCTTGTCTATCCCACCATGGCCGTCGCCCACGAAGGACTTGCCTCACTAGCAGTAGATCTTCACGAAGTAGGCGATCTCCTTGCCCTTACAAACTCCTTGGTTCAACTCCACAATCTTGTCGGAGGCTCCCAAGTGACACCTAGCCAATCTAGGAGACACCACTCTCCAAGAAGTAACAAATGGTGTGTTCATGATGAACTCCTTGCTCTTGTGCTTCAAATGATAGTCTCCCCAACACTCAACTCTCTCTCATAGGTTTTGGATCTCGTGGAAAGAAGATTTGAGTGGAAAGCAACTTGGGGAAGGCTAGAGATCAAGATTCATATGGTAGGAATGGAATATCTTGGCCTCAACACATGAGTAGGTGGTTCTCTCTCAGAAATGGTAAGTTGGAAGTGTAGGTTTGTTCTGATGGCTCTCTCCACGAATGAAGAGGAGGTGGAGGGGTATATATAGCCTCCACACAAAATCTAACCGTTACACACAATTTACCAAACTCGGTGGGACCGATTCAACAGACTTGGTCGGACCGATTTAGTAAACCTAGTGACCATTAGTGATTTTTGGTGGGACTGACATGCAACTCGGTGAGACCAATATGGTTAGGGTTAGGGCATAACGTAATCTCGGTAAGACCGATTACACAAACTCGGTGAGACCGATTTTGGTAGTAAGCTTTCCAGAGAGTTGGTCAGGTAAACTCGGTGGGACCGATTTGCTCTTTTAGGTGAGACCAAAATGTTACAAAAGGGAAACAGTGAGTTTACATTGCAATCTCGGTGGGACCGATCGCTCACTTCGGTTAGACCGAAACGTTACAAAGGGAAACAGAGAGATTACAATCCCATCTCGGTGAGACCGAGATCCCTATCGGTAAGACCGATTTGCTTAGGGTTTGTGGCAGTGGCTAAGACTTTTGGAATCGGTGGCGCCGGATAGGAAGAATCGGTGTGACCGATTTTGGCTTTGGGTTTAGGTCATTTGTGGATGTGAGAAAGTAGCTGAGGGTTTTGGAGCATATCACTAAGCACATGAAGCAAGAGGCTCATTAAGCAACACCTCATCCCTCCTTGATAGTATTGGCTTTTCCTATAGACTCAATGTGATCTTGGATCACTAAAATATAAAATGTAGAGTCTTGAGCTTTTGAGCTTGAGCCAATCCTTTGTCCTTAGTATTTTGAGGGATCCACTTTCATCATCAATGCCATGCCATTCATTGAGCTTTCCTGAAATAATAGTCTTGGAATAGCATTAGCTCAATGAGCTATATGTTGTTATGAATTACCAAAACCACCTAGGGATAGTTGCACTTTCACCATTGCATATTCACAACATTGCATATTCACAGCTTATGATGTGTAAACTAAGGAGAAGGCATTTCAACAAATTAGAAGCAATGAAAGCTAGACACCATATGAAAGATGCAATGAATATCACTCTACCAAGTTAAAAATGTCTCGTCATAAGTGCCATTTCAACAAATTAGTAGTGCAAGCTAGAAAAGAATATGAGATGTAACCTATATCACACTCCAAAGTCAAACGTGTCTTATGATAAGTGATTTTTGCAGGTTACACAACAGTAGTAATTTGATGTAAGAACATGGTGTGATAGACATATATTGTATGTTCTAGAAACAGGAACACGTGTCTTATTCAAGTATAATGTGTAAAGTAAGCAGATGGAATTCAACAAAATTAGAAGCAATACAAGATAAAAATCACACATAACATGCAACCACATATAACAGTGCCAAGTTAGAGGGAGTGCTACGTCTTGAGCTTGCATTGGTTTTCCTTGAAAAGGAAAGGGTGATGCAGCAATAGTAGCGTAAGTATTTCCCTCAGTTTTTAAGAACCAAGGTATCAATCCAGTAGGAGGCTCCTCAAAAGTTCCACGCACCTACACAAACAAACAAAGAACTCGCAACCAACGCAATAAAGGGGTTGTCAATCCCTTCATGGCCACTTGCGAAAGTGAGATCTAATAAAGATAGTATGATAAGATAAATATATTTTTGGTATTTTATAATATAGATGCAAAAAGTAAAGATGCAAATAAAAGTAGATTGAAAGCAAATATGATAAGAGATAGACCCGGGGGCCATAGGTTTCACTACTGGCTTCTCTCAAGATAGCGTAAGTATTACGGTGGGTGAACAAATTACTGTCGAGCAATTGATAGAAAAGCGAATAATTATGAGATTATCTAGGCATGATCATGTATATAGGCATCACGTCCGTGACAAGTAGACCGACTCCTGCCTGCATCTACTACTATTACTCCAGACATTGACCGACTCCTGCCTTCATCTAGAGTATTAAGTTCATAAAGAACAGAGTAACGCATTAAGCAAGATGACATGATGTAGAGGGATAAACTCAGGCAATATGATATAAACCCCATCTTTTTATCCTCGATGGCAACAATACAATACGTGCCTTGCAACCCTTTCTGCCACTGGGTAAGGACACCGCAAGATTGAACCCAAAGCTAAGCACTTCTCCCATGGCAAGAAAGATCAATCTAGTAGGCCAGACCAAATTGATAATTCGAAGAGACTTGCAAAGATAACTCAATCATACATAAAAGAATTCAGAGAAGATTCAAATATTATTCATAGATAAACTTGATCATAAACCCACAATTCATCGGATCTCGACAAACACACTGCAAAAAGAGTTTACATCGAATAGATCTCCACAAGAGAGGGGGAGAACATTGTATTGAGATCCAAAAAGAGAGAAGAAGCCATCTAGCTAATAACTATGGACCCATAGGTCTGTGGTAAACTACTCACAACTCATCAGAGGGGCTATGGTGGTGATGTAGAAGCCCTCCGTGGTCGATTCCCCCTCCGGCAGAGCGCCGGGAAGGCTCCAAGATGGGATCTCGCGGATACATAAGGTTACGGCAGTGGAAATTGTGTTTCGTTGGCTCCCTGGATGTTTTCGGGGTACGTAGGCTTATATAGGAGGAAGAAGTACGTCGGTGGACGCCCGAGGGGCCCACGAGACAGGGGGTTGCGCCCTCCTATCTCGTGGAGGCCTCGGCTGCTTCTGGACTTGCACTCCAAGTTCTCTGGATCACGTTCGTTCCAAAAATCACGCTCCCGAAGGTTTACATCCGTTTGGACTCTGTTTGATATTCCTTTTCTTCGAAATACTGAAATAGGCAAAAAAAACAGCAATACGGGTTGGGCCTTCGGTTAGTAGGTTAGTCCCAAAAATGATATAAATGTGTAAAATAAAGCCCATAAACATCCAAAAGGGGTAATATAATAGCATGGAACAATCAAAAATTATAGATACGTTGGAGACGTATCAAGCATCCCCAAGCTTAATTCCTGCTCGTCCTCGAGTAGGTAAATGATAAAAAGAGAATTTTTGATGTGGAATGCTACCTAGCAAAAATCTCAATGTAATTTTCTTTATTGTGGCATGAATGTTCAGATCCAAATGATTCAAAATAAAAGTTCATATTGATAAAAGAAATAGTAACACTTCAAGCATACTAATCAAAGTAATCATGTCTTCTCAAAATAACATGGCAAAAGAAAGTTCATCCCTACAAAATCATATAGTTAGGCTATGCTTCATTTTCGTCACACAAAGATGTTCCCAACTTCTATACCCCCGATGAAAAGCCAAGCAATTGTTTCATACTTAAATAATCTCAAACTTTTTCAACCTTCACGCAATACATGAGCGTGAGCCATGGATATAGCACTATGGGTGGAATAAAATATGATGATGGGGATTGTGTGGAGAAGACAAAAAAGAGAAAGTCTCACATTGACGAGGATAATCAATGGGCTATGGAGATGCCCATCAATTGATGTAAACATGAGGAGTAGGGATTGCCATGCAACGGATGCACTAGAGCTATAAATGAATGCTCAACAAAAGAAAACTAGTGGGTGTGCATCCAACTTGCTTGCTCACGAAGACCTAGGGCATTTGAGGAAGCCCATCGTAGGAATATACAAGCCACGTTCTATAATGAAAAACTCCCACTAGTATGAAAAAGAAAACTTATGAGACTCACTATATGAAAAACATGGTGCTACTTTGAAGCACAATATATGAGACTTACTACATGAAGAACAAAGTGCTACTTTGAAGCACAAGTGTGGAAAAGGAGATAGTAACATTGCCCTTTTTATTTATTTTCTTTTTTTCCTTTTTTTTCTTTTTTTTCTTTTGGGCGTTTTTTGGCCTTTCTTTTTTTCTTTGGGCAATGCTCTAATAATGATGATCATCACACTTTCATTGATTACAACATATGAATTACAACTCAAACTAGAACAAGATATGATTCTATATGAATGCCTCCGGCGGTGTACCGGGATGGTGCAATGAATCAAGAGTGACATGTATGAAAAATAATGCATGGTGGCTTTGCCACAAATACAATGTCAACTACATGATCATGCAATGGCAATATGACAAAAGTAAAGTATATCATGATGATGAACGGAACGGTGGAAAGTTGCATGGCAATATATCTCGGAGTGGCTATGGAAATGCCATAATAGGTAGGTATGGTGGCTGTTTTGAGGAAGATATAAGGAGGCTTATGTGTGATAGAGCGTATCGTATCACGGGGTTTGGATGCACCGGCGAAGTTTGCGCCAACTCTCAAGGTAAGAAAGGGCAATGCACGGTACCGAAGAGGCTAGCAATGGTGGAAAGGTAAAAGTGCGTATGATCCATGGACTCAACATTAGTCAAAAGAACTCATATACTTATTGCAAAAATTTAGAAGTCATCAAAAATCAAGTACTACGTGCATGCTCCTAGGGGGATAGATTGGCAGGAAAAGACCATCGCTCGTCCCCGACCGCCACTCATAAGGATGCACAAGCCAGGTACACTTCATGTTTCAAATTTGTCACACAACTTTAACCATACGTGCATGCTATGGGACTTGCTAACTTCAACACAAGCATTCTTTAAATTCATAATCACCCAACTAGCATGACTTTAATATCAGTACCTCCATATCTCAAAACAATTATCAAGTATTAAATTGATCATAGCATCCAATTCACTTCCTATGATAGTTTTTATTATACCCAACTTGGATGCTACCATTCTAGGACCAATTTTATAACCATAGCAAATACCATGCTGTTCTAAAATACTCTCAAAATAATATAAGTGAAGCATGAGAGACTAACAATTTCTACAAAAATAAGCCACCGTCGTGCTCTAATAAATATAAGTGAAGCACTAGAGCAAAAACTATCAAGCTCAAAAGATATAAGTGAAGCACATAGAGTATTCTAGCAAATTCTAATCAAGTAGGCCTCTCCCAAAAGGTGTGTACAGCAAGGATTATTGTGGTAAACTAAAAAGAAAAGATTAATATAATACACGACGCTCCAAGCAAAACACATATCATGTGGCGAATAAAAATATAGCTCCAAGTAAAGTTACCAATGAACGAAGACGAAAGAGGGGATGCCTTCCCGGGGCATCCCCAAGCTTAGGCTTTTGGCTATCCTTGAATATCTTGGGGTGCCTTGGGCATCCCCAAGCTTAGGCTCTTGTCACTCCTTATTCCATAGTCCATAAAAGCTCTACCCAAAACTTGAAAACTTCACAACACAAAACTCAACAGGAAATCTTATAAGCTCCGTTAGTGAAAGAAAAAAAACCACCACATAAGGTACTGTAATGAACTCATTATTTATTTATTTAGGTGTTAAACCTACTGTAATCCAACTTCTCTATGGTTTATAAATTAATTTACTAGCCATAGATGCATTGAAATAAGCAAACAACACACGAAAAACAGAATCTGTCAAAAACAGAACAGTCTATAGCAATCTGTAACTAACGCATACTTCTCGAACTCTAAAAATCCTACCAAAATAGGAAGTCCTGGAAAATTTGCTTATTGATCAGAAGAAAAAAGAATCAACGCAAAAGCACGTTTCTGTGATTTAACAAAACTAAATTCGTGCGTGCAAAGTTTCTGTTTTTCAGCAGAATCAAATCAACTATCATCATAGGTTATCCTATAGGTTCTACTTGGCACAAACACTAATTAAAATATAAAAAAGCATCTAAACAGGAGGTAGATGCAAGATTTATTACTAAACAGGAACAAAAACAAAAAACTCAAAAAAATTGGGTTGCCTCCCAACTAGCGCTATCGTTTAACGCCCCTAGCTAGGAATAAAAGTGAAGATAGATCTAACGAGTGCCATCTTTGGCACTAAATTCATAAGTAGCCCACATGATAGATTAATAAGGTAATTTGACTTTCTTTCTTGGAAAGTGCTCCATGCCTTTCTTTAATAGAAATTGGAATCTAATATTCCCTTCCTTCATATCAATAATCGCGCCAATCATTCTAAGGAAAGGTCTACCAAGAATAATAGGGCAAGAAAGATTGCAATCTATATCAAGAACGATAAAATCTACGGGCACCAAATTTCTATTTGCAACAATGAGAACATCATTGATCCTTCCCATTGGCTTTTTAGTGGTGGAATCCGCAAGGTGCAAATTTAAAGAGCAATCATCAAGATCATGGAAACCTAGAATATCACATAAAGTTTTTGGAATCGTGGAAACACTAGCACCCAAATCACACAAAGCAAAACACTCATGATTTTTAATTCTAATCTTTATAGTAGGTTCCCACTCAGCATGAAGTTTTCTAGGTATAGAAACTTCCAAATTAAGTTTTTAATCATAAGATTGCATCAAGGCATCAACAATATGTTTGGTAAAAGCTTTGTTTTGACTATAAGCATGAGGAGAATTAACAACGGATTGCAACAAGGAAATACAACCTTCTAAAGAACAATTATCATAATCAAATTCCTTGAAATCCGAGATAGTGGGTTCAATGCTATTTAAAGTTGTGACCTCTCCAATCCCACTTTTACCAAATTTAGCATCAAGATCTAAAAACTCCGAATTCTTGGGATGCCTTCTTGGTAAAGTTGACTCATCATCAGTCCCATAATTATCAAGATTCATATTGCAAAACATAGATCTAATAGGAGACGCATCAATAACTTTAAGATCTTCATCATTATTTTCATGGAAACTAGAAGAACACGCCTTTACAAAGCAATATTTCTTAGCATGCAATCTAGAGGTTCTTTCCTTGCACTCATCAATGGAAATTCTCATTGCTTTGAGAGACTCATTGATATCATGCTTAGGAGGAGAAGATCTAAGTTTAAGATAATCAACATCAAGCGAAAGTCTCTCAACGTTCCTAGTCAAATCATCAACTTTGAGCAATTTTTCTTCAAGCAAAGCATTAAAATTCTTTTGAGAAATCATAAATTCTTTCACACTATTCTCAAAATTAGTGGGCATCTTATTAAATTTACCATAAGAATTATTGTAGGAATTTCCATAATTATTAGAGGAATTACTAGGGAACGGTCTAGCATTAAAGTTTCCTCTATAAGCATTGTTTCCAAAACTATTCCTACCAACAAAATTCACATCCATAGATTCATTATTATTATCAATCAAAGTAGACAAAGGCATATCATTGGGATCAAGAGGAGTATTTTTTAGTAGCAAATAATTTCATAAGTTCATCCATCTTTCCACTCAAAACATTGATTTCTTCTATAGCATGCACTTTTTTACTAGAAGATCTTTCGGTGTGCCATTGAGAATAATTAGCCATAATATTATTAAGAAGTTTTGTAGCATCTCCTAACGTGATTTCCATAAACGTGCCTCCCGCGGCCGAATCTAAGAGATTTCTAGAAGCAAAGTTCAAACCGGCATAAAAAATTTGTATGATCATCCATAAATTCAAACCATGAGTAGGGCAATTGCGAAGCATCAATTTCATTCTTTCCCAAGATTGGGTAACATGCTCATGATCAAGTTGTTTAAAATTCATAATATCATTCCTAAGAGTGATAATCTTAGCGGGAGGAAAATACTTAGAGATAAAAGCATCTTTGCACTTGTTCCAAGAATCAATACTATTTTTAGGCAAAGACGAAAACCAAACTTTAGCACGATCTCTACGTGAAAACAGAAATAACTTCAATTTAGCAATATTGTTATCCATATCTTTCTTCTTTTGCATATCACACAAATCCACAAAGTTGTTTGGATGAGTAGCGGCATCTTCACTAGGAAGGCCGGCGAATTGATCTTTCATAACAAGATTCAGCAAAGCAGTATTGATTTCACAAGACTCAACATCATTAAGAGGAGCAATCGGAGTACTAAGGAAATCATTATTATTGGTATTCGAGAAATCACGCAATTTGGTATTATCTTGCGCCATGGCAACAAGTAATCTGACACATAAGCAAACAGAAAAAGGCAAGCGAAAAGAGAGAATGAGATTGGGAAAGAGAGGGCGAATAAAATGGCAAGGGTGAAGTGGGGGAGAGGAAAACAAGAGGCAAATGGCAAATAATGTAAATGCGAGGGAGATGGGTTTGTGATGGGTACTTGGTATGTCTTGACTTGAGTGAAGACCTCCCTGGCAACGGCGCCAGAAATCCTTCTTGCTACATCTTGAGCTTGTGTTGGTTTTCCTTGAAGAGGAAAGGGTGATGCAGCAATAGTAGCGTAAGTATTTCCCTCGGTTTTTGAGAACCAAGGTATCAATCCAGTAGGAGGCTCCTCAAAAGTCCCACGCACCTACACAAACAAACAAAGAACTCGCAACCAACGCAATAAAGGGGTTGTCAATCCCTTCACGGCCACTTGTGAAAGTGAGATCTAATAGAGATAGTATGATAAGATAAATATATTTTGGTATTTTATAATATAGATGAAAAGTAAAGATGCAAATAAAAGTAGATTGAAAGCAAACATGATAAGAGATAGACCTGGGGGCCATAGGTTTCACTAGAGGCTTGTCTCAAGATAGCATAAGTATTACGGTGGGTGAACAAATTACTGTCGAGCAATTGATAGAAAAGCGAATAATTATGAGATTATCTAGGCATGATCATGTATATAGGCATCACGTCCGTGACAAGTAGACTGACTCCTGCCTACATCTACTACTATTACTCCACACATCGACCGACTCCTGCCTGCATCTAGAGTAGTATTAAGTTCATAAAGAACAGAGTAACGCATTAAGCAAGATGACATGATGTAGAGGGATAAACTCAAGCAATATGATATAAACCCCATCTTTTTATCCTCGATGGCAACAATACAATACGTGCCTTGCAACCCTTTCTGTCACTGGGTAAGGACACCGCAAGATTGAACCCAAAGCTAAGCACTTCTCCCATGGCAAGAAAGATCAATCTAGTAGGCCAAACCAAACTGATATTTCAAAGAGACTTGCAAAGATAACTCAATCATACATAAAAGAATTCAGAGAAGATTCAAATATTATTCATAGATAAACTTGATCATAAACCCACAATTCATCGGATCTCGACAAACACACTGCAAAAAGAGTTTACATCGAATAGATCTCCACAAGAGAGGGGGAGAACATTGTATTGAGATCCAAAAAGAGAGAAGAAGTCATCTAGCTAATAACTATGGACCCGTAGGTATGTGGTAAACTACTCACAACTCATCGGAGGGGCTATGGTGTTGATGTAGAAGCCCTTCGTGGTCGATTCCCCCTCCGACAGAGCGCCGGCAAAGGCTCCAAGATGGGATCTCGTGGATACAGAAGGTTACGGCGGTGGAAATTGTGTTCCGTTGGCTCCCTAGATGTTTTTGGGGTACGTAGGCTTATATAGGAGGAAGAAGTACGTCGGTGGACGCCCGAGGGGCCCACGAGACAGGGGGCGCACCCTATAGGGGGGGGGCGTGCCCTCCTATCTCGTGGAGGCCTCGGCTGCTTCTTGACTTGCACTCCAAGTCCTCTGGATCACGTTCGTTCCAAAAATCACGCTCCCGAAGGTTTCATTCCATTTGGACTCCGTTTGATATTCCTCTTGTTCGAAATACTGAAACAGACAAAAAAACAGCAATACGGGTTGGGCCTCCAGTTAGTAGGTTAGTCCCAAAAATGATATAAATGTGTAAAATAAAGCCCATAAACATCCAAAAGGGGTAATATAATAGCATGGAATAATCAAAAATTATAGATACATTGGAGACGTATCAGGGAGCACCAGTGATGCTGCACTAGGGGAGACGTGCTCATCATAAACACAACTTTGTTGAGTGTCTATGCATGTGTTGTCTTGGAAATCATCTTGGGGGTGTGGAGGAGTAGAAACTGTAGAGGCCCTCCGTTCGGAAGGAGCACCTTTATCCGCTGTCTTGCTAACTTCCTTCCGCTTTATTGATTTTGAATTGCCAAGTAAAACCGACAAGAAAAAGCAATAAAATTCTATCTTCAGAACTCATTCATGCATGATACTGACAATCACTACTTTGATGTAAGGCAAACACATGATACCAGGATGGAATATGTACGAAAAACAGGACGGCATGGCATGTTCACAACTGTTTGTGTAAACTAAGCAGAAACCATTCCAGCAAATAAGAAGCAATGCAAGCTAGACACCACATGAAAGATGCAACCAATATGACTCTGCCAAGTTAAAAGCGTCCCATCATAAATGGAATTTCAACAAATTAGAAGCAGCGCATGCTATAAATCATATGAAAGATGCAACTAATATTGCACTGCATATACTAAAGGTGTCTCGTCATATTGATTGATGCGGGATACAAAAAACAATAGTTTCATGTAAGAACATGATTAATAGACAGATGTACTATGTACTAAATACAGGAAGGCATGTCACAGTAACAGGTATAATGTATAAGCTAAGCAGACTAGCACATGCAGTTTAACCAGATTGGAAGAATTACAATCTAGACACCATATGCAACATGCAACCACATATCACGCTGCCAAGTTAGAGCAAGCACCTGCGATGCTAGTGTAGGGGAAATGTTGTAATCAACTATAGAGCTACGTTCACTATCTTCATCTAGCATTTCTGTTTCTTGAGAATCATGTCGGGAGGCTGACGCTGCATTCTTTAAATGAGGAGTAGTCCCCTTGCCTGCCTGCCTCGTGATAAGTGATTGATGAGGGATACACAAGAACATTAGTTTGATGTAAGAACATGGTTAATACACAGATGTACTAGTATGTACCAAAAACAGAAAGGCATGTCATATTCAAAGGTATAATGTGTAAGCTAAGCAGATGCAATTTAACCAAATTGGAAGCAATACAAGCTAGACATCCGGCTGAAGTGGTGAGCATGATCATCTAGAACCTGAGAGCCTGGTGGGAGGCAGGCTGCTTCGCCACCATCGCAGCTTCTTAGTTGGCTTCCAGGTGATTCCTATCTTTGCTGGGCTTGTCACTAGCTCGGCCAGTGCCCTGACTAACTACTTGTCTTCTGGTGCTCACGGGATGGTGGTTCATGTAAAAAAATATCTTTCCTTATCTTACCGACTTCGGCCTTTCGAATACAAGCTATACACCATATGGAACATGCAACCACATATGACACCGCGAAGTTAAAGCAAGCACCTGGGATGGTGGTTCATTGCGAGTGAGGTCATCAACTCCAGAGCTACGTTTACTGTCTCCATCTGCTGACACTGCACCCTTTATAGCGCTTTAATGTGTCTTGCCTACCCGCATACGAAGCTGGAGCGACTTCTCTCTTTTCTTTTCTGCTTCTCTCAAGGCAGAGTCTGAAATACCCTTGCATAAAAACACAATAGTGAGAGTATGGGTGAAGTGTGTGCAGAACTAGTGCACTGTAAAAGTAGCAGATAGCAGGTGGCTGAAAAATAAATGACAGGAGACATATGATAGCTCTACAACATTGCATGGCAAACAAAATTAGATTCTACTCCGTATGATTTTGTAATATATGAGCATAGGAAATGCAGGTACTCCTCCAGCACACCACCACATGTGGTCATATCTAAGATAACAGTCGACTGAAAATAAATAGGTCAGTCGATTTTTTTAATGAATCGTCCGATCTATAAGGAACGGGTAGATGGCCTTCGTCTACCTCCCGCCAGTCACTATTGATGATCTTTCTCGAACCGCCAGTGACCACCGGCCCACACCCCTGCCTCCGCCGCCCCACCCTCCCATCGACCTCCCACCACCGTCGTGCTTGGCAGCGCCCCCGGGCCATCCCTTTAATCCCGGCCGACCTCCAGATCAGGCGCCAGTAGCTCTAGGATGCACACGCCCCTAAGATCAACACCAAGGCACTACTTCCCCGACGTAATAGGCGTACTAGCGCCTGTTACGCCAGGGAATGCTTCCGTTAATTGGGAATCAACTGGCCAGAAATTGAAATTCAGGGGGGCGACGGACCTCTAGCTAAGGTGAAATAGTATATGAGGAGAAACCTTGTGCATCACGAGTTACTAGGAACATCTAGTATCAATAAGAAGCGGTCAACTATTGTCTTCTGTGGGATGAATACCGTGCAAGCAGAGACGTAAGATTTGCACGAATAAGGGAAGAGGAGTACCTTTTTCAGTTGCCGGTGTGGTCACCTCCACATGTCGCGCCGATCTTCTTATTTTTACCGGGGAAACCGATGTTCTGGAGGGTGCAGGCTCGGACAAACCCATGGCCAGATTGTTGACTGTGTTGCCGTGGCCGTATGTCGGTGGAGGGGAAGCAGATCCGAGGTGGCGAAGGACGGCGTAGCAGGAACAGCTCCGGTGCGGTGGAGGGTGGCGAAGTTGGAGCAGCGGCGGTGAAGTGCAGGACGGCGTGGTTGAACTGGCTCGGGTACGGACGGCTCGGCCTTGGCTTCAACTACTAGCCGTGGAGGGCATTGCAGTTGAGGTTGCGGTGGACGACGACATCGGGGTATCGGCTCGTGTGTGATGGAGGAGGGCGGCGGTTGATGGGTGGGATGGGGTGGCGGACGGAGGATGCCGAGGTTTCGCGGCTGGTGGAGAGGTAGTTTTGGCGCCCACGGAGTATGAATGGGGAATCGAACGGGTGGGGGGGACCATGTTTCGGTCTGGGACGCGCTTGTTTTTGGCTTTTTTGAACAGAAGATGGGATGCAGTTGTTTGAAATTTGGGGAAAGTATAAACTTTGCCCCCCTCTTAAATTTTAGACCTACTGCGGGTCGGGGGTAGGATGGTAATCCCAGGTGTCCCAAATAGTGGGCGGGAGCGATTTTGGCCGCGCGCATGTGTGCTTAGGCGGCCATTGTGTATGAATGTTTTTTGGAGGCGGTTGCGTGGCGTCTAGATGAAGCTACAAACCTACCCCGGTTTAGACCTTTGGACGTCGGGCCGGTAGGTTTCACGGGTCGGAGTTATTAGAAAAGTAATTTCCTTGTACTACTAAACATTGGTCTCACGCGGTTTCTAGCGAGTAGAGGCTCTTTTGGCGCTTCGTTCGAAATTTTGAAACACAAGCAATCACGTTTAGAGTACTCTTGAACTATGAGGATTGAACTAAATAGACAACGTTATATTTGACCTTGTATGTTTGAAAACCTCATTAAATTATCCGCTTCTTTTTGAAATTTTGACACTTGAAAATCCTATAACTATGATTATTTTGGAATGGAGGAGCTAAATTTGAATCTATTTTGTACACGAGTACATATGCTATTATGTACAAAATCAGAGCAAATATTGGTGCCCCCATAATTTAGGTATGGTTTACAAATGCCATGATATCAAATTCAAATAATTGAATGGACTTCATGTTGAATTCGATTTTTTTTAAACCACCTTAAGTTGAATTCAAATGTATGCTAGTTCATAGGTAGCTATTTATAATGTCCATTGTGTAACTTTCCTATGTATAATGTGCTTTACACACACAACATGAACTATACTCACGTTTATATTCGATTGCTAAAGCGATGCATTGTCTGGAGTTCAAAATACTAACTATGTGGATCAATTGTGTCGAATAATAACATAGACATGCTCAAATTCGATAGAATCTAGATGTCTGATGGATCAATGACCGCTCCTTACGCGAATTGCAAATATCATGATCCCATCCTAATATTTGGATACAATTTATATCTTTAATCAATGTGTAGACCAGTCTTTTACGTGTAGTTTCACTCTCCATCGGTGGTCTCTCACACATGCTCACACACTCTCTCCCGAGGTGTCTTTCTCGCACACATGCTCTAGATATAACCCTCCCTCCCTCTCGTAACCATTTACAACTATTTTCACTAACCTTTATCACAAGCACTCTTCCTCTTGCAAACATACACACGCACAATCCTCATTGACCCTTTCTATATACATGGACCTCCCTACGTGTCTCATGTACGCACATTATATTTACGCCTACCTCTCACGCATTGTCTCACACCTCTCTTCCTAATCGACGAGTATGATTCTAGCAGAGCATTCTGTAGAATGCCCCTTAAAGTTAGGTTGGATGAATAGTAATGTCAGAGATAAAGGGGTTACCTTAGTCCGAGAACCTAGGGTTACAAATCCTAGCCGGCTTTGTCAGTGGACACAAAGTCCTTCACAATTCTGCTATCTTTGTCTTGTACGACTAGTCATCCATGGGTCTTCCTAAATGCGTCACGGGCCGACACATGTGGCGAAGGACGGAACCGAACGAAGGGCCTCACCTCGACCCACCGGACTTCACGCGGTGACACACTCTCTGCCCCCACGTCTCATTATCTTCTCACACCCACACATACCAACACAAACACCACACACACAGAAATTTCTCCGGGTGCCTCTATTCCCTCCCCCCTTGCATATACACACTCAAGGGAATGGAATCTCTCGTCATGACGTCATATTCGTCTCTCTCTCTCTAGACCACTCTCATTTCTCGTGCTATCTCTCCCACGCCCCCCCATCGGCCCCTCTATCCATGCCTCTCTCGAGTACGTAATACACACACATACCTCTCTAGGCCCCGCCAAATGCAACAACTACACATTCACACATGTTACATCACGTACCCCATTGATCTAAAAAGCCCTCTCTTCACGTTTATTTCGCATACAACATTCCTTTTGAATAAAGTGTGGCCAAAAAATTATTTTAGAGTTTCTACATATATACAACATTACAAAGTTATATGGAGGAGTATGAACGCTAATTTGCATTGCATGGTGCCCACAATGATATTTATTCCGCACTGTGAATTTGTATATTTTTATACTATATACAAAGTTAGTCATAATAAAGAGAAATGAAGAGCATCTCTCTCTCCATCGCATGCCCCCCCCTGTACGCCCCTTTCACGTATGCACACAAAACTATCTCCAGGTCCTCTAAAAGTAAGCCCCCAGAAAATTCACACATGTTTCATCTTTCTCTCGCGATATATGCAATGACGATCATTGTATTTGAAGCGAAAGCACGATACGTACATTGGACTTCAGAATCCACTCATTACGGTCACCATTTATGTTTAGTGGTTATTATACAGTCACGGGCTCACCGTACAACTCTGTATTTGCTCATGACATGACTAGTTGACCAGTTAAATGCTCCACGTGGCACCTCTAGTGTTGCATCACATTATCTCACTACCATCGTGCCCACCTGTCGACTTGTATCTACTCTACATCTACACTCTTATAAAATACATAAAATACACTCTTATAAAAAACAGAGTTGGTGATGATGGTGTGCCTGTCATCCTGCAATATAGGCCGTCCGATTTATATCTGACGGATAGGAAAGAAACTATGGCAATTTTGCAAAAAGGTACCCACACACCTCTCCACATTTGCAAATAAGGCCTTCCCTCATTCATCCTTTTCTCTCACAAGATAAACAAGTCATACAAATGCATCCTGATGTTACGTGCAACGCACAGGCATCTTGCTAGTAAGAATGAAAACAAACGACAAAAAATTATTTGGACAATGGTTCGAAGTCATGACCGCGGGCACAGCGGACAAGGTGGCCTTGTATTGGTATGCTGAGTCGTCTGTTTTAACACACAGGAGCTGGTGTGGTGATTATACACACACGCACGCATGCACACAAACTGCATCCACGCAACACTCACACAAACACATGCACCCACGCACGCACGCAACACTCACACGTACACACGCAGCCATGCACGCACGCAACACTCACACGCACACACGCACGCATGCATGCACACACCAGTACACCACACGACCAACACACACTCTCACGCTCAAGTGCTCAACCTACATGTGCATGCGCACACATTAGGCCCTGACAGACACATACACAACCAGGTGATTCCCGCGCACGGGTTCGAGCCTTGTCGCGCCTGCATAAATTTGTGTTTATCTGACCTTTTCCCTATGCGAACTGACAGGTGGGACCCACAAGGAATGTGGTCAATTTAACTAGTCAACATGGCGCCACGCAGACTATTTGGCCGGTCAACAGAGTGCAATCAGATGCTAAACTATGAGCAAGTGACCGTATAATCACCGTAAAACGTATATAGTGACCCTAATCAGCTTATTCTGAAGTTCGGTGACCGTATTACGCTTTTCTCTCTATAGGCCCTTCAAAACTACATCTCTACACGTTCTCGCATGTTACATCTAACAACTATGCAATACAGCACTACTACTACACTCTAACACAATAAATCATATGTGTTTTTAGTTTTACTA
Organism: Triticum timopheevii; assembly: GCA_963921465.1. Classification (NCBI taxonomy): domain Eukaryota; kingdom Viridiplantae; phylum Streptophyta; class Magnoliopsida; order Poales; family Poaceae; genus Triticum; species Triticum timopheevii. Next base: position 471,199,888 of record OY997274.1, read on the forward strand.
GATATCATATTGTTACTTATAATTATTCAATTTGCATACATTAAAATTGCCTTTGAAATGTATGGCTAGTATCATCTACCGCGCGGGAAAAATCCCACCTTTCCTGTTTAATCGGGTTTATATCGATGGATCGTGCGAAACAGCAAAACTATAGTACTATACAGTACAAGTGACAGTTCACTGGGCCGTCGTGTCGTCTACTCCTCCGTCGTAAGAGTGGAGCGCTCGCTTTCATAAATCCTCTAGTCCCTTTCGCCGAGATGTGGGACATCAAGCTACCGGGTCCACGTGCCATACCGGAATACAGTGCAGAGCAGCTGGGGTGAAGCACCCCAGTCATGGCGCCGGCATAGTAACGAGCAATGAGGCGTCAAATCACAAAGCTGCACCTTTCCCACAGTTAAGTTGGAGGGATGAAGTAATAATGCTAAAAAAAGAAGTTGGAGGGACGAAGCAACCATCATTTCACTCGTTGTTGAATCCGCTTCTCCCTCATCTTCTTCAACTTAACCACGTGTTGCTTCTGCCGTTGTTCTGCCTCATGTGGGACGTGGATCGGTTTGGTAAAGCACTGACACGTGGGACCGCATGTTAGCAAACCGCCAGGACAACGTCCTCCGAAAATAAGAAGCCTAATCCTAAACTTACAAAGGGCTACGTAGCTGCTACGTATACTTTCCATCTAGTCTATATATGCCCCACCCCCTGATTTTCAGGTGGGGTGGGCCTAATCCTCTCCTTTAATCTAATCAAATAGTCCCACATCACATCAGTTCGTAACTTTACGTAAACCATTACGTGGATGTAGAATTGCTCAAATAAGAAACCTCCCCCGCCATCCGCGCGGCAAAATCACCTCCTTTTTACTAATCTTGATTCTATAATTTTTTAGATCAATATAACTGAGATTTGTATAGATAGCACATAGGAGCAAAACCAAGTGGTACAGTTAAGGGCATCCACAATGTGTAGCCAAATGTGAAAATAGCTTTTGGCATTGTGGGAACCATTGTGGACGCTGTTGCCAAAGCCAAAAAGATGGAACCGAAGCTCCCTGATTGATTGATTGAAGGAATAGAAAAATGCAACATCTCTCCTCTTTCTCCCATGCTTGGACGCATGTAGTACAATATAGAGCACAGAGTCTACTCCCCTGTCCCTTCTATCACAAATCACAAAGCAGTGAGGCGTCAAATCACAAAAGCACGGACGAAGCAACCATCATTTCACTCTTCGCTGACTCCACTTCTCCATCGTCTTCTTCGAGAAACCATCTCACCGCACTAGTACTCCTAGTAGTACTAGTAAAGGACTTCCTGGATGCAAATAAGGCGGTTGTCTCGGCTTGCAGGCGGCACTTGCGAACGACTTACCATGGTCTCCCTCAATGGTGTTCTCTGTAGAACGCACTTCGCCAAACCACAAAAAAAAAGATATCGTCGACGCGCATTTTTAGGTATCAAAAAAAACCATCCTAGTGGATCCGTGTGGTAAGGAAAAACTGGTAATCTATTCCTTAAAAAAAATCTTGGAGATTATGTAATGCTTACTCTCAAACTTTTTGTTTATACAGTAGTGATATTCTTTGTTTCACTCTTTATCTTTGGATTCTTATCTAATGACCCAGGACGGAATCCTGGACGCGAGGAGTAAAAATTCCGTTTTTTTTTCTTATTGGATTTGTTTCGTACATTTATCTATGAGTCACCACAATGGGGAAGGAAGTCAAATATAGTTACTACCTCCATTTTTTTGTACACAAGGCCAGTATATCAAAAATACAATTTGCAGAGGGCCACTAACACTAATCGAGGCAAAATTAATGGGGTTAGCAACCAAGGACATTAATATCCCCTGCATGCATGCGGAAGTGAGAAGGTTGGTTTGCATGGCGGTGCATTAATCAAGCGATGAGGAGTGAGATGGTTAGCTCTTTGGCCTTTGGAGAAAAAAATACGCATTAATTGACATGTGAAACGAGGATTTGTATTGACTAAATCCCGCGAAGGAAAACCCCGCCTTTCTTTTTTAACACTAGTACTCCTAGTACGTACGTACTTATCCTGTTTGGGTCTAGGCCTTGCATTGCCAAACTTCGCCACACATTTTTGCCAAGCTTGCCTAAAGTTTTCAAAATGAGAAGGAGGTGACTTGCATAACAAATATATGTTTTTACACAGCAAAAGATCCATAAAACAACAACATAAAGAAAAACTATCACTGCTCGCGGAAAGAGACGTCCTCGTCGTCTTTGGCTGCCGGCGCGAACCAGCCGTCGCTGCCGACGTGTGTCTCCGCACCGTGGTTGTCCTCGGCCTCCAGCTACTCGTTCAAGCGGAGCGTGCGGGCGCTCTGCACGGACAAGAGCACAGCCCGGTTCAAGTCGAGGACGTCCGGTTCCGCCTGCAGGAGGGCCTCGATGGCAGCGGCATCCGCGCGCTCTGCCTCAAGTTGAGCTTCCGCCGCCCGGTTCACATCCACGACATCTGGTTCCGCCTGCAGGAGAGCCTCGATGGCAGCGGCATCCACGCGCTCCGCGTCGAGTCGAGCCTCTGCCTCCCGGTCCTCCTTTAGTATCGCCATGTTGAACCGCTGGTCCGCCTGCACCATGGGGGACTCGGTCGCCGGCACAAAGTCGACGTCCATCATCTCATACCCATCGGGGGCCTTCTGTGTCGCGACCTCCGCCATGAACATTGGATCGGCTTCCTCCTCCTCATAGCTTGGCTCCAGAGAACTCGGGGATTGTCCCGCCTCAAAGCGAGCTTGGGAACGAAGGTCTGTGGCGCCAACCACCACCGCGATTTCTGTGCAGCGCTCCGGTGTCAGCATCTTGTAGTAAGTGATCTTGCGGCGCATCATGGCTTTCCGGCAAACTAGGGGACGCTTGATGCGGGCTAGGGGATCGAAAGGTGGGGGAATGGCCTGGAGATTTGGTGTGGTTTTAGGGCAGTGGCTGGCGTAGGCCGAGCAGCGAAGGTTCTGGTGTGAATAGTGGTTTTGGTGACGACCGGTCAATCGGTTTTGACTGTACATCGCTCTTGTTGCGTTCGCATTGCAGCCCGGCACGCTGGACCCTCCACGTCGCTCACCGAATGGAACGCGCTTCGTCTTGCATTTTTGCTCGCTTGTGGGACCGTAGTTGAGAGCAAATTGACGTCCCTCCCCCTCCCTCGCCCGCATCATTTATTATACCACCACTCCCTCCGTTTTATGCGGAGTAAATAAAAACAGAGGGAGTACACTATGGATGAGGATCCCCTGACGTGGCCGAACCCATTGAGTAACTGACATGCGGGGCCTAGCAAGCATGGGGTCCACCAGTAAGTGACCGAAAGGAAGGGTAAGGCAGGGATACATATGTCAGAGGATCCACTTCCACTATACTACTTTGACCAAATGTTAGAGTACTAATATATGACATGCAACTTACACAAATGTTAGAGTAATAATATATGACATGCAACTTACACAAAGCATACAGGGTCTAATGCGTTTTTTGAGGCTAACTTTGACCAAATGTTAGAGTAATAATATATGACACGCAACTTACACAAAGCATACGGTCAAATTCGTATGTGAAAGGAGTTTCCAATGATATAATTTTCACATTATACATCTCATGTACTATTAATCTTGTCAATAGTCAAATTGGAAACCATCTCGAGTACAAATCTAGGAGTACGTACAAATCTAACAATATTGATTGGGCGTTGTTGAATGTTGATACCTTTTTGATCAAAGTAGAGATACTTTGAGTACACATAAAACTTATATGTAAACTAGAAAGGATAGGAGGGAGTATATTGTACGTCCAAAAACGAAACGAACATTGAATACCCTTTATATATGATTTGCGGATGCTATGATCACGGGTTCAAAATTTTGAATCCGCCTTAGGTATCACGTGCCCCCACTCGTTCCCTCTCGATTTCATCTCGGGGTCCAGAGATATATTGAAAGAGGACTAGGGTGGGTACATGCGAATGATACTCGGCGGAATGTTCAAATGAGGCATGCGGGAGGATGGACTCCACTGGAGGGCGACATGATCAATGGAGAAGAGGGTTGGAGAGGAATGAGAAATAAGCAAACGCCACATGATTATACTTGAACGGCTCAAATAAACAATAAGTTGTCTCGCTTGGCCTACATAGTGAAAGGCCTAATGCGCAACGCGGAGCACTGACGCTCGAATATGCTCGGGAAAACAGGGAAACTGACATGTGGGGCACACCCATCGGGACGACGTAGCGCAGACTAGTCCAATGGAGGAGCTGGCCCACGACCTCCTCGCCACCGACAACCGTTCATGTGGGTCGTTGGGGCCAACAACGGGGTGCAGCTCCAGCACCGCCTCTGGACACGGCGACCGCGGTGAGCGACACGCTCATATCGTCGCTAGACACGGTTGGTTTCAGTGTGCCGAGGGTGGCGTTAGTGTTGTGGCATGACCAACGGTATGTTTGGTTTGTGCCCAAGGTTGCCCCATCAAAGCATTGGGTAGCCAAAATTTTGGTTGAGGTATTGGTTGCCCATGATTTGGCCGACATTGGCAAAAAAATGAACTAGAGTTGGCTAGAGTTCATTGGCATGCCAAAGAAATGGCAACCATCCAAACAACGACCAATCTTTGGGTCATGACCAAAATTTTGGTTGAGGTATTGGTTGCCCATGATTTGGTCGACATTGGCAAGAAAATGAATTAGAGTTGGCTAGAGTTCATTGGCATGCCAAAAAAATGGCAACCATCCAAACAAAGACCAATCTTTGGGTCATGACCAAAATTTTGGTAAGGTGCACTTTGGCCACAATCCAAACACACCCCAAAACCCGGCTCATCGAGGATGCACGGGCGCCGCGACGCGTCCGCGGACTGGTGTAGCGCGGCCAACTACATCCTCTGGACCTGAGACCATGCCGGGTCGTCTTGCTTTTTCAATGACATGCGGGGATCGCATGTGAGCAGAGGGCATCTCCAACGTTGCCATGACCGCAACTGACTACCCTGGCACACCAAAAACCTCGTCCCTCGCACCGTGTCGCGGTGCGTTCCCAGCTGGCGCCAGCTGCCCGCATTCATGTCGTCCGTTCGTATGTCGTCGTTAAGAGGCTCGGTGCCCGAGGAACCAACTCCGGCGACTTAATGACGCACCTGGACTCTTGGCCTCACCAGAATGCGCTACTTAAAGCAGCAACGCCCAGCTAACCTCCACACCATAGCGCATCGTCCTTCTACCTGGCACCACATCCGCCATGATCGCAAGTGCGAACGCTCTGCGGGAGAGCTTGTCTTCGGAGATGAAGCTCGAGGTCGCCGCCCTTGCTCAAGTCGCCTCTCGCGACGCAATAGCGGCGTAGCCGGACGCGGACGCAACCGCACAAGCGGTGGCCACGCTGGCGGCCGACGACGGGAGCACCATCAGCCACGCGTCCTACTTGCCGCTGTCCAACGTCCGGCACAACCGAGGCCATGGACTCCTCCGAGGATGAGTAGGGCATGGGAGGCGGCAGGGCATGGTGTGCCAACTGGCCGGTCCGTATCCCGTGTTCTACTCTTCCTCGCTGGAGACCGCACCTTCACTTCACGGGTCTTGAACCCCGCCCCCGTACATAGAGATCGCAGATGGAGGACATTGGTCGCCGCCGTAGAATAGGTTTAGGGTCGGGTTTCTTTTATTTTTCTGTCCTATAAAAGTTCGAAATGTAATGAAAATCTGTCGTGTTTGCATTAATCTCGGCCGGTGTATATGAACTTTCATAATAATATACATATTGTAGGAGTACTAGCAAGATGCCCGTGCGTTGCACGGAAGATCAAGATCTTGTGGGAGAAGAGGATGAACGAGGGAAAGCCTTATCTGCAAATGTGGAGAGGAGTGCGGGTAAATTGTCATAGTTTCCTTCCTATCCGTTAGATATAGATCGGACGGCCTATATTGCAGGATGACAGACACACCATCATTACCAACTCTGCTTTTTATTGAACCGAGACAAATCTAACATGTGAAGTAAAATAAACACATAGGGTCTAGTAGTAGTATCGATGGATCGCGCGAAGCAACAATTTTTTTTGAGGGGGCAAAGCACCTAGTTTAAAAGGAAAAAAGGTGGTACACTCACAGCACTCCTGTCGCGGTCGCATTGCACCCCACACACGTTCGGTCCTGCACACGGCTCACGCAAACGGAACGCGCTTCGGCTTGCCTCTTCACTGACACGTGGGACTGCACTTGGAGAAACCGACCATGCGCCAAACTCCCCCCGCCCACCGCGCAAAAATCCTCCCCCCCCCCCACACACACACAAAAATTCCCCCCAAATTCGATTCAACCGCCCTTCGGCCTACTAGACAATAATACTCCCCAAACCCCCCCCCCTCCCCGCCCCCCCCCGTCCCCCTCCACTCCATTTGCTCCACCAAAGCCGCCCTCCCCGCCGCGCCAATACATCGGCGCCGCAGTTCGGCGATCCTCTCGCTCCCACAGTACGCTCTCGTAGATTGTCGTCCTCTAGCCGCGCCGCCACCTCTAGCTACGTTCTTGTGGAGGCGCACGGCGGTTAGCGCCACCACCGCTGGCGACGTTCGTGTGGAGATGCATGGCGGTCAGCTTCTCCCACGGTACACACATTCTAGACTGAGGCCCCGTTCATGTTGGTGTAGCGCTGAATGTTAGCTGATAGACGCTGTTAATCTCACTATTTGCCGAAGTAGTTTACTGTCAATATGCTCTGCTTAAGAAGCTTCCTTGCCCTGTTCTGCACTCAATCTGCCTAGCTGAAATGGCATGCCAAGGCCGATTAGTTGCTAAAATATCCTGCCATATATTTATTGTGACGTAGATTGCAATGGTCTAGTAGCCAATCTGTTAGGTGAAATAGCTCTACACCGTTTTATACTCGATCTTTGTTGCTGCGATGGCCTTCGATAGTTCGATGGCTGTGTGCTCGGCCTCATTGACTGCTGAAACAGCCTGCCATAATTTGGCACTCAAATATGTTTGCTGAATTAGCTTTACATATATTTCGTTACTTAGATCTGCTCGTCCAAATATCTTGCCATAGCTTTAGATATCGACCTAGGTATTTTTTTTCTGGACTTCATAAAAAAGCACATATGTTTTTCGTATAATATCTAGTAGAAGAACTAATTTGTATGTCTAACAGATGGACAGGACTTGGATAACTTCTGCTCGAAGATTCTCCGCTGCATATGTCGAGGGGGTTGAAAACTTCATGAACTTTATCAGAGCTGAGTACGGTGGTCCGAAATCAGATGTGCTCTGCCCGTGTAGCAGTTGTATGAATTCAGTTACAAGAACCCAGACAACTGTGCAAAATCATCTACACTTGTATGGGATGTCGGTCACATATACTAGGTGGGTTCATCATGGTGAAGCTGTGAACGTCAATGTTATTGACTACGTGTAAGCTGCAGATCACCATCTTGATCTGCCTGATGCTCAGGTGGAAGAGGAGGAGGTGGTGGTGGTGGCGGAGCCAGTGAGTTTGACCTACATTGAAACAATTCTACGAAATGCTCGTGCATTCTGTGAACTTTCACCTGCAGAAGAAAAATGGTGGGCCCGCATGTTGGAACAATGCAACGTTGCTGTCACCCCAGGAAATAAGCTGTCAGTATTCTCAGCTATGGTCACCTTTGTTCAGGTGAAGACATCTGAGTGGATGACCAACAAATCATTCGATGCGATGTTGGCTGCTTTCCGCAAATCTTTCCCAGATGCGTCTGAGCTGCCACACACCTACAGTAAAATGAAGAATTTCCTTCGTGCAGTTGGAATTGGATATGATATGATCCATGTTTGTAAGAATAATTGTGCTCTATTCCGGAAGGATTATGCCAACTTAAGTGAATGCCCGAAATGCAAATCATCAAGATGGAAAGATGGTGATGCTGTGAAGAGGATTCCACATAATGTTCTGAGACATTTTCCAATTACACCAAGATTGCAGAGGTTGTTTCATGATGCTGAAACAAGAGAGGATGTACTGTGGCATTCTTAGGGATGGCAATGGGGACAATCCCCTATGGGGATACCTACAACATCCCCATCCCCATCAATTCCCTATCATCCCATCCCCATCCCCGTTTACAAGATTGGGGATGAAATTTCCCCATACCCATGCCCCACCGGGGAACGGGGCCCCATTAGGGTCCCCATCCCCATAAACAAATACTCATATACATAATATGACACCCTATGATCAACATAAATACATGGTGTTGTCCTTGTCCTGCTAATGCCTATCTAGGTTGTATTGACTTCTTGGTCATGGTGGCAGCTGAGGTGAGGATGTGAGATAGGTTTAAGGCTTTTCCAGAGCTTTTTTGTTTTCGCAAGTTTGTTTGTGAATATTTTAACGTTGACCGCAGTGTCACGGTTACTAACCGGGTCCGCGATGGGTATTGGGTCTGGGGAATAGGATATCGTCCCCATCCCCATTATACCCTATGGGGAATAAATTAGTTTGGTAAATGTCCCCATGGGGATGTTTTTCGCCCATCCCCACCCCCTAATAGATGAAATCCCCACGGGTTTGGCGAGTATGGGGCCCCGTTGCCATCCCTAGGCACTCTATGAACCAGGAGTACAGAGATCAGAATGTAATGAGCCATCCATCTCATGGTAGTGACTGGAAAAGCTTCAATGATAAACACAAAGAGTTTGATGCTGACCCGAGAAACATTAGACTTGGCTTAGCTTCAGATGGATTTAACCCATTAGGCCACCAGAGCGCCACATATAGCATGTGGCCAGTGCTTGTTATCCCTTACAACATGCCTCCAAATGTCTGCACCAAAGAATCAAACTACATGATGGCCTTGCTCATCCCAGGTCCAAAAAGTCCTGGAAAGGATTTTGATTTGTTCATGGAGCCTCTTGTGGAGGAACTTCAACAGCTATGGAAGGGTGTTCTCACTCGAGACCTATATAGCAGCCCACCAGCTGATTTCTGTCTGCGTGCTGTTATAATTTGGTGCATCCAGGATTATCCGGCTTTGGCACTATGTCAGGGCGAACGAAACATGGTTACAATGCATGTGTTTGTTGTGACAGGAATCCGTTGTCATACGCAATACTTAGCAAGATCTGTTACATTGGACACCGCCGTTTCCTTGCCAAGGACAAGCCGCATCCTAGAAAATACCGAAGACATGTGTTCAATGCAAAGCATGAAAACCGTGATGCACATAAGAGGCTCACCGCCGATGAGTTGCAAGTGGAATTAGAGAAGGTCAGGCATATTACACCAGGAAACCATCCTGGTAATGGTAGCGGGAAAAGGAAGTGTGGCAGGGTAGAAGAGAGATTATTGTTTACCCGCAGGTCCACTTTGTGGGACTTGGAGTATTGGAAAGATTTGGATCTGCGGCATAATCTTGATGTGATGCACATCGAGAATAATATATGTGACAGCATTATCGGCACACTTCTTAATATTGGAGGCAAGACGAAAGATACCTTAAAATTTAGGATTGATTTGACACACCTGGGTATCAGAAAGGATTTGCAGGTGCAAGATGAAGGTAAACCACGGGATATGGCACCAACTGTGTACGTCTTGGACAAGGTAAAAAGAAAAGAATCTTGCAAGGTCCTGTCACATGTGAGATTCCCACATGGATTTGCTTCCAACCCTGAAAGGAGAGTCAGTGCAGATGGAAACAAGGTACAAGGGTTGAAAACTCATGACTGCCACGTCCTACTTCAAAGGGTTTTACCTGTTATCCTTAGAGGATTGGGCCACCCTGACTTATACAGAGCAGTTGCAGAGTTGGGACAATTCTTCAGGGAACTCCGCAGTAGAAATATCAGGATAGATGCTTTGGAGCGTCTTAGAGACAAGATACCTACTATCCTATGCGACCTTGAGAAGATATATCCTCCAGCCTTCTTTGATGTGATGGTGCATTTGGCTGTTCATCTACCTGATGAGGCACTACTTAGAGGTCCAGTACAGTATGGCTGGATGTACCCTATTGAAAGGCGGGTAGGCACTTTCAAGGGAAATGTTAGGAACAAAGCTAGACCCGAGGGTTCCATTGCAGAGGCCTACATTGCTACGAAAGCATTGACATTCTGCTCAAAATACATTGAAACAGCTAATCAACTTAGCAAAGAGGTGGGTGAAGACAATCCCAGGCTTAATGTTTTCTATTATTCTATTCGAGTTATAGGGAAGAGTCGACAAGAGGACAAACCTAAAGATTTAGACAAAATGGTTTGGTATGTGTTGAGTAACTGTCCTGAGATACTACCTTATATCAAGTAAGTGCAGTACTGCAGCTTATACATCGTAATCTACTAAACTTGCAGCACATTCTTATATATTTAGATGTTTGATGCGATCACTATGTTGTGCAGCATCTACAAAGAGGAGTTACTGCCGCAAAATCCAAGAAACATTGACAAACTGGTTATGGCAGCATTTGCGAAATGGTTCAAGAACCATGTAAGCTTTTGAAGTGCACTGTCAGTTTTTTTAATATATTGAGTACATAAGATGATCAGCTTGTCTATTTTCTAACCATAGGTTAAGAAGATGCGGGAGGATGGACAGGCAGTTGATGATGCCCTTTACTCACTAGCAATGGGTCCTGATACTCTGGTAAGACATTATGAATCTTGCATTGTAGGATATGTGCGCTACAACACCCTTGCACGAGACGGAGGCAGGAAGACACAAAACAGTGCCATCATGAGCACAGATATGTATGACAAAGAGACAAATGAAATGTATGCTAACATAACAGACATTGTTCAGTTCCAATATATCTCCAGTTTCGAGGATCATCGGTGTGTGGTTCTGTTGTGCTGTCGTTGGTATAACCTGTTTTCCAGGATCGCAAAACCTAGAGTTGTTGATTATTTCAAATCCATCAATGTCAAGGCGGCGTACCAGACCAACGAGCTTTTTATTTTGGCAAATCAAGCAACACAGATATTTTTCTTGGAAGACACATTTGCACGTAGCGATGACTGGAGAGTATTGCAAAGGTTTGAGCAGAGGAATTCGTTTAATGAAGTTGCACAACAAGATGATGCTTACACTACTCCTGATGTACAAGATAACACAGATGTTCCTAATATCTTTGAGAACCATCACGTCAATGACGCCGGCGAAAAGATTGCCTGTCGTGCTGTGGACATACAAGAGTTGATCAAGAAGAAGCCAACGTTCGAGGACGTTTAGGACGAAGAAGAAGATGACACCATGGGGAATTACGATTCAGACTGATACACATGGCGAAGATGTTGACACTGCTGTTGTGGATGATGATTACATTGCTTTTGTCGTATTTTCCTGTCAGAAGATTTTTTTTATCTACTATGTGGAATTGTGTTTGCTATGACAACTGAAACCTGATGAACATGTTGTTTAGTATTTTTGCTGTGAGAACATCGCTTGTTATGTATGCTGATTTGTGTTTGGTGATTGTATGACAACTAAAACATGATGACATTACTTGCAGAGTAGCATAGCACCATACATAGTCATAGTCTAGGTTTGGATTCAAACCAGCTACAGGAGCACGTCTTTCTTTTTTCTCAAACTCGGCAACGTCTCTTTACTGGTACACTAGCTTGTTCTGTACGCCTTCCCAAGTCTTTGATTTTCTTTCCCTTTTTTTGCGAGGAAGGAAGGAGGACAAAATTGAGAGTTCCTGGGACTCGAACCCAAGGCCTCTCGGTTGAAAACCAAGGGTGCTAGTCACTTATGTGGCGAACTTTCCCTGTGAGGAGGACGGCAGACGAACGCATTTTCCTCGCAGTTTTCTTCCTATATATAAAAAAGTATGCTACTTGGTGTCCGCTTAGTCAACAAACGATTGTGCCAACCTTGACCGTTGGATTGACATTCAACGTCTGACGCGTTTCTTCAGTCTCTTCTTCCTCGAGCCGCCAAAGCCAAACCAGCGCCGGCGGGACCGCCTGCTCCCGCCTCCCACGGCTGGCTGTGATCTTCCCGGCTCCTGTTTGTTCCCGTCCGATGCCTCACCATCATCCTCCGCCTTGGTTCGCTCGCCGCGGCGCCGCCCTCCGGTGTTGTCAACATGGTCAACAACCGAGAGGAATAAGGAGATGATTGTACATGGTGAGGATGACAGTAGGGACCCAGCAACGCGCGCAGTAGTTTTGTTTTTTTGGGACGGAGAAGGGTATCAACTGGGTTGTGCGGGACCCATGGCCCGTCTAGCCCAGGCTTTTATTTCATATGTTTAGCACATGACCAGCCCAGCTTGTTTTTTTCCTTTCTGAAAAATGGCTAGCCAGCTATTTTGTTTTTTGCAGAATAACCAACATAGGCCTACTTGCTTTTCTACGCCCTGCTGGGCCGGAAATCTTTCAAGACGAGGAGGGATGCATTTTGCCCAGAAAATGGGCTATAAGTAATAAGAAATGGGCTATAAGTAATAAGAAATGGGCTATAAGTAATAATAAATGGGCTGTAAAATGAAAAAATACAGCAAACAGGCAATTAGTTCCAAAATACTGTTTTCTTTCGGATTTTGATATTTTAAAATTCATTGTTTTTGTGCGGGTAAAATTTCATTGAATTTAAATTAAGGTATATTTAGATTTAAAATTAATTTGAATCTGGCTAGAAATTTCGGGCTGTATGCTGTTTGGGACAGATTTGGAGGCTGACTTGTGGGTCTACTAGGTTGACGTGTACTTTGGCTTTGTCAACTTAGTCCACAAACGATTCTAGCAGCAGTGACCATTGGATTTTAATCCAACAGCCGTGCTGCTTCTTCAATTTCTGATCTTCTTGCTCCAGCCGCCCAAACCAGCTCCGGTGGGACTGCCTGCTCCCGCCTCCCATGGCCGGCTGTGCTGCCGCACAGGCCACACCGCCCCACCCTACTTCATTGCTGGCCAGGCCATTCCTCTACTCACCCACACCTCCTGTTATTTTCCGGCGACGGCAGCCGGACCAGTAAACCCTCGTACTCCCCACCGCATGGGCAACCATTGCCGAGTCTTCCCCGGATCCGTGCCATTCCCTTCCTAGGCCTCGCCATCGTCCACCGCCATGGTGCTCTCGGCGCGGCCTAGTCAACGTGGTCAATGAACGACATCCATCGGCCATGGACCGTACGCGCAAAATAATGATTCCTCCACCTGACAGCTGGGACCCACCGAAAGGGCCTCTGTATTTCGCGAAAAAAATGTTCCCCCCGCTGACATGTCGGACCCACCAGCTATATCTTCGCACGCAAGGAAGTGCCTCCTTATTACGCACAAAAAAATGAATACCCCCTGCTAGCTGGGACCCACCATAGTGGGAGGATGACTTGTGGGCCAACTAAGTTGACGGGGACGGAGGGCTTTGTCAACTTAGTCAATATGAACGATTCTAGCTCCAGTGACCGTACGATGTCCATCCAACGGCCGTAGTGCTTCTTCAACCTCTGGTCTTCTTGCTCTAGCCGCCCAAAGCAGTGTCGGTCATGCCGCATGCTCCTGCCTCCCGTGGCTGGCTGTGCTGCTGCGGAGGCCTCACCGCCCCCTACTATTCCCACCACTGGCCAGGCCCTGCGGCGACGGCAGCCTCAGACCGCAGCCGAACCAGTGAACCCTCGTACTCTTCTCCGCGTGGGCTTCCACTGCCACGTCTTCCCCGGCTCCGCGTTGTCCCCTTCCTAGGCCTCGCCGTCGTCCACCGCTGTGGTGCTCTCGGTGTGGCCTGGTCAACGTGGTCAAGGAACGACTTCCATCAGACGTGGACTGTACGTGGAGAGGCTGACAGCTGGGTCCACGGCCGCAGGAAGGAAGTGCCTCCTTATTACGTGGAAAATAATGATTCCTCCACTTGACAGCTGGGACCCACCGGATGGGCCACTGGATTTCGTGAAAAAAACGTTTCCCCCTGACTACTGGGACCCACCAGCTTCATCTTCGCACGCAAGTGCGTCCGGGCAAAAAAAACAATTCGCCCCCCTGACTGCTGGGACCCACCAGCTACATCTTCGCACGCAAGGAAGTGCGTCTGGGCAAAAAAAACTATTCGCCCCCCTGACTGCTGGGACCCACCGGCTACATCTTCGCACGCAAGGAAGTGCGTCCGGGCAAAAAAAAATGATTCGCCCCTGACTGCTGGGACCCACCAACTACATCTTCGCACGCAAGGAAGTGCGTCCGGGCAAAAAAAACGATTCGCCCCCTGACTGCTGGGACCCACCAGCTACATCTTCGCACGCAAGGAAGTGCATCTGGGGCAAAAAAACGATTCCCCCCTGACTGCTGGGACCCACCAGCTACATCTTCGCACGCAAGGAAGTGCGTCCAGGCAAAAAAAACGATTCGCCCCCCTGACTGCTGGGACCCACCAGCTACATCTTCGCACGCAAGGAAGTGCCTGACAGTTGGGACCCACCTGGTTGAAGCGTACGTAGCGTTGTCATTTTGGTCGCGAACATGGACGTACATAAATACTCGTGGATGTAGAGGCGCGCACGTTTCGTAGTAGAGGCGCGCACGTAGCTTGTACACGTACGTACAGCGGCCAGGGTGCAAGAAAGAAAATACGGCCACGTATGTGTACATACGGGCAGGGTCTCGAACGCCTACTCGCGCATACGTGTGACCAGGGCTCGTGTACATGGCTCGGTCGGAACGGAGAAATAGCGTCGTCGTCGTGTTCATGGGGAGGCAACGGAATGCGTCGTGTTCATGGGGAGGCAACGGAAAGCGTCGTGTTCATCGGGAGGCAACGGAACGCGTGGGAGCCAACCGGCTGGGTCGGAACGGAATGCGTCGTTGTGTTCATCGGGAGGGCTTGGACAGAATAGGCGATGGAAACGAGGCCTGGCGTACCGCACAACGAAGGAAACGGCCTTGTGTTCGACCGGCCTCGTTCAAAACGGGATCTTGTTCATCGGGAGGGGTCTGGCGTACTGCAAAATGGAGGAAACGGACCTCCTACGGCCGAAATAGGGGTCATGTTGATCGGGAGGGGTGTGGCGTACCGCAAAACGGAGGAAACGGACCTCCTAAGGTCGAAACTAGGGTCCTGTTGATCGGGAGGGGTGTGGCGTATCGCAAAACGGAGGAAACGGACCTCCTACGGTCGAAATGGGTGTCCTGTTTATTGGGAGAGGTGTGGCGTACCGCAAAACGGACGAAACGGACCTCCTACGGTCGAAATGGGGGTCCTGTTCATCGGGAGGGGTGTGGCGTACCACAAAACGGGACTCCACGGGATACTTTTCATCTCCACCGTCGACCTCCTCTAGCCTCCACGGGCTACCGTTGACCTCCTCCAGCCTCCACCGCGCGCTACTCCACTGGCTACTGTTCAACCACCCCTCCACGGGGCACCCCTCCACCGTCTACTGTTCATCCAGCCCTCCACACCATGGGGTCCTATTCATCCAGAGGCAACGCCACCGCTCACTGTTCATCCAACCCCCCCCCCCCCCCCGCAACGCTCACTATTCATCCAGAGAGGCAGCATCCATCGGCTTCAGTTAGCAGCAGTAGCGAAGGAACCACTTGATCGGGTTTAGTTAACAGCCATCGATCGATCGCTCGGGTTCAGTAACGCGTAGCCTGCAGTGCAATCGCTCGGGTTCAGTTAGATCCCAACGCCTCGCTCGGGTTCAGTTAGAGCCAACGCCTCGCACACACGCGCGTACGTGTACGAGAGAAACGTGCATCGCTCGGCCCCCGACCTCCAACCGTAACCGGGAACTCCCCGAAATTTTCCTCCCCCTCGCTTCTACCATGGTTTTTTTCGTCATGGACGGCCCAAAGAATGTCATGCAGCTGCGTCTCCGGCCCGCCCAGGACGAAAAGCCTATTTTCTGTCATGATTTTTTGTCATAGAAGTAGGAGCCCACCACATCTATGATGATACCGGGTTTTGTCACAATTATCGTCATAGAAGTGTCATATGTATGACAGAAAAAAAATTCGTTTGGCCCAAAATGTCATGGATGTGTCTTTTTTTTGTAGTGTTCCAAGACCTGAAGAGATACCTCACCAGCCCACTGGTGATGATGGCACCACGTCCCCTCGAGCCCTTGGTGCTCTACCTGGCCGCCACGCCTCACTCCGCCAGCGCCGCGCTGGTAGCACTAAGGAAAGAGCGCCCGACCGAGGGCCCACGGCGGAGCGCCTCGTCACCAAGCGTGGCATTGTAGCCCCAGGATGGCGCTACTGAGGCCTCAGGTACCCCGCCAGTCAACATCGCTCCTCAGGCCCCAGCCAACCCCCCAGCCAGCAGGGCTCCTGGGAATGGAGCTCATGAGGCCGTGGTTGAAGCAACAAACGACAAAGCCCGTGAAGGTTGGCATACTCAAGAGGCACAAGACCTCACCAATGGCTCCTCCCTCGTCGAGCACCCGGTCTACTTCGTAAGCACAGTGCTGCGAGAGGCGCGGGCGCGCTACCCCATGCCGCAAAAGCTCTTGCTCGCGCTCCTCGTCGCCTCTCGAAAGTTGCACCACTACTTCCAAGGCCACCCCATCCAGGTTGTCTCAGCCTACCCACTGGAGAGGGTTCTTGATCTAGGTGTCTTCGAGGAACGGCTCTTCAAGCCGCGGCAGCCCCCCCTGCCGTGGAATCGGCACCACCTCAGGAGGATCTCCCACGAGCCCCAGCGACAGGCGCCCCAGCTTGGGGCCCTTCCTTAGGGGCCCGTCTGCTCCTCACGCTCGAGCCTTAGGAGGGGTGCTAGACCGAGGAGTTCAAGGTGTACTTGCTTCAGGGGACCTTGCCGGAGGAGGAAGATGCCGAGCGTGTGACTCGCGAGGCCACCGCATACTGCATCCAGGATGGTGAGCTGTACCGTGAGAGGCCCAACGATGTTTCTTTGCGATGCATCTCCAGGGAGCAGGGGCGCGAGATGCTGACCGATATACATGGCGGGGACTGCGGACATCACTCTTCATCACGCACCCTAATGGGCAAGGCGTTCCGCAGTGGGTTCTACTGGCCCACAGCACTCAACAATGCCACCGAGCTGGTGAAGTCTTGTGAAGCATGCCAATTCCATGCCAAGCAAATCCATCAGCCTGCCCAGGGCCTCCAGACCATCCCACTCACATGGTCATTCGCAGTCTGGGGGCTAGATATCTTGGGACCATTCCCTCGAGCACCTGGGGGCTACCGCTACCTCTACGTCACCATCGACAAGTTCACCAAGTGGGCAGAGGTAGAAGCCATCTGCACCATCCCGACTGGCTCGGCCGTGGGCCTCATGAGCCGGTTTGGGGTTCCCAGTCGCATCATCACCGACAATGGCTCGCAGTTCACCAGCAACCTTTTCAAAACCTAATGTGCTAACCTTGGAAAGCATATATGCTATGCTTCGGTGGCACACCCCAGGAGTAATGGCCAAGCTGAGCGCGCCAATGCAGAGGTCCTAAGAGGTCTCAAGACAAGGAACTTCAAGAAGAAGCTCGAGACCTACGGCAGGGGCTGGCTCAACAAGCTCCAGTCTGTGTTGCGGTCCATCCGCACCACCGCAACCAAGCCGACGGGCGAGACCCCGTTCTTCCTCGTCTACGGAGCTGAAGCGGTTCTCCCTCATGAGGTCAAGCATCGCTCCACGTGGGTCCTGGCATTTGACGAGGCACGCCAAGACGCCACGCGGGGGATGGATCTCGTGCTGGGGAAGGAATGCCACCATCAAGCCTCGCTCCGAGCGGCGAGATACTAGCAGGCGATGCTGCGGTACCACTGTTGTAGCATCCGCCCCAGGACGCTCGAGGTGGGTGATCTCATCCTAAGGCGAGTGCTCTCCGGGGAAGGGCTGCACAAGCTCTCACCCATGTGGGAGGGCCCGTTTAGGATCGCCCGTGTCTCCAGGCCTGGGGCCGCGCGCCTGGAGACACAGGACGGATACCCATCCAGAACGCCTGGAACATCCAGCACCTCCAGAAGTTCTACCCATGAAGCAATGTTGATGCCTGTGAAGGTCTCTGCTCATGACACTCTCACGTAATAATGAGTGAGGCTGTACACGCCCTGGAGTCTCCTGAGTGTCGCCCGCGGGCCTCACGGGGGCTCCCTCCCACGTCCTAGTGGCAGCACTTAGCTCCGCGCTAGTGAGAAGACTAGACTAGGTGCCGGACGCGGCTGTTCTTTTGCTTGCTTTCTGTAGTTGGTTCACAGTTTTTTAATGGAATTTGGAGTTTTTTGTGTTTTGATTCGCCAAGTTGGATTTCCCTTCCTCTCGCTTCGCTTGTTCTCAGTCTTGGCCTAGGAGGAGAGGCAGTTGCCCGTCGCTCTTTCTCGCACGCCCCACACGTGGGGGCTAGGCAGGTGTGTGTGGTGGGTTCACCCACACGCGGGTACACCTAGCAGAAACCCCGTTGTCCCAGTGCTTCGGCCTTCTTAATCGTCGCGAGACACCCTCAACTGAGCTCATGGGCATGCGCACCCTCTTATGTCCGTGCCCCCCGGGCAGCGCGACGTGGTGCACTAGGACACATCTAACCCGCGTCAGAGGGCTCGCGCAAGGAGGGATGAGATGCCCCGTCAAGACTTTTAACAACTCTACAGCAGCTCTACAGCGTCTCCTGAGGCCAATGGCTCCCGAGCCATCAGGAAAGGGGGCTCCGCCAGATACCAAGAGCCGCACCCTCGTGAGGTGGGAAGTTGTCGCGAGCGTACCAAGCTAAGTTACCCTATCCGCGCCTACTCGAAATACAGATATCATGGCATAACATCAAGACAATAAGCATAGCATAGTGGCATAACTGCCACAGTTCATTACACACCCCAACGGGGCACTCTACCATTTTCAAATGTAGGAGAAAGGAAAGGTTAAATAGAAGCGTCCCGCACGACCATAGTAGCTCCTGAAGCCAGGCTCCGGCAGCCCCGGGCTCAGTCCGGGCCCTCCTCCTGCTTCACTGGAGCGCGGCGACGAGACGACCCTTTGCCTTCCCCGATGCAAGCTCGGCGACGCGGTGGTTGGTCGTAGCCGCCGCTGCTGGTGCTCTCGCCTGAAGAGGAGCCATCACTGCTGGAGGAAGCGCGGCCGTCGTCAAGGGCAAGCTCACCCTCGTCGCCACTGTGGCGGTCATCAAGGCCAAGCTCATCATCGCCGCTGCCGTCTTCTGGGAAGCACCCCGCGCGGCGGCCGTCCTCCCTGAACACTCTCACGTAGAGGGTCGCGAGGCCGTCGTACTTGAAGTGGAGGGTGCACCTCTCGCTTAGGCCTCTTGCGCGGGCAAGCGCCTGCCAACCGCGGGCCAAGACCACACTTCCTGCCGTGGTGACTTCGACCCCGACCCACGAGACCCTGTTGCAGCAGCCGTTAGCCTGTAGCCATAGCCCGTCGAGCCTCGTGGTCGGCAGATCCCCGGCAAAGAAGCATGGAAGCCGGAGCAAGGTACTGGCGGGCTTCTCCGACCACACGACAAACTCCGGGAGCACATCCACTGCAAGGAAGCGCGGCCAAGGAGGTCGGGCGACCATGGCGCACCTTCGCTCACCGGGGGGGCTGCCTCGTTCCCGGCGGCCCCCGCCACAATAAGAACCGCTGTCGCGGATGCCAAGAGAGACGCCAGCTGCCGGAGAAGTGCGCCTGCGCCCCTGGAAGTTGTCGTCGGGGTCGCAACGTGCTTGCAGGGACGGCCGCGGCCCCTCTTGGGCGGCGGCGAGACTGTCCCTTCCTTGGCGACCTTCCCCTTCTCAGCAGCGGTGAACCTCCTCGTCGGCGCCATGAGCTCTGCAACTATGGCAAGACGGAGAAGAAGAAGGAACGGGCAATGAGAAGATGAAGATAAAAGATGAGAGCGGGGGCTCTGCCCCTCCCCTCATTTATAGCCGGAGGGAGGCCAACCGCCGGCCGCCACGATCCCACGCAATGATGGCTCTCCTGCATGCAGCAGGGACTCGTCAAGTCAAATGATTGCCGAGGCAACATGGGGTAGTGGAGACGCCCATGTCCCATCAATCGCCACACGTCGCCCAAGGCCGCATGCGGTTAGGGCCCGCGGTGCTCCGCACTTGCCCTTTGGCTTCGCCTTGAAGCCAAGTCCGAGCGCGCCTTGGGCTCGGGGGCTACTGTCGGTGTTCTGGGAACGGGGGTACCCAGACTTGCCTGCTTGCAGCCCACAGCGTGGCTTCGTTTGTGGCCTGGTACGGCCCAGCTTCGACATTGACAACTTAAGACCCTCGCGAGGGGCCAAGCCTCACGATGCGGACGACACCAAGACCTCCAAAGGGAGTAGCCTCCTCGGGCCGGCTCCCGAGGAGCGGAGATTTCTATGCAAGGCTCAACTCGCGAGATTCGGGTGATGTGAGCCATGACGACTAAGGCCAGGCGGGTGCCAGCAGGCGTAGTGTGCCAGTTTCCTTTTTGGTGCAAAGGAGGCAAGCGCAGGCGCAGAGTCCCGAGAAAGCGTCCAAAGGTTTCCATTCCCGTGCAACAAGACCAAAACCGCCAGGACGCCAGGACGGAGGTCGTCACCGAGCCCACCATGGCGTCACGACTAGAGGCTTTTGCAGGCAAAGACTACTTTCGTCGGGATAAGATGTACTAGTTGTCTCCCTTCAAATTTGGCCATTGTGGGATCCCTTCCCACCTTCATTTGGGAAGAGGGCCAAAGCCACTATAAATAGGACCTAGCCAGCACCGTATGTAACGCCCCGGATTCGATGCGCCAGGTGTCTGCCAGTTGTTCGCCGTCGTTGCCATGTCATTTGCTTGCGTGTTGCATTTTATCATGTCATCATGTGCATTTCATTTTGCATACGTGTTCATCTCATGCATCCGAGCATTTTCCCCGTTGTCCGTTTTGCAATCCGGCACTCCTATGTCATCCGGCGCCCCCTTTTACCTCTTCTCATGTGCGGGTGTTAAATGTTCTTGGAATGGCCCGAGGTTTGCCAAGAGGCCTTGGTATAGCACCGGTAGACCGCCTGTCATGTTTCGTGCCATTTGGAGTCCGTTTGATACTCCAACGGTTAACCGGGTAACCGTAAAAGCCTCTTTTGTTTGCAGCCCAACACCCCTTCCAAAGTGGCCCAAAACGCAGCAAACTCCCCTCCATGCTCTCGGTCATTTGATCACGATCGCGTGGCCGAAAACCGCTCCTCATTTGGACTCTCCTAGCTCCCTCTACCTATATAAACGCCCTCTCCCCCTCCATTTTCGGGTCCAAACCCTAGTCCACCTCCCTCCGCGCCGCCGGACATGTCCGCCGACGGCCGGACACGTCCAGACGCCGCCCCCTCCGCGAATCGCCGCCGCCACGTGTCCCTGCCGCCGCCGTTCCCACCGCGCCGCTGCCAAGCCCGCGTCAGGCCCGCCCGGGCCTCGATCTGGGCCCCGAGGCCCGCGCGCCCGCGCCGCCGCCTCGCCGGAGCACTCCCGCGCCGCCGCCCGTCGCCTCCGCCAGCGACCGCCGTCGCCTCCGCCGCCGGCGCGCGCATTGCCCGCGCTGCCCGTCTGCAGCCGCCGCCGCCCGCAGCCGCGGCGCCCCGCGACCCGGCCCTTCGCCACCGGCTCCCCGCCGCCGCGCTCCCTCCATCGCCGCCCTCCGGCCACCCGGCGCCGTCCCGCCCCGCGCCGCCAGCCCGGAGCGCCGCCGCTGGCGCCTGCCCGCCTCCGCCGCGGCGCCCGCCTCCGCCCTCGCCGGCTCCCGCCTCCGGCCGGGTCCGCCGCCCGCGTCCTCCCTCCGGCCATCCCGACCTCGCCGGAGCCGCCCGCCGCTCGCCGGAGTTCTTCTCCGGTGAGATCTCGTCGGGGTGGACGAGATCCACCCATCCCTCCAACCAAACAGCGCCCCCGATCCCGGATCTCCTTGTCCCGCACGCCTCCGTCCCACGTTGACTTTCGCGGAGGTATATTTTTCACTAAGTCCCCGAATCTGTGACATTATCATGCCATGTTCATCGCGTCGTAACTCTGCATCTGTAGCTCCGTTTCGTGCGTGAAATATGTCAAATTGTTCGCCTCGACGAGTACTTCATTTCATTCCATTGCATCATTTTCATTTGAGCTCATCTTGATGCCCGAAATGCTGTTGGAAGAGTGCATGTTGATGTTAATCTGCTGAAACTGTTATAACATGCTCATTTGTCATTTTTGCCATGTTTGATGTGTGCATCCTATGAGGTTGAGCTCTACATGTGTTTTAATCTTTGCCATGCCATATTTCCAGAGGTGTCATCCATGTATTTTTGTAAGTTGTGTGCTGAGTGCATCAAGCTTGTTAAGGAGGGTACTTGTTGTTACTGTTTTGCTAGGCAGATTCTGTTATATTTTGTTGCCATGTAAACCTGCTCCTACAAGTCATTTCGTGCATTATTCGGGAGATGTTCACTAAGGATGATTTGATATACATGTCATTCTCTATCCATTCATGCCCTTGGTTGCAATTATAGCCTGCTAGAACATGTTGTTATCTTGCTCCAAAGTTGCTTGATGATGTTGCTGTCAGCTTGTTAACATTAAGTTCAATGTTTCCATGATTGTTTTCTAGTGATCCATGCACCCTATGAACTTGTTCTCGCCATGCTTAGCTTCACAAACATGTCTTCTTACTGTTGGTTGCCTTGCCATGCCATGTATTGCTCTGTAGTGAGTGGTTCAATCTCACCAACATGCCTACTTATTATTGTTCCTGCCATGTATGAATCTGTCATATTATTTGCCATGTTTACATGGGTGCCATCATATTTTCTGTGCCCTTTTGGCTTATGGTCAGTAAGGGACTTTTGTTCTATGCAATTAGTAGATTCATGTCATGCCTTTGGTTGACATGATAAGTTCCTGTAACATGTTGTTTGATAGCTCTAAACATTGCAACCTGATGTTATTTCTGCTAAAGTCTGAAACTGTTATTATTTGCAATCTTCCCATGTGTGCTTGAGCATGTTCTAGTTGTTTCTGGAGATAGCTTAGTGTTCATGTTTTGTTATTCTTTACCTGTACATCATGCCCATGCCTTTTGTTATCATGTTGGGGTGCTGTAGCATGTTGTTTTGATGCTTGTAAGATGCCTAGTTGCTGTTATGGACAGATTGTTGTTATGCCTTGTATAGTGTATGTGTTGAACCGTTGCTC
The DNA here is from genome assembly GCA_963921465.1 of Triticum timopheevii. NCBI lineage: Eukaryota > Viridiplantae > Streptophyta > Magnoliopsida > Poales > Poaceae > Triticum > Triticum timopheevii. The sequence continues at coordinate 471,222,946 of OY997274.1, forward strand.
CGTTTTGAGTGTGCTCTATATGAAACTTGCATGATTTTGCATGTAGCTTCGTATTATCATGTTGCATCCTTGTTGTGAGGTGTTTGCTTGATGTTTGTATGCATTTTGCATCAATGCCATGCTTAACTTGTTTTGCACATATCTTCTAGGCCGTAGCTCCGAATCTAATGAACTTTATATGTAACTTGACTAGAATTTCGTGTAGATCATCTTGGTGCATCTTAACTTGCTGTTTAAACAACTTGAACATAAGGTTTATTCAGATCTGTACCAATTTCGAAATTTGCATATGAGGACTTACCGGAATTGTTATATGTTGTTCCCGGCCTCATTTAAACTTGCCTTGATGTGTTGTTCTTGTTTGCATCATCTCTTGCCATGAGTAGCTTCATGTAGCTTGGTCATGCATCATGCTTGTTTGTGCATCATGTCATGTTCATGTGTGGTGTGTTTACCATGTTGTGTGCTTCTTCTCGATAGTTCCCGTTTCGTTGCGATCGTGAGGATTCGTTCGTCTACGCTTGGTTCGTCTTCGTGGCTTCATCTTCTTCATGGACTCGTTCTTCTTCCTTGCGGGATTTCAGGCAAGATGACCGTTACCCTGGATCTCACTACTATCATTGCTATGCTAGTTGCTTCGTTCTATCGCTATGCTGCACTTCCTATCACTTGTTCCTTAAGCCTCCCAAATTGCCATGAACCTCTAACCTTTGACACCCTTCCTAGCAAACCGTTGTTTGGCTATGTTACCGCTTTGCTCAGCCCCTCTTATAGCATTATTAGCTGCAGGTGAAGTTGAAGATTTCTCCATGGTGGACAGGGTTATGTTGGGATATCACAATATCTCTTATATTATTAATGCATCTATATATTTGGTAAAGGGTGGAAGGCTCGGCCTTATGCCTAGTGTTTTTTTCCACTCTTGCCGCCCTAGTTTCCGTCATACCGGTGTTATGTTCCCAGATTTTTGCGTTCCTAACGCGGTCGGGTGATTTATGGGCCCCCCTGACAGTTCGCTTTGAATAAAACTTGTCCAGCAAGGCCCAACCTTGGTTTTACCATTTGCCTCACCACCACCTATACCCTTACCTTGGGTCGGCCAACCCAAGGGTCATTTTTATTTTAGCCCCCCCGGGCCAGTGCTTGTCTAAGTGCTGGTCCGAACTGAGCTGCCTGCGGGGCCACCACGGGGAAACACGAAGTCTGGTTTTACTCGTAGCTAGTCTCATCCGGTGTTGCCCTGAGAACGAGATATGTGCAGCTCCTATCAGGATTGTCGGCGCATCGGGCGGCTTTGCTGGTCTTGTTTTACCATTGTCGAAATGTCTTGTAAACCGGGATTCCAAGACTGATCGGGTCTTCCTGGGAGAAAGAATATCCTTCGTTGATCGCGAGAGCTTATCATGGGCTAAGTTGGGACACCCCTGCAGGGTATAAACTTTTGAGAGTCGTGCCCGCGGTTATGTGGCAGATGGGAATTTGTTAATGTCCGGTTGTAGATAACTTGACACCAGATCCGAATTAAAACACATCAACCGCGTGTGTAGCCGTGATGGTCTCTTCTCGGCGGAGTCCGGGAAGTGAACACGGTTTATGTGTTATGTTTGACGTAAGTAGGAGTTCAGGATCACCTCTTGATCATTGCTAGCTTCACGACCGTTCCTTTGTTTCTCTTCTCGCTCTCATTTTGCGTATGTTAGCCACCATATCATGCTTAGTTGCTGCTGCAACCTCACCACTTTACCCCTTCCTTTCCCATTAAGCTTTGCTAGTCTTGATACCCATGGTAATGGGATTGCTGAGTCCTCGTGGCTCACAGATTACTACAACAACAGTTGCAAGTACAGGTTATGCGATGATCATGACGCGAGAGCTATGTTTGCTTGCGTTGAGTTCTTCTTCTGCTTCTTCTTCGATCAAGGGATAGGTTCCAGGTCGGTAGCCTGGGCTAGCAGGGTGGATATTGTTTGAGTTTCTGTTTATGATTCATCCGTAGTCGGATGTTGTTCTTGTATGTTGTATTGTTGTATTCATGTGGCATTGTATGCCTTATGTATGTATCCCCATCTATTATGTAATGTTGATGTAATGATATCCACCTTGCAAAAGCGTTCCAATATGCGGGTCTATCCTTGGTGGGACCTTCGAGTTCCTTTTGGATAGGGTCGCATATTGGGCGTGACACGACCGTTCCTTTGCTTCTCTTCTCGCTCTTATTTGCGTATGTTAGTCACCATATCTTGCTTAGTCGCTGCTGCAACCTCACCACTTTACCCCCTTCCTTTCCCATTAAGCTTTGCTAGTTTTGATACCCATGGTAATGGGATTGCTGAGTCCTCGTGGCTCACAGATTACTACAACAACAGTTGCAGGTACAGGTTATGCAATGATCATGACGTGAGAGCGATGTTTGTTTGTTTGGAGTTCATCTTCTGCTTCTTCTTCGATCAGGGGATAGGTTCCAGGTCGGCAGCCTAGGCTAGCAGGGTGGATGTCGTTTAAGTTTCTGTTTGTGTTTCATCCGTAGTCGGGTGGTGCTCTTTTGTAAGATGATGTTGTATTCGTGTGGCATTGTATGCCTTTTGTATGTATCCCCATCTATTATGTAATGTTGATGTAATGATATCCACCTTGCAAAAGCGTTCCAATATGCGGGTCTATCCTTGGTGGGACCTTCGAGTTCCTTTTGGATAGGGTCGCATATTGGGCATGACAAGTTGGTATCAGAGCCTCGACCGACCCTAGGAGCCCCCCTTGATTGATCGTGTAGTTTGGCCGTTGTTGAGTCTAGAAGAAAACTGTTTTCGGAGTCTAGTTATATCGGAGAGTAGGAATTCTTTTTACTCCTCTGCCCCTTCGTCGCTCTGGTAAGGAATCTTGACGTAGGTGTTTTGAACTACTCCTCTTCCCCTTCAAATTTTCTTTAGGTTCACGTAGTTGGTTTTTCCGATTGTTGTTCCTCATCTCTTTTCATCCGGTGCATTTCTCGTCAAGTTGACTCGAGCCTCTTCATCTTTGCCAAGTTCAATCCTCAGTTGTTTTATTTTCCCACCCACCCTCCCTTCTTCTTCTTGAATCCGGAGTCCGTAATCGAGTATCCATCCTACTCGTGCGAAGCCTTTGCTTTCTTTCCTCAATGATTTCAACCGGTGTTTTCTCTTCAAGATATTCGTCGGTCTCCCCGTCCAAGTTACCTTTGTTTTCCCGCCCTCCCACCCTCTTCTTCCCGGAGTTTGAGTCTCTTTCGACCATCAATTTCATTCGCTCGGAGCCTCTTTAGTCTTCCCTCAATTGTTTCAACCGGTGAATTCTCGTCTCGTTCGACATTCTTCATCTATTTTTTCTTCTCCGGTGGACTCAATTCAAGTTTTTTTCGGGTTGTTCATATTCTTTTCCTCGGCTCAAATGTTTTCCCCTTGCTCGTTCGCCTCTCGCCAGCTTATCCTTCCGGAGTGTTCTAGACATCTCAGGAGATTCGTCGTTGTTCCAATTAATTCGAGGTGGTCACCTCATTCAAATATTTCATTGTTCCGGTGCTTCATCTATCTGTTCAACATCCCTTTCCAACGGTGTTTTCTCTTAGTGGGCCCTAACCCACAGGTCTTTTCCCAGGATCTTACCTGACTCTTCTAATTCCCCCGGAGTCATTCATAATTCTTTTCGAGTGTGACGTAAGAATGGATTCCATCAGTCACATGCCTTCTCCAAGATCGCTTTCAAATTCTTTTCATTGTTGGTTCAACCCCTTCGCTTTTCATTCTTCCGGAGTATCTCAGTAACTTTGGTGTTGTTTCTCGTCGTCATTCTTAACATTTGAAGACCGAAGAAGAAGATTTCTCTTAAATCTTGTCCGTTCTCCCGGAGATTCGCGGTGCTAGCTCGATGTTATCCTATCAAATTGTTTCAAGTCTTGCAAATTCTTTTTCATCCATCCGGACTATGTCAGGAGTTGATTTTTGTTTCTTTTCACCGGAGGCCATTATTCAAGAAGAATTCTTTGACTTCACATTTCAGCTACCGTTATCCAATTATCCCGGTGCTTCGTTCAAGTGTTCTTTAATCAGCTCATGTTCTCTTTGTTCTTTTGCATCTAAATCCCCCCTAGCATATTTGTTCTTCTAATTCTTCCCGGTGATTCATTCTCTTTCATCAGGCATTTTCGAATTCTGACGGTGGTTCGTTCAAGATTCTTTTCCCTCATTATCATATCAATCCATTCATTCTTTTCAATCTTACCGGTGATTCATGAAGACCTTCTCAAGTTTGCGATATGTCACTTCTCAATCCTTTTTCAATAAGAATAAGTAATATGTAAATCCATTGCTTGACATCAATTTAATTTGATGAAGGATAAGCATACAATAAATCTTATTCTTATTTCATCCAAGTGATTAATCCTTTCCTTCGGAGTTTGTTCTTGGTGAATAAATTCTAGTTTCAAGTGTTTTCATCTTTTCTCTTCCGGAGTTCAAATTTCCTCGAGCATCTCGTCGGAAGCTCCATCTAAATCATCTCAAGGCTCATCTTATTCTTTCATCCTTCATTCTATCTCATCATCCTTTGTCACCGGAGTTCTTCATGATTTAATTCATTCTGCAAGAGTTCGTCAAGTATCTTTCCATCCTCTCAAGTTCATGTTCTAATCATTCCATTTTTAGCCGGAGTGCTACCTAAATCCTTTCGGTCTTATTCGTTTCTTTTCTCATTCTAACCACTCCGGTTGGAACGAGTGATTTCATAGTCTATCTTATTCCGTGAGTTTTCGATTCTCGTCATTCTCGTCGTTCCTCTCTTCTTCTCGAGTGTTCTCGATTCTTTGCTTCTTCTCTTGAGTTCTTGCTTCACCTCTTCCCTTTTCCCTTCCGTCTCGGTCCTAAGATCTCGGGACGTGATCTCTTGTTAGTGGAGGAGTGTTGTAACGCCCCGGATTCGATGCGCCAGGTGTCTGCCAGTTGTTCGCCGTCGTTGCCATGTCATTTGCTTGCGTGTTGCATTTTATCATGTCATCATGTGCATTTGATTTTGCATACGTGTTCATCTCATGCATCCGAGCATTTTCCCCGTTGTCCGTTTTGCAATCCGGCACTCCTATGTCATCCGGCGCCCCCTTTTACCTCTTCTCATGTGCGGGTGTTAAACGTTCTTGGAATGGCCCGAGGTTTGCCAAGCGGCCTTGGTATAGCACCGGTAGACCTCCTGTCAAGTTTCGTGCCATTTGGAGTCCGTTTGATACTCCAACGGTTAACCGGGTAACCGTAAAAGCCTCTTTTGTTTGCAGCCCAACACCCCTTCCAAAGTGGCCCAAAACCCAGCAAACTCCCCTCCATGCTCTCGGTCGTTTGATCACGATCGCGTGGCCGAAAACCGCTCCTCATTTGGACTCTCCTAGCTCCCTCTACCAATATAAACGCCCTCTCCCCCTCCATTTTCGGGTCCAAACCCTAGTCCACCTCCCTCCACGCCGCCGGACATGTCCGCCGACGGCCGGACACGTCCAGACGCCGCCCCCTCCGCGAATCGCACGCCGCCACGTGTCCCCGCCGCCGCCGTTCCCACCGCGCCGCCGCCAGGCCCGCGTCAGGCCCGCCCGGGCCCCGATCTGGGCCGCGAGGCCCGCGCGCCCGCGCCGCCGCCTCGCCGGAGCACTCCCGCGCCGCCGCCCGTCGCCTCCGCCGGCGACCGCCGTCGCCTCCGCCGCCGGCGCGCGCATCGCCCGCGCTGCCCGTCTGCGGCCGCCGCCGCCCGCAGCCACAGCGCCCCGCGGCCCGGCCCTTCGCCACCGGCTCCCCGCCGCCGCGCTCCCTCCGTCGCCGCCCTCCGGCCACCCGGCGCCGTCCCGCCCCGCGCCGCCAGCCCGGAGCGCCGCCGCCGGTGCCTGCCCGCCTCCGCCCTCACCGGCTCCCGCCTCCGGCCGGGTCCGCCGCCCGCGTCCTCCCTCCGGCCGTCCCGACCTCGCCGGAGCCGCCCGCTGCTCGCCGGAGTTCTTCTCTGGTGAGATCTCGTCGGGGTGGACGAGATCCACCCATCCCTCCAACCAAACAGCGCCCCTGATCCCGGATCTCCTCGTCCCGCACGCCTCCGTCCCGCGTTGACTTTCGCGGAGGTATATTTTTCACCAAGTCCCCGAATCTGTGACATTATCATGCCATGTTCATCGTGTCGTAACTCTGCATCTGTAGCTCCGTTTCGTGCGTGGAATATGTCAAATTGTTCGCCTCGACGAGTACTTCATTTCATTCCATTGCATCATTTTCATTTGAGCTCATCTTGATGCCCGAAATGCTGTTGGAAGAGTGCATGTTGATGTTAATCTGCTGAAACTGTTATAACATGCTCATTTGTCATTTTTGCCATGTTTGATGTGTGCATCCTATGAGGTTGAGCTCTACATGTGTTTTAATCTATGCCATGCCATCTTTCCGGAGGTGTCATCCATGTATTTTTGTGAGTTGTGTGCTGAGTGCATCAAGCTTGTTAAGGAGGGTACTAGCTGTTACTGTTTTGCTAGGCAGATTCTGTTATATTTTGTTGCTATATAAACCTGCTCCTACAAGTCATTTCGTGCATTATTCGGGAGATGTTCACTAAGGATGATTTGATATACATGTCATGCTCTATCCATTCATGCCCTTGGTTACAATTATAGCCTGCCGGAACATGTTGTTATCTTGCTCCAAAGTTGCTTGATGATGTTGCTGTCAGCTTGTTAACATTAAGTTCAATGTTTCCATGATTGTTTTCTAGTGATCCATGCACCTTATGAACTTGTTCTTTCCATTCTTAGCTTCACAAACATGTCTTCTTACTGTTGGTTGCCTTGCCATGCCATGTATTGCTCTGTAGTGAGTGGTTCAATCTCACCAACATGCCTACTTATTATTGTTCCTGCCATGTATGAATCTGTCATATTATTTGCCATGTTTACATGGGTGCCATCATATTTTCTGTGCCCTTTTGGCTTATGGTCAGTAAGGGACTTTTGTTCTATACAATTAGTAGATTCATGTCGTGCCTTTGGTTGCCATGATAAGTTCCTGTAACATGTTGTTTGATAGCTCTAAACATTGCAACCTGATGTTATTTCTGCTAAAGTCTGAAACTGTTATTATTTGCAATCTTTCCATGTGTGTTTGAGCATGTTCTAGTTGTTTCTGGAGATAGCTCAGTGTTCATGTTTTGTAATGCTTTACCTGTACTTCATGCCCATGCCTTTTGTTATCATGTTGGGGTGTTGTAGCATGTTGTTTTGATGCTTGTAAGATGCCTAGTTGCTGTTATGGACAGATTGTTGTTATGCTTTGTATAGAGTGTATGTGTTGAACCGTTGCTCCGTTTTGAGTGTGCTCTATATGAAACTTGCATGATTTTGCATGTAGCTTCATATTATCATGTTGCATCCTTGTTGTGAGGTTTTTGCTTGATGTTTGTATGCATTTTGCATCAATGTCATGCTTAACTTGTTTTGCTCATATCTTCTAGGCCGTAGCTCCGAATCTAATGAACTTTATATGTAACTTGACTAGAATTTCGTGTAGATCATCTTGGTGCATCTTAACTTGCTGTTTAAACAACTTGAACATAAGGTTTATTCAGATCTGTACCAATTTCGAAATTTGCATATGAGGACTTACCGGAAATGTTATATGTTGTTCCCGGCCTCATTTAAACTTGCCTTGATGTGTTGTTCTTGTTTGCATCATCTCTTGCCATGAGTAGCTTCATGTAGCTTGGTCATGCATCATGCTTGTTTTTGCATCATGTCATGTTCATGTGTGGTGTGTTTACCATGTTGTGTGCTTCTTCTCGATAGTTCCCGTTTCGTTGCGATCGTGAGGATTCGTTCGTCTACGCTTGGTTCGTCTTCGTGGCTTCATCTTCTTCATGGACTCGTTCTTCTTCCTTGCGGGATTTCAGGCAAGATGACCGTTACCCTGGATCTCACTACTATCATTGCTATGCTAGTTGCTTCGTTCTATCGCTATGCTGCGCTTCCTATCACTTGTTCCTTAAGCCTCCCAAATTGCCATGAACCTCTAACATTTGACACCCTTCCTAGCAAACCGTTGTTTGGCTATGTTACCGCTTTGCTCAGCCCCTCTTATAGCATTGTTAGCTGCAGGTGAAGTTGAAGATTTCTCCATGGTGGATAGGGTTATGTTGGGATATCACAATATCTCTTATATTATTAATGCATCTATATATTTGGTAAAGGGTGGAAGGCTCGGCCTTATGCCTGGTGTTTTGTTCCACTCTTGCCGCCCTAGTTTCCGTCATACCGGTGTTATGTTCCCGGATTTTTGCGTTCCTAATGCGCTCGGGTGATTTATGGGACCCCCCTGACAGTTCGCTTTGAATAAAACTTGTCCAGCAAGGCCCAACCTTGGTTTTACCATTTGCCTCACCACCACCTATACCCTTCCCTTGGGTCGGCCAACCCAAGGGTCATCTTTATTTTAGCCCCCCCGGGCCAGTGCTTGTCTAAGTGCTGGTCCGAACTGAGCTGCCTGCGGGGCCACCTCGGGGAAACTCGAAGTCTGGTTTTACTCGTAGCTAGTCTCATCCGGTGTTGCCCTGAGAACGAGATATGTGCAGCTCCTATCGGGATTGTCGGCGCATTGGGCGGCTTTGCTGGTCTTGTTTTACCATTGTCGAAATGTCTTGTAAATCGGGATTCCGAGACTGATCGGGTCTTCCTGGGAGAAGGAATATCCTTCGTTGATCGCGAGAGCTTATCATGGGCTAAGTTGGGACACCCCTGCAGGGTATAAACTTTCGAGAGCCGTGCCCGCGGTTATGTGGCAGATGAGAATTTGTTAATGTCCGGTTGTAGATAACTTGACACCAGATCCGAATTAAAATGCATCAACCGCGTGTGTAGCCGTGATGGTCTCTTCTCGGCGGAGTCCGGGAAGTGAACACGGTTTCTGGGTTATGTTTGACGTAAGTAGGAGTTCAGGATCACCTCTTGATCATTACTAGTTGACGACCGTTCCTTTGCTTCTTTTCTCGCTCTTATTTGCGTATGTTAGCCACCATATCTTGCTTAGTCGCTGCTGCAACCTCACCACTTTACCCCCTTCCTTTCCCATTAAGCTTTGCTAGTCTTGATACCCATGGTAATGGGATTGCTGAGTCCTCGTGGCTCACAGATTACTACAACAACAGTTGCAGGTACAGGTTATGCGATGATCATGACGCGAGAGCGATGTTTGTTTGTTTGGAGTTCATCTTCTGCTTCTTCTTCGATCAGGGGATAGGTTCCAGGTCGGCAGCCTGGGCTAGCAGGGTGGATGTCGTTTGAGTTTCTATTTGTGTTTCATCCGTAGTCGGGTGGTGCTCTTTTGTACGATGATGTTGTATTCGTGTGGCATTGTATGCCTTTTGTATGTATCCCCATCTATTATGTAATGTTGATGTAATGATATCCACCTTGCAAAAGCGTTCCAATATGCGGGTCTATCCTTGGTGGGACCTTCGAGTTCCTTTTGGATAGGGTCGCATATTGGGCGTGACACCGTAGCAGGGGGACGAACACAAGGAGAGACAAAGGGGTCGATCGAATCCATTCTACACTCACTAGCTCACTCGAGCTCAAGAACACACCCCCTGAGGTTGTTCTCCACTGTACTAGTTCGTCCTCAGCCCTTCGAGGCTAATACACCACAAAGCAGGAGTAGGGTTTTACACCACAAGGTGGCCCGAAACTGGGACAACTGATGTGTCCCTTTTCCTTTGGGTTTGTCGAGCTAGGCTGTGAGATTGGCAAGTAGGCAGACTTGGGAGGTTGAGTTCTTCGCACGCACCCCAGAGTTCGAACCTCTGAAGGGTTTGCGGAACCCGAAATTCAACAATTTAAATTTCAAAAAATTAAAAAATGATCAGACGATGTAAATATCTGGTGTTTGAAAAAGAAAATGTAAAGATCTGACAAGACAACCGAGCCCCACACGATTGGTACTCTATTTCATGCCTCGAGGTTTGGAAGGTGAGTGGCGTGAGTTATTGATCAGACGCGGTTCTGTATTAGAAACCTTCAGCTATTAAGTTCACACACTGCTTTTGCTATTGGGATCATGTGTAATTCAAACTACAGTACTTGTAAATTTCGGCAACCGACGTGTGTATTGTTCCTGTCGATCTAGATTCTGACCGCCAATAAATACTACCTTGCTCGCGTCGTCCCACCTGCATTCTAATCTACATCCTCCCCTCGCCCTCTCTATCTCTTTCTCTCTCTCAAATCTCTGCCATGGCGGCACCGATCTGCCCACGCGCCGACAAGGAGGCGCCGCCCCCGAGGACGCTCAGTTGAAGAGCAGCGACGAGGAGGACCCCTACGCGCCGCCGGACTAGTTTGCGTCGGACCCCCCAACTTTGGAGTGGTTTTGGGGCCAGTACAATCTTTGTCTAAGAAAGTCAGGCAAGTGGTGTTCAAGGAGATGGCATAGGAGGAAGCCAGGTACCAGGCGGCCTGTGAAGCAAGTGATGCCGCCTGGATAAAGGAGGCGGTGGAGCTTTCGGGGCGGGCGCGTCGTCGTGCGGAGGAGGTGTACGAAGACAGGTTCTTCGAGAGGAAGGTCAAAGGTGCTAGGCACCTTATCACTGCATGGAGGTGGGCTGATAAGCTCCAGCGTATAACGACCCGAATCTGATAAGATTCGATGTCTCTGTACTCACTGTGCTAGTCCCTGGATCGATTCGCTAGCACACACAGTACATATAAATATCAAATAACAAGTGCATCATTTACTATAACGTATGATCCAGAATTTATAAAGTATTACAAACTGAATAGCACATGGCTAACTTATTCAATAATAACAGCAAAAAGGTAGCATAATAAACGATGAGTCCATCAATGCCCACTGGAGAACATGTTGAGTGAAGACTCGCGACCCTACTGTATCTCACTTATCATCTGAAAATCCTACAACATGATAAGTTGCAGCCACAAGGGTCAATACATTGAATGTATTGGCAAATCACACAATATGATATAGCAACCTACATCCACAAAGCAATGTATGACAAACAAAACACTCAAGTTAGTTTGGAGAAGAATGTCTTCACCTACCTCCGCTACCTGAACTCACAACCGTCTCTAGTTTACTCGCCCAAGATAACCCAAAGATTTTAAATAAACATGACAAGAACTTCAGAAGTATCTCTCAAGTGCGCTCTGTTAGTGGCGCATTCTCTAGGAACCATAGAGCGCTCTGCCAACGACACATTCACCTGATTTAAGTTCCGAAAACTATACCTCGCCTCAAGTGTGCTCTGTCAGTGGCGCATTCTCTAGGGACAATAGAGCGCTCTTCGAATGACGCATTCACCTGGTTAATAATCCCGAGCCTACGGCTATAAACACTCACCACTTTCATGGATCACTCGACACATGCCCACGTCTACCATAGCAAGTTGATCACACCATCACATTAACACAATCAATACCAGAACATGACAACACGGGATACGCATATCAGGCCAAACATATATCATAGCATAAAACCACACATGCATAGCAGAACATAGGATGAGCAAAATCAAATGTGCAAACTTGCCTTGAACTCTGTTGAAGTACTCCAATGATTAATTCTAATCCGCTTCGCACTCCGAAGAATCTATACGATGAACGAAGGCACCGATAAATAAACCGTACTCACATAACGCCACAATAAAGTAACAGAAAATAAGTCAAATAAAACTTATATAACAGAACATATCTGTAGTTATATATATTATCGACATGGTAATAGGATCACAATGCAAAAAGAACCAACAAATTTGGATCAACGGTTTGAAAGATATGGCCTCCGAAAAGTTAAATTCAAATTTAAACAAATTCAAATTTAAACAAATTCAAATTTAAACAGTTCAAAAATGTGAAGTTTTGGTTCTACGGTATTCGCCTGGTCACTAAGAGTACACAGGAAAAAGAATCAATGAATTTGGAATTACGGATCTCAAGACATACCTAAATGAAAATTTAATATGAAATCTGCTAAGGCTGGTTGTAATGGGGAGTATCATATACTAGTATCATGCATATGATACTAGTGTATGATACTACCTCTCTAATGCATAGTATCATATATTAGTATCATGTAGTACTTTATTTATTGTCATGCATGACACAAAGTAGCATAGCATTTAATATGATACGGTATCATGATATGATACTACACCTTCTCTTTCTTCATTTAATGCTACGACACCTCATCAAAATTGCCTAGTTGGCATGCATGATACTAGCTATGATACTACCATTACAACCAGCCTAAGAAAAATTATGCCATAACAGTGCTCTGCGAAGAACTGCCGCGGCTGCTGCGGACATGCCACGTGGCGCGACGTGAATAGCCAGATTGTGTCCTCTGTTTTTGCTAACCAACGGACGGCCACTAAATAGCATACCACTTTTAAAAAACAGCATTTGATCTGGGCGGTTAAAAACAGATCGGGCGGTCGTGGTTTGCTCACCGGAGAACAGAGGAAGTGGGCGCCGGACTTGGAGAAGAATGACGTCGGCGGCTCGGTGGAGATGCGGGCGACGGATACGGAGGTCAGATGGCCTCAGAGAGGTGCGCGTCAGAAGCTGAGTGGCACGGCGGTCTCGAAGACGCCCTCAGCGGCGTCGGTGGTGGGCGGGAATGACGGTAGGGGGTGGCTGGAGCTCGGGCAGTGGGGGTGTTCGTCGGGGCGAGCTCAATGTGCCCGGTTTGCTGCTCCCCTGTGCGAGATGGAGGGTAAAGGCGACAGAGGAGATCAAGGAGAAATTAACAAGAGCAAGAGGAGGTGCTGGGACCCACTGTAGGCGACGGAAACGACGATGGCGGAGGTCAGCAGCGGTGGAACTCCGGCGAGATCACGAAATCAACCTAGGGCACGGGAGACTGCAATTTTGGCGAAAATTCGGACAAGCCGGACGTGGGGAGTATATATATGGAGGTGGGAGTGCAAAGGATCGATCGGTTCGATCTCGGTTGGGTTCGGTAGCTACAGAGACCGGGAAGAACACGAACGGAGATGGAAGATGGTCAGTCAGCGGCAGAGAGGTTAAAGAGGGCAATTCCTATTTAGCGCTGCAGGCGCCGGTTTTTATTGTTTTTGCTAACCGGCGCCTGCAACAGGTACTCGCGGGCCGGCCCATCACGCCCCCGTTTTTCCTGTGTTTTTTCGTTTTGATACGCAAAAATTATGCGCATGAGAACTCAGGACCTGAAGGGCAGAACAACGCAACAACCACCACCACGCCAACATGCCTGTTGTGTAAACGTCTTCTTCCAACATTTCTTATATCTTCTTTCCTTTATAATCTTTTCGTTTTTTCGTTTTTTATGTTTCTTCTTCCTGGTTTGATGATTTTCTTTTCAAATTCATGAATTTTTCTTAAAATGGATGAACTTTTTTTTCTCAAATTTGATTATTTTTTTATTCAATTCAATGAACTTTTTTCAAATTTGTTCATTTTTTAAAACTCCATGAACTCTTTTCAATTTTGGATGAACTTTTCTCAAATTTGATGAAATTTTTCCAAATCAATGAACTTTTTTTAAAATGGATGAACCTTTTTAAAATTTGATGAACCTTTTTCAAATTGATGAACTTTTTTCGAATTCAGTGATCTTTTTTCAAAATCGGTGAACTTTTTTCAATTTAGATGAACTTTTTCCAAATTCGATGAACTTTTTTCAAAATCAATGAACTTTATTTCAAAATCAATGAACTTTTTTTCAATTTAGAAGACCTTTTTCCAAATTCGATGAACTTTTTTTGAAATTCGATGAACTTTTTTTGAAAATCGATGAACTTTTTTTGAAAATCGATGAACTTCATTTGAATTCATTAACCTTTTTTTTAATACATGAACTTTTTCGATTTGCTGAACCTTTTTTTCCATGCTCATGAACTTTATTGATAATATGTGAACATGTTTTCAAATAATTAGAAAATATAAACACAGTGTAATGCGCAATAAATTGCGCGTCTAGTTTCTATTTTTAAAGTCTTCGCGCTGCCAATATTCGCGAGTAGTAAGCTGGTCCAGTGGTTAGCCTATCCATATCGAAGCGCGAGGTTGCGAGTAGGAATCCCAGTGGCAATGTATTTTTGGCGGTCGTGGGCCGGCCCATCCAGCGCCTGCTGCGGGCGCCCATTCCCTTGCGCGGCGCTGAAGGCGCGCAATAGGAGCTCCCGTTAAAGAGAGAGAAAACTAATAGGAAAGGCTGCGGAGTGGGCTGAGGCTGTGCGGGGAAATGGGCCGGCCTGGTGACGCTGTGATGCTCCCTTCCGCGCACGGGCGGGGGAATCGAGTTGGGCTACGGTTGTCCAAGCCCATTCGAACAGTAATATATCTGGCTAAAAACTTTACTGCATAGCATAACTATTGGCTAAAACTAAAATAGAACATTACTTCCTAAACATACCAGAACATACAGTAAAATACTAATACTAATATAAAATACCGTGAACATTTTTAAAACACAAATGCACTTTAAACGAATATATGTATTATGCAATACAAGCATATAAAGGGCATTATAACAACTATAAAATAATTTTGAGATTCTAAAATTCCCAAAATAGTTTCTGTAAACTCCAGATAATATCATTAACATTTTCTATGTATAATTTATATGGGAGAAGTCATATTATCTCCACTCCAAATATTTGCCTTAAGTTGCAATAACGATTTGAACAAATCAGAAAATTTCAAATATGCATAGAAAATCATGATGAAAAAGAATGATCCTATTAACATATCAAATTTGAAAATTTGGAATGTTACAGTGCCACTGACGAGGAGCTCCGGCGGGCGCCCAACGAAATAGCAAGATCGTTCACACTCGTCCGCCAGCAAGAGGCAGATCAGTACGTTAAGCGCTGCGAGGCGGTGAAGGCGGAGTACTGCCTCCGCGCTGGGAAGATGTTGTGCACCAGGGAGCTACTGGCGAGGGGCTGCCGGAATACTACCCCCAGGAGGGATTATTAGCTTTAGTATTGTTCGTTTTCAATTTTATGCATTGTACCTGGTAGTTAAGTATTATCACGTATATGTGATTAAATCTGAGAATAGTTTCATACTTAAACCATACTTGAGCCATATTCGTACATGTATCTCTCAAAACCATACTTGAACCATACCCGTTTAATGTCATTTTCAGCCCAACTAAAACTAAACCGTCTATTTTTTTCACCCAAACCAATTTAAACCCAATACATAACCGTGGGTTTAAACCTAATACATAGCTATGGGTTTGCTTAAATGTATATATGATTGCACAAATCGACATGTTAAGAAGCAAATGACATAGAAAAGGCATAAGTGCATCTACAATAGTTTGGGAACAAAGTTATCGTTGAGATACGGTCAACACACAGCAAGAGTCAAAAAGACAATGCCCACGACTGAAAAGCTCACTGACAAGTGTATTAAAACCAATTGCTTAGCTAAAACACAAGCAAACACATTCGATTTGCATGCGTGGTGTTTTTCCATAATACAGAATTACGTAGTGCATCGCAGCATGTACGCGGATCAAAGATATTCGATGTCGATGTGTCCTTGCTTATTGCACACAACCAATGTCCAGAAATCGGTTTGGACCCATAGTTTATAGCCGTTAATAACCGAATTGTTTAAGCCCATAACCAACTATACCCAAATTGGTTTCTTCACATACCCAAACCAAAACCAAACTAAAAAAGATTCAGCCCAATAAAACCTGAACTAATCAAACCTAAAGTAAGAACCGAACCGTTTCACCCAGTTTTTTAATAACCATTCTCAGGTTTATATGTGATCATATTATATATATTAGGTGATGAACTAATGAACAATTAATATATATTATGAATTTAATTTTCTATCTATTTTCGTATACTAATTTGTATCTAGCTGTTATCATCCATATATACAAAATGGAAAGCATATATACACACATTGAAACAGAACATATAAGAAAAACAGAACATATAAGAATGGAAACAGAGTACACATATTGAAACATAG
The DNA here is from genome assembly GCA_963921465.1 of Triticum timopheevii. Classification (NCBI taxonomy): domain Eukaryota; kingdom Viridiplantae; phylum Streptophyta; class Magnoliopsida; order Poales; family Poaceae; genus Triticum; species Triticum timopheevii. The sequence continues at coordinate 471,238,958 of OY997274.1, forward strand.
CAATAAACAGAGCAATATTATTATTGTTGTGAATACATAGTGATCCACGTAGAAATGACTCAACAAAATAAAACGTGTCCATGAGACCATGACCAGCAGCCCTTACCTATGGTAGCTCTTGGCTCTGCCTGAACTCGTGCAGGCGTTCGTCCAAGCGGTCGACACGCTCGTGGTACATCTGGAGCGTGATCTCGAGCTCCAAGTTGGCTATTTCATTGGAGATCACCAGCTCGAGGATGCGACGGCCATGTTCCTGTACTGCGACCAGGTGGACACCTGGGCCAAGGAGGCAGTCGAGCCTAGTGACCAACGCATTGGAATCAAGTGGGCCGTGGAAAAGGCAAATGTCGTGACCCATGTGAATGGCGCGGCGGGCATCCGTTGCAAGTATGGCGCGGCCGGCCTCCAGTGCAAGTACGGTGCAGACGGCCTCTACCCACTCCTGGAGAGGAATGGGGGTAGTGACGGGACGTGTACCAGCTGTGACGCCTTATCGACAGCAGGAAAGCGCCAATGGGTCCACTCTTGTTGTGTGGCGCGCCGCGCCTCTCGCTCTCCGGCCTCCAACAGGCTCGCTGTGTGGTGAGCCGCAGCCTATCGGTGCAGACACGCCTAGCTTGCTCTACGGCACGCCATCGATCATGTTGTGTGGCGAGCTGCAGCCTCTCGGCACTAACATGCATATCTTGATCCGCGGCGCTGAAGCGACATGCGCCAAGGGCCTGCTCAACCCTGGCGATGACACGCATCACGGCGCCGTCGATCGCGTTGTTGGGGAGCACCTCGGCCTCGATGGGCCGTGGCGCCTTCTCGTTTTCCTCGTTGATGAGGTTGATGGTAGAGGCAGCGCTTTGGTGGGTTGGCATGCTTGGAAAAGGTGGATGTGCTGCCGCCTAGGTTTATGCGCAATATCGCTAGGTTGCGGTGGGAAACCAGTGAGGAAATGGCGAGAAATGGTGGTGTGTTCAAAAACGCCATCAATTAATGGAAACTTAGCATAGAAGGAACATAGAGCTAGCACGACGCGTGCGGGCACATTGCTCGGCCAAGGCTATGATTCATATACTTGTATGCCCAATAGAGCACACTATTCACAGTAAAGAATATTGTTCCGTTTATCCTAGTAGAGCAGTGGCGGCAAGCGTCACAAGAAGTAGATGATGATCAGATGATCGTTTATCCTAGTTAATTATGCAAGTAATATTTTAATTTGGTGTGTGGAAATGTCATGTGTGTACTAGCCACATATGTAATTGGATGTTTGCTGCATATCACACACATCTTGTTTACATGAAACGTTTCTGTTCTCTTTCCTCAACACAGATAGTTTATCGGAATGAACTGCATGCCCTCCATTGCACACACCTTGATCTGGCTGAACCGTTACTATTGCGTTGCCTGATCGAAAATAGTTCATCCGAGTGAACCGTATATCGTATATCGCACACACCTTGATTTGTCTCACCGTTTCTTTTATGTTCCCTAATCACAAACAGTTCATCTGAGTGAAGGTGTATGTCGTATATCGCATACACCTTCATCTAGCTGCCCGTTTATGTTGTTTCGCCTCATCATAAACAGTTTATCCAAGTGAACTGTATGCCCTATATCGCACACGCCTTCAATTGGCTGCCCGTTTCTGTTGTTCCGCCTCATTGCAAATAGTTCATTGAACTGAATCGTATGCCCTGCATCGCACACACAACTAAAATCTGAGCCATGTTTGATCTATTCGCCATCGAAAATGTTTTGCATCTTTTTTGACGGTTTTTTACATCACCATTTGTGATTAATGCATCGCACACAGTTTCGTTGAAGGGTCTCTGATTGTAGTGGCGCATTAGCAGCATCCTGCAGTAGTGGAAAGTGGAGTTGTGCTCTCAAATAACTTCGCCGTTCGTCCTGCATAGCCCACGGTCCCGATACTTCTTTGCGATGGTTTCTTTGTGCAGTGTCACGAAAGGATCTGCCACGTCTAGGTGATGTAGCACTACTAAGTTTGCTATGTCAAAGCCGTTGCATTGATCCGAGTTACCCACATGCAGTTCCCTACAACTGTTGGAGTGACCTTCTCCTTCAAGCCTTCCAAGGTGCTTCTTAACGGGCAAACCAACAACACATTGGTCTCCGCCATCTGGATAATTCTCGCAGAAAGAGATGCACTCTTGTGTCAGATGGCCCTGGACGATGCTTCCATCCGGACGGGATATGTTATGAATGAATCCTTTGATGATCACATTCATCCTCTCGAACGGCATCATGTTGTGCAGGAATGTCGGCCCCGAGTCTATTACGTCGCCCACAATGTGGACACATAGATGCACCATGACGTCAAAGAACGCGCGGGGGGGGGGGGGGTGGAGTACATCTCAAGCTCATTTAGTATCACAACGATCTCCTCATGTAGCCTTCGGTGTTGCTTCACACTGATCGACTTTTGAGAGATAACGTCAAAAAAGTTGGAGAGACCAATAAGCATGTCACGAACGTGCTTGTCCATTATCCCTCTAAGGCCAATAGGTAGCATATGCGTCCTCATCACACGACAGTCATGAGACTTCATCCCGCTGAACCTTTTCTTCTTGGTGTCTAGAAATCTGCTTATCTTCCCACAGTAACCGGAACTAACTTTGATTCCGATAAGGCACTTGAAGAATTGATCGATCTCCTTCAGACATAAGGTAAAAAAAGCAGGGGGGCAATAATTCTCTTCCTTCTTGTTCACTTTTTTCCCTTCTCCCGCGCCTCCGTCTCCGTCTCCTTGGTCTTATCCGGCATGTGGAGATCTGCCCTGATTTTCAAATCTTGCAAGTCTCTTCTTGCCTTCGGCCCTTCCTTGGTCTTATTCAGCATGTTCATTAGTGTTGCAAGCAAGCTCTCAAGGACATTTTTCATGATATGCATTTGATCAAGGCAATGAGGCGTGTCAAGTGTGGGCTAGTACTCCAAGTCCCAGAAAACAGACATTGTTTTCCATACCTTCAGCAGCGGCTCCAACGCCTTTTCATCGTCATCTTTCGTGACGTAGGGCACTGTTCCCAGTTTTTCAAAAGCTCATAGATTTCGGCGCCGCTCCACTTACGTGGAGGTCCTCGATGCTCGGCCTCACCATTGAATAGATCTCCATAGTTTCTTCACGGGTCGTCCTTCGCGAGCCATCTTTGATGTCCCATGTACACGATTTTCCCGGAACCGCCATCTTTCGATAGCTACTGAGACATTGTATCATCCATGCACCGCGTGCATCCGCAATATCCGTGGCACACCTGGCATGCGACATATCCGTAACCGAGATAGTCATGCACCGTCGTCATCAGCGTGGCTCTTATATAGAAATACTCGCCTTTGCTAGCGTCCCATGTCTTGGCCGGTGTTTTCCATAACGTGTTTAACTCCTCTTGAAGTAGCCCAGATACAGAATAATATTATTTCCCGGTTGTTTCAGCCCTTGAATCAGCATGCTCATGTGTATGTACGTTGACTTCATGCACAACCAGGGGGAGGATGTACATCCATACAAACACGGGCCATGTGCTATGGTTGGTGTTTTGGTTGCCAAATGGATTCATGTCATCGGTACTCACGCCAAGCACGATGTTCCTTGCATCACCTGTGAAATTTCGATATTAGGCGTTGAACGCTCTCCACTCGCTTGCATCCGTGAGGTGTCTCAGCTTCGGATCATCTCCATATGGGATTTTTCCTCTCCGCGTGCCAACGCATGAGCTTTGCTTCTTTAGGATCTACGAAATAACGTTGTAGACGGGAAGTGATCGGTAAGTACCATACAACTTTATGGGGAGATTTTCTTTCCAGCCTTCTTGTATCGAGAAGCATTGCACACCGGACAACTAGTTTTTTCTGCGTGCTCCTTCCGATAAACGACACAATCGTTGTTGCATGCATGGTATCTAATGTGCGACAGATCAAGAGGGAACACGATCTTTTTGGCCTCATCCAAACTAATAGAACATAGATTCCCCGCGGGAAGAACCTTCTTTAGGTACTTGAGAAGCTCATCCAAGCTTATGTCGATCCATTTGTTTTTAGCCTTCGTCTTTAGAAGTTCGAGCATGAAACTCAAGCAGGTCACCTCGGGATCGCAACCATCATACAATGGAGTGTACGAGTCGACCTCAAGTTGCTCCAGCTTGGCCTCCTCTCTATAAACAGCTTTGTCGGTACTCGTCTCCTTGCGAAGCAGGTCTAGAACATGAGGGTCCCGCACGATTGAACTTAGTAGCGACGAAGGCTGCGGCGTGTCCACGTCTTCTCCACCGCCATGTGCGACCTCTTCTCCGCCGCCATGTCTGGCCTCTTCTCCGCCATCATGTGCGGCCTCTTCCCCGCCGCCATGTTCGGCCCCTTCTCCGCCGCCATTATCGGTCATCTCTGTTGGGGAACGTAGTAATTTCAAAAAAAATCCTATGCACACACAAGATCATGGTGATGCATAGCAATGAGAGGGGAGAGTGTGTCCACGTACCCTCGTAGACCGAAAGCGGAAGCATTAGCACAATGTGGTTGATGTGGTCGTACGTCTTCACGATCCGACCGATCAAGTACCGAACGCACGGCACCTCCGAGTTCTGCACACGTTCAACTCGATGACGTCCCTCGAACTCCGATCCAGCTGAGCTTTGGGGGAGAGTTCCGTTAGCATGACGGCGTGGTGACGATGATGATGTTCTACCGACGCAGGGCTTCACCTAAGCACCGCTACGATATTATCAAGGAGAACTATGGTGGAGGGGGGCACCGCACACGGCTAAGAGATCAATGATCAATTGTTGTGTCTATGGGGTGCCCCCTCCCCCATATATAAAGGAGTGGAGGAGGGGGCCGGCCAAGGGGAGGAGGCGCGCCCAAGGGGGGAGTCCTACTCCCACCGGGAGTAGGACTCCTCCTTTTCTTATTTGGAGAGGGAGAGGGAAGGAAGAGGAAGGAGGGAGGAAGGAAAGGGGGGGCGGCCCCCCTCCCAATTCGGATTGGGCTTGGGGGGCGCTGAGGGAGTCCTAGATTAGGGGGTATCCGGACAGCCGGACTATATACTTTGTCCGGACTATTGGAGCGTGAAGATACAAGACTCAAGACTCCGTCCCGTGTCCGGATGGGACTCTCCTTTGCGTGGAAGACAAGCTTGTCGATCCGGATATTGTATTTCCTTCCTTGTAACTGACTCCATGTAAACACTAGCCCTCTCCGGTGTCTACATAAACCGGAGGGTTTTAGTCCTTAGGGACAGAATCATAATCATCATAGGCTAGCTTCTAGGGTTTAGCCTCTATGATCTCGTGGTAGATCAACTCTTGTATTACTCATATCCTCAATATCAATCAAGCAGGAAATAGGGTTTTACCTCCATCGAGAGGGCCCGAACCTGGGTAAACATTGTGTCCCTTGCCCCCTGTTACCATCAGCCTTAGACGCACAGATTGGGACCCCCTACCCGAGATCCGCCGGTTTTGACACCGACATTGGTACTTTCATTGAGAGTTCCTCTGTGTCATCGCTGCAAGACTTGATGGTTCCTCCAATCATCAACAACGACACGGTCCAGGGTGAGACTTTTCTCCCCAGACAGATCTTTGTGTTTGGTGGCTTCGCATTGCAGGCCAATTCGCTTGGCCATCTAGAGCAGATTGACAGCTACGCCCCTGGCCCCCAGGACATGTTCGGAAACTTGAACTACACGGATGATATCCTCGGAGACTTGATCTTCAACGGATTCGGGCACGTGCCAGGAGGGCCGGACAGTCACGACGAGCACGACCTAGACCTGCTGGCGGATAACGCTCGGGATATCGCCCCTGCAGGACCTAAATCCGGAGCAGATTGCATCGTCCGAGGACGGGTGGATGGACCCCACCCAAGAGGCCACACACTCATCGGCGGTAGAGCCAAACACAGACTTCACCCTCAAGGAAGCCTGTGACACCAGACCACCGGACTCGTATCCGGTTGTAGGTTCCAGTCCGCGCGCCTCCAAGCCCGCCGATTCTGGTTGGGCTCCGATAATGGAGTTCACCGCTGCGGATATCTTCCAGCACTCGCCCTTTGGCAATGTGCTGAACTCCTTAAAATCCCTCTCTTTGTCAGGAGACTCTCGGCCGAACTATGTCCGGCTCGAATGGGAAGCAGACGACGAAGGAATTCGTTGCCCACCCACCACCCACTTCATAGCCACTGACGACGATGTATCAGACATGCTTGACTTCGACTCTGATGATACCGATGGTATGGACGTTGGCGCAGGAGACGATTCAGAATCACTGGGGCGCTGGACTGCCACCTCGTCATACGATATATACATGGTGGATACGCCTAAGGAGGACGACAGCGACAATCCGGAAGATAAAACCCCCGAGCAAAAGCCAAAACGATGGCCCAGTCAACTCCGAAGGCAACAACGACCATATGGACCCAGCAATGGAGCAGGATGAGCCAGGTCACTCCGAACATAGCTCGGAGCAGACGCCCGATCACAATGATCCCGAGGGACGAATTCATCAAACCGCCCTGGGATAAGAACACAGTCCGGATGACGATGCATTCATCATCCCGAAAACACGCTTGGAACGAGATAACCTCCACAAAAGGCTTATGGCCACTGCGAAAAGTCTAAAGAAGCAAAAGCAACGGCTAAAGGCCGCACAGGCAACACTCAATCGTAGATGGAATAAAGTGCTAGACACTGAAGAAAAGTACGGTGACGATCGCCATACAAAGAGCTATCCAAAACGCAAGCTGCTGCCAGAATTCGACGACGAGGCCGTTCCACCAAAGAACAACACGACCAGGAGGCCGGACAAACCACTTCATAACCGCAACAGAGCAGCTACCGACGCCGCACACGATTTACGCTAGCTCATGGATAAGAAAGCCGGCGCGGCTAGGTCCATCTATGGATCTAGAGGACACACCCCGGCGCAGGACTATGGTCACCAAAACGATCATACCGATCGGATACCAGTTTGGAATCAACACCGAACACAACAACAGCCGACGGCATGCCACAACATGTCCAGATACAGAGGGGCCGCTCACCCCCTGTGCTTCACCGAAGAAGTACTGGACCATGAATTTCCACAGGGTTTTAAACCTGTGGACATAGAGGCATACGACGGAACGACAGACCCAGGGGTCTGGATCGAGGATTTTATCCTGCATATACACATGGCTCGTGGGGACGATCTCCACGCCATCAAATGCCTTCCCCTCAAGTTGAAGGGGCCAGCTCGACACTGGTTGAAAAGCCTCCCCGAAAATTCAATTGGAAGTTGGGAGGAACTCGAGGACGCTTTCTGGGCAAATTTTCAAGGGACTTATGCCCGGCCTCCGGATGCGGACGATTTAAGTCACATAATCCAATAGCCTGGAGAGTTCGCCCGCAAGCTTTGGAACAGATTCCTCACTAAGAAGAATCAAATCGTCGATTGTCCGGATGCCGAAGCCTTAGCGGCCTTCAAACATAGCAGGGACGAGTGGCTCGCCAGACACCTTGGCCAAGAAAAGCCAAGGACAATGGCAGCCTTAACAAGCCTTATGACCCGCTTTTGCGCGGGTGAAGATAGCTGGTTGGCCCATAAGGCACCAGCGACCCAAGCACATCCGGAATAAGGGATGGCAACAGGAAGCCACAACGCAATAAAAACAAACGTCAAAACAAGGAAGAGAGCCCGGACAACACAACGGTCAACGCCAGATTCAGGGGCTCTCGACCCGGTCAGCAAAAGAAGCCATTTAAAAGTAGCAAAGAGGGACCGTCCGGTCTGAACAGAGTCCTGGACAGACTGTGCCAAATTCATGGCACCCCCGACAAACCTGCGAACCACACTCACAGAGAATGTTGGGTCTTCAAGCAGACCGGCAAATTAAATGTCGAACACAAAGGAAGGGAAACACCAAGTGAAGACGAGGATGAACCTCGCCCGCCGAACACTGGGGGACAGAAAAACTTCCCACCAGAGGTAAAAACAATAAACATGATCCAGGCGACTCACACATCCACGAGAAGGCATGAATGCGCGCTCAGAGACGCATGCGCTATAGAGCCCGTCGTACCCAAACCTAACCACTAGTCGGCTTGTCCGATCACTTTCGATCACACGGACTGCCCGACTAGTATTCTCCGCGGAGGATCAGATGCCTTGGTGCTCGACCCAATAATAGACGGATACCATCTTACTCACGTCCTCATGGACGACGACAGTAGTCTCAATTTAATATACCAGGACACTGTCCGCAGGATGGGGATAGACCCATCCAGAATCAGCCAAAGCAACACCATCTTCGAAGGGGTGATACCAGGCGTTGAAGCCCACGGCAGGGGCTCCATCATACTGGAGGTAACATTCGGTTCCCCCGGCAAATCCAGAAGTGAAGAACTACTCTTCACCATCGCCCCCCTCCAAAGCGGCTATCAAGCATTGCTCGGGAGAACGGCATTCACCCGCTTCAACGCAGTAGCGCATTACGCCTACCTCACACTCGAGATGCCTGGTCCACGCGGCGTCATCACCGTTAACGGAAACACAGAGCGCTCCTCACGCGCGGAGGAATACGTGACGGCTCTAGCAGCCGGACTCTAAGCGGCCTCTAACACTAGAAAGCATGACTGGTCGTTAAGACACAGACACGGTAAGACGAGTCCGGCAGCTCGGATAAACCTGAGCTAGGGCACCATGTACGTAATCCCATAGAGGACACCAGGGGCTATAGATATTTAATACAGCCCCACTTTTGGCTTGACCTTATTAGCAGGCCAATGTCTTACACTTTTACTATCCATCGCACGCTTACGTTATACTCTTCTACATGAGTTTTTCTTTTTTACAGACACAATTCGTGCGATACCCTTCTAGGAAACGGCACAACGAAGACAAAGGCACAGACGTGCAGCAGGGCCCCGCTCACAGGTTTCTCTTTAGATTAAGCCCCTGTGTAAACCTTTTTTATTGTCTCTTGTTGTTTCCACATCCCATGGGTACTATACCCACAGAGGGTACTGGCGTTATTGGCATTTCGCCACGACAGACTAATGCACGTACCTGGAACTACAGGTTTCATAATGAAAGGGCATTCTTCAGCCCATTTTATGTTGCAAAGTCCAAATACCTTCGGGAGTGTTCGACATCACGAGTTTGTCCTTATATGCATCAGCTCCGAATCATGTCTTTGGTCAAATGTTGGGTTTGCCCGGCTCCTGGGTTTGCCACCTTACATTCCGTTCTTATCGGCTAAGGCGGCCAAAGGAGAACTACTGCGATTGTGCCCTGGTTATTCCGGATGAGCACCTCAGTAGAGAAAGCCGAAAACTGACTGTCACGATACAGCGAGAGACTGTTCAACCACTCGAAGACTTACCGGAATCTTTAGGATTCCTCTGCATTAACGAAGGACCGTTTCCCAGACATGTACACACGCGCCCGTATTCGGATGCACGCGAAGGTACCAGGGGCTACATTGTAGCCCTACCGTCAAACTCCCATGGCTAAGTGAAAGTGTTACAACTATATAGTCCGGTTGCCTAGTTCGACGTGCGATCACCTCCTTAATGGACCAAGACATTGGATCAAGTGTGATTACGCATATTTTTCGCGAACACCCCCGCATTGTATGCGTGGGGGCTGAAGCCAACGACTGCTAACTTTCAGATTACACATATACATAAAAACGGCCGCACAGGAGGCATAATAATACTTTCGGGCACAAAGTATAAATATAGCCTCATAATCAAAATAACATTGTTTTTTACAATGAAGCGATTTGTCACTCGAACATGACATTCTTTGAGCACTAAGACTCTATTAAGCGAGCATCTTCTGTTACCTGCTCCAAGTAGTGCTCGGCCGGATCCTGGCCTCCCGCCGGATTCTGGGTTGCAATGATGGTGGCCTCCATATCTGTCCAATATGCTTTAACACGGGCAAGTGCCATCCGTGCACCCTCTATACACGCCGACCTCCTCATGGCATCGATCTGAGATACGGCACTGAGGAATTGTTGCACCAAACCAAAATAATTGTCCGGCTTAGGCCCCTTCGGCCAAAGATGGTCTATTACAGACCGCATTGCAAGCCTGGACAGCCTATGAAGCTCCGCCACAGCAGCCATCTTCTCACTCAACGGCAATGGGCGTGCGGGAGCATTGAATTGCAACCAGAACAGCTTCTCCACTTCTTTATCACCTTGATCCTCGAAAAACTTGGCCGCATCAGCCGTACTCTTCGCCAAGTCCGCATACGCGTCTGTAGGGCTCCAGCGTCGACCCAGGAGAGCATACTTCGGATCTAAAAACTTCAGCCGCAACAAGTAGGGGTTTCCAGCCGCGATTTCTCCGGCCAGACGAAGCTCCTCCCGCGCATCCCTGCTTTCAGACTGCGTCTCCTTGGCCGTATAAAGTGCCTTCTTCAGGTCAGCCAAGTTCACCTGATTCTCCTTCTCAAGGAGTTCATACCGGTTGGCGGCATTTTTCAGCTCCACAGCCATCTCGGCTATTTTGTCTTCGCTTCGGCGATGAGTAGCCTGTTCGGCTCTCAACTCTTCGGCCGCCTTTAGGGCAGCCACATTGCTAGCCCGAGCTTGTTCCTTGGCCTGGGCAAGTTCCGCCCTCAGGGCTTCCATGGCAGCAGCACCGTCTGCAGTCCAAGCATATCACATTAATATTATGCTCCTCTCAATTTTTCCTATATAACACAATAAGGAAAGCAGAGCACATACCTTGTGACTCGTTAAGCCGCTCGCTCACCAGCGTGATATCGGCATCAATAGCTCCAATCTGCCTCCTTAGTTCGGCAACTTCAACGGACCGGTCGGCTACCAGATCCTTGGACACCTGCGCATATATAGAGCGCAATCATTACTTAAACAATATGATCCTCCGTTTGCCGCCTAGGGCGGGCAACTAGAGTCTCAGGTGCTACTATCCATATGGAGCACACCTAGCGCGTGCCTCACAGCCAAAAAATTATGTATTTTTCATTACATACCTCAAAGCCTCTGAGCAGGCTCGTAAATGCTTCATTCAAACCGCTTGTGGCGGATGAAATCTTCTTGAGCACCGTGCTCATTAATGAACGGTGCTCCTCCAAGAGAGCAGCTCGCTCCAGAAGGCCCGTCGGTGTGTCCGCCCGGACACCGACCTGTGCCGGACCCTTCTCATCGCCCCCCGCGGGAGCTGAACGCTCCGGGCTCAGGGCGGCCGAAGGATTAGCTTCTGGCTTCGGCAGATCCGGACTCCTCCGTAACGACACCTCAGGGTCGCCCGCCTCATGAGGCGGAGAGGTTGGTGGGGTCTCACTCTCCATCATCTCCGGAGGGAGGTCCCCCGAAGACGAACTCTGTCGAGAAGAGCTGCTAGCCGGACTTCAAAGAACTGATCCTAGTTATTGTTCTCAGAGAAATGCAGTACCTTCAAATTTACAATTAACTTACAACTCGGTCGAGGGCTGGCCCGTTGGCGGGCATGATGGGGTGAGGGCGCCCTTCGGGGCAGGGCCCCCTGGTGACACTTTCTTCCCCTGTTTGGGCACCTCCATCTCCAAGTCTTCGGAGGCGGCCCTCTTCTTCCCGCGTGGGGAGGAGGCCTTAGATTCCCCTCCCCGACTATCCTCCTTTGGGGAGGTAGCAATTCCCCGGTTTGGATGCGCAGTGTGTGAAGTTCGACTTCTCTGTTCTTCCCTTCGTCTTTCCCTGAGGGCATTTTGCTAAGCACCCGGCCAAGCATCTTGGATATGGTGGGAATAGGCGCCTTCGGGAAGTGGCGCCGGACACTTGATTCTCTCCGCCTTGCTGAGCCATTCCTGGCCACGGAGGATCTTCAGAATAATGATTATGACAAATATAAACGAAGTGTTCAGTTCCGGGGTTACTTACTTGGGTATCTGGGCGATTGCAGCGTAGGCCCACATCCTCGGTGGTGTCCGGACACTTTACCTGTGGTCCGAAGAATAATTTACACATCCCTTCGAGCGTCAGGCCGAAGAAGTGCAGAATAGTCCGCGGACCCTCTGGATTGAACTCCCACATCCGGAGAGGCCAGCGTTTGCACGACAACATCCGTCAGATTAGCATTACCTAAATTATGCTAGCAAGGTTAATGTCCCTTTCAAGAAGCTCCCGGATATGGCTCTGCAGTGTTGGTACATCACCAGCAGACCCCCAATCCCGTCCTACATTGGTCCATGACGCCAGTTGTGACGGAGGGCCCGAACGGAAGTCGGGGGCAGCCACCCACTTTGTGCCTCTCAGAGCCGTGACGTAAAACCACCCCTGCTGCCATAAATCGGATACCTCTGGGAAAGAACCCTCTGGCCATGGGGCATCGGCGTTCCTGCTTATTATGGCACCTCCGCACTCTGCATGTCGCCCCTCGATCATCTTCGGCTTCACATTGAAGGTCTTGAGCCATAAGCCGAAGTGTGGAGTGACGTGGAGAAAAGCCTCGCACACAATGATGAACGACGAGATATGGAGGATAGCGTCTGGAGCTAGATCGTGAAAATCTAACCCGTAATAGAACATGAGCCCCCTCACAGAGGGATCAAGGGTGAGGCCCAAGCCGCGGAGGAAGTGAGAAACAAATACGACGCTCTCATTAGGCTCGGGAGTAGGGATGACCTGCCCTGGAGCAGGAAGCTGTGCTGGATGTCGGCAGTCAGATATCCGACCTCCCTAAGCCTCGCAATGTCCTCCTCTTTGACCGAGAAGGCCACCCACTGGCCTCGAGGGTTGAATCCGGACATATTGGAGGATCTAGGGTGTTTGAGTTTGGGTCTCAAGTGTTAGAACTCGAGATGCGAAAGGGCGCAAGGGTGGTGGAAAAGAGGTATAGGCCTCGGCCCCTTTATAAGGAGGGTGAATATCAAGAGTCCTCAGTGTGACCGCTTGAGACTTATCTAAAAACACGGAGTCACACCAACAGTCGTCGTGGTGTTGTGCACGCTCGTATTGATGGAAGATCTCGCAATAAGGGGAACACGATCTCTGCTTTGGTAGGGCGTGCCAATAAAACCGCCTCGTAACGTGTATCGAGGTGGGCTAAGAAAAACCGGTTCATGTTGGGCCAGGCCACGATACAAGGGCACGACGTAAAAAGATTGCCAGCGGATCAGATTTATGCTATGCTCCCTATGGTGGTACGTGAAGATCATCTTGCAGATCCGGACACGGTCTAAGTGTTCGATAATTATTTTGGAGTATTCGGAGATGGAACCCGCCTTGCAATGCCGAAGACAAAACTGTGCGTCGGACTCATCGTCATTGAAGCCTGGTTAAGGGGCTACTGTGGGAGTCCTGGATTAGGGGGAATCCGGACAGCTGGACTATATACTTTGTCCGGACTATTGGAGCGTGAAGATACAAGACACAAGACTCCATCCCGTGTCTGGATGGGACTCTCCTTTGCGTGGAAGACAAGCTTGGCAATTCGGATATTGTATTTCCTTCCTTGTAACCGACTCCATGTAAACCCTAGCCCTCTCTGGTGTCTATATAACCCGGAGGGTTTTAGTCCTTAGGGACAGAATCATAATCATCATAGGCTAGCTTCTAGGGTTTAGCCTCTACGATCTCGTGGTAGATCAAATCTTGTATTACTCACATCCTCAATATCAATCAAGCAGGAAGTAGGGTTTTACCTCCATCGAGAGGGCCTGAACCTGGGTAAACATTGTGTCCCTTGCCTCCTGTTACCATCAGCCTTAGACGCACAGATCGGGACCCCCTACCCAAGATCCGCTCGTTTTGACACCGACAGGCGTGCCCCCTCCCTTGCTCCTTTCCCCTCCTTTCCACTAAAGCCCATTAAGGCCCATATACCTCCCAGGGGATTCCGATAACCTCCCGGAGCTCCGGTATTGTCCCAATCTCACCCGGAACCATTCCAGTGTCCAAATATAGTCATCCAATATATCGATCTTTATGTCTCGACCATTTCGAGACTCCTCATCATGTCTGTGATCACATCCGGGACTCCGAACTACCTTCGATACATCAAAACACATAAACTCATAATATAACTGTCATCTAACTTTAAGCGTGCGGACCCTACGGGTTCGAGAACTATGTAGACATGACCGAGACACGTCTCCGGTCAATAACCAATAGCGGAACCTGGATGCTCATATCGGCTCCCACATATTCTACGAAGATCTTTATCGGTCAAACCGCATAACAACATACGTTGTTCCCTTTGTCATCGGTATGTTACTTGCCCGAGATTCAATCGTCGGTATCTCAATACCTAGTTTAATGTCGTTACCGGCAAGTCTCTTTACACGTTACGTAATGCATCATCCCGTAACTAACTCATTAGCTACATTGCTTGCAAGGCTTATAGTGATGTGCATTACCGAGAGGGCCCAGAGATACCTCTTCGAAAATCGGAGTAACAAATCCTAATCTTGAAATACGTCAACTCAACAAGTACCTTCGGAGACACCTATAGAGCACCTTTATAATCACCCAGTTACGTTGTGACGTTTGGTAGCACACAAAGTGTTCCTCCGGTAAACGAGAGTTACATAATCTCATAGTCATAGGAACATGTATAAGTCATGAAGAAAGCAATAGCAACATACTAAATGATCAAGTGCTAAGCTAAAGGAATGGGTCAAGTCAATCACATCATTCTCCTAATGATGTGATCCTGTTAATCAAATGATAACTCATGTCTATGGTTAGGAAACTTAACCATCTTTGATTCACGAGCTGGTCAAGTAGAGGCATACTAGTGACACTCTGTTTGTCTATGTATTCACACATGTATTATGTTTCCGGGTAATACAATTCTAGCATGAATAATAAACATTTATCATGATATGAGGAAATAAATAATAACTTTATTATTGCCTCTAGGGCATATTTCCTTCAGTCTCCCACTTGCACTAGAGTCAATAATCTAGTTCACATCGCCATGTGATTTAACACCAATATTCATATCTATATATGATTAACACCCATAGTTCACATCGTCATGTGACCAACACCCAAAGGGTTTACTAGAGTCAATAATCTAGTTCACATTGCTTATGTGATTAACACCCAAAGAGTACTAAGGTGTGATCATGTTTTGCTCGTGAGAGAAGTTTAGTCAACGGGTCTGTCACATTCAGAGCCGTATGTATTTTGCAAAAATATTCTATGTCTACAATGCTCTGTATGGAGCTACTCTAGCTAATTGCTCCCACTTTCAATATGTATCCAGATTGAGACTTAGAGTCATCTGGATCAGTGTCAAATCTTGCATCGACGTAACCCTTTACGACGAACCTCTTGTCACCTCCATAATCGAGAAACATATCCTTATTCCACTAAGGATAATTTTGACCAATGTCCAGTGATCTACTCCTAGATCACCATTGTACTCCCTTGCCAAACCAGGGCATAGTATATAATAGGTCTGGTCCATAGCATGGCATACTTTTACAGAACCTATGACTGAGGCATAGTGAATGACTTTTCATTCTCTTTCTATTTTCTGCCAAGGTCGGGTTTTTAGTCTTACTCAACTTCACACCTTGTAACACAGGCAAGAACTCCTTCTTTGACTGTTCCATTTTGAACTACTTCAAAATCTTCTCAAGGTATGTACTCATTGAAAAAATCTTCAAAATCTTCCGTAATACATCATCCTCTAACTAACTCATTAGTTACAATGCTTGCAAGGCTTATAGTGATGTGCATTACCGAGTGGGCCCAGAGATACCTCTCCGACAATCGTAGTGACAAATCCTAATCTCGAAATACGCCAACCCAACAAGTACCTTCGGAGACACCTGTAGAGCACCTTTATAATCACCCAGTTACGTTGTGACGTTTGGTAGCACACAAAGTGTTCATCCGGTAAACGGGAGTTGCATAATCTTATAGTTATAGGAACATGTATAAGTCATGAAGAAAGCAATAGCAACATACTAAATGATCAAGTGCTAAGCTAACGGAATGGGTCAAGTCAATCACATCATTCTCCTAATGATGTGATCCCGTTAATCAAATGACAACTTATGTCTATGGTTAGGAAACTTAACCATCTTTGATTAACGAGCTAGTCAAGTAGAGGCATACTAGTGACACTATGTTTGTCTATGTATTCACACATGTATTATATTTCCGGTTAATACAATTCTAGCATGAATAATAAACATTTATCATGAAATAAGGAAATAAATAATAACTTTATTATTGCCTCTAGGGCATATTTCCTTCAATCTCTTCGTCTGGCCCCGTGTCGTCATTAGCTGCGCCGTCGGCGTCCTCATCATCATTGTCTTCAATTATCAACCGAGTATAGCCATCCATGAAACCAGTCATGAGCAGGTGCACCATCAAACTACCATCCTTATAGGGGTCGAGCTAGACTCCTCCTTTACATCTTCGACAGGGACATAAAATCTCTGTCCGGTTATTTTCATTCATGTCATGCACCGCCGATCGCAACCACCTTTCCACCATCGTTCCACTGACCATCATGAACGCATGCGCGGTAATAATAAACAAATTGATTATAAAAATTCATGCATGCATCTAAGTCATACAAAAGTTCGGCATGACCTTCCCTAAAAAGAGGACATATAGAGTTTGCCTGAAACACGTCGAAACCTAAATAAATTGATATTTCAGCAAAACATAGGCAACTCAAGCACAATTCGGCGGCGACTCATGCCACACGCAAAACTTCCCCTGATTAGGTCATATCGCACGCACACGCGCGCGCGCGCACACACACACACAAACACATTTCTATTCTTACAAAAGCACAAATTTTTACTCACCTATCTTGAGACAGAGATCGAGCATGGTGATGATGAGGTCGATCGGTGTCGCCACAACCTATTGAGTGATCAAAAGTGGACAAAGCTTACTACTTGACATGGCTAGATCTAGTTAATTAGGGAGGTAGATAGGTCACTTCATTATATGGGTAGATCTACCTAGCTAGTTGGGGAAGGAGATGGCTCTAACTAGTGGAGGGGGAAGAAAAGTGGGGGGGGGGAGGAGTTGCTTTAATGGAGGTGGTGTAGTTAGCTAGGGGCATTAAAGAGAGAGAGAGAGAGAGAGAGAGAGAAAGAGAGTAATGGGGGAGAAGAAGTAGTGTGGAAGAAGCAAAGCGACGGAGAGAGGAGGTGGGCAGGAAAAGTGAAGGAAGAGAGGATGGGGGAGGGGGAGGGGTAGAAAAGGTAGTGCCTGCGCGGGTAGGGAAAACGCGCTGCTGCTAAAAATATAGCGGTAGCGCGGTTCTGTAAGACGCGCTGCTGTTAAGTGGGGCCCACAATGTGGCACAGTACAAACTTAGTTGCAGCGGCATCCCAAAAAATGCGCTACTACTATTTTCTTACCAGTAGCGCCTATTTTTGTGCCGCGCTACCACTATACCTAGGTTGTCGGTAAAGTTGTGGTCGTAATAGTCGTAGCGCGTTTTTGCTTGGGCGCGTTTTATTGACACCCGTCCAGAAGGCGTGTCATTACGATAAGAGGTAGTTGGGCTAGTGGCACAGGTGGAGCAGCGTTCCCTTACTGGCATTCACCCCAACGTGACACCTAACGACACATTTATTACTTTTGTCCTACACCATCAGGGTTAGGTAGGATAGCACTATAGCCACTATTTACCCTCTGTAATTACCATTTTGCCACTGTGGTGACCCCTTTTGCCTATAAAAGGAGGCCCATGGCTACATTTACAAGTGTTGAAACCCTACCCAATTCCACTAGCTAGCACCACCTCCCGAGCACTCTACCAAGAAGGTTGTGCTCTTTGTAACTTGGGCATTTTCACACTCATAATCCACCAAAGCAGGAGTAGGGTTTTACACTTCACAGCGGTCCGAACCCTGGGTAAAGTGGTCGTGTGCTTTCGTGGTTGTCGTGTTCTTCGTGTGCCGCATGCCCTAGCCAAAGGTAGAAGAGGCCCTGGATCCATAGATCATCGTACGCCAACAAGTAGAATCACGATGCAGATTGCTGATCGGTCACGAGGTTATTAGGATGCATCCCACACCATACACATTTACAACAGATAGTAGCGATGTCTACGTGGACCATGTTGAATGCCCACAAAATCATGTCGGATCCCCACTATGCACGGGAATTGAGGCGTTCATATTAAATACACCATACCTGAAGCTTCATTGTCTCGTCGTGTCACACTGACTGATGGGACATTGTGTGTGTGGGCCCCATGTCACTCCAAGTTCTTCGCCTTGACTATTGGTTAAAGGGGCCAACCAGTTGGACGGGTGAGGTGTGGTCTTGGTCTAGTGCTTTTGTCATCGGGATCCAAAGTGTTCCGTGGGAGATCAACTTGCGGAATTCGGCTTCGCAAGGAAGGTGTTGCGTAAGTTGAACTTCTACATCAACAAATTCGATACCGGAGGTTGGCTTTTCTGTAGGTTGAACACCTGCTTCAACAAATTCAAGAGCAAAGCTCGACTACTTCTTGTCGGGAGAAGATAACCTCGGGATCTTCTGTCGGCCTAAGAACCCGGCGGAAAGTGTCGCACATAGCCCCAAGGGCTAGTCGGTATGGAACACTTTTTTAGAGAGCTTCATGAACCGGCCAAGACTTCGACACGCTACTGGAAGACGACCCATTCAACTCTACATCAATCCAAAACGGCTAAATCCATGGACCCGTTCAAGAGCTACTGATGATATTACGGCCCAGGGGTGCTTCAAGCCACCGGAAGTCGGCCCATTAGGACGGCCCGAGGGCCCTTAGGTCGCTACACGACCCCGACCATCAACTCAGCCCATGGGCCTCTAGAAGGAAGGAACCGACATCTTGACATCCAAGGCAAAAAGACCGGATCTCCGAGAGGACTCTCCAACCGCCCTAGCTGATTAGGATCAACGTAACACTAGTCGTCGACATTCTTTTGTAAGCCGAGACCGGAGTAGTCTTTAGGGCACCTTATCATCATCATACTTGGTATACCTACGATCTTAGAGATTGCCATTGTACGCCCCATCAAATCAATACAGCACGAGCAGGAGTAGAGTTTTACCTTCAGAGAGAGTGTCTGAACCTGGTAAACTGTCTCATGTTTCCCCTTTGGTCTTTCTGGTTAGTCATGGCATCCTACCGAGGGGTCTGTTGGTTTTCACGCTGAAACAATGATGGTGAGACATTCAAACGACAAGAGACACAGTAGCAGTGTCTACACTTCCATTCTTGTTTCGAAGAACCACTTCAAAAATTGTCCTTAATTAGGAGTACTAGTACGTCGAAGAGCAGGCCGAGCCTTGGGTAATGCACGCAGTGGAACATTCTCCCTGCCTAAATTTTAGAGCGCGATGGCACTATGCCAGGAGACAACATGCGTAATCACGTACCCGTTGTCCGCCGTACTCCTCCTAGTCTGTAACACGAGTACTCCGTATAACCATGGCCGGGAAGAAGAGAAAAGTAAAGAAAAGACAGGAAAACCAAAACCCGGGCGGGGGGGCGGGACAGGACAGGAGGCCGACACGCGGGCAGCCCGCGCATGATTGCGCGTAAGAGGAAGGGAGGAGAAGAATCCAAGATTCATCGTCTTTTGGCCTGCCTTTTCCTCGGTACGCATATATCCATGGCCTTTCTTTAAGAAGCGTTTGTCTCTTCGGGAGAAGATCTGAGATGATGGATGGTACTCCGGTACACACGGTGTGCGAGAAAAGCCATCATGCCCCCCTCTGCCGTGCCGCTGCATGCACATCATGCGCCTTGGAACTGAGTAATCAAGCAACTCCCACGGGCAGACAGCCCTCCTCCTGTCTCACCAGGGAGGATCATGCTAGATCGAGACGGCATGATCATTATAAAGCCACCCATCATCACCTTGGCCGTGTGCCATTTACCCATGTTTCCAGCGGGTTTGCATCGATTGTTGTCTTTTACGCTACGACCACCTCCAACCTCCTCCTCTTCCTTCCCTCCCTCCCTCCCTCCCTCCCTCCCTCCCCTTTGTTTGCTCCAATGCCAACACAGTAGCAAAAGATAGTGTCCACTTGATCATATTAGTCAAGGATTTCACAACAAATCAAGCGTCAGGTTTTTTTTAGCATGGAAAATCAAACATTTTTGTGACAGATTATGTTGTCGCGAGGATGGCAATTTTCTTTGGCAAAAAGCATCGCAAATCCTCACGGCAACATAATTTGCCATGAAAAATATTCGATATGCCATGATTTAAAATCTGACGTCCAAGTGCTCTCCGTGTTTACTCTTAATCAAATGGTTTTCTTCTACACTACTCTTAATCAAACTCATAAATCATGGAAAAGGACCCAAGATATTAGGGATTTTAAGGAAATAGACAATGCTAAAATCCAATTATCGTCACTTTATGCGAAATTGAATAATGTTAAAATCCAAACTGAATAGATTAGAAATATAGCAAACCGCAACCAGTACTAGAACTTGCGAAAAACAGATACGTTTTCTATGGTACATAGCTAGCCATTTGATAATTGCACCATATTTTTCATATATATTCTTAGAGTTTATACCACTATTTTACCTCCTAGTTGTGCAGTTGTGACACAAATGATTCCATTTAAGAATTTCATCTACCATTTTCCCCTATGTTTTTACAAAATGATAGATTTTACCCCTATGCTATTACAAAATGATAGATGTTACCCCCATTTAATATTCGTCACTCCCTTCCCCAATTTTGGTCAAGATGGACCAACTCCTCATGTCTGTGTCACTGCGTGTACTGGTTTCTAGGTAGTACTCCCTCCGTTTTTATTTACTCCGTATATTAGAGTTGATTAAAGTCAAACCTTGTAAAGTTTGACCAAATTTATAGAAAAAATATAAATATTTAGCATAACAAATCTATATGATGTGGAAGTACATTCAACAATGAATCTAATGGTATTGATTTGTTGTTGTATATGTTAATATTTTTGTCTATAAACTTTGTCAAAGTTTGTAAAGCTTGACTTTGACCAAAACTAATATGCAGAATAAATAAAAACGAAGGGAGTATAAACATGTTCGCTAGGGCGCATATGTTGTTTCGTGTGGTGTGATACGGTGTGCAATTGAACCAAAACAAACCAAACCACACGAGATTAAGCCCCACCCAGTACTCAGCCGAATCCAAACCACACCGCTATTCCTCAAGCACCAGCCTAGAGTTAGCGTTTTGGAGGAAGTGTCAATGGTGCCAACACAACGTCTCACACCAAGATCGAAGGCTGCTAGCTACTGGCTGAGAACCTTGGACCTGACCAAACCGACATGTCGCACACGTAATCTAACGGGGTTGGGCCCATGTTGATAGAAATGGGAGATCAAATACTAGGGGAGGGGGTGTAAACATGTCATTTGTGAAAACTTAAAAGGTGGCAAGATTTCATAAATGAGGTAATGTCTATCACAAAAGCACAAGTTGGGGGAAAAGACAAAATAGGCACATATTTTTAAAAGAATTTCTTTGAATTTTTGTAATTCAAATTTGACAATTCAGAATTCTTTCCTTGAAAGTTATTTATTCAAAATATTTTTTAAAATTATTCATGTTGGATTCACTTTTTTTACCATGTGAACATTATCTAAAAACAGACTAAGTTGACACTAGATGTCATGTCGAAAAACCATCCTACTCTAGATTAACCGAGCTTAAATAAAATGAGACATAGAGTTTTTTGCGAGAAACTTTCAATCTATTCATCTTCAATCATGGCAGTGCAAAGAACAACATAGGTAACAAACATTACAACCATGTTTGTGGACCATCTAGCAACGACTACAAGCACTGAAGCGAGTCAAAGGCGTGCCGCCGTCATCGCCCCTCCCTCACCGGAGCCGCGCAAACCTTGTTGTAGTAGACAGTCGGGAAGTCGTCGTGCTAAGATGCCATAGGACCAACGCACCAGAGTAGCAACCATTGCCATGAAGGAAGTCATAGATCAGAAGGATCAAGCATGTAAACACCCCTAACGAAGACCAGATCCAAACAGATCCACCGAAGACTGGCACTAACCGAATCCTGCGAGATCTGACGGAGAGACACCACCACACACCCTCCGACGATGCTAGACATACCATCGAGACGGGGATAGAACGTGAAAGACATTATTCCTACTAAGGGACATCGCCACCGCCACACAACCCCAACCAAAACGCTGAACCTAACAAGAACGAGAACGGGGTCCTTCCCGCCGGCGGGGGCCCGAGATTCTTCACACCTCCATGCCCTAGAGGCCATCGAAGACAGGGGCAGACCAGCGGTGGCACCGACGGGAAGAGAAGAGCTTTTCTCGTGGAAAGAGATGGCGGTGCTAAATGATACATATAGTCGAGAATTGTGTTCTGAACAATACTACTAGCAATAAACCATTTTTTTCAAACTCAAGCTTCAATACAACTTACAACACCCCCGTCAACTCTCAAAACCGTTAATTCTACCCTGCCCACTATCATTTATTCTGAGTAATGTGGTGATTATGTGTCAATTGTTTTTTATGAAATTACCATGTGGACACAGATTCGAGTAAGCACAACTAAATTATAGTTAAAAGACAGTTCTATGGAAACGATAAAATATTATGGATTTTTAGAAAATGGAGAAATTTTGAAAAAACAGTGGAGTGCTCAATGTAGGGAAATTGAATAATAGTAAAACCAACACTAGAGAAGATTAGAAGTATAACACACAATAACAAGTAACCGAAATTAAAAAGTACGCAATTTTTGGGGGGATAAATATCTAGCTATTTGATAATTGCATCATATTTTTTTCTACATTTTAAATTAATTTCTTTTTTGTAATTTCACTTCCCACAGTTTCTTGTTTTATTTGTTTATTTTTAGTTTCATTTATTATCTTCCTTTCAAAATATGTTCTCCTCGTTCACTAAAATTCTTGTGGTTTTTATTCCTTAATATTAAATTTTATTTAAACACATTGAAAATTTGATTGACTGACTCCACTTTCATACCATGTAAATATATGTCAATATTATATGATGAAAACTAAAAACCACATCAAAATCATCCTAATTTGGACTAAAAGAGTATAAATGATTCCAAGAGTTGGGAGGTATGCTATGACCAATACTACCATTTGTGGTCGAAAATTAGATCTTGGCTATAGTTGGGTGTGTGCACATGTCTATCGTCAAACATGCTCCAAACTCCTACCGTGATACAAGGACCATACATACTTTTGGTGGTTTCTTGAGATAGTGTAGAGCATAGATTAGATATACGGTAGCACTTGTGGAAAATCCCACTGCAATACGTTTGGTAGTCAATTGTTAGGATGTGGATCCAACTCACTCATGCACAACTTGAGGGGGAAATAAGGAATACACTCATATTTTTAAATTAATATCTTTCTATTTTTTGCAATTCAAATTCGACAATTTATTGTTTTATTGGTTTGTTTTCTAGTTTCTTATCTGGTTTTATTTCTACCGAAGGGCTTGGGGTTTTGTATATTACAAAATGTTTCCTTGAATTTTAATATTTACTTAAATTTTTATTTAAAATTATTGTTGTTGAGCTTGCTTTTTTACCAGATGGACATTATGGGAAACAACCTAAGCCGAAAATAGATGTCATTTTGGAAAAGCATCCTACTTTAGATTAACGGAGCTTAAATAAAAAGATACAGAGAGTTGAGAAATATGTTCTGAACAATAATAGCAATAAAATCTATTTTTTATAACACCCCCGTCAACTCTCAAAACTGTCAACTATACCCTCTTCTACCCACAGTCTTTTATTTCGACTTATGTGGTGAATATGTGTGAATTTTTTTTACACAATATCCATGTGGATACATATTCAAGTAAGGACAACTAACTTATAGTTAAATTCAGTTTGGGGAAGCACAAATAATATTTATGCATTTTTTTTAAATGGAGAATTTTTGAAAAACATTAGAGTGATCATTGCAGGGGAAATTGAATAATAGTAAAACCCAACAGTAAAAAAGATTAGAAGTATACCGAACAGTAACAAACATTATACAATTTTAAAAGTAGGCAAGTTTTTTGGCGATACATATATAGCCATTTGGTAATTGCGCCATATTTTTTCTGCATCCGCAAATTAATTTCATTGATTGCTATAATTTTGACTTCCCATAATTTCTTGTTTTATTTGTTTATCTTTTTGTAGTTTGTTTCATGATCTTCATTTCAAAAGATGTTCTCCTCGTTTGTTAAAGTACTCATTGTTTAATTGACATTAAAATTTATTGAAAACTTGAATGACATTGACTCCACTTTCATACCACATGAATACATGTCACCAAAATATGCTGAAAACTAAAATGCCACATCAAAAGATTGTCCTAATTTAGATTAAAAGAATGAAAATAAATGATTTTGAGAGTTAGGAGATATACTCTCACCAAATACTAGTACCATTTGTGGCTGAAAATTAGATCTCGGCCATAGTTGGGTGTGCGCACATGACTACCCGTCAAAATGCTCCAAACTCCTACAAGGACCGTACGTACTTTGGTGGTTTGTTGAGACATTGTAGCTGAGATTACTTACACGGCAGCACTTGCGGAAATCTCACTGCAATACGTTTGGTAGTCAATGATTAGCACGTGAATCCAACTCACTCTGAAAGTCGGCAGGACGCAGTTCATGCACGCACGCGCCTGGTGCTCGAAACAATTCACGTACTACGTGCTAGTATAGTCGTGCCTGAAGCCGGCCCCGCTACGTTGACAGGCTGGGGTGGCTGGCTAGCACCTATGCATGAAATCAGAGCTCCGCGCCCGGCGTTCGAGTCGGCCAAGCCAGGGCGGTCGCCGCCCCGTCGTGACGTGAACGCTCGATCGGGGGCGCGACGCATGATGGCATTTGACGGCGATGATGGCCTCCACGGCGCGGCGCGCCTCCCCCGACACGAGAGCGCCTACGGCGTGGAGTGTGCGCCCTGGACGTGGTCTACGGCGGGTCCCCACCCCGCAGCAGTAGGAGGAGGAGGGGCGATGCAACGAGGATGGCAGGGCAGCCCGTTTGATGGCCTATAATGGCGGTTGCATCGGGCCGTTCCCCTGCGCCGCTACACCATCACTGCCAGCGGCGGCCTCCGGTGGCGTCCATGATTCTCCGGTCGCACGGGCCTCCGCCCACACCAATCAGGCGGCGCGGGCCGGGTGACGCCCCGGTGACGCCAGGGCCATATGCTCGCACTGCTATCATGTTTCACCGGGCATGTGTCGAGCGGCCGTTTGCTGAATCCTCATTTTTCTATTCAAATTCCCTAACACGGCAAGCAAACGAATTTGATTTGAACTAGCGTGTCACGGCTACTACGTACTCCATGGAAGCAAACCAAGCCAGAAAGCGGAGGCGAGGCGAGTGTAATCCACTAGGAGACAGCACGTGAAGTAGAATCTCGATGAGTAATCTTGCATGTCCGGTGGTCCATCGGGGCAAGCCCCGCTGCCAGTACTCCTCGGCCATCATGGCTGTCCCCCGGGCGCCCCGGCGCGCCGCCATGACTATCCCGCCCGCCCCGCCGGCGCCTACCCTACCGACGGGGCGGCCCTAGGCCAGCAGCATCGATCGATGGCCACGGCGGGCACGCCGACGGCTCCCGGCCCCTCCGCCGCCCGATCGCGATCCGACGGCGCGCCAGGCGTTGCTGCATGCACTCAATGGTTCCCTCCCGCGGACGCGTGCGTGCGGCTCGGCTTGCTTCGTGCTTGGGACTGGGTTGGAATGGGTGGATTGCCCTGCCACGATGCCCACCTCCATTGACCGGGGCCTCGCCTCCCCTCCGCACCGCCGCTCAGCCGCCTTACAGTCACCGACATGTGGGCCGCCCCTCCCTCCCGGGCCCCGCGCGTCATGGTGCGTGTTTGGCAAAACGATGGCGTGGGCCGCGGGGCGGGTCGGGGGCTCGGGCGCGGTGGGAAGCGGCACGCGCACCCACAGCGAGCACGAACCCATCGAGTGCGCACGCCACCTCATTAATTTCGTTCCCTCTCTCCCCCCGCCCCCGCCCCATTCATTCATTCGTTTCCATCACTGCGCTGCGCCGCGGTGCTCTGCTCGCCATCCTCCTCCTCCTTCTCCTTCCTCTCTGTATCTACTCAAAAGGAGTGCAAGGCAAAAAGAATCAATAGAGAGAGGGGGAGGGCAAGGGAAGGCGGGGCATGAACCCACGCACGCACGCACGCACGCACCAATCCGAGCATCCAACGCTCCCATCATCCCTTGTATAAAACCCCGCGCTGCGCCCAGCGCCATCCATCCATCCATCCGCTCTGCTCCTCCCTGCTCTCCGCTCCACCGGCCTGCTTGCTCGCTCGTCGTCTGCAATTCTTCTTCGCCCAGATCATACCATACCACACACACCTCGCCGAGTGACTGGTAACCACACAGCCATCGCCATTACATCTCCCGCCTGCTCTGTTGCCTCCAGCGCGCGCCAGCAGTGCCTTGATGCCGTTTTCCGTTTGATGATGCAGAGTAGCATGCCGTGGGCGGGGACGGTGGTGCTTTCCCATGTCGTCCTCTGATCATCGCCGCCGCTGCGCCGATCGACAGCGCTCCAGGAGGACATGCGCGCTGGGCTTGACGCGATCGTTATGACAAGTGGCGCCGTCGCGTATTACTACAGATTGACGCAAGTCTGCCAGGTGAAAAACTAGTAAGCTACCACAATGTTCTTCACTCTTTCTACTACTCTACTTGTTTAGTTTCAGATTGATTCTGCTTGATGATTTCTTCCTTCCTAGCTTTTGAGCATCACTAGTCCCATACTTGCTTGCTAGTGGGAGCGGGAATGAATCATGATGCATCATCTCATCTTCTAGTATAGTTGTAGATAAGCAGCAACTTTCTCATTGGTGCTGTCCGTTAGTGTTTGATAGGAAAGCAAATGCTGTTGCATGCAGACAGGAAAGCTTGCGATCGGGCCCACATTTTGACGGAACTCGACGTCCACGGGCGTGTTGACAAAGTGGTTTGTTAGTGGTCAAAAGAAAAAGACATGGCGTTTTCAAGCAGTGTCTTTTTGTTTTGCCTTCTTTTTTGTTGGTCGACAAAAGACGGGAGTTGCAGCTAGTAGTACTACTCCAGCGCTGCTTTGGTTTATGTATTCTTTGCCTCAGACAGGGGAGCATGTTCGTGCGCTTCTTCGGGTTGCTAGTACTACTTGACATGCATAGTTTAAACCTTCAATAGGTAGCACTAGTAGTAACTTCAAATTAACAACTAGCAGTATAGATCCTAAGGTACATGAAATTTAAACAGTTCGTTTGATTCACAATGCCATTTGCCACGTCGGTGAATCCTAACTCCGCATAACAGTCCACTCTGAAGTTCCATTTTTCCGATCGTATGGAGAAAAGAACAGTACACTATGTAGTTCCTCTGTTTCTAGCATCGCAGTTCAAATAAGTTCAGATTTATTCAGTAACAAGGCGGACGCATCGCCAAATAGAATTAGATGACCCACATTGCTAGTCTTATTAGGACATTTCCCTTGGAGAATCGAGTGGGGCTACTAGCCTGTGTGTACTACAGTACGCTTTGTCTCTGTACACCCTTAATCATAAATTGCAGCCAAGCACCTTTTCCTTTTGACGAGTGCTACCACTATATGCTAGTGTACTACTAGTAGTGCTCTGTTCGTGCATGTATGCATTCATTTTCAGTCTCAAAGACTAGTCGCTGCCTGTACGAATGCAACTTGCATATAGCAATCTTCTCATTTTGCTCTGCTCTCACGCTGGGAAATGTCGCCACGCTTCAGAACAAGTAGACGCATCACAAGATGATGTGCTCATAAGTCATGGTCATACATTGCACTTCCATCATACTCATGTTTGCACTTCATTCCTTCTTAACTTCTGTTTGATTGTCTGCTCGTGATCGTTCACTAACGTATCTTGCCACTGTGTTCCTGCTTGCAGGCCGAATACTTCCGTCAGCTGCTCAAGCCCGTGACGTAGATTCGACCACAAAATCCCACATATTCGCCAGAGACAATTCCATCCAAAACAGCCTCAAACCCAGACAGACTAACTGAATCAATTTTGAACTGAACCAGAGAAAGCCCAGCTAAACACCCTTGAATTCTTGTTCGTTTTCCTTCCATTCGAAAGCAACACCTGTCAATTTCCTTGAATTCTCCACCAAACCCATCCATCCATCCACAAAGACATTTCTAGGAGTTGAGCAGCTAGCAGCAACAAGTGAAGCGATGCAGGGAGATCCAGGCTACGGGTACGGTGGCTATGGCGCCGGCTACGGGTATGGCTACGGCGGTGGCTACGGCGGTGGCTATGACATGGCCGGGTACGGCAACGGAGCCGGAGGAGCCTACTACACCAATGACCGGTATCCCGCGGCGGCGCCGCCTGCCTATGAGGACCCGCTCGCCGGTCGGAGGCAGCACGATTTCCCGGCTCCTCTGACCGGGCTCGAGTTCCAGCCGTCGGACACCTGCCCCAAGAACTACGTCATCTTTGATCAGACCTATGACCGGAGCAGAGTGATGTACCACCCGTCGCTGGCCAACAACTTCGGCTCCTCCGGGGGCTACGACCAGCAGCACTGCAACAACGGCGGCTACGACCAGAACTACGTCGGCAAGAGCACCTACTACGGCGGCGACCAGGACGGCGGCGAGTGTTCAATCCGGCAGAAGGAGGACACCGACGAGATCGACGCGCTGATGAGCTCCGGGGACGGCGACGAGGAGGACGACGTGCTGAGCACGGGTCGCACGCCTGCCTGCCGCGGAGGGGGCTCGCCCGACTCCACCTGCTCCTCCGGGTACGTGGTGAGCGTCAGCCCGACTGGCAACGCCACTGGCGTCGGCGGAGGCGGCGAGAGGAAGAAGGAGCGGATGAAGAAGATGATGAAGACGCTGAAGGGGATCATCCCCGGCGGCGACCGGATGGACACGCCGGCCGTCCTGGACGAGGCCGTCAGGTACCTCAAGTCGCTCAAGGTGGAGGTGAAGAAGCTCGGGGTGCGCGGATCAAGAAGCTAGGGAGGGATAGCGACCTCACATGGCAATGCAGGTCGAGCCAATGATGGAGCAGATAAGACGGGGGAGTTGGTGCTCGCTCCTTTTTGCGCTGCCATGATACCATCCCGTGGAGCTCTCGAGGATCAGTGGAAAGGAATGATATGGAAGGATTCAGTTGCCGCACGCGCCGATCTCTCGCCCCGCCCTCACTCCCTCCCCTCTAGCTGCGTGCGTGCCTGGATTGTTGCTTTGCTTTTGTAGAAGTTGCTGCTTTTCTTCCCCCCTCCCCCTCCCCCTCCCTGTCGTATCTCTAGGTGCCGGCTGGTGTTGTAACTAGCATGCTGATTATATACACCGTGTTTTTGTTTATCCCCGTCATCATCCCTCCCCCGGCCTCCGCTCTACTTCTTCTATAGAGTTGGCTTGCCATGTTCTTTCTTGTTCTTTCATTTTTTTAGCAATGGCGGTTGAATCCCCTGCAACAGGACTTGAATCTCTTACTGGGGCGAAAAAATGTTGTAGGAATTTCATATGATGGGAGCTTAAGATTTATTAAAAAGATGCAATTCTATGAAGGCGTCTCTGAAATTCTGAATTTAAGGGGCTGGCTTTAGATTTACTGCAGAATGCTACTTTCCCACTTTCTTTGGATTACAAACTGCCAACATTTTTAAGGGAGTTGGGCTAAACGGGAATTTTCTAGTATATTGGAATTCCATCCAAATAGACCATAGGAAGTTTCGATCATACAAACCTAAGAGCATCTACAACCACAACCTGCAAATCCGAGCCCTCAAACGCTCGCTCCACTAGATGGGCCGGACGCCGCACTGGCCTTCGCACGGGTTGGCTGGCTGGCCCGAGCGTGTACCAGATGAACGACGCCGAGTTCGACCCCCGTGATGCTATGTGGGAGCCGAGGAACACTCTTGAAAAGTACTCGCTTTTCATTGGGGACAACTACCACATTGTGAAGCAGATGCCACCTTCCGTGCACGACACCGGAAGCCTGCCTTTCATGAAGCATGGTTGTGTCTTTAGTGCGCAGCGCCGGATGAACGACATGCTAGGACACACTATCCCTGATTTATGCCGCTTCAGCTTGGACGAATCTCCATTGTGTGGAACCGACTTAAGTTGCGACAATGATTCCCGTTGCCCACCGCTATGGATCGTGTTATCTATGAAGAACACCTGGGACTGGAACCTGGAGGAGGACATGGAGCCCATCTATAACGTGTAAGTGGGGTATGGTAAACTGTGAATGGTACCGCTGTAAATAT
The DNA here is from genome assembly GCA_963921465.1 of Triticum timopheevii. Classification (NCBI taxonomy): domain Eukaryota; kingdom Viridiplantae; phylum Streptophyta; class Magnoliopsida; order Poales; family Poaceae; genus Triticum; species Triticum timopheevii. The sequence continues at coordinate 471,269,192 of OY997274.1, forward strand.
ATGTAGAGTAGTCGTGCACAAATTTATCACATGAAGTGGAGATGAACTTGTGTGGCATGTTGGCATTTGTCCTTTAGAATTTATTACTAGTAAATGTGTTATGTGTATGTGCAACTTGTGTGGCTGTTGCATGGGCTTCAACACACTCTGTGAGAAAAAAAGTGGCACAATTTTGGCTATAGGTGATGTGGCGGCATCATACAATATCGGTTGTTCGCTATAGTAATAGTACTAGGACGACAACTTGTACTCCTATAAACCTTGTGCTTGGATTTTCGCCTTTTCGGGAGGTCCAACAATTCGTACTCCTATAAACCCCGCGCTTGGCTCTTCGCCTCTTCGGAAGGTCCAACAATGATGATACTACAGTACAATATGCTTGTGGCAATCTGACACCGAATGAACTGCTGCACGTCCACCGTAAGGGCGAGGGCGAGGGAGAGGGCGCTATAGTCAAAACTCTCTCCTCGTCCTGCGAGCCACCATGCGCGTGGACAAGGGAGAAGGCGTAGGCGCACGTCGTAAGCAAGCTTCTCCCCATCCTATGAGCCAGAGGGCGTAATAAGCAAGCTTCTCCTCGTTTTACGAGTTAACGAGACACATCAAAGTAGTAGTCCATACTGCGTTCTTTCCGATTAGTATGGCTTAATTTCAAATGAGATAACTACACTGGCGGTCAACGTATTGGTAAAAATACAGTCACTGGACTTCATACTCCTACTACTCTAATTACGGTCACTATATAGTTTTGCGGTGATTATACGGTCACTAGCTCACCGTAGAGCACCGTATTGCACCCTGCTGACTGGCCACATAGACGACTAGGGATGAAAATGGAGTGGAAAGTTTTCGCTTTTCCGGAGGAAAAATGGAAACAGAGAGGAAATATGAAAACGGAAACGGAAATTTGCAAAATGGAAATGAAAGTGGAATTTTTTATGCGAAAATGGAAACAAAAACGGAACGGTGTTTTTCGGTGGAACAGACGTGGAAACGGGAATTTCCGTTTCCGTAAATATGGAATTTTCGTTTCTACTATAGGCCCATGGCTTCTTCGTAGCCCTACTACCAAACAACACACACTGACACAATGAGCAGACTGGATCATTTGAGAACCAACTTTTACTACCACACATGTTCTCAACTAGACACTATACGGAATTGTCATGTACTACTACAATACTACCCTATGTTGCCAACACATGCATCCATATTATTATGTAGCCATGTTAACAATTTCTTAAATTTCTTTGTTTTTTGTGTGTATTTCTCTATGATTCAAGGGGGTTTTATGTTCCGGTCAACATACCGTTTTGTTTCCGTGTCCGCTCCGTATTCGCTCCGCGTCTGTTTCCAGTAGTATCTGTTTCCGTATTCATTTCCGGGGTTTCTGTATTCGTTTCCATTTTTGCGAAAAAATATGAAAACAAATATGGTAGCACCTAGTTCCGTCCGTTTCCGCTCCGTTTTCATCCCTATAGACGACGTGGCACTTCATTGACTGGTTAAATTGGCACGTGGTTTCTGGGTTCCACCTGTCAGTTGGCAGAGCAAAGAAATAAGTTAAACAAAACTTTACGCATGCGCAACAGGAGTCCAACCCTTGCGCGCGAACCACCCTGGTTGTGTATGTGAGTGCATGCACGTGTAGGTTGAGCACTTGAGCGTGAGCGTCTGTGTTGCGTCTTGTGTTGTGTGCCGCATGGATGCGTGTGTTGCGTGCGTGCATCTGTACGTGTGAGTGTTGCATGCATGCATGAGGCTTCTACTCCCTCCCATTGACATGTTCATATTTGAAGCTTCATTAAAACGTTGCAAGCAAGAATTAAGAGAAAACTCACCAATCACTACAAAAAAGACACATCCGTGACATTATGGCCCGAACGAATTTTTTTCCTGTCATTATTATGACACTTCTATGACGATAATTATGACAAAAACACGTATCATCATAGATGTGGTGGGCTCCTACTTTTATGACAAAAAATTATGACAGGAAATGGGTTTCGTCCTGGGCGGGCTGGGGACGCACCTGGATGACATTCTTTGGGCCATCCATGACATAAAAAATCATGGTAGAAGTGAGGGCGAGGAAATTTTCGCGGAGTTCCCGGTTACGGTGGGTGGTCAGGGCCGAGCGATGCAGTGTGGTTTGCGTGTTTCTCTCTCATATGCGCACGTGGTGCGAACCATCTCGCTATAACTGAACCCGAGCGATCGCCTGCTACGTACTGAAGCCGATCGATCAATCCCTTCGCTGCTAACTGAACCCGAGTGACTCCTTCGCTGCTAACTAATCCCTATCAATCACTGCTGCTGCTTACTAAAGCCGATCGAATGCCCGTGCGAGACATAGATAGCTAGCCGGTTGGGTTGCCTCTGGATGAACAGTGCCCGTTGCTGCCATCCGCGTGATGCGTAGAACGAGTCGAGATGTGATTGAGGGAGTCCTGGATTAAGGGGTCCTCGGACAGCCGGACTATATACTTTGGCCGGACTGTTGGACTATGAAGGTACAAGATTGAAGACTTCGTCCCGTGTCCGGATGGGACTCTCCTTTGCGTGGAAGGCAAGCTTGGATATTCGGATATGTAGATTTCTTTCTCTGTAACCGACTTTGTGTAACCCTAGCCCCCTCCGATGTCTATATAAACCAGAGGGTTTAGTCCGTAGGACAACAACAATCATAATCATAGGCTAGCTTTTAGGGTTTAGCCTCTACGATCTCGTGGTAGATCAACTCTTGTAATACTCATATCATCAAGATCAATCAAGCAGGAAGTAGAGTATTACCTCCATCGGGAGGGCCCGAACCTGGGTAAAACATCGTGTCCCCTGCCTCCTGTTACCATTAGCCTTAGACGCACAGTTCGGGACCCCCTACCCAAGATCCGCCGGTTTTGACACCGACATTGGTGCTTTCATTGAGAGTTCCACTGTGCCGTCCGATAAGGCTGGATGGCTCACCTCATTATCAAGGATAACATTACCTCCGGAGGATCCTTGGCTGTAGGCCAAACTCTCCAGCTCGGCGATTTCGTCATGGCCGCTCGTTCGGCCATCGCACCGATGATGACATCGCAGGTTATCCAAAACAACCTCCACGTCAGCACGGAATTCTCCGAGCATATGGATCCAATGGAGCTCTCCTCCCTGAACGAGCTCTTGGATCGCATCGCCGCCCTGGGGGTCGCAATGGATTATGATCGGATCGGGCTTAAATCCGACCTAAGGGAGATTAACTCTCCGCCGGTCACCCATCAGATAGCGGTGGTGGAGGAACAAAACGACAATTCTTCCTCTATTTTGAGGACGAATTATGTCTGGATTCCCGAGCTCCCTGAGCCGGATACCCGTTTACGGGAGAACATGGCCTAGGCTCCGAACTTAGATCGGACAGCGGGCCACAAACATTGAGCAATATCCCGGAGCCCGGGCTGCCAAGCTCAGGAGCTCCTTCACCCCTGGGTTCCAGATTGGATCAGGGCGTGGACTTAATTTCACCCACCCACCCAGATGTAAGCGATCTTTCCCATATCAGACAAGAGCCCCAAGAGACAGTACACCACTTCTGGGCCAGATTCCTCCTTGTAATGAGCAAGGTTAAGGACTGTCACGAGGAAGACGCAATCTCATTCTTTTGCAAAAATTGCACGGACAAGGGAATCCTCAATGCCATAAGTCGCCGTGATATCGCACACTTTGCCGACCTGACAGCCATAGTACAGAAGTACTGCACGATGGAAAGCGCCTGGAAGACCCAAACAAAATTCCGGGATCCTCCGGCCCTAACTAAACCCCTCGTCCTAACTAAAAGGGTGCGCTCTCGCAAGTCACCCAATAGAATTACAAAGAAGCCAAAGCCCTCTACAGGGCGTGGAACTGTACTAGAGGGATGGCTCAATAGGCCATGCAAAATTCACAGCACACCGGATACCATACCAACACACAACCTTAGAGTATGTTGGATACTCCGGCAGGTGGCCAAGAGCAGCGAGGACCTTCTCATCAACAATACCACAGTGCACCATCCCGCCGGAAATAACAATATAGTACTGACTGTCTTCAAGACTTTCGCCTCAAACAACAGGCGCAAGCGAACACTCGCAGCCTCGCCGAAGTCTGCCACGTCGCATCAATAAACCCGTGGAACGATACGGCCATAACCTTCAACGCCAGCGACGAACCTCAATTCCGAACAATCCAAGCACCAGTCGCTCTGGTCCTTAGTCCAATAGTGGACGGATTCCGTCTTACTAAAGTGCTGATGGACGGCGGCAGCGGATTAAACCTCATTTATGAGGATACTCTTAACAAGATGGAAACAGATAAGAGCCGCATTGAGCAAAGCAGCACGACCTTCAGGGGAATCATCCCTAGTCGAGAGGCACGATGCGCAGGAAAAATCACATTGGATGTGGTATTCGGCACATCGGAGAATTATAGGTCCGAAGAAATCACATTCCAAGTGGCCCCGTTTAGAAGTGGATACCACGCCCTTTTGGGGCGAGATGCATTCGCAAGCTTCCAAGACATACCCCATTACGGGTACATGAAGCTCAAGATGCCGGTGCCCAATGGGATCATCACTCTAGCCAGTGTTCCGGACATAGCACTTCGTGCTGAAAATAAAACTGCCGCACTAGCCCTGAAGGCATTATCCGAAGCCCTCATGGCCGAAGAGTTAACTGTGCCACGTTCCGCAGTGGACAGGGACGACGTAATACTTGACAAATGACCCAAGTCCACCTCTTTCAAACCAGCAGATAAAATAGTCAAATTCCAGGTCCACCCAACAAACCCTACAAAAACAGCATCAATTGGGGCACAGCTGAACCCCACAATAGATGCCGCACTACGAGAGTTCCTGCGCGAGAATTGGGACATTTTTGCTTGGCATCCTTCAGATATGCCAGGTATCCCACGCAGGCTGGCCGAACATAGCCTAAACATACTAAAGGGATACAAGCCAGTCAAACAGACTCTTTGGCGCTTTTTAGAACCCAAGCGACAAGCCATGGGAGAGGAGCTAGCCAAGCTACTTGAGGCCGGTTTCATCAGAGAAATAAAACATCCGGACTGGCTAGCAAACCTGGTCATGGTACCAAAGAAGGACAAATCCTGGCGCCTATGCGTCGATTTCAAAGATCTTAATAAGGCTTGCCCTAAGGATCCCTTCCCCCTCCCCCGCATCGATCAAATTATCGACGCTACCGCAGGACACGATTCATTGTGTTTCCTCGACGCATACTCCGGATACCATCAAATTAAGATGGCGGAGTCCGATCAAGCCGCAACGGCATTTATCACTCCTTACAGTCCCTTCTGTTTTAACACCATGCCTTTTGGGCTCAAAAATGCCGGAGCAACCTATCAACGCATGATCCAGACATGCCTGGAAACTCAAATTAGAAAAACAGTGGAGTCCTACGTAGACGATGTGGTCATTAAAACCAGACACGTCGAATCATTAATAGATGACTTGAGGCTTACGTTCGACAACCTCCGGACATACGACATCAAGCTCAACCCAGAGAAATGCGTCTTTGGCGTACCAGCCAGAAAACTCTTGGGCTTTATTGTCTCTAATAGAGGAATCGAAGCAAACCCGGCTAAAATCCGAGATCTGTCACAATTGGCTACCCCAGCAGATCTCAAACAAATCCAGAAATTAACTGGATGTGTGGCCGCCCTAAGCCGCTTTATCTCCCGATTAGGAGAAAAGGCACTACCTCTTTATCGCCTCCTTTGACGCACCAAACACTTCGCGTGGACGGATGCGGCTACGGCAGGGTTGGAGGAAATAAAAGCCCTCTTGGCCACCAATCCTATTCTGGCAGCGCCAAATGTTGGCGAACCCATGTTGCTATACATAGCCGCAACACACCAGGTTGTAAGCGCAGTGCTCGTCGTCGAACGAGAGTCAGATGGACATAAATTCCCACTACAAAAGCCGGTATACTATGTATCCACCGTCCTCACTCCATGCAAGTCACGGTACCCACATTATCAAAAGATAGCATACGCGGTCTTCATGCCATCCTGAAAACTACGACACTACTTCCAAGAGTGTTCAATCACGGTGGACTCTAAAGTACCACTCAATGACATAATAAATAACCGCGATGCCACGGGCCGGATTGCAAAATGGGCTATCGAGCTCCTCCCATTCGACATAACATACAAACCACGGCGGGCCATTAAGTCTCAAGTACTGGCTGACTTCGTCGCCGAATGGACAGAAGCCGAACTCGCTAAAGAGTACGATGTGTAATCCAATTGGATCATGCACTTTGACGTCTCTAAGATGCTAGCCGGGTTAGGGGCTGGTGTCGTCCTGACGTCCCCCACTGGAGATACAGTCCAATACGTACTCCAAATACTTTATACAGATTCCAACGATGCAGCAGAGTATGAGGCTCTATTACACGGTCTTTGGATGGCAGTCTCCATGGGCATTCAACGTCTTGAAGTACGCGGGGATTCAAACCTCGCAATATCTCAAATAAATGGAGACTTTGACGCCAAGGACCCGAAAATGGCGGCTTACCACAACACCGTTCTCAAAATGTCAGCTCGATTCGAGGGGCTCGAATTCCACCATGTGGTCCGAGAAAACAATCAAGCGACGGATATCCTTGCCCGCATCGGCGCTAAACGTGACCCCGTCCCACCAAATAACTTTTTGGAAAGGCTGTTCAAGCCATCCGTGGTATGGGAAGGGGAGCCCGACAATACTAATACAGATCCGCATACAACCCCAGATACTGAACAATCTGACGTAATCGAAGGCTCCACCACCGAAATGACACCCTCAGCCCACGTGATCATGGCGGTCATCGCCCCATGGACTGAACCCTTCCTAGCTTACTTAAACAGGCAGGAACTCCCGGAGGACCAAAATGAGGCACGTTGCATTGTGCGGCGCTCTAAAGCCTACAAAGTCCACGAGGGAGAGCTTTATAAGAAAAGCGCAACCGGAGTACTCCAGAGGTGCATCTCCGAAGAAGAAGGATGACAGCTCTTGGCTGAAATTCATGCCGGACTCGGCGGCCACCATGCCGCAGCTCGGGCGCTCGTAAGCAAGGCCTTCCGTACAGGTTTCTACTGGCCGACAGCCCGAGCAGACGCATAGGACCTTGTCCAACACTGCGTCGGTTGCCAGCCTTTTGCAAATCAAAGCCATATGCTATCCACCGCCCTCCAAACAATCCCCATCACTTGGCCCTTTGTGGTCTGGGGGCTCAATATGGTTGGACCCCTTAAAGGAGGAAGCCATAAGAAGAAATACCTGTTGGTCATGGTCGATAAATTCACCAAATGGATAGAAGCTAAACCAGTCTAAACGGCCGAATCCGGACCAGTGATAGACTTTATATCCGGGGTCGTACACTGTTACGGTGTCCCCCACAGCATCATCACCGATAACGGCTCCAACTTTACAACCGATGAGGTGAAAACCTGGTGTAGCAAAATGGGCATAAAACTTGATTATGCTTCCGTATATCACCCCAAACAAACGGTCAAGTCAAACGAGCGAACGGTCTTATTATGAGCGGCATCAAACCTAGACTAGTGCGATCGTTGAAGGAATCAGATACGCACTGGGTCGAGGAGCTTGACTCCATATTATGGGGGCTGCAGACCACGCCGAACTGCACAACCGGATACACACCATTTTTTATGGTGTACGGCGCAGAGGCAGTGCTACCCTGCGACATCATCCATGATTCACCTAGAGTGCGCATGTACGAAGAGAGAGAAGCCGAGCTGGATCGGCAAGACAGCTTAGATGCCCTGGAGGAGGAGCGCGACGTCGCGAAGGCCCGTTCCACATTCTATCAACAGCAAGCCCCAAGATATAAAAGCAGAGAAGTGCGGGCCAAAACTTATAACATTGGCGAACTCGTTCTACGCCTACCGGAGAAGAAAAAGGACAAGCTCAAGCCCAAGTGGGAGGGCCCCTTCATCGTTGACAAAGTTCTCACTGGAGGTGCGTACCGTCTGCGTGATGCATCAGACAATCGACTCGATCCGAACCCATGGAACGCGGCCAGACTCCGAAGATTCTATGCCTAGCGCCGAACTCCGTGTTTGTCTCCTTACCTCCGTCTTCCCTTTTAAATTATATCCTCTCTCTCCTTTTGCATTTATAGCCTTTTAGACCTAAGTATGCTTTGACCGCACACTCTGGCCGTGCTTTGCGCGCTGATTATACCTGGGGGCTTCTTACATAGAAGCTTATCTGTCTTCAGGGCTTCATGCCCACCACATATGCGTCACTTCCACGTATGTGCCTTTTTTCACCACTATATGCATCGATATGACCTAAGTTTTGGCCAAGCTGGGTTGCCTGGCTCTTGTATTTATGCCCTACATTCCCATTAATTCGGCTAGGGCATAAGGGGAGCACCTCTGTGATTGTTACTGCCGGGTCAGCCGGATGAGTACCTCAGACTGGGTGAAGCCGAAAGCTAGCGTTCTTAAGAGAATATTCGGTCGGTGAACAAAAGATGTATTTTTCCCATTAACAAAACATGCCTCCAGATGCTTATATCCTGCGTAAATTTTCGCAGTTTGGACATGTACATCGGTGCATGCACACCTAGGGAAAGGAACCCTTAACGGAACTATTCTCCGTGGAAGATGTTTCTTACTACCCATGTAATATAACATAACTAGTTGGGTACTTGTTTGTTCAAGCACTTATGACCCCTACGCTTGGTTTCCACGCGTGCCCCGGTTTTTACATAACCGAGCGGGTATTCGGACACACTCCGGACTGTCGGGTCTAGAGGTTGAAGTGAAAAGGTCGGCCAAGAAAAATGATTTACAATCCGGCTAGGGACACAATATGTCCTCCGAAGTACAATGTCACTTAGACTGACTGAATTCTTCTTTTATACCATCCAACAGGGCATCTAGCCTACAGTCCTGTTGGGAATACTTAGCTGCTAATGCAGTTGGTCGTACACTAGATGTACAGGGATCTCCTTCCCACCCGGCCCTACAGGTCCGACCTCGGCCATATGGTTCGGGTCAGCCTTGGTGTACCGCGTCTTCACCATCGCCCAGGCCTCCCTTGCGCCTTGGCGGCAGGCCGATATCTTCCATAATCGGAAGCGCTGCCGCGCTCCCTTGAGCAGCTCGATCAGCTCACTCATGCCTCCTGGAAGGGAGGCAGATGGCCACAAGGCTTGGGCAAGGTCCCACATCACCTGCCGAACTTGTTCGTGCAGTTGTGCGAGCTCCGGCAGAAGATTGCCTGCAGATCCAGGCATCTCCTCTTCAGGACGACCTGTAATCATGCCTACAGACATAATTCTGTTAGCACGCTTCTATGCCGAACTTTATAATGGTTCGTTAGCACACTTACTGAATATGCCGCGTCGAAGCTTCTTATTCTCCATCACGGAGTCAGCAAGCTGGGCCCGAACATCCTTCAATTCGACGTCCAGCCGGACGTTCGCATCCTGGAGAATATTCTTCTCCTTTATAAACTTGGTAAGCACATGTTGGCCAGCCTTCAGCTATCGCCGAACATGTTGCTCATCCTCGGGTATGATCTCCGGATTGCCTCCGGGATTGTCTACAAGTTCTCTTGTTAGAATCGCATTCTTGCCGAATACTTAACTGGTATATACCATGACATTATTCTGGTTTAAATGTAAACATTACCAGACGGGGCCTTCGTAGACTCCTCTATCATGGCGGTCGTGGCCCGTAGTTGGGCCTTGCACTCCTCCAGCTCTTTGGATAGCCGGGTATTCTTCTCCGTAAGAACCTATGGACACGAGAATCCTTAAATCAGTTGTGCCAACTATTTCAAGTCTCAGGGGCTACTGATATGTACACTTATCAAATTCACTTACCGTATATCCTTCACGTACTGGTCCGTGGCCCTGGCTAGGCCACCTTGAGCAGCCCGGATGTACGCGTCCCCTGAGTTGAAGGCGTCGAACGCCTCTTCAGAGAAATTAGGGTCGTGTAGTGCGGTCCATCGGCGCCTATGATTTATGGCGCTCTCCACTTCGGAGTTGGTAGCGGAAAATCTATCCGCATCCTCTGTAGGAGGATCGTCCGCGTTGACCTCCGCCCTTGAGTCCGGCCTCGGAGTCCGGCTGGTGGAAGCGTGACAGGCAGGCTCTCCAGATGCAGTCCGGTGAGCACTCTTTCTGTCAGAAGGCAGAAGACATTGTTATATTTTAACAATGATAACTGCGAGGCAGGTTTTTCAACATACCTTTGCAGTGGCATCTCAGTCCTGACCACCTTTCTTTTAAGCCTATCCGGCTTCGGTGCCCCTTGTTGGCGAGTCACCACTGGTTCAGCTTGGCGCCCTGATGGACTTCCCTGTAAGACGTAATACATGTACGGTGGGTGAAGTGCAAGGGGGGAATACTTTTCGGAAGTCGGGACTGTGGCTTTACTTACCTGGGATACAGGGAGTAGGCCAGGATAATCGGCTATGATGGCCACCATCACACCATCGCGGCTCAGCTGGTAAAATGTCCTGTCAACAAGCTCCACGAACGTATCTGGATCTTCTTCGAGTCCGGGATCGAGAGCCCGGTTAGGGTCCTCTGGCTGTGGAGACGGGCTGTGAACATCCTCCATGGCCCTTCGCAGTTCCTGCTATGAACTGACGAACTAAACATCTGTGCTAAAAATGAGGGAAAGTTTGTAAAATAGCGACTCACCCAGCTCGGGGGGTTGTACATGGAGAATCCATCCCGTGGCTTGATATGGATGAACTCCTCCTCTTATCCTTTGAACAAATCGGACAGTATCCTCGCTAGAGCGGCGGGAGAGTCCGGCCCTTTACGGCCACAGCAGGTGGCGTCATCTTCTCCATTGAAGTGCCACATGGGTTTCCCCCGATATTGAAGTGGCTGCACTCCCCGCATTATACATATGGACATGACTTCAATAATTGTCAGTCCAGATTTGGCCAATGTATTTATCCTGTCCATCAGGAAAAGGATCTCTCTGCTATCTTCCTCCTGGGGGCTCCTGGGGTGCCAGCTGTGGTGTTTCTTCAGCGGGGCATTTACGAACTCCGGAAGGCCTTTTCGAACAGGGTCGGGAAGAGGGACGTACTACACGTAGAACCATTCCGAGGGCCAATCCTCGGATGTCTTCTTCGGGGTGCCGGATAGATATCCGGTCCCAGTGATGCGCCATATTTCAGCTTCGCCCACTTGATATACCGACCCCTCCTGAGTACGGGGTACGAGGCAAAATAGCCTATTCCACAGCTCGAAATGAGCTTCGCAACCCAAGAAAAGCTCGCAGAAGGCAACATAGCCTATGATGTGTAGTATGGAGGCAGGGGTAAAGTTGTGCAGCTCGAGGCCGTAGAACTCTAGAAGCCCGTGGAGGAAAGGATGGATTGGAAATCCAAGCCCCCTCAGCAAGTAGGGGACAAAACACACCCGCTCTCCGTTGGATCGGTTTGGAAAACTCTCCGCTTGCTCCCCGCCATTATAAGTGGCTAGTCCAGCTCGGATGGGGACCATGTATGCAGGTGGGAGAAACCCCTTGGTCTGCAACTCTACTAATCGGCTGTGGGGAACAGAGCATCTCTCCCAGTCACCTGACCTAGTGCTACGGGAGCGAGAGGAGGAACCGCGATGGCCGGCCATGGTGGTATGGATTTTTTCAGGCACGGTCTAATGAAAACTCGTTGGGAGGGGATGGTACGATTTGGATCTAAGAATCCTCGTCTCTTTTATAGATGATTTATTCGCATGGTGGGGGTGGCAAATGTAAAAATGCCTCGACCTCTCGCATTTGCTCGACACGTGGAAACAGCCATAATTAAAGCACGGAAGCCGAGGAGCGGCATTGATGAGAAGCCGTACACTTCTCATTACAACAATGCTCTGGAAGATTTGGAGAAGAACCCGCCTTGCAATGCCGAAGACAATCTGCGCGCCGGACTCATCGTCATTGAAGCCTGATTCAGGGGCTACTGAGGGAGTCCTGGATTAAGGGGTCCTCGGATAGCCGGACTATATACTTTGGCCGGACTGTTGGACTATGAAGGTACAAGATTGAAGACTTCATCTCGTGTCTGTATGGGACTCTCCTTTGCGTGGAGGCAAGCTTGGATATTCGGATATGTAGATTTCTTTCTCTGTAACTGACTTTGTGTAACCCTAGCCCCCTCCGGTGTCTATATAAACCGGAGGGTTTAGTCCGTAAGACAACAACAATCATAATCATAGGCTAGCTTCTAGGGTTTAGCCTCTACGATCTCATGGTAGATCAACTCTTTTAATACTCATGTCATCAAGATCAATCAAGCAGGAAGTAGGGTATTACCTCCATCGAGAGGGCCCGAACCTGGGTAAAACATCATGTCTCCTGCCTCCTATTACCATTAGCCTTAGACGCATAGTTCGGGACCCCCTACCCGAGATCCGTCGGTTTTGACACCGACAGTGATGACTCCAGCCGGTTTGTTGGCTGTGGATGAATAGTTCCCGGTAGGGGTTGGATGAACTGGGCCCCGGTCGTGTGTAGGCGGTTGCCACTGGATGAACAATATCCTGTGGTAGTACACGGTTGTCGCTGGATGAACAGGACCCAGAGGAGGCCTTCACAAACCCCAGTCGGTTGGGGGGTGGATGAACATGACCCCGCGGAGGATGGTTGAACAGTAGCCGGTGGAGGCTAGATGAATAGTAGCCCCATGGACGAATAGTGTCTGGTGGGGGCTGGAGAAGGTCCACGGTGGATGAACAGTAGTAGGTGGAGGCTGGAGGAAGTAAACAGGGGATGAACAGTAACCCGTGGAGGCTGGAGGTAGTCGACGCTGGATGAACAGTAGTTATGGAGTCCCATTTTGCGGTACGCCTCACCCGTCTCGATGAGCAGGACCTCGTTTCGACCGTAGGTGCTCCAACAAAAGTCTGTTTCCTCCATTTTGCGGTATGCCAGACCTCCTACCGATCAACAGGACCCCATTTCGACCATAGGAGCTCGAATAGAAGGCCGTTTCCTCCATTTTGGGGTATGGCAGACCCCCCCCCCCCCGATGAACATGATCCCGTTTCGACCATAACCGGTCGAACAGAAGATCGTTTCCTTCGTTATATGGTATGTCAGGCCCCATTTCGGCTGTTCCGTCCAAGCCAATTGGCTCCCGTTGAACAGTACGCATTTCGACCCAGTCGGTTGCCTTTGGATGAACACAACACTGTTTCCTCCATTCCGACCCAGCCGGTTGGCTCCGGATGAACAGGACGCCATTGCTGTCGTCTGTATGCACGAGTACGCATTCGAGACCCCGCCCGTATGTATGTATGTGGCTATATTTTTTGCCCTGTGGTTGTACATACATGTACACGATTTAGACGGGACTGCCTGAGTTGCTATGTCGGGGGCTCAACTACGACACGTGCCGCTAGTTACTCGGCCACGGTTCATCGTTACAGAGAGACGGATCGACCAGTATGTGCGTACATGTTTGTGACCAGACAGGTAACCGTACGTACGCTTTGACCTGGTAGGTCCCAAATATCAGGGGAATAAGGACGCACATCCTTGCGTGCGAAGATATAGCTGGTGGGTCCTAGTTGTCATGGGGAGGATCATCTTTTTCGGGTAATAAGGAGGCACTTCCTTGCGTCCGAATATGTAGCTGGTGGATCCCACCTGTCAGGGGGAGGAAGCATTTTTCGCGTAATAAGGAGGGACTTTCCTTGCGTGCGACTCATTGGCGTGCGACCATGGACCTTGTGGGTCCCAGCTACCAGCCTCTCCACGTACAGTCCTCTTTGGATGACTCTTGTTTGTTGACCATGCCGCACCAAGCGCAGCAAGGCGGTGGACGACAGTGAGGCCCCAGACGGGAATGACCCGAAGATGGGGAAGATGCGACAGTGGAGTCGTAGCCGGAGAGGAGTACGGTGTACGAGGGTTGACTGGTTCAGTGCGACCTCGGGCTGAAGTTGGCGAAGAATAACAGGAGGGTGGAGGGGGGAGGATGGCCTGGCCGGCGATGGATTAGGGCTTTGCAGCGAGGAGTGCAAAGCAGCACCGCAGGCCGCCGGAGGCGGGAGCAGGAGGTCCTGCCGGCGCTGGAGGAAGAGGACGAGAGATTGAAGATGCATACCGGCGGCTATTGGATGTACATCCAACGACTACATATGTCAGAATCATTTTGTTGACTAATTTGACAATGCCTTCCATAGGCGACCTAATGGCCCACATGTCAAACTCCTTGCGTGCGAAGATCTAGCTGGCGGGTCCTAGCTGTCAGGGGGGGAATAACTTTATTTGCGCATAATAAGGAGGCACTTCCTTGCATGCGAAGATGTAGCTGCTGTTGGGGATCATAGTAATTTAGAAAAAAATTCCTACGCACACGCAAGATCATGGTGATGCATAGCAACGAGAGGGGAGAGTGTGTCCATGTACCCTCGTAGACCGAAAGCGGAAGCATTAGCACAACGCGGTTGATGTAGTCGTACGTCTTCACGATCCGACCGATCAAGTACCGAACGCACGGCACCTCCGAGTTCTGAACACGTTCAGCTCGATGACGTCCCTCGAACTCCGATCCAGTCGACCTTTGAGGGAGAGTTCCGTCAGCACGACGGCATGGTGACGATGATGATGTTCTACCGACACAGGGCTTCGCCTAAGCACCACTACGATATTATCAAGGTGAACTATGGCGGAGGGGGGGCACCGCACACGGCTAAGAGATCTCAAGGATCAATTGTTGTGTCTAGAGATGCCCCCTGCCCCCGTATATAAAGGAGCAAGGGGGGAGGCGGCCGGCCTAGGAGGAGGCCGCGCCAAGGAGGGAGTCCTACTCCCACCGGGAGTAGGACTCCTCCTTTCCTTGTTGGAGTAGGAGAAGGGAAGGGAGAAGGAGAAGGAAGGAAGGGGGCGCCCCCCCTCCCTAGTCCAATTCGGACTAATCCATGGGGAGGGGTGAGGCCACCCTTTGGGGCCTTTCTCTCCTTTCCCGTATGGCCCATTAAGGACCAATACAAATTCCCGTAACTCTCCGGTACTCCGAAAAATACCCGAATCACTCGGAACCTTTCCGATGTCCGAATATAGTCGTCCAATATATCGATCTTTACGTCTCGACCATTTCGAGACTCCTCGTCATGTCCCCGATCTCATCCGGGACTCCGAACTCCTTCGGTACATCAAAACACATAAACTCATAATATAACCGTCATCGAACTTTAAGCGTGCGGACCCTACGTGTTCGAGAACTATGTAGACATGACCGAGACACGTCTCCGGTCAATAACCAATAGCGGAACCTGGATGCTCATATTGGCTCCCACATATTCTACGAAGATCTTTATCGGTCAAACCGCATAACAACATACATTGGTCCCTTTGTCATCGGTATGTTACTTGCCCAAGATTCGATCATCGGTATCTTAATACCTAGTTCAATCTCGTTACCGGCGAGTCTCTCTACTCGTTTCGTAATACATCATCCTGCAACTAACTCATTAGTTACAATGCTTGCAAGGCTTATAGTGATGTGCATTACCGAGTAGGCCCAAAGATACCTCTCCGACAATCGGAGTGACAAATCCTAATCTTGAAATACGCCCACCCAACAAGTACCTTCGGAGACACCTGTAGAGCACCTTTATAATCACCCAGTTACGTTGTGACGTTTGGTAGCACTCAAAGTGTTCCTTCGGTAAATGGGAGTTGCATAATCTCATAGTTACTGGAACATGTATAAGTCATGAAGAAAGCAACATACTAAACGATCAAGTGCTAAGCTAACGGAATGGGTCAAGTCAATCACATCATTCTCCTAATGATGTGATCCCGTTAATCAAATGACAACTCATGTCTATGGTTAGGAAACTTAACCATCTTTGATTAACGAGCTAGTCAAGTAGAGGCATACTAGTGACACTATGTTTGTCGATGTATTCACACATGTATTATGTTTCCGGTTAATACAATTCTAGCATGAATAATAAACATTTATCATGAAATAAGGAAATAAATAATAAATTTATTATTGCCTCTAGGGCATATTTCCTTGAGTCTCCCACTTGCACTAGAGTCAATAATCTAGTTCCCATCGCCATGTGATTTAACACCAATATTCATATCTGTATATGATTAACACCCATAGTTCACATCATCATGTGACCAACACCCAAAGGGTTTACTAGAGTCAATAGTCTAGTTCACATTGCTATGTGATTAAGGTGTACTAAGGTGTGATCTTGTTTTGCTCGTGAGAGAAGTTTAGTCAACGGGTCTGTCACTTTCAGAGCCATATGTATTTTGCAAAATTATTATATTTCTACAATGCTCTGTACGGTGCTACTCTAGCTAATTGCTCCCACTTTCAATATGTATCCAGATTGAGACTTAGAGTCATCTGGATCATTGTCAAATCTTGCATCGACGTAACCATTTACGACGAACCTCTTGTCACCTCCATAATCAAGAAACATATCCTTATTCCACTAAGGATAATTTTGACCAATGTCTAGTGATCTACTCCTAGATCACTATTGTACTCCCTTGCCAAACCAGGGCAGAGTATACAATAGGTCTTGTCCATAGCATGGCATACTTTTATAGAACCTATGACTGAGGCATAGGGAATGCCTTTCATTCTCTTTCTATCTTCTATCCTGGTCGGGATTTGAGTCTTACTCAATTTCACACCTTTGCAACACAGTCAAGAACTCTTTATTTGACTGTTCCATTTTGAACTACTTCAAAATCTTGTCAAGGTATGTACTCATTGAAAATCTTATCAAGCGTCTTGATCTATCTCAATAGATCTTGATGCTCAATATGTAAGTAGCTTTACTGAGGTCTTTCTTTTAAAGAACTCCTTTCAAACACTTCTTTATGCTTTCCAAAAAAATTCTACATCATTTCTGATCAACAATATGTCACTCACATATACTTATCAGAAAGGCTATAGTTCTCCCACTCACTTTATTGTAAATACAGGCTTCACTGCAAGTCCGTATAAAACTATATGCTTTGATCAACTTATCAAAGCGTATATTCCAACTCCGAGATGCTTGCACCAGTCCATAGATGGATCGCTGGAGCTTGCACATTTTGTTAGCACCTTTAGGATTGACAAAACCTTCTAGTTGCATTATATACAACTCTTCTTTAAGAAAACCATTAAGGAATGCAGTTTTGACATCCATTTGCCAGATTTCATAAAATGTGGCAATTGCTAACATGATTCGGACAGACTTAAGCATTGCTACAGTTGAGAAAATCTCATTGTAGTCAACATCTTGAACTTGTCAAAAACCTTTTTGCGACAAGTCGAGTTTTGTAGATAGTAACACTACTATCAACGTTCGTCTTCCTCTTGAAGATCCATTTATTTTCTATGGCTTGCCGATCATCGGGCAAGTCCACCCAAGTCCACACTTTGTTCTCGTACATGGATCCTATCCCAGATTTCATGGCCTTCAAGCCATTTCGCAGAATCTGGGCTCATCATTGCTTCCTCATAGTTTGTAGGTTCATCATGGTCTGTTAACATGACTTTCAGAACAGGATTACCGTACCACTCTGGTGCGGATCTTACTCTGGTTAACCTACGAGGTTTGGTAGTAACTTGATCTGAAGTTTCATGATCATCATCATTAACTTTCTCACTAATTGGTGTAGGAGTCACAGGAACAGATTTCTGTGATGAACTACTTTCCAATAAGGGAGCAGGTACAGTTACCTCACCAAGTTCTACTTTCCTCCCACTCACTTCTTTCGAGAGAAACTTCTTCTCTAGAAAGGATCCATCTTAGCAACAAATATCTTGCCTTCAGATCTGTGATAGAAGGTGTACCCAACAGTTTCCTTTGGGTATTCTATGAAGATGCACTTCTCCGATTTGGGTTCGAGCTTATCAGGTTGAAACTTTTCCACATAAGCATCGCAGCCTCAAACTTTAAGAAATGACAACTTTGGTTTCTTGACAAACCACAGTTCATAAGGCGTCGTCTCAACGGATTTTGATGGTGCCCTATTTAAAGTGAATGCAGCTGTCTCTAATGCATAACCCCAAAATGATAGTGGTAAATCGGTAAGATACATCATAGATCGCACCATATCCAATAAAGTGCGATTATGACGTTCGGACACACCATTACGCTATGGTGTTCCATGTGGCGTGAGCTGTGAAACTATTCCACATTGTTTTAAATGAAGACCAAACTCGTAACTCAAATATTCTCCTCCACGATCAAATCGTAGAAACTTTATTTTCTTGTTACGATGATTTTCAACTTCACTCTGAAATTTCATTGAACTTTTCAAATGTTTCAGACTTATGTTTCGTTAAGTAGATATACCCATATCTGCTCATCATATGTGAAGGTGAGAAAATAACGATACCCGTCACGAGCCTCAATGTTCATCGGACCACATACATCTGTATGTATGATTTCCAACAAATATGTTGCTCGCTCCATAGTTTCGGAGAACGTCGTTTTAGTCATCTTGCCCAAAAGGCACGGTTCGCAAGCATCAAATGATTCATAACCAAGTGATTCTGAAAATCCATCTTTATGGAGTTTCTTCATGCGCTTTACACCGATATGACCCAAACGGCAGTGCCACAAATAAGTTGCACTATCATTATTAACTTTGCATCTTTTGGCATCAATATTATGAATATGTGTATCACTACGATCGAGATCCAACAAACTATTTTCATTGGGTGTATGACCATTGAAGGTTTTATTCATGTAAACAGAACAACAATTATTCTCTGACTTTAAATGAATAATCGTATTGCAATAAACATGATCAAATCATATTCATGCTCAACACAATGCCAAATAACATTTATCTAGGTTTAACACTAATCCCGAAAGTATAGGGAGTGTGTGATGATGATCATATCAATCTTGGAACTACTCCCAACACTCATCGTCACTTCCCCTTCAACTAGTCTCTGTTTATTCTGTAACTCCTGTTTCGAGTTACTAATCTTAGCAACCGAACAAGTATCGAATACTCAGGGGCTACTATAAACACTAGTAAGGCACACATCAATAACCTGTATATCAAATATACCCTTGTTCACTTTGCCATCCTTCTTATCCACCAAATATTCAGGGCATTTCCGCGTCCAGTGACCATTTCCTTTGCAATAGAAGCACTCAGTTTTAGGCTTTGGTTCAGCTTTGGGCTTCTTCACGGGAGTGACAACTTGCTTGTCATTCTACTTGAAGTTCCCTTTCTTTTCCATTGCCCTTTTCTTGAAACTAGTGGTCTTGTCAATCATCAACACTTGATGCTCTTTCTTGATTTCTACCTTCGTTGATTTCAACATCGCGAAGAGCTCGGGAATCGTTTTCGTCATCCTTTGCATACTATAGTTCATCACAAAGTTCTACTAACTTGGTGATGGTGACTAGAGAACTCTGTCAATCACTATCTTATCTGGAAGATTAACTCCCACTTGATTCAAGTGATTGTAGTACCCAGACAATCTGAGCACATGCTCACTAGTTGAGCAATTCTCCTCCATATTTTAGCTATAGAACTTGTTGGAGACTTCATATATCTCAACTCGGGTATTTGCTTGAAATATTAACTTGAACTCCTGGAACATCTGATATGGCCCATGATGTTCAAAACGTCTTTGAAGTCCTGATTCTAAGCCGTAAGCATGGTGCACTAAACTATCAAGTAATCATCATATTGAGCTAGCCAAACGTTCATAACGTCTGCATCTGCTCCTGCAATAGGTCCGTCACCTAGCGGCACATCAAGGAAATAATTCTTCTGTGCAGCAATGAGGATAAACCTCAGATCATGGACCTAGTCCACATTATTGCTACTATCATTTTTCAACACAGTTTTCTCTAGGAACATATCAAAATAAACATATGAAAGCAACAACACGAGCTATTGATCTACAACATAATTTGCAAAATACTACCAGGACTAAGTTCATGATAAATTTAAGTTTAATTAATCATATTACTTAAGAACTCCCACTTAGATAGACATATCTCTAATCATCTAAGTGATCACGTGATCCAAATCAACTAAACCATAACCGATCATCACGTGAAATGGAGTAGTTTTCAATGGTGAACATCACTATGTTGATCATATCTACTATATGATTCACGCTCAACCTTTCGGTCTCAGTGTTCCGAGGCCATATCTGTATATGCTAGGCTCGTCAAGTTTAACCTGAGTATTCCGCGTGTGCAACTGTTTTGCACCTATTGTATTTGAACGTAGAGCCTATCACACCCGATCATCACGTGGTGTCTCAGCACGAAGAACTTTCGCAACGGTGCATACTCAGGGAGAACACTTATACCTTGAAATTTAGTGAGAGATCATCTTATAATGCTACCGTCAATCAAAGCAAAATAAGATGCATAAAGGATAAACATCACATGCAATCAATATAAGTGATATGATATGGCCATCATCATCTTGTGCTTGTGATCTCCATCTCCAAAACACCGTTATGATCACCATTGTCACCGGCGCGACACCTTGATCTCCATCATAGCATCGTTGTCGTTTCGCCACCTATTGCTTCTACGACTATCGCTACCGCTTAGTGATAAAGTAAAGCAATTACAGGGTGATTGCATTGCATACAATAAAGAGACAACCATATGGCTCCTGCCAGTTGCCGATAACTTGGTTACAAAACATGATCATCTCATACAATAAAATATAGCATTATGTCTTGACCATATCACATCACAACATGCCCTGCAAAAACAAGTTAGACGTCCTCTACTTTGTTGTTGCAAGTTTTACGTGGCTGCTACGGGCTGAGCAAGAACCGTTCTTAACTACGCATCAAAACCACAACGATAGTTCGTCAAGTTAGTGCTGTTTTAACCTTCTCAAGGACCGTGCATAGCCACACTCGGTTCAACTAAAGTTGGAGAAACTGACACCCGCCAGCCATCTGTGTGCAAAGCACGTCGGTAGAACCAGTCTCGCGTAAGCGTACGCGTAATGTTGGTCCGGGCCGCTTCATCCAACAATACCGCTGAACCAAAGTATGACATGCTGGTAAGCAGTATGACTTGTATCGCCCACAACTCACTTGTGTTCTACTCGTGCATATAACATCTACACATAAAACCTGGATCTGATACCACTGTTGGGGATCGTAGTAATTTCAAAAAAAAATCCTACACACACGCAAGATCATGGTGATGCATAGCAACTAGAGGGGAGAGTCTGTCCACGTGCCCTCGTAGACCGAAAGAGGAAGCATTAGCAAAACGTGGTTGATGTAGTCGTACGTCTTCATGATCCGACCGATCAAGTACCAAATGCATGGCACCTCCGAGTTCTGCACACGTTCAGCTCGATGACGTCCCTCGAACTCCGATCTAGCTGAGCTTTGAGGAAGAGTTTCGTCAACACGACGGCATGGTGATGATGATGATGATGTTCTACCGACGCAGGGCTTCGCCTAAGCACCGCTATGATATTATCGAGGTGAACTATGGTGGAGGGGGGCACCGCACACGGCTAAGAGATCTCAAGGATCAATTGTTGTGTCTAGAGGTGCCCCCCTACTCCCGTATATAAAGGAGCAAGGGGGGAGGCGGCCAGCCTAGGAGGAGGGCGCGCCAAGGGGGGAGTCCTACTCCCACCGGGAGTAGGACTCCTCCTTTCCTTGTTGGAGTAGGAGAAGGGAAGGGAGAAGGAGAAGGAAGGAAGGGGGCGCCCCCTCTCCCTACTCCAATTCGGACTAGTCCATGGGGAGGGGTGTGGCCACCCTTTGGGGCCTTTCTCTCCTTTCCCCTATGGCCCATTAAGGCCCAATACGAATTCTCGTAACTCTCCGGTACTCCGAAAAATACCCGAATCACTCGGAACCTTTCCGATGTCCGAATATAGTCGTCCAATATATCGATCTTTACGTCTCGACCATTTCGAGACTCGTCGTCATGTCCCCGATCTCATCCAGGACTCCGAACTTGTTTGGTACATCAAAACACATAAACTCATAATATAAGCGTCATCAAACTTCAAGCGTGCGGACCCTACGGGTTCGAGAACTATGTATACATGACCGAGACACATCTCCAGTCAATAACCAATAGCGGAACCTGGATGCTCATATTGGCTCCCACATATTCTACGGAGATCTTTATCGGTCAAACCACATAACAACATACATTGTTCCCTTTGTCATCGGTATGTTACTTGCCCGAGATACGATCGTCGGTATCTTAATACCTAGTTCAATCTCGTTACCGGCGAGTCTCTTTACTCGTTCCGTAATACATCATCTTGCAACTAACTCATTAGTTACAATGCTTGCAAGGCTTATAGTGATGTGCATTACCGAGTGGGCCCAGAGATACCTCTCCGACAATCGGAGTGACAAATCCTAATCTCGAAATACGCCAACCCAACAAGTACCTTCGGAGACACCTATAGAGCACCTTTATAATCGGTCAGTTACGTTGTGACGTTTGGTAGCACACAAAGTGTTCCTCCGGTAAACGGGAGTTGCATAATCCCATAGTTATAGGAACATGTATAAGCCCTAGCGCCGCCGCCGCCTCCTACCGCCACCCCGCGCCCTCCCCAAGCCCCGCCGCCCCTCGCCGAGCCCCACCGGAGCCGCCCGCCCCGCCGGACGACCTCGCCAGAGGTACCCGACCCCGCCGCCGTTTTTTTTAGAAAACCCTTCGGTTTTTTTAGAAAACCCTAGTTCGTTTTTTTATAGATCGGTTTATTTCTTCGGTTTATTTACAGATCATCAGCAAGGCAAGTAACACATTGATCATACTCTTCTCATACCCAGTTTTTATGCATTAGTTTCAGTCCTCAAACATTGCATGATTAGGATGTCTTTAACATGTGGGTATTGGGAAGTAGTTGCTGAGGTAGAACCTATTACTTGTTTTATTATCAAACCCTTGGGAGTTACTTCTACATTGCTTATATTGCCATGCTATGCTCGTAGACGTGGATTGGGTTTGAGTGATATCCATGACAGATGTGAGATTGTAAATTAATAGTTTACTTAAGGTGGCAACTTTAATACACATCTGGGTGGATTGAGGCACCTGGGGTATCCAGTGATTGCCTGTTTTTTTGGAAATCCCGGGGTTACCGTGTGATTCTCCTATGGACCGCCACCCAGGCTCAAAGGGAACTGAGTCTATTCATGCTAGAAACTTCCGTGTGCAGCCGCAAGCTATTATGGGCTCTAGAATAGTTGAGTAAGTTGCGTGAAGCTCTTGAAGAGGTGGACCAGCAGGTAGTGGGTTTGTAGGTTTGGTATGGTCTGCCCGGAGTAGAGAGTTAATGCTTCTGAAACACTGTGTCTCGGTCATCCGTCTCTCAAACACCATGTAGTGCGAGAAATCAATGGAGGCGATCGAGTCTTGCGGGGAAAAGTGCGCAAACCTCTGCAGAGTGTACAATCTAATCATGGTTAGCCGTGTCCCCGGTTATGGACAATTCTGAGTATCTAGTACTTGAGTATTCGCATGTATCTCAACACTCTTAATTAATCTTGCTGGGATGTTAACTATTTTAATTGGGATCATTGAGTTGGGGTTACCTTCTCAAATGATGTTTCAACCACCATGATAGTTAAATTAAAACTGATTCCTTTGAAGTAGGAAAAAATTGGCTTTTCGCAAAAATTGTAACCATAGAGCTTTCCACCAGCCAAATATGCATGTAGTGGTAGCATTATTCTGTTATTGCTCTTTTGTGTTACATTGCCAGCATATTCCATGTGCTGACCCATTCTCGGGCTGCAACGTATTATGTTGCAGACTTTTCAGATGAGGAGTAAGGTTCGTAGGTCATTGCCGTGCAGCTCAGCTATGCCGTCGGAGTTGATGGACTCACTTTATCTTCCAAGCCTTCCGCTGTTATCACATTAGATGGCCTTAAGCCATATTATTGTAATAAGTTCTCTTTTGAGACATTCGATGTAATAGGTGTGTGATTGCTACTCTGTTATAAATCCTTCGAAGTACTGTGTGGTGTCAGCATTACTGATCCAGGGATGACACCTGAGCACAGAGACTTGACCATCTGAGGTCGGGTCGCTACAAGATGGTATCAGAGCACACGCTGAGTGTAGGACACGACCACTAAAGATAAACCATAGGTCACACTTCTCTTCTCATTTCTGACTCCTCTTCTTTTTCCACTCTTTAGGATGAAGGAGATGAAGAACAAGTTTGCACAACCGGATGAAGACACACCTTTTGGACGCCACTTGAAGGAAGTCACTAGGTACTTGAATATTGGAATACCAAGCTTCACTGGGACGTACAACGCCACTCTACCGGAAGAAGAGCGCTGGATGATTCAAGTATGAGTTCCAGGAAGAACGTTCTCGCCAAATTCTAAACCCATAGAGTTTTCTTTCGAAGCACCCACTTGGAGCCTTGGCAAGAGTATGGCAGCTCATATTACCATGGGACGCATTGGAGAAATCTACAACAAGGAACTTGAGGATACCACCTATCAAATATGTGGGCGCCAAGATGAACAATGGGAGATGATCAGCACCAGGAAGGATAGATCTGTCGCAGCCTTTATCTAGGAGCAAAACCAGCACATTCGACGTCAGGAGAACCAGATGTGCGCAGACATGATCGAGTTGAAGAAGGCGAAGACTAGGATCCTCGAGCTGGAGGAAGAACTTAAGTCCACACGCGATGGATATGAGGAGGAAATCAAGACCCTATTGGAGAAGAATGACGACCTAGTTGAGAAGATCGGAATTTTTATGGGAGGACCTGTTCCGAGAGAAGACCCCATCCGTCCAGACAACTACCTCATCATCGACGACACCGATTCAGATTCAAGTGATGATGACTACGAAGATGAAGCTGGAGCAGACATCATGGAGTCTTCCACCGATCAAAATTTCTAGATGACCACCATATGATAATAATATTTCCCCCATGTAACTAGTAGTAGTGAGCACTTTTGCGATAGTCCTAGACCGTTTTGTATGCCCTTGCTTGATTGATTGAACGAATGCTTGTGTTTGCCTCATATACATATGGGTAGTGTTTTCCCCCTAGATCCTTTTTCTATTCTAATCTCTTCCATCTAAACCCATCAGATGCCTCCGAGAAGAGACCCCGATTTTGTTTTCCACCAGAGATCACCCAGTTGATCCAGCAGCAGAATGCCTTGATGCAATTGCTAGTTCAGAACCAGGGCAATGCCAATAACAACAATGCCAACAACAACCCGCCGCCAGTGGATAACCTCGCCCGTTTCTTAAGGTTACAACCGCCGGTGTTCTCCAGTAGCATCGAGCCAATAGTTGCAGATGATTGGCTATGTCGTATTGGAAGGGAGTTAACCACCGCAGGATGCATAGATGCTGAGAAGGTGCGTTTTGCCGCACACCAACTGGATGGACCTGCAGCATGGTGGGAGAATTTCACAGCCACCTATCCTATCGACACTGTCACATGGGCTCAGTTTCAGCAGGCTTTTCGCACTGCCCATGTCTCGACTGGAGCTATGCAGATGAAGAAGCGTGAGTTTCGCAATCTACGCCAGGGGAACCGTACTGTCGGCCAGTACATGGATGAGTTTAGCAAGTTATCACATTATGCCCCTGATGATGTGGCCACAGATGCCGCGAAGCAGGAGAAGTTTATGGAATGGCTGAATGATGAGATGAGCATGCAGTTGATGGTAGCAACCTTCAACAACTATCAGGAGTTGGTAGATAAGGCCCTAATGATTGAAGGGAAGTAGCAGCAAATTGATAATCGTAAAAGTATGGACAAGGGAAATACAACTCAGGAGCTCACCAGAAGCCCCGCCTAACCCCGAACTCGGGAGGACTTGTTCATAACCATGGAGTTCATAACCATGCTGGAGGAGGATCGCATAACCATAATGGTACGAAGAACGGGAATGGGAATGGAGCCAACAATAATCAGAACCGCTCTAACCCATCTACACCCGCAAAGAGGGACTTAAGCCAAGTTGTTTGCTACAAGTGCGGGAAGACAGGGCACTATGCCAATGACTGCTATGAAGGGAAGAATGGGAATGGAAATGGGAGCGCAGGGAAGAAGCCCAATCCATTCAACAAAGGACAAGTGAACCACGTTAACGTGGAGGAAGTTGAAGAGCAGCCGGACGCGGTAATAGGTAAGTTTTTGGTTCAGTCATTTACCGCTATTGTTCTTTTCGATACTGGTGCAACGCATTCATACATATCAAGGGGATTTGTGGAAAAGTTTAAGTTACCAACCCAAACCCTTAGGACACCCCTCTTAGTGAGCTCGCCGGGAGCAGAGTACATGGCTAGCAGATGGTGCACCCAGATACCCCTAATCATTGGCACACATGTATTTCCGTCTGACCTAATTATCTTGGAGTCGCAAGGATTGGATGTGATATTAGGTATGGACTGGATGTCAAAGTATGGAGGAAGTATTGACTATGCTAGTAAGTCAATTTATCTTACCACCCCGAAGGGAAAAAGGATTAAGTATGTATCTAGGCATGTGCCTAGGAGGAGCCAAGTAAACGCCCTCACAGGAGTTGTACAAGAGGAAGTACCTGTAGTAAAGGATTTTTCGGATGTTTTCCCCGAAGAGTTACAAGGTATGCCACCGGATAGAGACATCGAGTTTTTGATAGAGCTATTGCCAGGAACAGGGCCGATATCCAAGAGACCCTATCGGATGCCAGCAAATGACCTGGAGGAAATTAAGAAGCAGATTAATGAGTTGTTGGAGAAAGGTTACATTCGTAGAAGCTCGTCACCTTGGGGAGCCCCAGTACTTTTGGTGGAGAAGAAGGATAAATCCCTGAGGATGGTTGTTGATTACCGAGCTCTGAATGAAGTAACGATAAAGAACAAGTATCCCTTACCGATGATTAATGATCTGTTTGATCAGTTACAAGGAGCTAAGGTGTTTTCAAAGATTGATCTACGATCGGGATACCATCAGTTGAAGAGCCGAGAGAAGGATATACCCAAGACAGCATTTACCACACGGTATGGATTATATGAGTATATGGTCATGTCATTTGGACTGACTAACGCCCCTGCCTATTTCATGAGTATGATGAACAAGGTGTTCATGGAGTATTTGGACAAGTTTGTTGTGGTATTCATTGATGATATTATGATATACTCGAAGAACGAAGAGGAGCACGCGGAACACTTGCGTTTGGTTCTCGAGAAACTCAGGGAACACCAGTTATACGCCAAATTCAGCAAGTGCGAGTTTTGGTTGAAAGAAGTTGGATTTCTTGGGCATGTTATATCCGGAGAGGGTATAGCAGTGGATCCCAGTAAGGTTCAGTCGGTCACTGAATGGTTGGCACCCACTTCAGTTGGCGAGATCCGCAGTTTCCTTGGACTGGCAGGATATTATCGGAGATTCATTGAGAATTTTTCCAAGATTGCTAAACCAATGACTGAATTGTTAAAGAAGGATACTAAGTTCAAATGGACGGAGGAGTGCGAGACAAGCTTTCAAGAGCTGAAGGAGCGATTGACTACAGCCCCAGTGCTGACCCTGCCAGATATACATAAGGAGTTTCAAGTGTATTGTGACGCCTCTCGCTTGGGACTTGGAGGTGTGCTTATGCAGGAAGGAAAAGTTGTTTCGTATGCCTCACGACAACTGAAGCCACATGAGTTGAACTATGCCATGCATGATTTGGAGTTAGCAGCCGTAGTGCATGCGCTAAAGACCTGGAGACATTATCTTATTGGAAACCGTTGTGATGTGTACACGGATCATAAGAGCTTGAAGTACATTTTCACACAGAAAGAGTTGAACCTCAGACAGAGGAGATGGTTGGAACTTATAAAGGATTACGATATGAAGCTACAATATCATCCAGGAAAAGCCAATGTCGTAGCAGACGCTTTGAGCCGGAAGAGTTATGCTAATGTTCTTGTGAGCAAGGGAATGCCAAAAGAGTTAGCTGCGGAGATCATGGAACTTCGATTGGAGATTGTTCCAGGAGGTTTTCTTGCAGCAATCGAGGTTCAGTCGACGCTGTTGGACAAGATTCGAGAAGCTCAGAAGGAAGACAAAGAGATTGCTGAGATAAGAGAGAGGATGGGCGAAGGTAAAGCCAAAGGTTTTCGCGAGGATGAGCACGATACCTCGTGGTCTGAGGACCGAATTTATGTGCCCAACAATTCGGAGATCAGGAAGTTGATACTTCAGGAGACCCATGACTCACCATACTCGATTCACCCTAGAAACACCAAGATGTATCTGGACTTGAAGGAACGTTTCTGGTGGACTGGAATGAAGAAGGAAATTGCCGAGTATGTAGCTGCATGCGATGTATGTCAGAGAGTGAAGGCAGAATATCAGAAGCCAGTAGGACTGTTACAGCCTATGCCAATACCCGAATGGAAGTGGGGCAAACTTGGTATGGACTTTATTACCGGATTACCCAGAACCAAGGCAGGATATGATTCGATATGCGTAGTTGTGGATCGATTGACTAAAGTAGCTCACTTCATCCCGGTGAAAACCACATATACAAGTGCAAAGTTGGCCAAGATATATATGACCAAGATCGTATGTTTACATGGAGTTCCGAGGAGCATCGTATCAGATAGAGGAACCTAGTTTACTTCAAAGTTTTGGCATCAGCTACACCAGACTTTGGGTACCCGATTGGAATTCAGTACCACTTTTCATCCACAGACAGATGGGCAGACAGAGAGAGTCAATCAGATTCTGGAGGACATGTTGAGAGCCTGTGCGCTAGATTATGGATCTAGTTGGGATGACAATTTGCCATACGCAGAGTTTTCTTATAACAACAGCTACCAGGCCAGTTTGAAGATGGCACCATTCGAAGCTCTGTACGGACGCAGATGTAGAACGCCCTTGATGTGGGACGAGGTAGGAGACCGTCAGTTGTTTGGACCAGATTTGATCAAAGAATCAGAGGAGAAGGTTAAACTGATCAGAGACAGACTAAAGATTGCTCAGTCCAGACAGAAGAGTTACGCAGATTCAAAACGCAAGGAAGTAACCTATGAAATTGGAGACAGAGCTTATCTACGAGTATCACCCTTGAGAGGAGTAAAACGTTTTGGAGTTAAGGGAAAGTTAGCCCCGAGATTTGTAGGACCGTATCGTATTTTGGAACGGATGGGAGAAGTTGCCTACAAGCTGGAGTTACCAGAAGGATTGTCAGGAGTTCACCATGTGTTCCACGTATCACAGCTGAAGAAGTGCCATGCTGAGATGGCCGATATACCGTTGAATGATACAGTACCTTTGGAGGCGATTCAGCTGGATAATAATCTGACCTATGAGGAGAAGCCAGTAAAGATTCTTGAGTTTGATAGCCGAGTCACTCGCAACAAGGTGATCAAGTTTTGCAAAGTTCAGTGGAGTCATCATACTGAGGAGGAAGCCACCTGGGAGCGAGAGGAGGATATTCGCAAGGACCATCCGCACCTACTTTCTAGCCAACCCAAATCTCGAGGGCGAGATTCATCTTAAGGGGGGTAGGTTTGTAACATCCCAAATTTCCAATTTGGCATGTTATACATAGATCATCCATGCATATCATATTTTATTGCTTTTCGTTTGCAATCCTCGAGATCCTAAGCAACTCAAGGACCTTCGGAGAGAGTTGGGGATTTTCTAATTTTCATATTTGAAATTCTTATCAAATAGTGAAGACGAGGATTTGATTTTAATTATTTTCTCTCCGGAAAATATTTAATTTTTAAAATAATAAATGAGGGGAGATAATATGACTTCTCCAAAATAATTGAAATATCGGAGGAAAAATGTTAAAATCATTTTTGGATTTTATTTGAGTTTATTCGAGATTTTTATTTGCCCTAGAAAAATTTGCATGTTTTAAAAATTGCATTTTAGGGGCCAAGAAAAGTTCATCTTGTTCTAAATATTTTATTTAGACGGAGAAAACTTGTTTTGGAATTTTTAGATTTTTATTTAATTTTCTAGGAATTTTTCTTTTGGCGGAATGTTTTCTTTTAAAAAGAGAACCCTCGCGCCCGACTGGGCCAAAGGCCCAGCCGAGCAGGCCGGCCCAGCCGAGCCGCCGCCGCCTCCTGCGCGCGCGCGCCGCCGCCGCCTCCTGCGCGCGCGCGCCGCCGCCGCCGACCCGGACTCCGGAGTCCGAGCCGGACTCCGCCGCCGCGACTTGCCCCCTCCTCCAAGCCGCCCCGCCCCGCCCCCTTTATATACCGCCGCCCTGCTGCCTCACCACCACCCCGCCACCACCCGCCACCATCGCCGCCGCCGCCGGAGCCCGAGCCGAGCCCGAGCCGCCGCCGCCCGAGTCGTCGCCGCCGCCCTAGCGCCGCCGCCGCCTCCCACCGCCACCCCGCGCCCTCCCCAAGCCCCGCCGCCCCTCGCCGAGCCCCGCCGGAGCCGCCCGCCCCGCCGTACGACCTCGCCGGAGGTACCCGACCCCGCCGCCGGTTTTTTAGAAAACCCTTCGGTTTTTTTGAAAACCCTAGTTCGTTTTTTTATAGATCGGTTTATTTCTTTGGTTTATTTTCTTAGCAAACGTCCGCTTGTCCGTTCATTCTAACGAACTTGTTCACCGTTTAGTTTCTGTTAATGAACGTTCGTTCGTTTAGCCGTTCGTCGCTTTTCTTTTTATCGGATTTATTCCGCGGTTATTCCGATCGTGATTTCTGATCCGATGTTTAAACCTGTTTATCTTTTCGCTCGTTTATCGGAATCAGGCGATTCAAGCGTCTGGAGTTTCATCTCGAAACCCTCTTTCCGAATAATCAACTCAAACAAGTTTTTGCTTCTGTAAAATTTGACGTAGATCCAGATTAGTAAAATGAAGTTGTTTCTTTTGCCGTTTGAGTTTCGTTGCTCCGTTTGATTTGATTCTTTTTGCAAACCGGAGTTCTTAAGTTGAACTCTTCGGTCAAACTCTTTTATTTTGAGTTCTACTTGTGCATATTTGATTGTTGCTTATGTATGTTATTGTTTGCTTGCGATAGAATTCCCAGAGTGCGAAGCGTGTTACTACGAGTCTCTAGGATTCACGGATCGTCAGCAAGGCAAGTAACACATTGATCATACTCTTATCATACCCAGTTTTTATGCATTAGTTTCAGTCCTCAAACATTGCATGATTAGGATGTCTTTAACATGTGGGTATTGGGAAGTAGTTGCTGAGGTAGAACCTATTACTTGTTTTATTATCAAACCCTTGGAAGTTACTTCTACGTTGCTTATATTGCCATGCTATGCTCGTAGACGTGGATTGGGTTTGAGTGATATCCATGACAGATGTGAGATTGTAAATTAATGGTTTACTTAAGGTGGCAACTTTAATACACATCTGGGTGGATTGAGGCACCTGGGGTATCCAGTGATTGCCTGTTTTTTGGAAATCCCGTGGTTACCGTGTGATTCTCCTATGGACCGCCACCCAGGCTCAAAGGGAACTGAGTCTATTCATGCTAGAAACTTCCGTGTGCAGCCGCAAGCTATTATGTGCTCTAGCATAGTTGAGTAAGTTGCGTGAAGCTCTTGAAGAGGTGGATCAGCAGGTAGTGGGTTTGTAGGTTTGGTATGGTCTGCCCGGAGTAGAGAGTTAATGCTTCTGAAAGACTGTGTCTCGGTCATCCATCTCTCAAACACCATGTAGTGCGAGAAATCAACGGAGGCGATCGAGTCTTGCGGGGAAAAGTGCGCAAACCTCTGCAGAGTGTACAATCTAATCATGGTTAGCCGTGTCCCCGGTTATGGACAATTCTGAGTATCTAGTACTTGAGTATTCGCATGTATCTCAACCCTCTTAATTAATCTTGCAGGATGTTAACTATTTTAATTGGGATCATTGAGTTGGGGTTACCTTCTCAAATGATGTTTCAACCACCATGATAGTTAAACTAAAACTGATTCCTTTAAAGTAGGGAAAAATTGGCTTTTCACAAAAATTGTAACCATAGAGCTTTCCACCAGCCAAATATGCATGTAGTGGTAGCATTATTCTGTTATTGCTCTTTTGTGTTACATTGCCAGCATATTCCATGTGCTGACCCGTTCTCGGGCTGCAACGTATTATGTTGCAGACTTTTCAGACGAGGAGTAAGGTTCGTAGGTCGTTGCCTTGCAGCTCAGCTATGCCGTTGGAGTTGATGGACTCACTTTATCTTCCAAGCCTTCCGCTGTTATCGCATTAGATGGCCTTAAGCCATATTATTGTAATAAGTTCTCTTTTGAGACATTCGATGTAATAGGTGTGTGATTGCTACTCTGTTATAAATCCTTCGAAGTACTGTGTGGTGTCAGCATTTCTGATCCAGGGATGACACCTGAGCACAGAGACTTGACCATCTGAGGTCGGGTCGCTACATAACCATCTTTGATTAAGGAGCTAGTCAAGTAGAGGCATACTAGTGACACTATGTTTGTCTATGTATTCACACATGTATTATGTTTCCGGTTAATACAATTCTAGCATGAATAATAAACATTTATCATGAAATAAGGAAATAAATAATAACTTTATTATCGCCTCTACGGCATATTTCCTTCAGCTGCTGGGTCCCAGCTGTCCGGAAGAGGAAATATTTTTTCCGCGGAATAAGAATGCACTTTCTTGTGTGCGAAGATGTAGCTTGTAGGTCCAAGCTGTCTAGGGGAGGAAAAATATTTTTCCCGCGTAATAAGGAGCCAGTTGCATGCGTGTGTCCATGAACAGGCGCGTCCCCACTGTCAGCCTCTCCACATGCTGTCCTCCTTTGATGACTCTTGTTTATTGATCATGTTGACTACGCAGCGCAGAGCGCCAAGGCGGTGACGGCGGCGAGGCCCCTAATACGTCCATTTTACATCATGCTTTTATGTTGATATTTATTGCATTATGGGTTGTTATTTCACATTATAGTACAATACTTATGCCTTTCCTCTCTTATTTTACAAGGTTTACACAAAGAGGGAGAATGCCGGCAGTTGGAATTCTCGCCCGGAAAGGAGCAAATATGAGAGACCAATTCTGCACAACTCCAAAAGTCCTGAAAATTTACAGAGAATTATTTTGGAATATATAAGAATTATTGGGCGAAGATAATACCAGAGGGGACCCACCAGGTGGCCACAAGCCTGGGGTGCGCGCCCTACCCCCCAGGGTGCACCCCTAGGGCTTGTGGCTCCCCTGGCAGGTCTCCGGTGTCCATCTTGTACTATATGAAGGGTTTTTACCTAGAAAAAATCATAAGGAAGCTTTCGGGACGAAGCGCCACTGTCTCGAGGCGGAACCTGGGCAGAAGCAATATAGGGCTCCGGCGGAGGTATTTTGCCAGGGAAACGTCCCTCCCGAAGGGGGAAATCAAAGCCATCATCATAACCAATGGTCCTCTCATCGAGGGAGGGTTAATCTCCATCAACATCTTCATCAGCACCATCTCCTCTCCAAACCCTAGTTCATCTCTTGTATCCAATCTTTGCCTGAAAACCTCAGATTGGTACCTGTGGGTTGCTAGTAGTGTTGATTACTCCTTGTAGTTGATGCTAGTTGATTTATTTGGTGGAAGATCGTATGTTTAGATCCTTAATGATATTCAATACCCCTCTGATATTGAACATGAATATGCTTTGTGAGTAGTTACATTTGTTCCTGAGGACATGGGAGAAGTCTTGTTACAAGTAATCATGTGAATTTGGTATTCATTCTATATTTTGATGAGATGTATGTTGTATTTCCTCTAGTGGTGTTATGTGAACGTCGACTACATGACACTTCACCATGATTTGGGCCTAGGGGAAGGCATTGGGAAGTAATAAGTAGATGATGGGTTGCTAGAGTGACAGAAGCTTAAACCCTAGTTTATGCGTTGCTTCGTAAGGGGCTGATTTGGATCCACATGTTTCATGCTATGGTTAGATTTATCTTAATTCTTATTTCGTACTTGTGGATGATTGCGAGAGGGTATCATAAGTGGGAGGCTTGTCCAAGTAATGACAACACCCAAGCACCGGTCCACCCACATATCAAATTATCAAAGTAATGAACGTGAATCATATGAGCATGATGAAAACTAACTTGAGAGTAATTCCCATGTGTCCTCGGGAGCACTTTGCTTTATATAAGAGTTTGTCCAGGCTTATCCTCTGCTACAAAAAGGATTGGGACACCTTGCTGCACCTTTGTTACACTTGTTACTTGTTACTCGTTATTAAGGACAGTATAACCGCACCTAATTCCTACCCTCACAGTGTTTTGGGTTTTCGGCCGTCCGTTCTCGTGATCCGGGTGTTCCTGGCCGTCGGATCTGACGTAAAAAACGTTTATCCCACACTGTGTGTAATTTAGTCCAGCTGTCCGGTGGGCTACTGCTCCAGCGGCCGAAACGAAGGCCTCTGGTAAATTGGGCCGTCAGCAAGCCCATTCCAGTGCTTCACTGAAGGTCCAGTGGTGGTGGGCTTCGCTAAAGGGATCCAGACGAAGCAGGCGCAGAGGAGCCGCCGACCGGTGTGCGTTGCTCGGTGTGATCCACCCGGAGGTGCGGGATCAAGGCAAGTCTATGCGAGCGCTCGGATCGATCGGAGGAGCGGGATCCGGCTCCAGCTCATGCGGAAGGAATCAAATCGACATTGAGTGATCCCGACGATTGAAGCCGACCCGTCAGTGTTGAAGCATCCGTTTCTGGAAGCCTTCATGGCCAGGCCGTGATTAATGGAGGCACGTTCTTGTTTGTGCGCCTATATAATAGTTGCTCCGTCACCTCGCTCTCTTATGTTATTCTTGCAGTTGAACCGAGTAGTTCTTCCACCACCCATGTCGTCTTTTCACTGTA
This sequence comes from Triticum timopheevii, assembly GCA_963921465.1. Lineage (NCBI taxonomy): Eukaryota > Viridiplantae > Streptophyta > Magnoliopsida > Poales > Poaceae > Triticum > Triticum timopheevii. The sequence continues at coordinate 471,303,990 of OY997274.1, forward strand.
GGTTCCCATCAAACATGAATCCTGTGAATATCCGTCCATGTTAAGCTTGTCTTCTCCCTTGTTTTAGATTTCTCAGTATTACTGTCAGGGCCGGCCAAATATGTGATTCTAATTTTTGGCAATTTTACAGTTATATATATATATACGGGACTGTTTCACATCTCGAAACTGTTGACCTAGAACTTTCAGGTTACACTATACCTTCCCCTCTACTGATTTCATAGATCTTTAGGTTCAGGTTCCTATAAGCTAAGGCTATTTATGCGTGGTACCAACTGGTGAATTGATCAACAAGCACTACAGCGTACTATTTAAGGTTCACATGCATTTTTTTCACACCACATGCATTTTTTTCACAGTATTGGTTCTCGGTGAATCATGCTGTTATTCAGATTCTGAAAGGAAAATCTTGAGTGCAACAATGGGCAGGAAGCAAGTGAGAATCCTCTACTTTCAACCAGATATACATTTACACATAAATGGGTTTGAAGGCATAAGCGCAGCAGAGATCTTCTTTCATTTGAGAAGAAGCCACCGTAAAGAAGAGGAAACAAGGCGTTTAAGGGACACCGACTCCCGGAAGAAGTTAAGAAGAGCATTAGTGAAGCGAGAGGAGGACAAGATGGTTGGGAAGAGGAGGAAGGGGTATTAAGGAAAAAAGGGAGGCTTTATGTGGGGACCGCTGGAAGTGCAAGAGCCAGGATAGCGCAAGAACTGCATGGGACAGCTACCGGAGGCCATTCAGGTATACTAGCTTCCTATAAGAGAACTAATAGGAACTTTGTCTGGCCAGGAATGGATGCCTCTCTTGAGGACAGACTGTGACGGTAAAGCAACAACATCAACTCGTAGCTTCTGAACAGATCCAGGTACAATTGCAAATTCCATGTAATGTCTCAAAGAGTGGGAATATTATTGCATCTAAAATGCATATACATCTCTAATGTTAGATAGTTATTATCTGCAGAGTTAGCTGAATTGATTAGAAAGTACACATTACCAATGTTTAACTATCTGCTCAAGAAATATTACTCTAGCTGCAAGTACTGCTCCAACTATATACTTTTTAATCTAGACAGAAGTCAGATGACATACTTTGGTCATACTAATGTATTTGCATCCTATCCATCTGACACTGATTCCGTTTTTCATACAAAATTTATTTTCATATTACTAATGTATTGGTTCTCATCTTATATGAAAAATGTAGCCTTGTATGCCTTATGCCATCCCGTGTCCAGTATGTGACTGGTGATAGTTATTATCTTTTTTTATATTATATTATATTATGTTTGTATTGTCTATCTTACGCATGATATTACTTGCTCTGTCAGACATAATTCTCTCCTAACCCGGAGTTGTACCCTTTTGTATGTGGTGTGTATGTGGTGCAAGGTGGCCACCTGCTGATTGGTAACAACTCAATTTGGACCTTATTTGTTTCGTGCAAGTCAACCAATTCCCTTTTCAAAATGGCTTATTTTGGATAGCATCTTTGTGTATCATATGTAGGTAGCTTTCAGTCAGATTGCACTTTAATAAACGAAAGATCTTATTACTATAGTCCACTTGGCTCATTGTACAAAAAAATGTATGTAATACATCGTTTTTTGATTTCCTACCTAATTAAATTTATTCTTTAGTAATCTTTCTCCCTGGATGTAATGAACTCAAGCTTAACCAAATGCACCAGGGCCATTCCCTTTTCCCAGCAGTCCTTTAGGTAGAGACCAATGAGGATTTCATCAGCACGCTGTGCTTAAATTCAACAATTGGAGTTTGGTCATATTACATGTTGGCAGTTTCTTTTAATAATAATAGATTGTTGTGCATGTTGTCATAACAAGTGACCTTGTATATGGACTACTTATGGACTAACCAATGACTCGTATACAAATCGACTGCAGTCTTACCAAGTTAAGATCAATAACAAGGAGATTTGTATATTGATTACCTAGGACTGACTGACTGATCAAATGCACATCGACTGCGTTCTTACCAAGCAAACCTTAATAAGACACATGTCTCCTCGGCCAACAATAGTTAAATATTAATCGGTAATAAATTAGAATTTTCATCACAAAAACTCCTTCCAATCCAGCCATAAGTACCAATAGAGAGTCCATTGTTAAGGCAGGACCACGAAATCCAAAGATGAACTAACTTCCAAGTCCACTAGACACAATATAAATCCCAGCTTTCCTCTTTGCCGTAGTTGCAAAAGTTTGCTCTTTGATAACTGAGTAATGTTACAATTGAGTTTTTGTAAATTTGACGTTTATTCATCCTGCCTCCATGGCTCCGTGCATACACAAAAAGAATATATTCAATCGTCCAAATAGACGGACGCGGCAACGCGCATCATCGACGATCTAGTGATACCTTATTACAAAACTATTTACTACTCCCTCCATTAGACGTATACTCCTCATCCCTACCTTGGTTAGAGAGATTGTCATATTGTTTGAAATATATGTATTTTAGCATATTTCAATATGAATTACTACATACTCCAAATACCGATGTAAATAGACGTATTTTCACTACAAAAAAGTGCACTTCCATGATGATACGTGTTTGTCACAGTAGGTCACGTTTTCTGTCATGCACGTACATCCATGATGATTTTATGACAGAATCAAGATAGTCATACCTGTGCTGTCGTAGAAGTGTTCCATGACATTACCAAAATTATCATCATGGAAGTGTCCACTTCCATGACGATAAATGCCGCGTCATGAAAGTGCTTTCGTCAAGGGTGACCGACACGTGGCATCCACCGTAACGGGTCACCGTTAAGCTATCGGGTCCGGTTTTGGATCCAAACTTGCTAACAGCCACGACCAATGTCGATTTTCCACCTGTAAAATTCTCATTGGCTGACGGAACCACGTGTTAGCTCCGCGTTGGCATAGGTGTCACTCATCCAATGGGCGAGATGCGCCTATGATATGTTGACACGTGGACCGACCCAAAAGTGTCCCATAAAGATTAAATGGGCTGGACCAACTAAAGGCCCACAATATTTGGTGGACCATAATGGGCCGGCCCAGCTAAAGGACCACAAAAGTTTGCAGACCATAATGGGCCGGCCCAGCTAAAGGCCCAACATTCTCAGTTAAGTTCTGTACGGCTAGTGTCAAATTGGCCCGTCAACGGCCCGTCCTAAACTTGTCATCATCGCGGCCCATGGTCACTTCTGGCCCGTTAACAGTCCACTAAGTATTTGGGCCGAATTACGGCCTGGTGTGTTTCCGGCCTGTTAAAGGTCCTGCTTCATTTGGGCCCACTTATAGGCCATTGAAACTTTCTACCCATAAACGACCGTGAAGGATTTGGGTCATATTTGACCATGTTTGACATTCGGCCTGTTAGAGGCCCACTATAGATTTGGGCCACTTTCAGCCTGTTGTGACTTTCGGCCTATTAACGTCGGACGAAGTCCATGGGCCATATGTGGCCCAACATCACATCGGGCCTATTAACAACCCATATAAAAATGACACTAATCAAGCCCGACCGAACTTCCGGCCTGTTAAAGGCCCGTGTAGTAGGTTGGCGCATTTATGGCCCGTCTGAATTTCGGCCTATGAACGATCCGCATTGTAAATGGGCCACCATTTCGGCCTGCTAAGACCAGTGGGTTATTTGGCACAATCAAGGCCCAATCTTACTTTCGGCCTATTAAAGGCCCATGTTTTTTATGAGATCGAGATATTTACACCTGTAAACGGCCTATTGTTACTAAGGGCCCAAATTATGTTTAGGCCTGTTAAAGGCCCACTATGGGCACGGGCCTACCAGAAAAATATAAAAGCTTATGCCGATTTAGGCCCAGATATTTGTAGTGGGCTACATGCAAATTTCGGCCCATAATCCTTTTTAGCCCAATTGGAATGGGCCCGACGAATGGTGGCACGTTGGGCTCCTACGAAGCTTTCGGCCGAATACATTACTAAGATAAACCTACACTATATAAAAATAGCGTCATAATTACTGCAGCCTTTCATGGGTACAATGAGGTGCTATACAAACGGTTTTTAACCCCTTTCCGCGACGGCGTTCGGAACCGTCACCTAGTGAGTGACTATGATAGGGGGTCCTTCCGCCACGACCCAGAAACCGTCGGGGATATGCCCTCCTGGTGCACACGCTCGGCAAAATGAGGTCGTGTGCGACCGACGAGTGATCAAATATGGTTATACGTACATTAGTGCTAAAAAAATACAATTATACTGGCGAAATCGTTTCCGGTCGTAAGTACATCCCACACAGTCAGTCCCCGCTAAACTTTTCCGTTTGTATATACATCCCACACAGTCACTCCAAGGAAAACGTTTGTGCAAGGTGGCATAACGCAAACAGTTTTGAAGAGAATGTCGTGTGTGATTGTTCATTGATCCAACACGGTTTATTCCTAGAAACTGTGTGTGTTGCCTGAGGTCGTCACCCATGGTGTTTTCTCAATAACCGTTTGCAATAAGGAAAGCCCAATTAGCAGGCTAATTTCCCTATTATTAATAATCCATTTACTAATCTAATTGACATTCATATTAAGCATATAATATATTTCATTTCCATATTAAGGAAGCAGGATTTTATAATTGAAATACATCCGAGTACAACATGATATAGCTTCAACACTCAGCTACCCCATTACACAACTGCACAAGCACCAAGTTCTACATGCAACATCTAGAACCTTTCGAAGTTAGCATCATAGATGGTACATAGACAGATGCGTCTCATCTGGAAAACTGCTGAAGCGGAAGGCAAATATTGAGCCTTCATTCATGTTGAAGGTCTTTGCAACTTTAGGCCAGTGCATGTGGATGATTGACCGTCCATCCTTCGACCTCTTCAGGAACACTTCAATATTGAACCGTGGGTGTTGTATGAAAACCTTCCTCGCCTCCTGACCACAGAGGTGGTTTGAGAGGTAATCATCAGTGAACTAATTTCGAAAGGCCTGAAAACAAGGATGTGCATAAATATTTTCTCTATATTGGAAATGGGGCAAAGGAATAAAAAAAGGCAAGATATAATAGTTAGTATCATCTTGTAAACCTTAGTGCTTCTCATTGTTTCCCTACAACACATATAAGGTAGGTAGTCATCAGGTTAAGTAAGGGTTCGCATGCTATCAATAAAATATGTTGATGATAAATAAGCACATTGCAGATTCATCAGATTAATTCAAGCCACATGGAAAACCCATTTATCCAAACCAAGCATGATTAAGAACTAGGAAATATAGCACTTGTATATGTTTCTCATGTATTAAGTGCAACCAAATTCGATTTATTCCTCACATGGTATACAATACAGAATGCAGCCCCAACAATTGAACATCGCATTGCAGAATTGAACCAAGCAGTTAACTAAACACCACAACAAATGAACCAAACATTAACTGAGCACCACATTGCACAATATAACATACTCCTAATAGAAGATCAGACAGTTAACCAAACCAATCATGCTTAACAACTTGGAAATATAGCAATTGTATTTGTTTCTCATGTATTTAGTACAACCAAATTCGATTTATTTCTCACATGGTATACAATAACAGAATGCAGCCACAACAATTGAACATCGCATTGCAGAATTGAACCAAGCAGTTAACTAAACACCACAACAAATGAAGCAAACGTTAACTGAGCACCACATTGCACAATATAACATATTCCTAATAGAAGATCAGACAATTAACCAAACCAAGCATGCTTAACAACTTGGAAATATAGCAATTGTATTTGTTTCTCATGTATTTAGTACAACCAAATTCGATTTATTTCTCACATGGTATACAACAAAATGCACCCACAGAAATTGAACATTGCATTGCAGAATTGAACCAAACAGTTAACTAAACACCACAACAAATGAACCAAACGTTAACTGAGCACCACATTGCACAATATAACATACTCCTAATAGAAGATCGGACTGTTAACCAAACCAAGCATGCTTGATAACTTGGAAAATTGCACCCTGAAGAATTGAACATCACATTTGCAGAATTGAACCAAATAGTTAACTGAACACCACATTGCACGACATATAGAACATATACTCTAGAGCAGAAGATCGCATGGTAAAAGTAGATAGCACAATTCACTAGAATTTGTTAAGGAAAGGTAGTAGCTAGCAAACTGAACATGGGTCCTTATAGTGAGCTAATAAGACAAGCTACTCCTCATTGGCTCCTTGGACATGGAAGAGGGCGAGGCCTCCACTTCGTGGGTGCCCTCATGTAACGCCCCGGATTCGATGCGCCAGGTGTCTGCCAGTTATTCGCCGTCGTTGCCATGTCATTTGCTTGCGTGTTGCACTTTGCCATGTCATCATATGCATTTCTATCATGTCATCATGTGCATCTCATTTCGCATTCGTGTTCGTCTCATGCATCTGAGCTTTTTTCCCCGTTGTCCATTTTGCAATCCGGCACTCCTATGTTCCCCGGCGCCCCCTTTTGCCTCTTTTCGTTTGCGGGTGTTAAACTTTCTCGGAATGGCCCGAGATTTGCCAAGCGGCCTCGGTATAGCTCCAGTAGACCGCCTGTCAAGTTTCGTGCCATTTGGAGGTCGTTTGACACTCCAATGGTTAACCGGGTAACCGTAAAAGCCTCTTTTGTTTGCAGCCCAACACCCCTTCCAAAGTGGCCCAAAACCCATCTAAGTCTCTTCCATGCTCTCGGTCGTTCGATCACGATCGCGTGGCCGAAAACCGCTCCTCATTTGGACTCTCCTAGCTCCCTCTACCAATAAATTAGCCCCCTCCCCCGAAATTTCGGTGCAAACCCTAGCCTTCTTCCTCCTCCCGCCGACGGACACGTCCGAACCGGGCCGGACATGTCCGCCCGTCCCCGCGCCGCCGCCCACGCCCACTCCCGCGCCGCCACGTGGTCCAGCCACCGCGCCCCGCCGCCGGCCCGCGCGAGCCCATCGCGGGCCCACCGAGCCCATCCGGCGCCGCCCCGCGCCTGACGCGCCCACCGCCGCCTCGCCGCCCTAGTGCCGCCACCGGCGTCCTCGATCGCCGTGCCCGCCACCGGCGAGCACCCTCGCCGCTCGCCCGCCGGCCTCCTGCGCCGCCGCGGCTCGGCCCGCCGCCGGCGCCGTCCTCCGGTCGGCGCCCCGGTCGCCCCGACCGGCGCCGCCGCGCCCCCGCGCGCCTCTGCCGCTGCTCCGCTGCCCTCCGCGCCGGTGGCCTCGCCCCGCCGCCGCCTCCGGCGACCCCGACCGTGCCGCTGCCGCCCGCTGGCCGGGTGCCGCGCGCCTCGTCGCCGGACCCCATCGCCTCCTCTTGCCGGCGACGTCCCTGCGCCGCCGCGCTGCTCCAGCGGCGCCGCCGCCGTTTGCCTCCTCTGCCGCGCCTCCCCGCCGTCCGCATCGTCGCCCGAGCTCGCCGGAGTCGCCCCGCAGCTCACCGGAGTTCCTCTCCGGCCAGATCCGCGAGGGTGGATGAGATCCACCCATCCCTCGAACCAAACGCCTCTGCCTCGCCCTGGATCCCTCCGTCCCGCTTCGTCCCGTCCCGCGTTGACTTTTCGCGGAGGTAATTTTGCCTAAGTCCCAGATTTCATACATTATCATGCCATGTTCATCAAGCTATATCTCTGCATCTGTAGCTCCGTTTCGTGCGTGTAATATGTAAAATTGTTCGTCTCAACGAGTACTTCATTTTGTTCCATTGCATCATTTTCATTTGAGCTCGTCTTGGTGCCCGAAATGCTGTTGGAAGAGTGCATGTTGATGTTAATCTGCTGAAACTGTTATAACTTGCTGTTTTGTCATTTTTGCCATGATTGATGTGTGCATCCTATGAGGTTGATGTCTACATGTATGTTGATCTATGCCATGCCATATTTCCAGGGGTGTTAACCATGTATTTTTGTGACTTGTGTAGTGAGTGCATCAAGCTTGTTAAGTGGGGTAGTTGCTGTTGCTGTTTTCCTGACAGATTCTGCTATATTTTGTTGCTATGTAAACATGTTGCTACTAATCATTCTATGCATAATCTGGAGATGTCCTATAAACATGTTTTGATCTACATGTCATGCTCAATCCATTCATGCCCTTGGTTGCATTTATAGCCTGCCGTATCATGTTGTAATCTTGCTCCAAAGTTGCTTGAAAATGTTGCTGTCAGCCTGTTAACATTAAGTTCAATGTTTCCATGATTGTTTGCTAGTGATCCATGCACCCTATGAACTTGCTCTTGCCATGCTTAGCTTCATAAACATGTCTTCTTACTGTTGGTTGCCTTGCCATGCCATGTATTGCTCTGTAGTAAGTGGTTCAAGCTCACCAACATGCCTACTTATTGTTGTTCCTGCCATGTTTGAATCTGTCATATAACTTGCCATGTTTACATGGGTGCCATCATATTTTCCGTGTCCTTTTGGCTCATGGTCAGTAAGGGACTTTTGATCTATGATTTTAGTAGATTCATGCCATGCCTTTGTTTGCCACGATAAGTTCCTGTAACATGTTGTTTGATAGCTCTAAACATTGCAACCTGATGTTATTTCTGCTAAAGTCTGAAACTGTTATTATTTGCAATATCTCCATGTCATTTTGAGCATGTTCTAGTGATTTCTAGAGATAGCTCAGTGTTCATGTTTTGTTATGCTTTACCTGTACTTCATGCCCATGCCTTTTGTTATTATGTTGGGGTGCTGTAGCATATTGTTTTGATGCTTGCAATATGCTTAGTTGCTGTTATGGACAGATTGTTGCTATGACTTGTATAGTGTGCATGTGTTGAACCGTTGCTCCGTTTTGAGTGTGCTCTATATGAAACTTGCTTGATTTTGCATGTAGCTTCATATTATCATGTTGCATCCTTGTTTTGAGGTGTTTGCTTGATGTTTGGGTGCATTTTGCATCAATGCCATGTTTAACTTGTTTTGCTCATATCTTCTAGGCCGTAGCTCCGATCTAAATGAACTTTATATGTAACTTGACTAGAATCTCGTGTAGATCATCTTGGTGCATCTTAACTTGCTGTTTAACAACTTGAACATAAGGTTTATTCAGTTCTGGACCAATTTCGAAATATGCATAAGAGGACTTACCGGAATTGTTATATGTTGTTTCCGGCCTCATTTAAACTTGTCTTGACGTGTTGTTCTTGTTTGCATCATCTCTTGCCATGAGTAGCTTCATGTAGCTTTGTCATGCATCATGCTTGTTGTGCATCATGTCTTGGCTATGTGTGGTGTGTTTACCATGTTGTGTGCTTCTTCTCGATAGTTCCCGTTCCGTTGCGATCGTGAGGATTCGTTCGTCTACGTGTGGTTCGTCTTCGTGGCTTCATCTTCTTCATGGACTCGTTCTTCTTCCTTGCGGGATTTCAGGCAAGATGACCGCTACCCTGGATCTCACTACTATCATTGCCATGCTAGTTGCTTCGTTCTATCGCTATGCTGCGCTACCTATTACCTGTTTATCAAGCCATCCCATATTTGCCATGAACCTCTAACCTTTGACACCATTCCTAGCAAACCATTGATTGGCTATGTTACCGCTTTGCTCAGCCCCCTCTTATAGCATTGCTAGCTGCAGGTGAAGTTGAAGATTTCTCCATGGTGGACAGGGTTATGTTGGGATATCACAATATCTCTTATATTATTAATGCATCTATATACTTGGTAAAGGGTGGAAGCCTCGGCCTTATGCCTGCTGTTTTGTTCCACTCTTGCCGCCCTAGTTTCCGTCATACCGGTGTTATGTTCCCGGATTTTGCGTTCCTAACGCGGTCGGGTGATTTATGGGACCCCCCTGATAGTTCGCTTTGAATAAAACTCCTCCAGCAAGGCCCAACATTGGTTTTACCATTTGCCTCACCACCACCTATATTTCCCTTGGGAGTAATTAACCCAAGGGTCATCTTTATTCAGCCCCCCCGGGCCATTGCTTGTCTAAGTGTTGGTCCAAACTAGAGCCCTTTGCAGCGCCCCCTTAGGGAAACTTGAGGTCTGGTTTTAGTTGTACGGACTGCTCATCCGGTCGTGGCCTGAGACGAGATACGCGCGGCTACTATCAGGATGTCGGCACGCCGGGAGGTCTTGCTGGTCTTGTTTTACCATTGTCAAAATGTCTTGTAAACCGGGATTTCGAGACTGATCGGGTCTTCTTGGGAGAAGGTCTATTCCTTCGTTGATCGCGAGAGCTTGTCATGGGCTAAGTTGGGACACCCCTGCAGGGTATAAACTTTCGAGAGCCGTGCCCGCGGTTATGTGGCAGATGGGAATTTGTTAATGTCCGGTTGTAGATAACTTGACACCAGATCCGAATTAAAACGCATCAACCATGTGTGTAGCCGTGATGGTCTCTTCTCGGCGGAGTCCGGGAAGTGAACACGGTCTTTGGGTTATGCTTGACGTAAGTAGGAGTTCAGGATCACCTCTTGATCATCACTAGTTGACGACCGTTCCTTTGCTTCTCTTCTCGCTCTTATTTGCGTATGTTAGCCACCATATCTTGCTTAGTCGCTGCTGCAACCTCACCACTTTACCCCTTCCTTTCCCGTTAAGCTTTGCTAGTCTTGATACCCATGGTAATGGGATTGCTGAGTCCTCGTGGCTCACTGATTACTACAACAACAGTTGCAGGTACAGGTTATGCGATGATCATGACGCGAGAGCGATGTTGCTTGTTTTGGAGTTTCTTCTTCTGTTTCTTCGATCAGGGGATAGGTTCCAGGTCGGCAGCCTGGGCTAGCAGGGTGGATATTGTTTGAGTTTCTGTTTATGATTCATCCGTAGTCGGATGTTGTTCTTGTATGTTGTATTGATGTATTCGTGTGGCATTGTATGCCTTATGTATGTATCCCCACTATTATGTAATGTTGATGTAATGATATCCACCTTGCAAAAGCGTCTTCAAGATGCGCTTCTATCCTTGGTGGGACCTCCGAGTTCCTTTAGGATAGGGTCGCATCTTGGGCGTGACAAGTTGGTATCAGAGCCTCGACCGACCTTAGGAGCCCCCTTGATTGATCGTGTAGTTTGGCCGTTGTTGAGTCTAGAAAAAAACTGTTTTCGGAGTCTAGTTATATCGGAGAGTAGGAATTCTTTTTTACTCCTCTGCCCCTTCGTCGCTCTGGTGAGGAATCTTGACGTAGGTGTTTTGAACTACTCCTCTTCCCTTCAAATTTTTCTTTAGGTTAACGCAGTTGGTTTTCCGATCTTTGTTCCTCAGCTATTTTCATCCGGTGCATTTCTCGTCAAGTTGACTCGAGCCTCTTCATCCTTGCCAAGTTCAATCCTCAGTTGTTTTCTTTTCCCACCCGCCCACCCTTCTTCTTCTCGGAACCGGAGGCCGTAATCGAGTATCCTTCCTACTCGTGCGAAGTATGTGCTTTATTTCCTCAATGATTTCAACCGGTGTTTCTCTTCAAGATATTCGTCGATTCCCCTTTCAAGTTGCCTTTGTTTTCCCGCCCTCCCACCCTCTTCTTCCCGGAGTTTGAGTCTCTTCCGACCATCAAATTCATTCGTGTGGAGCCTCTTCAGTCTTCCCTTAATTATTTCAACCGGTGAATTCTCGTCTCGTTTGTCATTCTTCATCTCTTTTCTTCTCCGGTGGACTCAATTCAAGTTTTTCGGGTTGATCATATTCTTTTCCTCGAAGTGTTTTCCTCGCTCGTTCGCCTCTCGCCAGTTTATCCTTCCGGAGTGTTCAAGACATCTCAGGAGATTCGTCTGTGTTCCAATTAATTCGAGGTTGTCACCTCATTCTAATCATTCTATTGTTCCGATGCATCATCTATCTGTTCAACATCCCTTTTTCCAATGGTGTTTTTCTCTTCAGTGGGCCCTAACCCACAGGCCTTTTCCCAGGATCTTACCTGACTCTTCTAATTCCCCCGGAGTTATTCTCAATTCTTTTCAAGGGTGACGTAAGTATGAATTTCATCAGTCACATGCCTTCTCTAAGTTCTCGTTCAAATTCTTTTCATTGTTGGATCAACCTCTCTGCTTTTCATTCTCTCGGAGTATCTCAGTAATTTTGGTGGTGTTTCTCGTCATCATTTGAAGATCGAAGAAGAGTTTTTCCTCTAAATCTTGTCCATTCTCTCGAAGATTCGTGGTTCTAGCTTTGTGTTACCCTCTCGAATTATTCCGTTTGTCAGATATTCTTTTCACCCATCCGGAGTATTTCAGGAGTTGATTTCTGTTTCTTTTCACCGGAGGCCATCATTCAAGTTATCGTTCTCTATTTATCCCGGTGCTTCGTTCAAGTATTCTTCAATCAGTTCGTGATCCCTTCGTTATCTTGTCTCTTAATTCCCTCAAGTATCTTTGTGCTTTTATAATTCTTCCCGGTGATTCATTCTCTTTCATCAGTCATTTCCAAATTCTTACGGTGGTTCGTTCAAGATTCCTTTCCTTGATTATAATATTAATCCATTCGTTCTTTGCAATCCTACCGGTGGTTCATGAAGACCTTCTCAAGTCTACGTTATGCCATTTCTCAATCCTTTTCAAGAAGAATAAGTAGTATGCAAAATCCATTGCTTGTCATCAATTTAATTTGATGAAGGATAAGCATGCAATAAATCTTATTCTTATTTCATCTAAGTGAGTAATCCCTTCCTTCGGAGTTTGTTCTTGATGAATAAATTCTAGTTTCAAGTGTTTTCATCTTTTCTTGTCCGGAGTTCAAATTTTCCTCGGCAATTTCATCGGAACCCCCATCTAAATCACCGCAAGCTTTAATCTCATTCCTTTCATCCTTCATTTCTATCTCATCATCCTTTTGTCACCGGAGTTCTTCATGGTGGTTCTTCATGATTTAATTCATTCTTCAAGTGTTCATCAAGATTTTGTTGGTGGAGCTCAAGTAATTTTTCCTTCTTGCATCTCGAAGTGCAATTAATTCTCCGTATTCTTTTGAAGTGGAGTTTTGCATTTCTTCGTTCTTCTCAGCTATCCAATCATTTCCGTTTGTGGTCGGTTATCACCTCGTAATTTCGAGATGTTTTCCATAAGTCCACAACAAGCTTATTCTTTCGTTGTTGATTTTCTCAACAACTCCGTTCAATCCTTTCTTCTGAGGCGGCTATCTATTTCATTCGTGACACAAGTTGTCATTTTATTCTCCGTTCTTTCCTTTCAACTTTTTCAATTCTTTCCGGAGGTTTTGTGTTATGTCTTCATCAAGTGTCTTTCCATCCTCTCAAGCTCGTGTGCTAATCCTTCCATTTTTAGCCGGAGTCCTGCCTAAATCCTTTCAGTCTTATTCGTTTCTTTTCTCATTCTAACCACTCCGGTTAGAACGAGTGCTTTCTTAGCCTATCCGATTCCATGAGCTTTGATTCTCGTCATTCTCGTCATTCCCCTATTCTTCTCGAGTGCTCTCGATTCTTTGCTTCTTCTCTTGAGTTCTTGTTTCGCCTCATCCCTTTTCCCTTCCGTCTCGGTCCTAAGATCTCGGGACGAGATCTCTTGTTAGTGGAGGAGTGTTGTAACGCCCCGGATTCGATGCGCCAGGTGTCTGCCAGTTATTCGCCGTCATTGCCATGTCATTTGCTTGCGTGTTGCACTTTTCCATGTCATCATATGCATTTCTATAATGTCATCATGTGCATCTCATTTCGCATTCGTGTTCGTCTCATGCATCTGAGCTTTTTTTCCCGTTGTCCGTTTTGCAATCCTGCACTCCTATGTTCCCCGGCGCCCCCTTTTGCCTCTTTTCGTGTGCGGGTGTTAAACTTTCTCGGAATGGCCCGAGGTTTGCCAAGCGGCCTTGGTATAGCTCCGGTAGACCGCCTGTCAAGTTTCGTGCCATTTGGAGGTCGTTTGATACTCCAACGGTTAACCGGGTAACCGTAAAAGCCTCTTTTGTTTGCAGCCCAACACCCCTTCCAAAGTGGCCCAAAACTCATCTAAGTCTCTTCCATGCTCTCGGTCGTTCGATCACGATCGGGTGGCCGAAAACCGCTCCTCATTTGGACTCTCCTAGCTCGCTCTACCTATAAATTAGCCCCCTCCCCCGAAATTTCGGTGCAAACCCTAGCCTTCTTCCTCCTCCCGCCGACGGACACGTCCGAACCGGGCCGGACATGTCCGCCCGTCCCCGCGCCGCCGCCCACGCCCACTCCCACGCCGCCACGTGGACCAGCCACCGCGCCCCGCCGCCGGCCCGCGCGAGCCCATCCGGCGCCGCCCCGCGCCCGACGCGCCCGCCGCCGCCTCGCCGCCCTAGTGCTGCCGCCGGCGTCCTCGACCGCCATGCCCGCCGCCGGTGAGCACCCTCGCCGCGCGCCCGCCGGCCTCCCGCGCCGCCGCGGCTCGGCCCGCCGCCGGCGCCGTCCTCCGGTCGGCGCCCCGGCCGCCCCGACCGGCGCCGCCGCGCCCCCGCGCGCCTCTGCCGCTGCTTCGCCGCCCTCCGCGCCGGTGGCCTCGCCCCCCCGCCGCCTCCGGCGACCCCGACCGCGCCGCTGCCGCCCGCTGGCCGGGTGCCGTGCGCCTCGTCGCCGGACCCCATCGCCTCCTCCTGCCGGCGACGTCCCTGCGCCGCCGCCCCGCTCCAGCGGCGCCGCCGCCGTTTGCCTCCTCTGCCGCGCCTCCCCGCCGTCCGCATGGTCGCCCGAGCTCGCCGGAGTCGCCCCGCAGCTCGCCGGAGTTCCTCTTCGGCCAGATCCGCGAGGGTGGATGAGATCCACCCATCCCTCAAACCAAACGCCTCTGCCTCGCCCTGGATCCCTCCGTCCCGCTCCGTCCCATCTCGCGTTGACTTTTCGCGGAGGTAATTTTGCCTAAGTCCCAGATTTCATACATTATCATGCCATGTTCATCATGCTGTATCTCTGCATCTGTAGCTCCGTTTCGTGCGTGTAATATGTCAAATTGTTCGTCTCGACGAGTACTTCATTTCGTTCCATTGAATCATTTTCATTTGAGCTCATCTTGGTGCCCGAAATGCTGTTGGAAGAGTGCATGTTGATGTTAATCTGCTGAAACTGTTATAACTTGCTGTTTTGTCATTTTTGCCATGATTGATGTGTGCATCCTATGAGGTTGATGTCTACATGTATGTTGATCTATGCCATGCCATCTTTCCAGGAGTGTTAACCATGTATTTTTGTGACTTGTGTAGTGAGTGCATCAAGCTTGTTAAGTGGGGTAGTTGCTGTTGCTGTTTTCCTGACAGATTCTGCTATATTTTGTTGCTATGTAAACATGTTGCTACTAATCATTCTATGCATAATCTGGAGATATCCTATAAACATGTTTTGATCTACATGTCATGCTCAATCCATTCATGCCCTTGGTTGCATTTATAGCCTGCCGTATCATGTTGTAATCTTGCTCCAAAGTTGCTTGAAAATGTTGTTGTCAGCCTGTTAACATTAAGTTCAATGTTTTCATGATTGTTTGCTAGTGATCCATGCACCCTATGAACTTGCTCTTGCCATGGTTAGCTTCATAAACATGTCTTCTTACTGTTGGTTGCCTTGCCATGCCATGTATTGCTCTGTAGTAAGTGGTTCAAGCTCACCAACATGCCTACTTATTGTTGTTCCTGCCATGTTTGAATCTGTCATATAACTTGCCATGTTTACATGGGTGCCATCATATTTTCCGTGCCCTTTTGGCTCATGGTCAGTAAGGGAATTTTGATCTATGCTTTTAGTAGATTCATGCCATGCCTTTGTTTTCCACGATAAGTTCCTGTAACATGTTGTTTGATAGCTCTAAACATTGCAACCTGATGTTATTTCTGCTAAAGTCTGAAATTGTTATTATTTGCAATATCTCCATGTCATTTTGAGCATGTTCTAGTGATTTCTAGAGATAGCTCAGTGTTCACGTTTTATTATGCTTTACCTGTACTTCATGCCCATGCCTTTTGTTATTATGTTGGGGTGCTGTAGCATATTGTTTTGATGCTTGCAATATGCCTAGTTGCTGTTATGGACAGATTGTTGCTATGACTTGTATAGTGTGCATGTGTTGAACCGTTGCTCCGTTTTGAGTGTGCTATATATGAAACTTGCTTGATTTTGCATGTAGCTTCATATTATCATGTTGCATCCTTGTTTTGAGGTGTTTGCTTGATGTTTGGGTGCATTTTGCATCAATGCCATGTTTAACTTGTTTTGCTCATATCTTCTAGGCCGTAGCTCCGATCTAAATGAACTTTATATGTAACTTGACTAGAATCTCGTGTAGATCATCTTGGTGCATCTTAACTTGCTGTTTAACAACTTGAACATAAGGTTTATTCAGTTCTGGACCAATTTCGAAATATGCATAAGAGGACTTACCGGAATTGTTATATGTTGTTTCCGGCCTCATTTAAACTTGCCTTGACGTGTTGTTCTTGTTTGCATCATCTCTTGCCATGAGTAGCTTCATGTAGCTTTGTCATGCATCATGCTTGTTGTGCATCATGTCTTGGCTATTTGTGGTGTGTTTACCATGTTCTGTGCTTCTTCTCGATAGTTCCCGTTCCGTTGCGATCGTGATGATTCGTTTGTCTACGTGTGGTTCGTCTTCGTGGCTTCATCTTCTTCATGGACTCGTTCTTCTTCCTTGCGGGATTTCAGGCAAGATGACCGCTACCCTGGATCTCACTACTATCATTGCCATGCTAGTTGCTTCGTTCTATCGCTATGCTGCGCTACCTATTACCTGTTTATCAAGCCATCCCATATTTGCCATGAACCTCTAACCTTTGACACCATTCCTAGCAAACCATTGATTGGATATGTTATCGCTTTGCTCAGCCCCCTCTTATAGCGTTGCTAGCTGCAGGTGAAGTTGAAGATTTCTCCATGGTGGACAGGGTTATGTTGGGATATCACAATATCTCTTATATTATTAATGCATCTATATACTTGGTAAATGGTGGAAGGCTCGGCCTTATTCCTGGTGTTTTGTTCCACTCTTGCCGCCCTAGTTTCCATCATACCGGTGTTATGTTCCCGGATTTTGCGTTCCTAACGCGGTCGGGTGATTTATGGGACCCCCCCTGATAGTTCGCTTTGAATAAAACTCCTCCAGCAAGGCCCAACATTGGTTTTACCATTTGCCTCACCACCACCTATATTTCCCTTGGGAGTAATTAACCCAAGGGTCATCTTTATTCATCCCCCCCGGGCCAATGCTTGTCTAAGAGTTGGTCCAAACTAGAGCCCTTTGCAGCGCCCCCTCAGGGAAACTTGAGGTCTGGTTTTAGTTGTACGGACTGCTCATCCGGTCGTGGCCTGAGACGAGATACGCGCGGCTACTATCAGGATGTCGGCACGCTGGGAGGTCTTGCTGGTCTTGTTTTACCATTGTCGAAATGTCTTGTAAACCGGGATTCCGAGACTGATCGGGTCTTCCTAGGAGAAGGTCTATTCCTTCGTTGATCGCGAGAGCTTGTCATGGGCTAAGTTGGGACACCCCTGCAGGGTATAAACTTTCGAGAGCCGTGCCCGCGGTTATGTGGCAGATGGGAATTTGTTAATATCCGGTTGTAGATAACTTGACACCAGATCCGAATTAAAACGTATCAACCGTGTGTGTAGCCGTGATGGTCTCTTCTCGGCGGAGTCCGGGAAGTGAACACAGTCTTTGGGTTATGCTTGACGTAAGTAGGAGTTCAGGATCACCTCTTGATCATCACTAGTTGACGACCGTTCCTTTGCTTCTCTTCTCGCTCTTATTTGCGTATGTTAGCCACCATATCTTGCTTAGTCACTGCTGCAACCTCACCACTTTACCCCTTCCTTTCCCGTTAAGCTTTGCTAGTCTTGATACCCATGGTAATGGGATTGCTGAGTCCTCGTGGCTCACTGATTACTACAACAACAGTTGCAGGTACAGGTTATGCGATGATCATGACGCGAGAGAGATGTTGCTTGTTTTGGAGTTTCTTCTTCTGTTTTTTCGATCAGGGGATAGGTTCCAGGTCGGCAGCCTGGGCTAGCAGGGTGGATATTGTTTGAGTTTCTGTTTATGATTCATCCGTAGTCGGATGTTGTTCTTGTATGTTGTATTGATGTATTCGTGTGGCATTGTATGCCTTATGTATGTATCCCCACTATTATGTAATGTTGATGTAATGATATCCACCTTGCAAAAGCGTCTTCAAGATGCGCTTCTATCCTTGGTGGGACCTTCGAGTTCCTTTAGGATAGGGTCGCATCTTGGGCGTGACACCTCATCATAGTGGTGAGTTGCCTGAGCCTCTCTAGGCACCAACCCGCTGGCTCTCGAGATGAGGTAAGCATGTGCACGCTGAGAAAACACCTCGTAGTCTTCATCGAAGGCACCGACGGTGGCCTCGAGAAAACACCATGAATTGTCGTTTAAAGCAGCCAACTGTGTCGCGGCGTTGGCGCGTGAGGCGTCGACGGTGGCCTCAACGGAGAGGTTATCCTCCAAGATCTGGGGTCGGCACGAATGGCAGCCACCGCGACCTCATCCGCGCATGCGGCCACGATTTGCTTCTCCGCTGCCAAATGCTCCTTGAGATCCTGGCTATACTGCGTGCACCATGGCTTAGGGAGACGCTTATTTGGTGGAGGGGTCGATGATTTGGGTGGAAGATGTCGCGCTCGCGCTGGCGGTCAGGGCATGTGGGATGTGGAAGGAGGAGGAGGATGGGGGTCGGATGTGGATTACCTGCCTGGATAGGCGAGGCCGAGCAGCGTGAAGGCGGGTCGCCGGCAAGGAGGCACTACAAGCAAGGAATGAAGGTCTCAACTTGGAAAGGAAGGCGGAAACAGGGAAAATGTGGCTTTTGGTAAGGGGGCGGGGGCGGGGAGGTAGATATTTCTGCGGAAGCCGAAAATTTGGAATTGCTTCAGCGAAAAAATTGGTGCGCAAAGTGTCATCAGACACGGTCCCTTATTCAGAGCGGGCTGTGGACTATAGCCGTCGCACCTTCTCGCGTAAGCCGTATGCGTACTATACTCCGACGGTGCTCCAAGATATTTTGTGTTGCATCTCACACGGTTGGTTATAATAAACTATGTGGGATCTACTTGATTTTTCGTCTTGATTTGAATTACATAATGGGGTCACAGCGGCAATGGACGGTGTTTGAATTGCTAGACCTTTTATATGCAGTGAACATGCAACTATATGTGTGTCGTAAAAGAATCAGAATTATTCAGGGTTCATTTGGGCATTTTATACATTAAACTGGTTTTCTAGCCATTCCAGGTGCACAATTAAAAATTAAACTACATGCACATGCTCCGGTGCACCAACATGGGTTGTAAAATCATATATGTGTCCATGGGTTTATGGTTATGTCCCATGCAAGAAATGGGGATGAATTTCAAACACCACGGCACCGTGGCTCTCCTGCAAACGTTGACGTACTTGCTTTTGTAATTCTAGTAAATCCAAAATTCGTTCGAAATTCATGAAACTTGGCATGCTATCATGGGGCGGCATCAACACGCCATGGTAAAAAATTTGTCCCATTTGGGGCAGGTTTGGGTATAAGCTTCTCATAAAAGAAAGCTTCTCACAACAAGTGTGATGGTTTCGGTAGGGAACATTTCACCTTTTTGGAAGAAACGATATCCGTTGCCTCTTCTCGATTTCAATTTTGTTCCTAGTGTCAACATAGAACAGCAGGAGTGTTGTGTCAATTTTTGGGATTTTTCGGGGTTCGCTTGGACATTTTTATACATTAACTGAGTTTTCTTTGCATTCATGTGCATAATTCAAATTTGAACTACAGGCACATGCTCTAATGCATATAAATTGGTTGAAAATTCAAATCCGTGTCCTTGGTTGCATGCTTAGGTCCCATGCAAGAAATGGGAATGAATGGCAAACACCCTGCCACCATCACTCAGCCGCAAACATTGAGATACCTGGATTTTAAATTCTAGTAAATCCAAAACTTGTCAGAAATTCATGAAACTTGGCATGCTATCGTGGAACGGCATCAACATGCCGTGGTAAATTTTTTGTCCCATTTGGGGCAGGTTTGGGGATATGCTTCTCACAAACTAGAGCTTCTCACAACAAGCCTGATGGTTTCGGTAGGGAACGTCGTACCTTTGGGGACGAAATGATATCCATTGCCTCTTCTCGATTTCAATTTTTTTCCTAGTGTCAACATAGAACAATAGGAGTGTTGTGTCATTTTTTGGGATTTTTCGGGGTTCGTTTGGACATTTTTATGCATTAACTGAGTTTTCAATGTATTCATGTGCATAATTCAAATTTGAACTACATGCACATGCTCTAATTCATATAAATTGGTTGAAAATTCAAATCTGTCTCCCTGGTTGCATGCTTAGGTCCCATGCAAGAAATAGGAATGAATGTCAAACACCCTGCCACCGTCACTCGGCCGCAAACATTGAGATACCTATTTTTTAAATTCTAGTAAATCCAAAACTCGTCTGAAATTCATGAAACTTGGCATGCTATCATGGAGCGGCATCAACATGTCGTGGTAAATTTTTTGTCCCATTTGAGGGCAGGTTTGGGTATATGCTTCTCACAAATCAGAGCTTCTCACAACAAGCATGATGGTTTCGGTAGGGAACGTCCCACCTTTGGGGACGAAACAATATCCATTGCCTCTTATTGCTTTCAATTTTTTTCTTGTGTCAACATAGAACAATAGGAGTGTTGTGTCAATTTTTGTGATTTTTCGATGTTCGTTTGGACATTTTTATGCATTACTGAGTTTTCAATGCATTTATGTGCATAATTCAAATTTGAACTACATGCACATGCTCCAGTGCATATAAATTGGTTGAAAAATCAAATCTTTGTCCTGGGTGCATGCTTAGGTCCAATGCAAGAAATGAGAATGAATTTCAAACACCAGGGCACCATTGATTGCCGGCAAAATGTTGAGATACTTTGTTTTTAAATTCTAGTAAATCCAAAACTAGTCTGAAATTCATGAAACTTAGCATGCTATCATGGAATGACACTCGACATGCTATGGTATTTTTCGTGTCCATTTGAGAGAAGGCGCACTCGAATAACAACCAACAAAGGCATTTTGAAAAATAGCTGCCACTTTAATATCTCAAACGTTTGTATAATTCAAACCGTGTGCGTTCTGTTAACCATTCACGTGACGCCACGTGTCTTGGTTTTAATGGCTATAGGTTTTAATGGCTCTTGATCGCAAATGTTTTAGATAGAACACTCATATGCAAAGTGAGAGCAGGATTTGTGCATCTCTTGAACGCAAACGGTTCTTTTGGATTACCCGTGTGCAACCACTTACAAACAATTTGGTAAGATTTGCATCTGTCATATTGGGTATGTTGCCATTTGTCAAACTGGAAAGATTGACATCTGTTGATCTAGTAACATTGCCATTTGTCAACCTTGTAACACTGCGATTTGTCATAATATGAAGCTAAAAATCACTAGTAGTATCTAATTTTTGCAACTAAAAATCAGTAATTAAGCATAGATGCAGGCGAGGAGGCGTGTTCAGCCGGGCGTGCAGCGGGCGGTGCAGTACTATTCGATTTGACAGCGGGTGGCATAGTTCCCGATATGGCTTTAATGTAGACGAGGGAGAGGGTAGCGGTTCTCGAAATGTTGAGTGGCCAATGATATGCATCCTCCTTCAATTAGCATCGTGTGAATGCATGAGGGAAGTAACGGGAGGAGGACCGGGAAAAGAGGCAGCACGATGTGAATGCAACGCAGTTTGCACTCATATAAAGGCGCCCCTCCATTCCAATGCATCTACCACATCGTACGCACCTAAGCATTTGCCTAAGAACCTACACTAATAAGCGCAAAAGTGCTCACTCCAGACCCATGGCGGCGATGCGTGCGAGCGGCCAGCGGCTATGCTAGATGGTCCACGACGCCAGCCTACGGCATGGCACCGAGGATCGTCTCCAGACGGTGTTGGCGACTGGCTGGTGGATGGCCGCCGTCGACGCCAGCTACGACTCTCAGTTGGACCAGATGATCGTTGCCACCACCAACAAGTTCACCGTCGTCAAGAAGCTCGCGAACGACATCGCCATACTCCTCCAGCCCGCGCGCCCGGGCTCCTCATTGCCAGCCACCCTAATCGGCCTCCATGGTCGGAACCTCTTTCAAGCACTGGGAGCCCTGCGACTGCCCGCCGACGCCACGAAGAATGTCCACCTAGAGGTCGCGCTCGCCGCGAGGCGCCTCGCCCTGCAAGAATTTGTCGACCTACACATCTACGTGTAAGAGGAAATCGTGTACATAGGTATCTACAAGGCTAGTTAGGACTCTACGACGTTGGCCTTCTTCAACCGGCTGGAAGCCTTGGATGCCTTTGTTGAGAAGCACCTTGACCTCACCACAAAAGCCGCTGCTCCTTAGCCGCGGATCGGTGGCCTGCGCACTGAGTTGAGGAGGAGGAGGAGGAGGAGGTCGTACATTGATGGATGCATCTTTCTTCTTGCCTCCTGTAACCACCACTGTGATTGCAACATCGTGGACTTAATTCTTACTGTGCTATTGCATTCTCGTTCCAGTCAATACAGACATGTGCGATCCCTTTGCTTAATTATATGCATCACTGTAACTAGTACTCCATCCGTCGATTTTAAGTTGTGCTGCCAGTGTTTGGGGCCGGCGCATGATCATGCACGTTTGTGTGCATGCGGTTGCGCCGGGTGGGGCGCGATGATGCAGTTACCCGCTGCAAAAACTGCCATGCGGGGGACGTGGCATTGACCATTGGGCGACAACAGTTGGTCATCCGGGTGCCCAATAAAGGATGCAAAGAGGGATCCTACAGCAACAAGGACCGGCTTCCCTACCGATAGCTCATCTAACAGAACTCCCAAGTTAACTGTGCTGAGGCTTGAGTAGTCATGAGATGGGTGACCGGATGGGAAGTGGCCTTGATGTTAAATTAACTGATGTGATGGGTCACTGTAAACATTTAATTGCGTTGAATGTATATAGTGCTCCATCATATTAGTTGAATTAACCTCGAGGTCCTTGTTTTGTAATTTTTGACATTTTTTGTTTTTTGTACACATGTTGATTGGCGCGAAGAAGGTCTATCTCGTTACTTTTTGATATTTTTTGTTTTTAACACATGTTGATTGGCTTGAATGAAGGTCTATCCCGTTACTTTCCGACATGTTTCCGAAACATGGACCTCAAGGTTAATTCAACTAATAGGACGGAGCACTATATACATTCAACGCAATTAAATGTTTTCCAAAAAAAGTGATATGATTTCTGTGAAACTTATAAGTCATGTATGTCAAATTAACCTCTGTGTACTTGTTCTCGAATTAACCACTGGGCCTTTTTGCCGCGTATCACACACATCTTGTTAAGTTGAACCGTTTATGTTCTCTTTCCTAATCGAAAACAGTTCATTCGACTGAACTATATGTTGTATATCACACACACCTTGATCTAGCTGACCGTTTCTATTGCTTTCCCTAATGGCAAACAGTTCATCAGAGCAAACTATATGTCGTATATCGCACACACATTGATATGGCTTCCCATTTCTGTTTTTCTATCTAATCGCAAATAGTTCGTCTGGATCAATCGTATGCCCTGCATCGCACACGCAACTAAAATTTGAACCGTGTTTGATGGCTCCGCCATCGCAAACGTTTTGCACCTTTTTTGACGATTTTTTTACACCACCGTTTACGATTATTGCATCACACACAGTTTCATCGAAGGGTATCTGATCTTAGTGTCGCATTAGCAGCATCCTGCAGTAGTGTTTAGCAGCATCATAAATAATGTATCACAACAAAATAAATTCCAACCATACAACAAAAGGCTCGTTGGCATAAAGTTTATAGTCCTTGCAGATAAAAGCACCATCAGATGTATAGAAGCACAGATCATTTGACCTGAGTGCTAATGTTTCAGGCTGTAGAATCTAATG
Source organism: Triticum timopheevii (assembly GCA_963921465.1). Classification (NCBI taxonomy): domain Eukaryota; kingdom Viridiplantae; phylum Streptophyta; class Magnoliopsida; order Poales; family Poaceae; genus Triticum; species Triticum timopheevii. The sequence continues at coordinate 471,327,851 of OY997274.1, forward strand.
GAGCAACACAATCTTCCTCTTTTTTTCCGCCATTGCTCTTGAACAACGAAGCAGATGTTTGATAGTTTGGTTTCAAAACCATTCATATCTTGACGGCATTTGTCAACCACTATTCTTAATTCCGAAATGACGTCCATTAGGGATTGGACTTTTGCCTGGAGCACAGATATATCACTCTGTCTAGCCGGAAGATTTTGTTCAGTAGGCAATTTGGACGAGGTTACCTTGACAACCAACCCAGAATTACGCGGAAAGGTGCTTTTTGCACTGTTAGTGGAGAGATACTAACACACTGCAGCAAGAAGTGGCATTGTGCCTATGGTAGCCTCGTCACCTTCAAGTGGTTGTGGCTGTTCAATCATTTGTTCCATAGCTTGCTGAAAGTTTAAACTTGTAGATTAGTGTACCAGATAAGTTACAAATGAGACAAAAACAAACAAAGTAGGTTTCACGTTTATACATAACTTACTTTGGTGAACTACTGTAATACATTAGCATGTATTGTAGTGCCAACTACATAATAAAATCACTTTCGGAACATATGTCCATGTAGCATGCCTACTGTATTGTCTATTTCCTCAGATTCGTTGACATCTAAGGATAAAGAGACATGGTTTAAAGTAGGATGAACATAGTATGACATCATTCATATCATGGGCAAACAGATATAAAACAAACTGGCTATTGTATCATTGTGTGCGCACGTGAACATCACAACTAGATTACAAATCAATACCAAAAGAATATCCTTCATCTCTTTTAAACCATGTAGGGTGAAATGATACGTTAAGACAACTGTGTATAAAAGTGAATAGAGTAACTGACATTGGCTACAAACCAAGCAGTTAAATGAACACATCACAATACTAATCAGTTCAAAGGCAGGAGGAGTAAGGACTGACAATAGTGGCTTGAACTGGTGTGCTCATGCCCTTCATCTTGCTGGTGTGGCAATCCTTGAAGATTTGCACTGCATTCGGTTCAGGTTCTTTTGGTCCGCACGGGCTTTCCTCTGTATTTGGAACAAGTCAATATAGATATGATAATATGGCAGAGAAAAAAGAAGGAACTAGCAGCTATTTACAAGAGCCTCGCAGTGTGCAATATAGCTACGAGATCATGTTGTCTGTTGGAATTTCACATTAGAACGGTTGGTCTTGTTCTTCAAACAGTTAGTCTAGAAGAAGATACACTTGTAAGGCACATACATAAATACAAGTTCAATATATGGTCTCATCAAATACATATACCCTACCTGATACTTTGGATCAGACCAGTGTTTAATAAGGGCTGTCTAGTCTTCATCTGTAATATATTCCACTGAAGATGTTTGGGCGATTTCATTGTTAGGCTTGCCTTCAAAGTGAGATTTTCTAAGGTTGTACCGATACTGTCGCAGAGCAGACTGAAAAACATGAGTGCATGCTTGTTTAGTTGCATCATCTTTCGGATCCAACTTGAACCTCATCTGTTGAAAAAAGAATGTGAGTCTTATTAGGAGGAAGCTAGAAAGTATGGGACAGAGCAAGACAATATTACAAATTGCGATGAATAACATTACTTACGGATAAATGGTCAAGGAAGGTGTTAAACTGGGTATTGTCTTTCTCATTCCTGTACTAGATCCACGTTGGGAGGATACGTGCATGACACCTAATGGCAACGGCTGCCTCTGATACTAACTTGGCTGACTCTATAGCATCATGTGGCCTTTTTAAACCTGCCTCAAAATGGATCTCCATTCTTCCTCCTTTAGATTTTGTTAATCTGTCAAGCATTATCCTTGATGTCTGTTTCTGCTTGCGCAGTGGTACTAGTTCAACAACGAATATGGAAAGTGTTAGTGCACATCAAACTGTGAGAGTACATATAAAGGAGCATGCAACTGCAACTTGACTCGGTAAGGTACCGTCTTGGTGTTGATGCTCATGAGGTTCATCTGTGTTGGGGAACGTTGCATAAAATAAAAAATTTCCTACGTTCACCAAGATCAATCTATGAGTTCATCCAGCAACGAGAGAGGGGAGTGCATCTACATACCCTTGTAGATCGCGAGCGGAAGCGTTCAAGAGAACGGGGTTGAGGGAGCCGTACACGTCGTGATCCAAATCACCGGAGATCCTAGCGCCGAACGGACGGCACCTCCGCGTTCAACACACGTACAGTCAGCGTGACGTCTCCTCCTTCTTGATCCAGCAAGGGGGAAGGAGAGGTTGATGAAGATCCATCAGCACGACGGCGTGGTGGTGGATGCAGCAGGGATCCGGCAGGGCTTCGCCAATCGTCTGCGGGAGGGAGAGGTGTAGCAAGGGGGAAGGGAGGCGCCAAGATGCAGGGTGCGGCTGCCCTCCCTCCCCCCTCTTTATATAGGGTCCCCAGGGGGGCGCCGGCCCTAGGAGATGGGATCTCCTAGGGGGCGGCGGCCAGGGGGGAGACTTGCCCCCCAAGGCAAGTGGAGGCGCCTCCTTCCCTAGGGTTCCCAAGCCTAGGCGCAGGGGGGCCAAAGGGGGGGTGTACCAGCCCACCAGGGGCTGGTTCCCCTCCCACTTCAGCCCATGGGGCCCTCTGGGATAGGTGGCCCCACCCAGTGGACCCCCGGGACCCTTCCGGTGGTCCCGGTACAATACCGGTGACCCCCGAAACTTTCCCGATGGCTGAAACTCGACTTCCCATATATAATTCTTTACCTCCGGACCATTCCGGAACTCCTCGTGACGTCCGGGATCTCATCCGGTACTCCGAACAACTTTCGGTTTGCTGCATACTAATATCTCTACAACCCTAGCGTCACCGAACCTTAAGTGTGTAGACCCTACGGGTTCGGGAGATATGCAGACATGACCGAGACGCCTCTCCGGTCAATAACCAACAGCGGGATCTGGATACCCATGTTGGCTCCCACATACTCCTCGATGATCTCATCGGATGAACCACGATGTCGAGGATTCAATTAACCCCGTATACAATTCCCTTTGTCAATTGGTACGTTACTTGCCCGAGACTCGATCGTCGGTATCCCAATACCTCGTTTAGTCTCGTTACCGGCAAGTCACTTTACTCGTACCGTAATGCATGATCCCGTGACCAGACACTTGGTCACATTGAGCTCATTATGATGATGCATTACCGAGTGGGCCCAGAGATACCTCTCCGTCATACAGAGTGACAAATCCCAGTCTTCATTCGTGCCAACCCAACAGACACTTTCGGAGATACCCGTAGTGTACCTTTATAGTCACCCAGTTACGTTGTGACGTTTGGCACACCCAAAGCACTCCTACGGTATCCGGGAGTTGCACAATCTCATGGTCTAAGGAAATGATACTCGACAATTGGAAAAGCTCTGGCTAAACGAACTACACGATCTTTGAGCTATGCTTAGAATTGGGTCTTGTCCGTCACATCATTCTCCTAATGATGTGATCCCGTTATCAATGACATCCAATGCCCATAGTCAGGAAACCATGACTATCTTTTGATCAACGAGCTAGTCAACTAGAGGCTCACTAGGGACTTGTTGTGGTCTATGTATTCACACATGTATTACGATTTCCGGATAACACAGTTATAGCATGAATAATAGACAATTATCATGAACAAATAAATATAATAATAATCATTTTATTATTGCCTCTAGGGCATATTTCCAACAATCTGATCTTGCCAAGTCCTGTTGTGTCAGCAGTGCTTCAGAAGTAGTGTTAGGTGTGAAGGCAGCTTGGGAACTGGCCACTTCTGGAGCAAACGAACGAGAAACTCGTTGTGATGCTGGTACAGTTGAAGCGGATGCTGCAGCTGGTGGAGCAGGTGATACTGTGTTTGTAGATTTAGCCGGTGGACTTGGACCTTCTACTGCACTATAAGTACCAGCAGAATCTCGAGGGCAGATCCTTTTCCGTTTCACCCGACGAGTAACACCATTCCCTACTATATTCTTTTCCTTGCTCTTTTTTGACTTTGCCAGGTCAAGCCGTACCCACAACACAAAAGAATAAAATCGCTCTTCAGAACTCATTGATGCATGATACAGACAAGTAATACTTTGATGTAAGACAACCGTATGGGGATGGAATATGTAAGAAAAACAGGACGACATGACATATTCACAACTACTATGTGTAAACTAAGCAGAAGGATTTTCAACAAAATAGAAGTAATGTAAGCTAGACACCATATGAAAGATGCAACCAATATCACTCTGCCAAGTTAAAAGTGTCTTGTCATAAGTGGGCTCCACGTGAGAGCAAGGGTCCAATTAACCACAAGCCTCCAATTTTGCTGCGAGAGCAGCTGCCCAGTTTAGTCGCGTTAAGCGTTGCGCCCAAAGTTTAATCAGATGGCCGTAAACTCCCACAAATGCAGATCCGACGGCCAAACGTATTGATGGTCTGATAGGGCCGGGAGAGTGCTCGGTTATAATGTATCTAAATTGTGCTACACGTGCATATGAGTTTTTCACTGAATCGCATATTTCAGGATCATAACATTTATAGCACAGAATATAAACTCTGAATCATGAACGCGAAAATATAATAATACAATATTATTGCGTCTAGGGCACTTTCAACATCATACATATTTCTATAAAAGATTTTTATGTATGGGATTGCACGTAGTCCATCCATCTTTATCTATCTGGTCAAGTCATTCTTCTTTCTTAACAACCAAGTGTTAAAGATTACCAATGCCTCCACTTGCGATGCAATTCACCGAGTGAAGACATCATACATATTTCCACAAAAGATTTTTATGTATGGGATTGCACGTAATCCATCCATCTTTACCGAAAAAGGCTTTCGCCCTGCTTTATAAATAAAGCAACGTCCATCCATCTTTATCTATCTGGTCAGGTCATTCTTCTTTCTTAACAACCAAGTGTTAAAGACTACCAATGCCTTCACTTGCGATGCAATTCACCGAGTGAAGACAATGTGGTCATTGGGCTCGTCAACCATGGAAATCGTAAGTTTTGTATCATGTTGTTCTACATGCTGGTTAATTCATTTATCCACTCAATACACACATTTGCTGGATGAAGCTAAGGTGAACTATGTGTGTGTGTGTGTGGGGGGGGGGGGGGGGGGGACGATATGCGCTATTCTGACTTTAGTAGCAATGAATTTGAAGAACTCGTTCAACATCCGATTATTAGATGTAATATTTACATTTAAACCATTGTTAAGCTAGGGATATTTGTTGAAATATGCTATTTGGAGTGTTGCGATCCTCAAAAAAAAAGAGAAGCATTTAGGAAACATGGTTGAATGGCCGGCTCCCGCGGACAAAAGGTGTCCATTTTGACAATCTGCGTTAGAGATGTCCCAAGGCCATTTTTTCCCTCTTAAAACTTGTTCATTGAATTGATGTATACTTGATGAAATTTAGTTCTATAATTGTCCTTGGTTTTCAAGGTAGTTAATCTTGTTAAGTGTCTTTTCCCCGTTTATTACTAAAAGAATGAGGATGATGCAAAACCTAGAGGAGCATGAACAACATAAGAGTGATTTGAAGGTAAAAAGAAGGGTAATGCTGAAATCTCCCACACAGGGTGGGATATTAAACCAATATTGCTCCTCACAAAAAAGAAAAAAGAAATACTGCTTGACGTGCATGTGGATCTTAAGAAAAAGTATGTTTGACATAATTGCTGTTCAACCACTGGAATATTTATGCCCATGTTGGCAATTAAACTGGTACAGTACTTACTATAAACTTATGCAGAGCCATTAGAACGACATAATGTAACAAGATTTACAAAGTGGCACATTAAAATACTTAGTAGAATTGGGAGAACGAGATAAGTTGGTGCAGCGATAGCACTAGTGGAGTTGCCTTCCAACAAAACGCAGAGGATCCTCATCGAATAGAGGATGATACCAATATGGTTTAGGAACCGGCCACCTGTCATTCGAATTCTTCAGTGCAAATTTTACATTAAATAGATAGGAAATGAATTTGCAGTGGGAAACAGCAAAAACACCTGTTTTCCTTAACTGCGGCATCACCCATTATGTCTGTGGGATGGTTTATTCCTCTTCGTCATGCAAAAATAATAATATTGTAAGCACACTGAATGAATATATAGCCACACAATAAGAACTGAGACAGCACTTCAGGCAAAAGATGTGCCTTTGAGATGGGAGATCAATCCCCCTTAAAACTTGTACAATGATTCTCCTTGGCAGGTAAGGAGTTCTATTAGTTCTATCATAGAAGTTCATGCCAGCAAAAGATCCATTAACGAAATTAACAAGGGGTCCTCCAATCCCAGCCTAGTACAAGAAATAGAACAGAGACGTTGCTGAAATGCCTTAAGAGAAATCAAGTTAACTAAAGTAATGTGTGAACAGATTACTGGGAAAACATGCATAGATTCTATCTATATTGGTTACCATTTAAAGGAAGGGGGAGGGTAGAAGAATTCACCAGTGTACCTTCTTGATTTTACATGTAGACAGCTTAAGGTCTTTGCAGTTAAGTTTGCTAGGTCTGTTCGCAGGCGTCTTAATCACTTTACCAATTGTCCCCATTAATAATCCATCATCAACATCGCACCCTATAGCTACCACTTCTCTACGTGGTCTTTTCACCTTGCGGAAAATATTCTCCGGACGAATACCATATAGGCACTTCTGAACACTGATGACAGCAATGTTATAATCTGAATGGTACAGTTCCAATGTCCCATCAGTGATCTGTTTCGGTGGGATAAATACTTTAATCTGCAAGGGTAAAGTGAGCTCAATTAACCATCATCTCACTAAGAGGACAAGAAAAACAATTAGGAGCAGCAAACCTTCATTTTTTCATCAATCTTGTCTTCATCAACCAGACTTCTAACCAAACTGGCTGAAGTCAGAATAACAGGCGTGCCATTTTTATGCCACTTTATAAGTAGGCCTGTACATGCAAAAACTCTCACGTTTCCTACACATCACAACTTTGGCCATTAGTCAGTGGAAACAAATACCGGAATGAAAAACTAATCAATATATATAGCTGTAAAATCACCATCGTATGAAGAAAGTGTGACAACACGCCGGCCGATATTTGTAACAACACCTTTCGGAAGTTTAGCCCAAACCTCCTCCCCAGAAGTACGGTGATTGATATTGCAATCACAGCCCTTATAAGGAAGAAGTTGACCAAAAACCTCTTCAAATGTATCACACAATTTCCCACAGACTGGTTACAGAAACAAGAACAGAAGTTCTGTCACTGAAATAGCTAGAAAAGATCACAAGATCCAGTCAACACAATAGAAAACAACGACGTACCTTCGAGCATAAGTGGTGGTGGCTTAGGATATCCACCGGCTTGTAAATATTTAACATGCATCATAAATCCTGATGCAATAAAATGACCAATATTAGTACTCAGATGATATGTATGATAAAATCAACATGACATTGTCCACACATGATCAAGAGGTAGCATTTTTAGAACGTTATATAATTCACACCTGATGGAACTACGCTGTGTACATTTTCAGGCAAGGTATATTCATGGAAGTTCGTAGAGTTTGGGCTGCAATAAAACAATGACGAGTTGTCATGGTAAGTAAATTGATTCTTTTGGCAGCTTAAAAAATAAGCCGCCACCTCCCCAGCTTTTCCCATAAGCCTTTTCTCTTATCCATTGGGGCTTCTAAACTAATTTAGAAGTCAAGACAAATTTAGGGGGCGGCTTGTTTTTAAGCTCGGGGTTGGCAGCTTATTTTTTAAGCCACCCAAAAGAACTGGCCCTGGTGCTAGTCGAACAGCAAAACCAAACATGAGTCAAATCGAGGTATGGAAGGACATGGGAACCAAGCTTATCAATACTAAACAGAAGTCATGAGAGAATAGAGCAGATCCATATGTCAAAATACGAGCCACATTGTCCATGTTTTAGTCTGAACAAAATGACTCTCTTCCTCATTTAAAAGAATACTTACTGATTTCACCACTAAAAAAAACTCAAAATTAGCAACATGAGATCCGATACTAAAACCTACTCCCTCCGTCCGGAAATACTTGTCGAAGAAATGGATGAATCTAGACGTATTTTAGTTATAGATGCATCCAATTTTATCCATCTATCCGACAAGTATTTCGGGACGGAGGGAGTACCAGCTAGCAGTAGAACGAACCAGTTTGTTATTATTAACTCTTAAGGCTCCGATGCTTGTTTCAAAAGATGGCTCACCTTACAATGGATGGACTAGAACGGGAGGTGTGTATTAAACCAAACAAATATAGATACGCAAATTGGGGATGATATAGCTCATGAGTGCTACTCCCTCCATTCCCTAATATAAGTCTTTTTAGAGATTTCAATACGAACTACATACGGATGTATATAGACATATTTTAGAGTGTAGATTCACTTATTTTGCTCCGTATGTAGTCCATGTTGGAATCTCTAAAAAGACTTATAGGAGTATTTAGGAACGGAGGGAGTCGAAGCAAAGGAGACATACGTGAACTGCTCCAGATATTTCAAGTGTTCAGAAAAGCTCCATACGCAGTAGGACAATGGTAATTTGGTTGACGACATCAAACTCAATGCACAATCCCATCATGTACCCGGCTTGATCAATAACTGGCCCCCCAAGTCCAGCCTAGAACCAAAAATAATAAAGCGGTAAGAATAGCAAAGGAAAAAACACCAGCAACAAAAAAGATTACTTTGGTGCCCAAAATTAGAAAGAAAAAATCAAAGGGGTAGGGATTACAACGCAATAATTTTGTTCCACATTTTTTTCATCGTGCCAAACAAAGTACGAAATAATCAACAGCTTGCCTCTGTGATAGTTAAAGGAACTTGGAGCATTTCTCCATCAACCGTTAATTCAATAGTCTCCTCCGGTGCAGTGGTCATCAAAGTGCCAGAGCTGAAGGCCCGCCCAACAATTGCAGGATGCCGCCTTTCCGTAGGATATGCTATAGGACCATGCAGGTCTATAGCAAGTACATCTGTGAAGCAGAAGGACGTGACAATAGCAACACGGCTATCATAAAGTCCCAAGAACCCATTGATACTTGTTTTGTCGGGAAGGCGCACAATAATCTGCAGAGAAAAGAATTGTACACAAGTCCACCATACACTCAGAATTAGATTGAAAAACAAAGCAAAAATGGGAACATGATGACTAGCAGAACCAACCCTCAATTTATCAGCTCTGTTTCTGTTAGCTTCAAATTCTGTAACCAAACGTTTTGAAGTCACAAATCTTGATAGTTCTGGCCTCGATGTGATGATAGGTTTTATAGCTACACCCGAGCATGTAAATAACATCTTATCTCCTGTATAAGATGCTCATTTGGGTCATAACTAGTGATGATTTGATACAAATCAGAAAATTCACGAGCGTAAAAAGCATAATCACCATCGTATAAAGCTAGAGAGACAATTGTGGAAGCCAACAAATAAGGATGAGTCACATCTGCAGAACCAAATGGCTTCTCTTCAAAACTCCAGTCCGAAACAGGTTTGTCGGGAGGACCTCCAAATCGTTCCTCAAATTCTTTTTTGCATCTGTCCACGGCCTTTTTGACTAATTTAATAAAATGGTAATTAGAAATGACCCTGAGTTCTACATAACTACACCAATATATGCAAGAGAGCGAAGAACCAGCAAATAAGAAATCATTGACTCACATTGCAGCATTCGCTCTCTCAACTTTTCTCTCATGCGTGTTTGGCGAGAAATACTACTTGAAACCATTGAGCGATGACTGGCTTCTTCGTCCCTTTTCCTCTTCTCTCGCTCTATGATGCGTGTTTGGCGAGGAGTAGCTTCATGGCCCCTCTTCCTCTTCTCTCTCTGCATCTTTGCAGTCCTGAAGCAAAAAATAAATGGAAAGAAATGCTTAGTAGAGCATCACATTACGTATGATATTAGAGATCCAAAGAAAAAAAATAAAAGTAGGGCCTATGCATACAACATTAATATATTTTTGTCCCTTCTAAGAGTTACATCTTTGCTAAAAGGAAAGATGAGAACTAATCTCATTTTTTGATAAAATGCTTCATCCTTCTAACTTTCCTTGATATAAAAACTTCAAACATATTGGCAAGCAATGTTCTCCAAAACATAATTTTCTAGTGCTATTGCAGCCAATGCATTCAGTCTTTCTTGTGAACACAGATTGGATCTCAATTTTCACCAAGTTCTTGAGATACCACAGTCACTGATCAGAGCCACAGGAATAACCAACTTGCATGGTTGCATAAGGGACACAAACTAATTGGTTCAGAACATTGACAAGGTCAGCTATTAGGATTTTTGCTATGGTTGGAAAGAGGAAATGTGCAAAAGGAGGGAGATGGGCTTGTTTGAGGAAATCTCCAGAGAGGGAGGTGAGAGAGTTGTTAGGTTAACTGATTGCTAAAAACAAATTCTCCTTTTTGTTTATTATCAAAATTGTATCATAAACTTTCGATTACTAATACTAACTACTGCTAGTTTTGAACATCAAATTGGAATCAATAAATCGCAGAAGAGGTCGAATTACTAGCAGCCACTACTGGTTATTAAGGAGATATGGTGGGAAACGAAAGGGTCAACGAGAAGTAGATGAGATGTCAAAAGAAGAGGTAGAAGATAATCTTTCGAGTAATAGAGATCAATCGAATACTCGATTTGAACTGCTCCAAGTACCACTAAGTAGTGCTAGCAAACGAGGAAAATGGATTCTTGCCCCGCGACTCTCCCCCCGCGTCGCCCCCGCTCGGGCGACTCGGGCGGGATCGCAACCCTAGCCGCTGGGGCCTCCCCGTCCTTCCATCCCTCCCTCCGCCGCCGCCGAAGGCCGCTGCCGGCCTATAGCCCGGAGGCTGACGGCGGTGGCGGGGGCCTTCCCTCTCTCCTGCGCCATGGGGGCGGTGCGGTGCCCCGCGGCGTGTGGTGGCACGGCCAATCTGGCCTTGGTGGCGTGGCGAGCCTGCCTTGACCGGCACGGCGTGGCCGCCGCCTCGGCCTAGGGCGGCGATGGTGGTGGGCATGGCGGCCGGCCCTGCTTCGGGCAGCGGCCTTGGCTGCGTTCGGCGGCGGCGGCCGGGCCTGCGGCGACGAACCATCTGACCTCGGATCGGCGGTGGCGGCATGGAGGGCCTGGTGGTTGGGTCGGCGCCATGCGTGGTTTGCCCTCCGGGCAAATCTGATCTGGCCGGTGCGGCCTGCTCGATGTGCGGCGGCTCAGATCGGCGACGACCCGTGCACACGATGCTTGATGGAGGTTCTTCGAGCGGATCCGAGTGAAAACCTCGTTCTCGGCTTGATGCCAAGACCGGCGTTGGCGGCACTCTTTTGTGTCATTACCTTCTTGAAGGCATCGCCGTGGAGAAGCTCCAAACCTCTATCCTCTACCTCCGGGGGAAACCCTATATCAATAGATCGGATGACGGCGGCGCGTTGGTGTCGTTTCCTCCTTGGGGGCGTCATTCTTGGAGGCGTACACGGGATCAAGGGACCAGTGGGCGGCTTTTTTTGGTGGAGCAGTGCTTCATGCTACACATTGATGACGGTGGATCTCGGCGGCGTGGCGCAGCAGAGACTCGGCGCCCGATGCGCATGCGCGGTGATGGACTCGCACAGGAGGAGGTAGTTGTCTGGCGTTGTGGTGGCGTCGATGGCAGAGTGGCCTGACAAGGTAGAAGACTCAATATCTGCTCTGAAAACGGACCTGTGGAACATGGCAGTGACGACACATGTGAGTACGTCAGACCAGTTTATACCCCCAGACCCGGTATGTGGCTTGGCTGGGTTTCTGGCTCTTGATGATAGGCTTAGGTGAGTGGTCTGGGTATTTGGCCCAGTTAGCACCCCTTCATCATATGGATAGGAGTAGTGGCATATGTTGTCAAGATGGCGGATTCAAGCACATTGTTGTAATACTTTGTAAGGTCCTCAAGAATAATCAATAAAGTGGCTACATGCATCACAGATGCAGAGGCCGGGGGTCATCCTCCTTTACAAAAAAAAAGCAAACGAGGAAATAGATGCTTACAGCCGCGTAACTGTTTCTGCCGACATGATCATTGGTGATTTACATGATAGGGCGATGGGCGACTCGGGCGACTTTGCTGGCGCCTCCGCGGGCTCCTCTGCCTCTGCCGCTGCGCCGCCGGCGTCCCTCCCCGCCCCCTCCGTGCCGGCCACTCCGGCCGCGGCCCAGCCGCCGCCCCCCGCGCCGGTCGCCCCGGTGGCTTCCTTCCGGTGGGCGGACTGCACAGACGACGCGCCGTTCCCCCTCCCCCTTCTCCCCCGGCTCCCTCCACCCCCCACTCCTCCCGCCGGCCCGCCTTGCCCCGCCGGCTGGCTAGCTCAGCCCCCCACGTGAGGGGCTTTGCTTCCGGCAGGCGGGCGCCGGCCCCCTCGGCGCCCCGGAGCCCGGCTCGGGTGTCGCCCCCCAAGGTGTGGCCTTGGCCGGTAGGGCCCTCCGCCGCCGCCGCGTGCAGGCCTGGGGCGTGGCCGTGCGCGCCGATCGGGGCCCCGCCCGCTCCTCCTGGCGCCGGCCGGCGGTGGGGGCCCGGCCGCCGGCTCCTCCTCCCCCCCGCTGTCCCTCTCCCTCCCTCCCCTCCTCCCGGTCCCGTCGCCTCGGCCGGTGCGGTACTGGCCGTTCATTGCGCACTTCGTCTCCTCCGGGTTCCACGTGCAGACGGCCCGGGCTGCCCGGCCCCTTACCGCTGGCCTCGCCGGTTCACCACCGGCGGCGGCGCCGCTGGCCGCTCCCGGTAGGGTTTCCTCCTCCCCCCTCGCTCTCCCCGCGACTCTAGCAACCCGACGGGGCCTGCTGGGCTGCTGGGCCCCGGCCCATCACACCCGGTGGCCCCTGCGCGGCCCACCGCGGATCGCCCCCCCTCCCATCGCAGGCCAGCCCTATCCGGGTGGGCCTTCCCCGTGCCCTAGGCCCAGCGAGGAGGGCGTCGGCTCGATTTGGCCCCCCCGTGGCCTCCCTTTGCTCCCGTACCTGTGCGCCGCCGCCTCCTCTTCCCTCCCCCGTCCCGCCCCCCTGCCCTCACCCTCCCCTTGCCTCGCTCCTCCGGCGCCCCTTGCCGCCCCCTCTCCCTCGTCCAGTCGTCCGGCTCGCCCGTCCCCGCCCGCTCCCCTCGTCCTGTCCCTCCCGGCCCCCGCCGTGCCGCGGTTGGCCATGCCGCGGGACTGGCTGGACCCGGCTCCCCGAGCAAAGCGGAAGGCGGGTGACCCTTCCCGCGACTCGACCCGCCCCTCTCCCGACTCCCTCCGGCGGGAGGAGGAGCTTCGGCGCAAGCTCTGGGAGCTTCGGGACAGCCGCCGCTACCCCTCCCGCCGTGATGACCGGGCGCGGTCCCGGTCGCCGCGGGCGTCGTCAGGGGACTGGCGCGCCCGCCGGCGCTCCCCTTCGCCGTCCCGTCGTCGGGATCGTTCCCCATCTCCCGCCCATCCGGCCCGTGCCGGCTCTCCTCGCCCGCGGGACGGTATCCTCCCCACCCCGGACACCCGCCGTTACGTCCCACCGCACGCGGCTTCCACTGGGGCTGCGGCCCCGGCTCCGGCCTTTGGTGGGGGCCCCTCCCGTGGCCGTCCTGGGCCCGCCAAGAAGAAGAAGCGCCGGGGTGTCCGCCTCACTCCGGCCGTGCCACCCCCCGCGGGTCCGGGAGCCTCCACCGCTCCGGGCCCCGTCTCCGGTCTCCCTCGCCCCCCATGCTTCAACTGTGGGGTGAGGGGACACTCTCAGGTTGCGTGCGTCAACCCCCAGTGCTGCTATCTCTGCAAGGATCCCGGCCACCCCGCCATTCTGTGCCCGGATAGACCGGTGGTCTCGGAGCTCATGATGTATGGGCATGGGATCGAGGGGTTGGGCTTCTTCCACCTCGAGGTCCAGGACGCCCCTCCTCCGTCGCCATCCCTTCAGGCGATTGTCATGGTCGTTGATGGGGTGGCGTCCCCTGAGATGATCGAGGCTGAGCTCAACCACCTCTACCGCCACCAGTGGGACTGGGTGGTCACCCCCACCGCCGGTCACATCTTCTCCGTCATCTTCCCCGACTCCGTCAGCTACGGCTACGCGACGCGTAGTGGCCGGATCACTCTCGCGCTCAACCAGCTGATTGTCGAGATATCTGAGCCAATACTCGACGCTCAGGCCGTGGCTGTCCTCGACACCGCCTGGATCCTCATCTCCGCTATCCCCGATATTGCTCGGTCCGAGCTCGTCATCCGTCAGATGTCTCGCCTCTTGGGCAAGGTGGTGGTGGTCGACGAGCTCTCACTGCGCAAGAAGGTGGAGGTGCGGGTCAAGGTCAAGTGCCTCGACTCCTCCAAGCTGCGCACTTCGGTCCGGGTCTTCTTCAACGACCAGGGCTTCGACCTCAGGATCGCCCCCGAGCCTCCCAACCACGTTGGGCGTCCCCACTCCCTCGACGTCGGCCCCCCTGGTGACAACCCGGGGGCCGGCGGAGACTACCATGGCCGCCACCGCTCTTGCTCTCACCGCTCAGATGAGGAGGGGGCGTCCGAGGACTCCCGCTCCCCCTCCCCCTTGCCCCCCCTCCGGCTACGGGGGGCAAGGGCCGCCATGCCGCCTCTCGCCCCCCGGTGGATGGCCCGCCGATCTCTGACGTGTCGCCATCCGAGGGGAGCGACATCTCCAGTGTGGCACTGGTGGTCTGCCCGGCCTCCTCCCCGCGCTCCCCCGCCTCGTCACCGCCTCCTGTGATGGCTCCAGGCGGCCTGATCGGAGGCCTGCTCTCCGACTCGTCGGCGGCTCCCGCGGGTGGGGGGACCCCTCCTGTGGCTGTCCCCCCACTCCGGCTTCGCCTCCCCCCATCGCCGTCTCCTCCCCGCAGCCTGACGCTCCCACGGCCCCGTCGTCTCCACGGGTCCCATCGGTGGCCTGCTCTCCGGCCCCCGGTGCGCCCCCTCCCCCTTTGGCCGCTCCATCTCCCCCAACCCAGATCTTCCTCGGCTATGCTGGGCCGGGGCTGCTGACCTCCCCTCCGTCGTCTCCTGTGGTGTGGGCGGCCCGGATCATCACGCCTCTGGCGGCCCAGCCCTTCCCTCCCCGGTCTGCCGCCTACTCCCGTCGCGGTCGGTGGGCCTCCTCCCCGGTGGTGGCCTCCCGCCGGAGTGCTCGGCTAGATGCTGCCCACCCCGAGGGCAGCCCGGCGCTGCCCATCCCCGAGCGGGCGGAGCTCCGCGCTGCCGCCCGTAACCTGGAGCCAGGTACGCCCTCCTTTCCCCCTCTGCTTCGTCTTGTTCTTTCTCTGCGCTTGAGTCTGTTCCGCTGGGTCATCTCGCCAAAGTGGCCTCTGACTCCGCGATCATTTTCCGAGGGGAAGTTGGCCCCCTCTCGCCCAGATCTCGGCCATCAGGCCCCGGGAGGTTCTCGATGGGAAACTGGCGGAGGCCCGGGCGGCCCTCCTCGTTCTCCCTGCCGCCTCTCCGTCTGGGGGTTCTTCCTCCCCGCCTCGGCCGCAGCCGACGGCCCCCCTTCCCTCGGTGGCCGTGCCAGAGATTCGGGGACGCACCCGCTCCCGCACGGCAGCTCTTCGTGCGCTTAGCGCTTCCTCTGTTCTGGGGTCAAGCAGCCCCCCAATGGCTCCTTGATGCGGGCCCTCTTCTGGAACATCCGCGGCTTCGGCCATGATGGCCGCCGCCGCCAGTTAGTGGAGTACATGCGAGATGAGCACATCGACATCGTGGCTGTGCAAGAGACCATGCGTCGGGATTTTGCACTCCCTGAGCTTGACCGGCTGAGCTCTCACCTCTTTGCGTGGCACTGGCTCCCTTCTAGTGGGAACGCGGGCCACTCGGGCGGCATCCTTTTAGGTGTGAAGGATGCCACCTTTGAGGTGGGCAGCATGGATAGGGGTGAATTCTTCGTCAGCATGGAGGTTTTCGAGAGGTCGCTCAACTTCAAGTGGGAGATCATCATAGTCTATGGACCGGCCGATCATAGTAGGTCGGCCACCTTCTTGGAGGAGCTTCACCGGAAAATCTCGGCCGCCTCCCTCCCCGTAGTTGTCGGGGGCAACTTCAACCTGCTGCGCGTTGCGGAAGACAAAAACAATGGCAATGTTTGCCTTGCCCGGATGGACATGTTTAACGACTTCATTGCCGACCTCGCCCTCCGGGAGATTGATCGGGTTGGGGCCCGTTTTACTTGGACCAACCGCCAAGCCTCCCCGACCCTGTCTGTCTTGGACAGGGTCCTAGTTTCCCCGGAATGGGACCTCCGGTGCCCCTTAGCCTCTCTTCGCGCCATCACCCGGATTGGGTCGGACCACGTCCGCTTGCTTCTCTCCTCCGCGGACGAGCGTCCACAGATCCCCTCTCAGTTCCGTTTTGAGACCTTCTGGCTTTCCCAGGCAGGGTTTACCGACGCCGTCTGTGCTCGGTGGATCGAGGCTCGGGCCCACCCCCACCCTCGCCCCCTTCTGCTATTGACGCGTGGCACTTCTGTGCGAAGGGTGGTCGGCAATTTATGAAGGGGTGGGGGGTCAACCTGGGCCGTGACGCCAGGGAGCGTAAGAAGGCGTTGCTCACCGCGATCCAGGCCCTCGACTTTCGGGCTGACGCGGTGGGTCTCTCCCCGGACGAGTGGCTTTCCCACTATGACCTCGAAGACCAGCTCTCCGTGATTTACACCGATGAGGAGGCCTATTGGCGCCTTCGGGGCACTCAGCGTTGGGTCCTGAAGGGTGATGCGAATACGGCTTACTTCCAGGCGATTGCCAACGGGCGCCGTAGACGCAACACCATTCCCTGCCTTTGGGATGGGGTAACCCTCCTCCAGGACCCCCGGGACATCCGCTCCCATGTTGATGGCTTCTATCGTTCCCTCTTCTCTCCCGCTCCTCGGGGCGGTCTCTCTCTCGCCCATGATTGTTGGGCCGGCGCCCAACTTGTCTCTGACGCGGAGAACGCGTCCCTGACGGCCCCCTTCTCTGAACAGGAGGTCTGGGAGGCCATCAAGGGTATGAACTCCTCCTCTGCTCCGGGCCCGGACGGTCTTCCGGTCATTTTCTTCCAGACCTTCTGGAACGTGATTAAACCAGAGGTCATGGCCATCTTCGATGAATTCTTCGTGGGATCTATTGACCTAGGCCGCCTCAATTTCGGGACCATATCCCTCATCCCCAAGGTCCCTGGGCTACTGACATCCGCCAGTTCCGCCCGATTACGGTCATCAACGTGATCTTCCGGATCCTGGCCAAGGGGTACGCCAATAGGGTGACCCTGCATGCAGATCGGATTACCCACCCTAACCAATCAGCCTTCATTAAGGGTCGGTACATCCTGGATGGGGTCCTGGTGCTCCATGAGGTCCTTCATGAGGTCCGGGTCAAACGCCTGAAGGCGGTCTTTCTGAAGATCGATTTTCACAAAGCCTATGATACGGTTAGCTGGTCCTTCCTTAGGGAAGTCCTTCTGCGGAAAGGCTTTGACGACCGGTGGATCACGAGAGTCATGCAAATGGTCTCTTGCGGTCGCACGGCGGTCAACATTAACGGCGAGATCGGTCCCTTCTTCCCTACCCTATGTGGGGTGCGCCAAGGCGACCCCTTCTCCCCGTTCCTCTTCAATATGGTCGTGGACGCTTTGGCCTCCATTCTAGATAAGGCTAAAGCCGCGGGCCACATCCGAGGTATTACCCCCCACCTCTCCGGGGGCTCGGGAATCTCCATTCTCCAGTATGCCGATGACACGATCATCATGGTCGAAGGCTCGGAGATGGACATCACCAACCTCAAGTTCCTCCTCCTTTGCTTCCAACAGATGTCGGGCCTCAAGATCAACTTTGATAAGAGCGATGTTATGGTGATGGGATATTCCCCCGCTGAGTCTGTGGCCATTGCCAATAGACTTAATTGCCGCCTGGGCTCCTTCCCCACTACCTACCTTGGGACGCCCATTAGTGATTCGCGCCTCTCTGCCGCTGACCTTCGCCCCTCCGTGACCAAGCTCCAGACCAGGTGCGAGCCCTGGCAGGGGAGGTGGCTTTCCAAGGCGGCCCGGACTATCCTTATCAACTCCTCCCTCTCCAGCCTCCTCTTATTTCTTATGAGTTTCTACAGCCTCCATGAATCTCTCCATAAGGAGATCGCCAAAATCCAGTCCCGATTCTACTGGGCTGGCGAGCATGGCAAGCAGAAGTATCACATGGTCAGCTGGCCTGACATCTGCAAGCCCACAGAGCAGGGTGGATTGGGCATCATGTGCTCTAAACGGATGAATATTGCCCTTCTATCCCGGTGGCTGTGGCGTATCACGTAGGGTCATGGTGGCCTCTGGCTGGACATTATCCGAAATAAGTACCTGCGTGGCCAACCCCTTGCCTTCTGCCAGAAAGCGGGAGGTTCTCAGTTCTGGCAGTCCCTCGTCCAACTCCTTCATGTGCTCCGCATTGGTACCTCTATCTCGGTGGGGTCCGGCCTCTCGACGCTCTTCTGGTTTGATCACTGGGCCGGCGACTCTCCCTTTGCGGCCCGCTTCCCCATCCTCTTCTCTATCTCTGTCGACCCCATGATCTGTGTTGATAGGGCCCTTCTTGACTTAGGGCGCGTCGCCTTCCGTCGGCCATTTGGGCCGGCGTAATCCGCCGCCTGGCGTGAGTTGCTTGACTGCGTTGCTCTGCATGAGCCATTGGTGGATGGGGATCAGGATCTAGAGCGCTGGCACCTGGAGCCGTCGGGCCAGTTCTCTACCAAATCGCTATACTTGGCCATTGCCCCTTCCTCCGCTCCCCTCCCCCTATCGATGGTTTGGTTCGTCCGCGTCCCCCTGAAGATTCGCATCTTCATGTGGCAATGGATCCGTGGACGGATCCCGTCCGGTGTGGAGGTCCGCAAGCGTAATGGCCCGGGCACTGATATCTGCCCCCTCTGTGTTGTTCCCGAGGATTCCAACCACATCTTCTTCGCTTGCGTTTTCGCCCGGTTCCTCTGGAGCTGCTTTCGCGAGATTGTCGGGGGGAGTTGGAGCCACACCAATTTCCCGGACTTATTTGCTGAACTCCAAGCGTCCCCTTCGTCCTCTCGCCACATTAGGTGGCTGGAGGTTGGGGTCCTTGCCTGGACGCTTTGGACTGTTCGCAATAAGCTAGTGATCCAGCGTTCTCCTCTTCGTCGCGCTACTGACTCTCTCTACAAATTCTCGGGTTTCTTGCAGCTTTGGCGGCCGCTTAGCCGCCCCCTGGATCGCGACGCCATCTCTGCCTTCATCGCCGATCTCCGCTCGATGGACGTCCGCCTGTCGCCCCCGCCGCCGCCGCCTTCGCCGGAGCCTGACTAGATCGCCTGCTGTGGACAGGCTTTGTTTTTTCTCTTTCTTTTGGGCTTGTTGAGCTGTGCCCTCGGCAGAATCTTATTACTTTGTTGTGGTACTTGGGTGTGTGTAGACCTGTCGTGGTTGTATGTCTTGTGGCGGTTTGCTTTATTTATAAAGCGGGGCGAAAGCCTTTTTCGGTAATTGTTTCTGCGCGCCGATGCATAACGGGAACGGGATGCGCCGGGTGGATCTGTGAAGAGGTGCCGTCGAGATGAAGCAGCTGAGTCGGAACGATGGATTTGAGGATCTAGGGTCGAGGGGAATCACGGACTTGTTGTGGCTTCTTTTTCCTTTTCGCTTTTTATGAAGCAACCACGGGGTCGCTTCTTCCTTTTATATTGGGGAGCCGACCTATTGGAGGACAGCCCGGCCCGGTATCCCATCGGCCTGGTATAACAAAGACAGAGTATAACCGCGCGGCGACTATATCTCGCTTTGCGCGAGCCGGTAGGGAGTCTCGCTGCAAGCATCTCAGCTTCGGGCAGGCTGAATAGCAACTTCAAAAGAAATGGAGATGAAAATGTGGAGCCACAAGGATTCAATCATGGGTCTCCCAGATGAAAGCTAGCCCTGCTAACCAATGAGCTAGGGTCGTGTTCTTGGAATACTGTAGAGCGCAACCTACTTAAGGGAATAGATCAAGATTTCCATAGGGTTTTTCCCTTTTTTTATTTGTTTTTGTATTTTACCGGTTTTCTTCGTTCTTTCTCCGATTTCACTGTTTTTTATTTTTCTTTGATTTTAATTTATTTCTTTTCATGGTTCTCACTGTTTTTTTCTTTTTTCTTTTTTTGTTTCGGCTTTCTTTGTCTCTTACACGGTTTTCAATGCCTTTTTTCTTTCAAGTTTTTCACCTTCCTTTGTTTTTCTCGGTTTTCCCCATAGTTTTCATTGTGTTTCTGTACATATTTTTTCTATACACATTTTTCAAATGTTTGGTCAACATTTTTATCATATATTTTTATAGAGTGCTTATATATATATAAACGAAATTAAAATATCTAAAAAGAAACCGAGAATATAAGAAAACAGAAAAAGGAGGTTTTCTAATACAGGTTTAACATTTTTCAAACATAATTTTAATATTTCTAAATACATGGTCAATAGTTTTATACACATTTTATACACATATTTTAACCTTTTTTGAAACCTTGATTCACATTTTTCAAATAAAATTTTAAAATTTTCAAATGCTTGATGAACATTTTTCAAATGCAAGATTAACATTTTTTGAATACGTGGTCAACAGTTTTCCTATACACATTTTTAAACTTTGTCATATCCTAGATTAACATTTTTCAAATACGAGATTAACCTTTTCTAGTACATGGTCAACATGTTTTTTCTATGCACATTTAACATTTTTTTCAAAATGCTTAATTAATTTCTAAATGCAATATTAACATTTTTTAACACATGATCAACATTTGTTTCTATACATATTTAACATTATTTAAATGCTTGGTTAACATTTTTCATATAATTGTTCAACATTCTTTGAAATGATTGCTTAGAATTTTTTATATACATTATAAAAAAATCATCAACTCTTTAATACATGGTCAACATTTTTTCTATATACATTTAACATTTGTCAACTGCTTGATCGACATTTTACAAATACTTGTTCAACATTTTTTTCAAATGCTTGATTAACATTTTTATATGCATGATCAAAAGAATTCAACATTTTTTTAATACATGGTCAACAATTTTTCTATACACATTAAGAAAAATACAAATGCTTGATCAATTTTATTCAAATACTTGTTCAATAGTTTTCCAAATGCTTAATTAACAGTTTTATATACATGATCATTTTTTTAATACATGGTTAACTTTTTTTATATACACATTTAACATTTTTCAAATGCTTGATCACCATTTTCATATACTTGTTCAAAAAAATCAAATGCTTGATTAACATTTTGTAAATACATGATCAAATTTTACATACACATTTTTATGCATTTTTCGTATACAAGATAAATATTTTTTCTATACACATTTTTCAAATGTTTGGTCAACATTTTTATCATATATTTTTATGGAGTGCTTATATATATATATATATATATATATATATATATATATATATATATATATATATATATATATATATATATATATATATTAAAGTATAAACGAAATTAAAATATCTAAAAAGAAACCGAGAATATAAGAAAACAGAAAAAGGAGGTTGTGGCCTCCCACGCTCCTGGGCCAACCCATCTCGGTCTCCCCTTCATCAAGGGTTCCTGCCTCTGCTTAAGGCGAGATATAGGGGCGCCCATATAACCGAGCCTCTTCCCTGCCCTCTCGCGTTTCCAACCTCCTTGTCCATTGGATCTTGATTCAGGTCGTTATCTGCCTTTAGATCCTCATTTCATGCGAAACTACCGCAAACTCCCATAGAAAAAAAAATCAGAGGTATATGGTTAACTGGGCCATCTGTCCAGCTCATTTAGCCTACTGTCCTCGAAAAAAAAAGATACGTGAACCACTCGCCACAGCAAAAAAAGAGGACAAATTTAGGATATAACCGAGCCTCTTCCCTTCCCTCTCACGCTTCCAACCTCCTGGTCCGTTGGATCCTCGTTTCAAGCGAAACTACCACGACCTGGGCCGGTTGTCCGTTAAACCACGAACTGTAGCAACGGTGCACAGTTAGGGGAGAACACTTCTTGAAATTGTTGTAAGGGATCATCTTATTTACTATCGTCGTTCTAAGTAAACAAGATGCATAAACATGATAAACATCACATGCAATCAAATAGTGACATGATATGGCCAATATCATTTTTGCTCCTTTTGATCTCCATCTTCGGGGCTCCATGATCATCATCGTCACCGGCATGACACCATGATCTCCATCATCATGATCTCCATCATCGTGTCTTCATGAAGTTGTCTCGCCAACTATTACTTCTACTACTATGGCTAACGCGTTTAGCAATAAAGTAAAGTAATTTACATGGCGTTCTTCAATGACACGCAGGTCATACAATAAATTAAGACAACTCCTATGGCTCCTGCCGGTTGTCATACTCATCGACATGCAAGTCGTGAATCCTATTACAAGAACATGATCAATCTCATACATCACATATCATTCATCACATTCTTCTTGGCCATATCACATCACATAGCATACCCTGCAAAAACAAGTTAGACGTCCTCTAATTGTTGTTGCATGTTTTTACGTGGCTGCTATGGGTTTCTAGTAAGAACGTTTCTTACCTACGCAAAAACACAACGTGATATGCCAATTGCTATTTACCCTTCATAAGGACCCTTTTCATCGAATCCGTTCCGACTAAAGTGGGAGAGACTGGCACCCGCTAGCCACCTTATGCACCAAGTGCATGTCAATCGGTGGAACCTGTCTCACATAAGAGTACGTGTAAGGTCGGTCCGGGCCGCTTCATCCCACAATGCCGTCGAAACAAGATTGGACTAGTAACGGTAAGCATATTGAACAAAATCAACGCCCACAACTACTTTGTGTTCTACTCGTGCAAAGAATCTACGCAATAGACCTAGCTCATGATGCCACTGTTGGGGAACGTAGCAGAAATTCAAAATTTTCCTACGTGTCACCAAGATCTATCTATGGAGAAACCAGCAACGAGGGGAAGGAGAGTGCATCTACATACCCTTGTAGATCGCTGAGCGGAAGCGTTCAAGTGAACGGGGTTGATGGAGTCGTACTCGTCGTGATTCAAATCACCGATGATCAAGTGCCGAACGGACGGCACCTCCGCGTTCAACACACGTACAGCCCGACGATGTCTCCCATGCCTTGATCCAGCAAGGAGAGAGGGAGAGGTTGAGGAAGACTCCATCCAGCAGCAGCACAACGGCGTGGTGGTGATGGATGAGCGTGGCAATCCAGCAGGGCTTCGCCAAGCACCACGGGAGAGGAGGAGGAGGAGGAGAGGCAGGGCTGCACCAAGAGAGGGAGAAGATCTCATGTCTTATGGGCAGCCCTATGCCTCACTTTAAATAGGGGGAGAGGGGGGCTGCGCCCCCTTTAGGGTTTCCCACCCCAAGGGGTGCGGCCAGCCCTAGATGGGACTTGGGGAGGCGGCCAAGAGGGGGAGGAGAGGGAGGCGCAGGGAGCATGGGCCTTAGGGCCCATCTGCCCTAGGGTTTGCCCCCTCCCACTCTCCCCTGCGCCTTGGGCCCCTTGTGGGGGGCGCACCAGCCCACCTGGGGCTGGTTCCCTCCCACACATGGCCCATGCAGCCCTCCGGGGTTGGTGGCCCCACTTGGTGGACCCCCGGGACCCTCCCGGTGGTCCCGGTACATTACCGATAAACCCCGAAACTTTTCCGGTGACCAAAACAGGACTTCCCATATATAAATCTTTACCTCCGGACCATTCCGGAACTCGTCGTGATGTCCGAGATCTCATCCGGGACTCCGAACAACATTCGGTAACCACATACAAGCTTCCTATATAACCCTAGCGTCATCGAACCTTAAGTGTGTAGACCCTAAGGGTTCGGGAGACATGCAGACATGACCGAGACGTTCTCCGGTCAATAACCAACAGCGGGATCTGGATACCCATGATGGCTCCCACATGTTCCACGATGATCTCATCGGATGAACCACGATGTCAAGGACTTAATCAATCCCGTATACAATTCCCTTTGTCTAGCGGTATTATACTTGCCCGAGATTCAATCGTCGGTATCCTTATACCTTGTTCAATCTCGTTACCGGCAAGTCTCTTTACTCGTTCCGTAACACATCATCCCGTGATCAACTCCTTGTTCACATTGCGCAAATGATGATGTTCTACCGAGTGGGCCCAGAGGTACGTCTCCGCTTACACGGAGTGACAAATCCCAGTCTCGATTCGTGCCAACCCAACAGACACTTTCGGAGATACCTGTAATGCACCTTTATAGCCACCCAGTTACGTTGTGACGTTTGGTACACCCAAAGCACTCCTACGGTATCCGGGAGTTGCACAATCTCATGGTCTAAGGAAAAGATACTTGACATTAGAAAAGCTCTAGCAAACGAACTACACGATCTCTATGCTAGGCTTAGGATTGGGTCTTGTCCATCACATCATTCTCCTAATGATGTGATCCCGTTATCAACGACATCCAATGTCCATAGCCAGGAAACCATGACTATCTGTTGATCACAACGAGCTAGTCAACTAGAGGCTCACTAGGGACATATTGTGGTCTTTGTATTCACACGTGTATTACGATTTCCGGATAATACAGTTATAGCATGAATAAAAGACTATTATCATGAACAAAGAAATATAATAATAACTAATTTATTATTGCCTCTAGGGCATATTTCCAACAGTCTCCCACTTGCACTAGAGTCAATAATCTAGTTCATATCGATATGTGATTAACACTCAAGGTCACATCCCCATGTGACTTACACCCAAAGAGTTTACTAGAGTCAATAATCTAGTTCACATTTACCATGTGATTAACACTCGATGAGTTCTGGGTTTGATCATGTTATGCTTGAGAGAGAGGTTATAGTCAACGGGTCTGAACCTTTTAGATCCGTGTGTGCTTTACAAATCTCTATGTCATCTCCTAGATGTAGCTACCACGCTCTATTTGGAGCTATTCCAAATAACTGTTCTACTTGGAGCTATACTAAAAGTTGCTCCATTATACGTATCCGGTATCTCTACTCAGAGCTATCCGGATAGGTGTTAAGCTTGCATCGACGTAACTCTTTACGACGAACTCTTTTACCACCTCCATAATCGAGAAATTCCTTAGTCCACTAGTTACTAAGGATAACTTTGACCGCTGTCCTGTGATCCATTCTTGGATCACTCTTGTACCCCTTGACTGACTCATGGCAAGGCACATTTCAGGTGCGGTACACAGCATAGCATACTGTAGAGCCTACGTCTTAAGCATAGGGGACGACCTTCGTCCTTTCTCTCTTTTCTGCCGTGGTCGAGCTTTAAGTCTTAACTTCGTACCTTACAACTTAGGCAAGAACTCCTTCTTTGACTGATCCATCTTGAACACCTTCAAGATCATGTCAAGGTCTATGCTCATTTGAAAGTACTATTGAGCGTTTTTGATCTATCCTCGTAGATCTTGATGCTCAATGTTCAAGTAGCTTAATCCAGGTTTTCTATTGAAAAACACCTTTCAAACAACCCTATATGCTTTCCAGAAATTCTACATCATTTTCTGATCATCAATATGTCAACAACATATACTCATCAGAAATTCTATAGTGCTCCCACTCACTTGTTTGGAAATACAAGTTTCTCATAAACTTTGTATAAACCCAAAATCTTTGATCATCTTATCAAAGCGCACATTCCAACTCCGAGATGCTTACTCCAGTCCTTAGAAGGATCGCTGGAGCCAGCATACCTTTTAGCATCCTTAGGATCGACAAAACTTTTCTGATTGTATCACATACAACCTTTCCTTACGAAAACTGGTAAGGAAATTCGTTTTGACATCCACCTGCTAGATTTCATAAATGCAGCTAATGCTAACATGATTCCGACGGACTTAAGCATCGCTACGGTTGAGAAAATCTCATCGTAGTCAACTCCTTGAACTTGTGAAAAAACTCTTCGCCACAAGTCGTGCTTCATAGACGGTGACATTACCGTCCACGTCCGTCTTCTTCTTAAAGATCCATTTATCTTAATGGCTTGCCGATCATTGGGCAAGTCCACCAAAGTCCATGCTTTGTCCTGATACATGGATCCTATCTCGGATTTCATGGCTTCTAACCATTTGTCGGAATTTGGGCCCACCATCGCTTCTCCATAGCTCGTAGGTTCATTGTTGTCTAGCAACATGACCTTCAAGACAGGATTACTGTACCACTCCGAAGTAGTACGCATCCTTGTCACCCTACGAGGTACGGTAGTGACTTGATCCGAAGTTTCATGATCACCATCATAAGCTTCTACTTCAAATGGTGTAGGTGCCACAGGAACAACTTCCTGTGCCCTGCTACACACTAGTTGTAGTGACAGTTCAATAACCTCATCAAGTCTCCACCATCCTCCCACTCAATTCTTTCGAGAGAAACCTTTCCTCGAGAAAGGATCCGATTCAAGAAACAATCCCTATTGCTTTCGGATCTGAATTAGGAGGTATACCCAACTGTTTTGGGTGTCCTATGAAGATGCATTTTATCCGCTTTGGGTTCGAGCTTATCAACCTGAAACTTTTTCACATAAGCGTCGCAGCCCCAAACTTTTAAGAAACGACAACTTAGGTTTCTCTAAACCATAGTTCATACGGTGTCATCTCAACGGAATCACGTGGTGCCCTATTAAAGTGAATGTGGTTGTCTCTAATGCCTAACCCATAAACAATAGTGGTAATTCGATAAGAGACATCATGGTACGCACCATATCCAATAGGGTGCAACTATGATGTTCGGACACACCATCACACTATGGTGTTCCAGGCGGTATTAATTGCGAAACAATTTCCACAATGTCTTAATTGTGTGCCAAAACTCGTAACTCAGATATTCATCTCTATGATCATATCACAGACATTTTATCCTCTTGTCACAATGATCTTCTAACTTCACCCTGAAATTACTTGAACCATTCAATAATTCAGACTTGTGTTTCATCAAGTAAATATTCTCAACATCTACTCGAATCATCTGTGAAGTAAGAACATAACGATATTCACTGCATGCCTCAGCACTCATTGGACTGCACACATCAAAATGTGTTACTTCCAACAAGTTGCTATCTTGTTCCCTCTTACTGAAAACGAGGCTTTTCAGTCATCTTGCCCATGTGGTATGATTTGCATATCTCAAGTGATTCAAAATCAAGTGAGTCCAAATGATCCATCTGCATGGAGTTTCTTCATGCGTATACACCAATAGACATGGTTCGCATGTCTCAAACTTTTCAAAAATGAGTGAGTCCAAAGATCCATCAACATGGAGCTTCTTCATGCGTTTTACACCAATATGACTTATATGGAAGTGCCACAAGTAAGTGGTACTATCATTACTATCTTATATTTTTGGCATGAAAAAGTGTATCACTACGATCGAGATTCAATAAACCATTCCTTTAGGTGCAAGACCATTGAAGGTATTATTCAAATAAACAGAGTAACCATTATTCTCCTTAAATGAATAACCGTATTGCGATAGACATAATCCAATCATGTCTATGCTCAACGCAAACACCAATCTCGATGGTAGAGGGAGCGTGCGATGCTTGATCATATCAACATTGGAAACACTTCCAACACTTATCGTCAGCTCACCTTTAGCTAGTCTCCGTTTATTCCGTAGCCTTTTGTTTCGAGTTACTAACACTTAGCAACCGAACCGGTATCTTATACCCTGGTGCTACTAGGAGTACTAGTAAAGTACACATTAACATAATGTATATCCAATATACTTCTATCGACCTTGCCAGCCTTCTCATCTACCAAGTATCTAGGGTAATTCTGCTCCAGTGGTTGTTCCCCTTATTACAGGAGCACTTAGTCTCGGGTTTGGGTTCAACCTTGGGTTTCTTCACTAGAGCAGCAGCTGATTTGCCGTTTCATGAAGTATCCCTTCTTGCCCTTGCCCTTCTTGAAACTAGTGGTTTCATCAACAATTGATGCTCCTTCTTGATTTCTACTTTTGTGGTGTCAAACATCGCGAATACCTCAAGGATCATCATATCTATCCCTGATATGTTATAGCTCATCACGAAGCTCTAGCAGCTTGGTGGTAATGACTTTGGAGAAACATCACTATCTCATCTGGAAGATTAACTCCCACTCGATTCAAGTGAATGTTGCACTCAGACAATCTGAGCACAAGCTCAACGATTGAGCTTTTCTCCGTTAGTTTGCAGGCTAAGAAAATCGTCGGAGGTCTTATACCTCTTGACGTGGGCACGAGCCTGAAATCCCAATTTCAGCCCTCGAAACATCTCATATGTCCCGTGACGTTTCGAAAACATCTTTGGTGCCTCGACTCTAAACCGTTTATCTGAACTATCACGTAGTTATCAAAACGTGTATGTCCGATGTTCGCAACATCCACAAACGACGTTTGGGGGGTTCAACTCACTGAGCGGTGCATTAAGGACATAAGCTTTCTACTGTCCGCATAATCGCTACTGTCAACTTTAAACTATATTTTCTCTAGGAACATAACTAAACAGTAGAACTAAAGCGTGAGCTACGACATAATTTGCAAAAGGTCTTTTGACTATGTTCAAGATAATTAAGTTCATCTTATGAACTCCCACTCAGATAGACATCCCTCTGGTCATCTAAGTGATCACATGATCCGAGTCAACTAGGCCATGTCCGATCATCACGTGAGACGGACTAGCCAACGTCGATGAACATCTTCATGTTGATCGTATCTACTATACGACTCATGCTCGACCTTTCGGTCTCCGTGTTCCGAGGCCATGTCTGTACATGCTAGGCTCGTCAAGTTAACCCTAAGTGTTTTCGCTGTGTAAATCTGTCTTACACCCGTTGTATGTGAACGTAAGAATCCATCACACCCGATCATCACGTGGTGCTTAGAAGCGACGAACTGTAGCAACGGTGCACAGTTAGGGGAGAACACTTCTTGAAATTGTTGTAAGGGATCATCTTATTTACTACCATCGTTCTAAGTAAACAAGATGCATAAACATGATAAACATCACATGCAATCAAATAGTGACATGATATGGCCAATATCATTTTTGCTCCTTTTGATCTCCATCTTCGGGGCTCCATGATCATCATCGTCACCGGAATGACACCATGATCTCCATCATCATGATCTCCATCATCGTGTCTTCATGAAGTTGTCTCGCCAACTATTACTTCTACTACTATGGCTAACGCGTTTAGCAATAAAGTAAAGTAATTTACATGACGTTCTTCAATGACACGCAGGTCATACAATAAATTAAGACAACTCCTATGGCTCCTGCCGGTTGTCATACTCATCGACATGCAAGTCGTGAATCCTATTACAAGAACATGATCAATCTCATACATCACATATCATTCATCACATTCTTCTTGGCCATATCACATCACATAGCATACCCTTCAAAAACAAGTTAGACGTCCTCTAATTGTTGTTGCATGTTTTTACGTGGCTGCTATGGGTTTCTAGCAAGAACGTTTCTTACCTACGCAAAACCACAACGTGATATGCCAATTGCTATTTACCCTTCATAAGGACCCTTTTCATCGAATCCGTTCCGACTAAAGTGGGAGAGACTGGCACCCGCTAGCCACCTTATGCACCAAGTGCATGTCAATCGGTGGAACCTGTCTCACGTAAGAGTACGTGTAAGGTCGGTCCGGGCCGCTTCATCCCACAATGCCGTCGAAACAAGATTGGACTAGTAACGGTAAGCATATTGAACAAAATCAACGCCCACAACTACTTTGTGTTCTACTCGTGCAAAGAATCTACGCAATAGACCTAGCTCATGATGCCACTGTTGGGGAACGTAGCAGAAATTCAAAATTTTCCTACGTGTCACCAAGATCTATCTATGGAGAAACCAGCAACGAGGGGAAGGAGAGTGCATCTACATACCCTTGTAGATCGCTGAGCGGAAGCGTTCAAGTGAACGGGGTTGATGGAGTCGTACTCGTCGTGATTCAAATCACCGATGATCAAGTGCCGAACGGACGGCACCTCCGCGTTCAACACACGTACAGCCCGACGATGTCTCCCATGCCTTGATCCAGCAAGGAGAGAGGTAGAGGTTGAGGAAGACTCCATCCAGTAGCAGCACAACGACGTGGTGGTGATGGATGAGCGTGGCAATCCAGCAGGGCTTCGCCAAGCACCACGGGAGAGGAGGAGGAGGAGAGGCAGGCCTGCACCAAGAGAGGGAGAAGATCTCATGTCTTATGGGCAGCCCTATGCCTCACTTTATATAGGGGGAGAGGGGAGCTGCGCCCCCTTTAGGGTTTCCCACCCCAAGGGGTGCGGCCAGCCCTAGATGGGACTTGGGGAGGCGGCCAAGAGGGGGAGGAGAGGGAGGCGCAGGGAGCATGGGCCTTAGGGCCCATCTGCCCTAGGGTTTGCCCCCTCCCCCACTCTCCCCTGCGCCTTGGGCCCCTTGTGTGGGGCGCACCAGCCCACCTGGGGCTGGTTCCCTCCCACACATGGCTCATGCAGCCCTCCGGGGTTGGTGGCCCCACTTGGTGGACCCCCGGGACCCTCCCGGTGGTCCCGGTACATTACCGATAAACCCCGAAACTTTTCCGGTGACCAAAACATGACTTCCCATATATAAATCTTTACCTCCGGACCATTCCGGAACTCCTCGTAACGTCCGGGATCTCATCCGGGACTCCGAACAACATTCGGTAACCACATACAAGCTTCCTATATAACCCTAGCGTCATCGAACCTTAAGTGTGTAGACCCTACGGGTTCGGGAGACATGCAGACATGACCGAGACGTTCTCCGGTCAATAACCAACAGCGGGATCTGGATACCCATGATGGCTCCCACATGTTCCACGATAATCTCATCGGATGAACCACGATGTCAAGGACTTAATCAATCCCGTATACAATTCCCTTTGTCTAGCACTATTATACTTGCCCGAGATTCGATCGTCGGTATCCTTATACCTTGTTCAATCTCGTTACCGGCAAGTTTCTTTACTCGTTCCGTAACACATCATCCCGTGATCAACTCCTTGGTCACATTGCGCAAATGATGATGTTCTACCGAGTGGGCCCAGAGATACCTCTCCGCTTACACGGAGTGACAAATCCCAGTCTCGATTCGTGCCAACCCAACAGACACTTTCGGAGATACCTGTAATGCACCTTTATAGCCACCCAGTTACGTTGTGACGTTTGGTACACCCAAAGCACTCCTACGGTATCCGGGAGTTGCACAATCTCATGGTCTAAGGAAAAGATACTTGACATTAGAAAAGCTCTAGCAAACAAACTACACGATCTCTATGCTAGGCTTAGGATTGGGTCTTGTCCATCACATCATTCTCCTAATGATGTGATCCCGTTATCAATGACATCGAATGTCCATAGCCAGGAAACCATGACTATCTGTTGATCACAACGAGCTAGTCAACTAGAGGCTCACTAGGGACATATTGTGGTCTTTGTATTCACACGTGTATTACAATTTCCGGATAATACAGTTATAGCATGAATAAAAGACTATTATCATGAACAAAGAAATATAATAATAACTAATTTATTATTGCCTCTAGGGCATATTTCCAACACGGCTAACCTCTGTTCATCGTGCGCCTCTCCTCTCGCGAGCCCTAGGCGGAGGAGGGGATCTACGGCTGTGGAACAGGATCGATATGGACCAATCACTCTTCATGGCGGATGATGTGTGATGGTATCCTGGACTAGGGGGTACGAACCTATGCGACCCACGGTCCATGGACTGAACTTACGGCCCAACTATCTCCACAAGGAAGGACTCCATAAGATAAAGAACCCTGGCGTGATCAAGATGGAAGCCTCCAAAGACTTGGTGTGTACTTCAAGGATAGCTCTAGCGACCGACATGTTTATCCTTAGTTGGCAACTGACCATGTGTAGCCCTAGATACCCCCGGTGCCTATATAAGTTGACCGGTTTAGTCCATAGAGGCACAATTACGAGCCTTAGGGTTTACAACACAACATGTGATCTGGAGGTAGATCACCTTGTATTCGATACTCTATCACAGCAATATAATCAAAGCAGGACGTAGGGTTTTACCTCTTTAAGAGGGCCCGAACTGTTAGGTTCTACGGTAGGGTGCGTCGACTGCAAATTAAAATTTCCTACGCGCAGAACAACCAAGAACATGCTACGGGAGATGGATCATAGTGCGTTACCAGTAGACGCGCAGTGTCGTGCAGCGGAAGAAGAGTTGGGGCAGCGCGTCCGCGTGGATCGTCTTCGCCTCGTCCGATCTCCCTCAAACAGCCGGTCGTCGGTTCCCACTTACAGGTTCGCCGGAGCAGCGCAAGTGCACCGCCTCTAACAGTATCCGTGTGTGCAGGAGGAACACCGTGCGGCGGACTGCTAGGTCCGATCACACAGTCGGTGGCGTGTGGAGGTGTCTATTCACAACACATGCAAACCCTAGTGCCAGCGCCGAAACGATCAACCGCATGAGTGTGTCGCACCCCACTTTATATAGGCATCTGTCGCGGGCTCAACGCTTGGGCCTCGCACGGATCCTAAAGCCCAAAGTCTGTTCGGCCTGAATCCGAATCTGAGTAGAATCACTTCTGACTCGTGGAGTCGGATCGGGCCTCACAAGTTCCTTCCCTTAAGCGCGCGACCCCTTAGGTTCAAGTCGGCTTGGTTGCAGTTCGGATCACCTCCGACCTGCACGGTTGGTAGCGGCCTCTAGCAAGGCGTGCCGACCACCAGGTAGACTATGAAGCTGGTTAGGCGAACCTGTACAACATGTCACACTTTTGTTCCATTTGCCACACGATATATGTTGTCGTGCTCAAGGCGAGTGTGTCATCCTTGTGCTAGACCGACCTCTTTCTCGTTATAGTGATGCCGACCACAAATCGGATTATCTCATAATCCTTGTCGCATGGCCATGCTTATCCTGGTCAGATCACCCGAGGGACCCAGAGTATATCTCTCCTGATCGGAGGGGCAAATCTTGCTCGACCATGTCTCGCAACATGGGTATGGACAAGCCCGAAACCTACCTTTGTACCTACCAGCCACGGAGTAGCGTTTGGTTGGCCCAAAGCAGGTTTGTCACTATCCCGAGTACATGCGTCAGCTCATGTCTTAGGACATAGAACATATGTTGTACTAGAGACTCATAGATGACTTATCGTTGTGTCTCATAGTTGCGTCTGTCCGACTCAGACCTTATCTCGACTGGGATCTGACTATGTCGAATCCGACCAGATCCTTCCGAGTTCATATTATCTGGTTAGCATCCAGTGCTCCATGGCTAGTGAGACCAAGCCATCGACCGTGTCATATGCTAGTCTAGTCGGTTGCGCGTCCACACATCCCTTTCGACTAGGGACCTTTTAGGACAATCATCATACAATGCATAGTCCCACAAACAAGTCACTTACTTGCTGATACACATCATTGATAATGTCCAAGGACTATATTTATTCATAAACACATAGGAAATATCATCATACATGATTGCCTCTAGGGCATATCTCCAACACGAACCTGAGTAAACTTTGTCTCCCCTATCTCTTGTTACCCATCGTTCCCACATCCACAACTCGGGACCCCCCTGTTAGTTCTATATCCGGCATATCTCGTAGTAGGGGTCCTAATCTAGGCATCTTGGAATGATGGTAACATGGACACGGGATTTTACCCAGGTTCGGGCTCTCTCGAAAAGATAATACCCTACGTCCTGCTTATGACTGTATTCATATAGGGTGTAGTACAGAGTACATGTATCTACCACGAGATTGTTGAGATTATCTATTAACTAGCCTGGCCTCAGTTTATATAACACACCGGAGGCCTGGGGTTTAGAGGAGTCCTTGTCTTGGGCGCCAAGTCTTGTGGAATCCTCCTTGTATGCGGCATGGGTTGCCCGAAGTGGCCCATAAGTGAACTGTTAAGGGGCTCCTCGACCCGATCCAGCTGGCCGGGAGACGAAGTGGTGAGTACCCCCTAGTCTAGGACACCGTCACCCCCTACCCGAGATCATCCGAATTTAGCACCAACATTAGTGGCCCATACAGGTCCTGCTGTTGGGTCAAAAAGGATCGACAGCTGGCCTTCAAATCGACAACAACATTGCTGCGGTGACATCTTTGTCCCCGGTCGGCTTTTCGCCCTCGGCAGTGTTCTTCTTCATGCCAAATCCACCGATCATCTCGACCGTGTCGAAAGCTTCGCCCCGAACCAAGTCATTACGTTTGGGAGCTTGTAATATACATCTGACGCCCGCGGCAATCTCGCCCTCTCTGGCTGGATGCCAGATCGGTCTGAGAACCCTTCAGACATTATAACCCTAACCCAGCCGGCCTCACATCGGACCTAATCTCAAGTACGGATCCGATCTGTATCCCACTGGATCTTGACCTCAAGTCAAACCCTACTTCACAACCAGCATCGAGCTCAGCCTCGGTCACTCTGCCAGTAGATCAGGAGTCATCCTGGTCAGTCAGAACTCCAAGGTCGCGTCAGGTGAACTGCGGAGTATATTGCAGGTTAGCCTGGCCTATAGTCAAGCAATGGATCCAACAAATCTCTCGCACCTAAACGAGGTGCTGGACCGAATCCAGAGTCCTGTGATTTTGTTCTCGGTCTACAACCAGATTGGATGTAAATACGACCAGATTGGATATAAATCCGACGATAGGGAAATTTATGTCCCTCCCACCACCCACCTAATCGCTACAGTTGAAGATTTAACCGATGTATTGAACTATGCCTCCGAGGAGGCAACCGACATGGATGCGGATGTCGATGGTAAGCATGGAGCAGGCTTGCCCATGGCCATATCTCATACTGGCAATTGGGCCACAACCTCTACCTACAATGTGTACATGGTGGACACCCGTAACAAGAACAGGGAAAAGAAAAAGATTTCCCCAAGCGTTGACGAGCTCGGAGGCGATCCAAGGGCACCAATAGAGGCAGGTATAGCGAAAACAACACGGACGACATAGATAACGGCGCCACTCCGGATAACGTCAAGGACCAAGGAGATGATGATAATGCCATGCCTAGTTAGTTGAATAGCCCAACAGGGATGTTCGAAGAAGAGGACCGCGAAGACCTCGAAGACGGGGTAGGTAGTAACTATCTCTCCGAATCCGAGGAGGATGTCAGCCTCGGATCCAAGGGTTTCATTGTCCCTGAGGACCCATACGAACAATAAAGCACTACAAAAAAATACACTTCCGTGATGATACGTGTTTGTCATAGTAGGTCATGTTTTCTGTCATGCATGTACATACATGATGATTTTATGACAGAATCAAGATAGTCATACCTGTGCTGTCATAGAAGTGTTCCATGACATTACCAAAATTATCATCACGGAAGTGTCCACTTCCATGACGATAAATCGCGCGTCATAGAAGTGCTTTCGTCAAGGGTGACCAACACGTGGCATCGACCGTAACGGCTCGCCATTAAGCTATCAAGTCCGGTTTTGGATCCGATAACCCGTTAACAGTCCGGACCAATGGGGATTTTCCACGTGTAAAATTCTCATTGGCCGACGGAACCACGTGTCAGCTCCTCGTTGGGACAGATGTCATCCACTCATTGGACCGGAGGCGCCTATGATATGTCGACACGTGGCACGGCCCAATAGAGGCCCATTCCGGTGAAAAGGCCGGCTCGTTTGACTTGGTCAAAAGGTAACGGGCCGGCCCATGGAAAGCATGTTCCTATATAGCCCATTTACAGCCCGCTAACTCACGACCCGTTACGGCCTATCGGAGTTAAGCCCAGTAGCTTCATCTGGGCCATCCAATATGATTCCAGCCCATTGTAACTTTCGGCCCATGTATGGCCCATGATGTCTTTCGGCCCATACGAGGACATTTGTAACTCTTGGCCCATTAACGGCCCGTAGTGAATCTGCCCCGCAATGAACAGTGTATCGCTTCATACCCACTAACGGCCCATTATTCCATTGGGCCGTTTCCAACCTGTGTTATCTTTGGCCTTCTTAGGGCCCATTTATTCTTGGGCTTATTTCCAGCATTCGGTTACTTACGGCTCGTTACTGGCCTTTTCTGCTTGTGTGCCAAATTCATCCCGTGGTTACAATCGGCCCGTTTGTGGCCCGTTAATCTGTTGGGCCATTTTCATAGCGTCATCAAATACGGTCGATTAATGACTGCCCATTATTATTGGCCCATGAACAGACGATTCCAAATCTAGCCTGTTTACAACCCATAATGCGGTCTGTTATTGGCCCATGTTCGGCCGGTCGATCATACGGCCCATAGAAGGCCCATTGATGCTACGGTCCGTAGAAGGCCCATTGTTTCTATGGCCCTTAAGAGGCCCATTGTTTCTATGGCCCGTAGAAGGCCCATTGTTTCTACGGCCCGTAGAAGGCCCATTGTTTCTATGGCCCTTACAAGGCCCATTGTTTCAGTGGCCCATAGGAGGCCCATGGTAACTATAGTAAATATGTAGCCCATGGTTATTGTGGCCTAGTTTTTAAAAAATAGGTTATTGTGGCCAAACCGCGGAAAAAGAACTGCACTGACTACAAGCAAACAAATAAACAAGACAACAAGGAAATAAATAAGCAAGCAACTTACGCTAGGGTATCACGGATATTACACATATTACATCCACTGGGCATCAAAGTTCGCCACCAGCGCAAATATAGGGAACAAAGCAACATATCATATACACTGGTTGTCAAAGTTGGCGACCAGTGCAAATACACGCCGCAACAAAACAAATCCAGGACTGAAACCACTCCAGAAGATCTCAAGAAACAGTATCCTGGGTACCCATAATGCTGGCAAGATGCTTAGCAAGCTTATTAACTTTCTCTTGTTTGGCGCTTAAATCCTCCAGCGCTTGCTGTTGCACCAGAAAGTATGCATCTAAATTCTGCAGGGACTTCCTTGGTCCTTCAGCTCCCTGTCATAGCACATCTGATCGATGTCTTTCAACTTGAAGTTGAGACTCAAGAAGACGAACTGATTCAGGCAGCGAGTTCAAAGAGCTTGTGCCAGCAATAGTGTCCAGTAACTTGAACACTACATCAAGACATGACTTTTGGGTTCTCTCACTGTCGTCAGGATAGTTTTTATCAGCTTTCTTGGAGACCAACAGCGATGTCTCACTATCTTGAACCTTATTTGCATTACTTCCTTTACCATTGCATAACGGGGTACTGTTCTCCAATATTTTGTCCGCATTCTAAAAGAGAAACAAGTAAACACATCACAGGGCTACCATGTTGTATATGAAATTTATTTTGGTAAATCAGTTTAGTAGTAAAGTGGACATGATTACAACATGAAACAAACATATATCTATGTACCATGGTCACTTTATGGTCTGTATCATTCTAGTTTTTTATTGCCAAATCAAGATAGAGACACATTTCAAATAATATTTGTTCAAGGCACAGCAGAATAGACAGAATATGAGTGTGGGAAACTATAGAGCAGTAACAACACTTGTAATGTGCATGACATGAGAACATAACGGTTTATTCAATTGAAACTAAAATCAACATAGAGCAAGTTACAACAGCAAACCAGTTAAAGAAACAGGTTTGAAACATACCTGTTGCGCCATTGGAGTTTCAATTCCATCCTTCAAATTTGAAAATAGTTGGTATTAGTAAATATAGTGATGCAAGAGCAAAGGAGTATGAACCATAGCTATAGAACCTGACCTGAGAACAATTCTTCTTCTCCTTTAAGCTTGAGTTGGGATTCGGAGTGGTGGTCCTCGTGCTTTGGGCACTGTAGTTCCCTTACTAACTGCTCGTGTTTGGGTGCTCTATGGTGGAGACGGTGCTGTGTCGACTGGAACTGGGTTACTAGCTGCTGGGGTTGGGGTTAGAAGGGGTGTAGCTGGTTCTCTGTCCAACTGGATAGGGGTACAATCTGCGACAGTCTGGGTTATGTGTGGTGGGGCTGGTTCTTGGGCAAGTACAACTGTGGTTCTATCTGCATCAACTGGTAGCACTATCTTTTCTGAAGACCGTGTTGTTACTCCCTTAGAAACTGCCATCACCCTCTCCAATTCAAATGGCTGATAAATAAGAAAAGTAATTGAATGTACAGACATTGTATGATAACACAGGTGCAATGGATAGTGGGGAATAAAAGAGGGCATGAAATAATTCACATTTATGTTGTCTAACCAAACATGATAGCATGACACAATTTCACATATATGATGGCTAACTAAACAGGATAGCATGACACAATTTCACATTATGATGGCTAACTAAAAAAGATGGAAAGACATAGTTCAAAATATGATGACTATGTAAACAAGATGGCATGATATAACTATATAATGTCTTTATTAAATAGGTTGGCATGCCATAATTCACATACATGCCGCTTATGGAAACATGATAGCATGATATAATTCATGGATAGAATGACATAATTCAAAATATGATGACTGTAAACACTAAAAAGGATGAGATGATATAACTATATGATGTCTATTAAATGGGTTACCATGCCATAATTCAGAGAGATGCTGTGTATGTAAACATGATGGCATGATATAATTCAAATATATGATTAGTAAGCAAGTAAGCAGATGACAATCCATATATGATGTAAAAACTAAGCAATGCAAGACAACGTGCATGACATGGGTAATATAACCCTACCAAGTTTGAGCATAGACCTCAGGGGGGAAATAGGACTGGTCATCAGTCTCTGAATCCTCCTGTGAGGAGCTCTCTGTAACCAGCAAGATGTCTGCTTCAGCAGGTAGCATTGTCTGCTCTGAATACCTTGTTTTCACTCCAGATACTTCCATCACCGCTTCAAATGGATGATGCACAGGAAGAGTAGTTGAATATACAAATGTTGTCGACAAATGGAACATGTAATAAAAAAATGATAGCATGATATAATTCACATACATGATGATTGGCTAAACAACATGGCATTGGATAATTCACATATATAATGCCTTTGCAACAAGATAGCATTGCATAATTCACATATATAATGTCTTGCAACAAGATGGCAATGCATAATTCACATATATGGTAATTAGACACTAAACAGGTGGCATTCACACAAAGAAAACTAATCAAATGACATAGCAATGCAAGACACCATACGCACGATATGAGCAACATAACCCTGCCAAGTTAGAGCATACACCTTGGGGGGGGGGGAAATAGGACTGGTCATCTATCTCTGAATCCTCTGAGGAGCTATCCGTAACCAGCGAGATATGCGCTTCGTCAGATAGCATAGTCTGCTCTGAAGACCTTGTTTTCACTCCAGAATTTTCCATCACCGTGTCAAATGGCTGATGCACACGAAGAGTAGTTGAATGTACTAACATTGTTGAAAAATGTAATACGTAACGAAAAAAAGGATGGACAAGTATAATTCACATATAAGATGACTGCATAAGCAGGATGACATTGCAAAATTCACATATATGATGCCTGGATAAATAAGATGGCATTGCATAATTCACATAAATGATGAATAAACTAAATAGATGGCATTCACACAAAGCATGTCTAAACTAAGAAGATGACATATTTGATGTATAAAGTAAGCAATGCAAGGCACCATATGCATGATATAACCAACATCATCATGCCAAGTTAGAGCAAAGACCTCATGGGGTAAATAGGACTGGTCTTCTCCTTCTGAATCCCCCTCAGAACAGATATCTTCCTCTTGATTACAATCCAAAATGGGTGGAGGGGGGCTGCCTTTGTGCTACCTCTTGAGCATGCGTTGGTTTTCCCTTGAAGAGGAAAGGGTGATGCAGTGAAGTAGCGTAAGTATTTCCCTCAGTTTTTGAGAACCAAGGTATCAATTCAGTAGGAGGTTACGCACAAGTCGCGTAGTACCTACACAAACAAATAAGAACCTTGCAACCAACGCGATAAAGGGGTTGTCAATCCCTTCACGGCCACTTGCAAAAGTGAGATCTGATAGAGATAATAAGATAAATATTTTTTGTTTTTTTGTTGTATAGATTGAAAAGTAAAGATTGCAAAATAGTAAACGAGATGCTATGTAAATAAAAGAGATATAATATGATAGAAAAGAGACCCGGGGGGCATAGGTTTCACTAGTGGCTTCTCTCAAGATAGCATATCTTACGTGGGTGAACAAATTACTGTCGAGCAATTTATAGAAAAGCGCATAGTTATGAGAATATCTAGGCATGATCATGTATATAGGCATCACAACTATCAAGTAGGTCGAAACGATTCTGCATCTGCTACTATTACTACACACATCGACCGCTATCCAGCATGCATCTAGAGTATTAAGTTCATAAGAACAGAGTAACGCATTAAGCAAGATGACATGATGTAGAGGGATAAACTCAAGCAATATGATATAAACCCCATCTTTTTATCCTCGATGGCAACAATACAATACGTGCCTTGCTGCCCCTACTGTCACTGGTAAAGGACACCGCAAGATTGAACCCAAATCTAAGCACTTCTCCCATTGCAAGAAAGATCAATCTAGTAGGCCAAACCAAACTGATAATTCAACGAGACTTGCAAAGATATCAAATCATACATAAAAGAATTCAGAGAAGAATCAAATATTGTTCATAGATAATCTTGATCATAAACCCACAATTCATCGGATCTCGACAAACACACCACAAAAATTATTACATCAAATAGATCTCCAAGAAGATCGAGGAGAACTTGGTATTGAGATTCAAAGAGAGAGAAGAAGCCATTTAGCTAATAACTATGGACCCGAAGGTCTGTGGTAAACTACTCACACATCATCGGAGAGGCTAAGGTGTTGATGTAGAAGCCCTCCGTGATCGATTCCCCCTTCGGCGGAGCGCCGGAAAAGGCCCCAAGATGGGATCTCACGGGTACAGAAGGTTGAGGCGGTGGAAATAGGGTTTCGCGGTGCTCTCGGATGTTTTCGGGGTATATGAGTATATATAGGCGAAAGAAGTCGGTTGGGGGAGCCACGAGGGGCCCACGAGGGTGGGGGCGCGCCTACCCCCCTATGCGCGCCTCCCTATCTCGTGGCTGCCTTGTTGCTTCCTTGACGTCCACTCCAAGTCTCCTGGATTGTGTTTGTTCCAAAAACAATTCTCCCAAAGGTTTCATTCCGTTTGGACTCCGTTTGATATTCCTTTTCTGCGAAACACTGAAATAGGCAAAAAACAACAATTTGCACTGGGCCTTCGGTTAGTAGGTTAGTCCCAAAAATAATATATAAGTGTATAATAAAGCCCATTAAACATCCAAAATAGATAATATAATAGCATGGAATAATAAAAAATTATAGATACGTTGGAGACGTATCAAGCATCCCCAAGCTTAATTCCTGCTCGTCCTGGAGTAGGTAAATGATAAAAATAGAATTTTTGATGTGAAATGCTACCTAACATAATTCTCAATGTAATTTTCTTTATTGTGGCATGAATGTTCAGATTTGAAAGATTCAAGACAAAAGTTTAATATTGACATAAGAGTAATAATACTTCAAGCATACTAACAAAGTAATCATGTCTTCTCAAAATAACATGGCCAAAGAAAGTTCATCACTACAAAATCATATGGTTTGGCTATGCTTCATCTTCGTCACACAAAATACTCAAATCATGCACAACCCCGATTTCAGCCAAGCAATTGTTTCATACTTTAATTTTTTCAAACTTTTTCAACTTTCACGCAATACATGAGCGTGAGCCATGGACATAACACTATGGGTGGAATAGAATATGATGTTGGGGGTTGTGTGGAGAAGACAAAAAAGGAGAAAGTCTCACATTGACGCGGCTAATCAACGGGCTAGGGAGATGCCCATCAATTGATGTCAATGCAAGGAGTAGGGATTGCCATGCAACGGATGCACTAGAGCTATAAATGTATGAAATCTCAACAAAAGAAACTAAGTGGGTGTGCATCCAACTTGCTTGCTCATGAAGACCTAGGGCATCTGAGGAAGCCCATTGTTGGAATATACAAGCCAAGTTCTATAATGAAAAATTCTCACTAGTATATGAAAATGACAAAACAAGAGACTCTCTATCATAAAGATCACGGTGCTACTTTGAAGCACAAGTGTGGAAAAAGGATAGTAGCATTGTCCCTTATATATATATTTTTTGGGGCCTTTCTTTTTTTTCTTTGGCCTTTCTTTTTTGGTGTTTTTTTCTTTGGCCTTTCTTTTTTTATTTGGGACAATGGTCTATTAATGATGATCATCACACTTCTATTTATTTACAACTCAATGATTACAACTCGATACTAGAACAAATATGACTCTATATGAGTGCCTCCGGCGGTGTACCGGGATGGGCAATGAATCAAGAGTGACATGTATGAAAAATTATGCATGGTGGCTTTGCCACAAATACTATGTCAACTACAATGGTAAGCGTGTCATAATAAATGAAACGGTGGAAAGTTGCATGTCAATATATCTCGGAATGGCTATGGAAATGCCATAAGAGGTAGGTATGGTGGTTGTTTTGAGGAAGATATAAGGAGGTTTATGTGTGATAGAGCATATCATATCACGGGGTTTGGATGCACTGGCGAAGTTTGCACCAACTCTCAAGGTGAGAAAGGGCAATGCACGGTACCGAAGAGGCTAGCAATGATGGAAGGGCGAGAGTGCGTATAATCCATGGACTCAACATTAGTCATAATGAACTCACATACTTATTGCAAAAATCTACAAGTCGTCAAAACAAAGTACTACACGCATGTCCCTAGGGGAAGGGTTGGTAGGAGTTAACCATCGCGCGACCCCGACCTCCACACAAAGGATGACAATCAAAGAAATACCTCATGCTTCAAATTTGTCACAGAACGGTTACCATACGTGCATGCTACGGGACTTGCAAACCTCAACACAAGTATTTATCAAGTTCACAACTACTCTACTAGCATGACTATAATATCACCATCCTCATATCTCAAAACGATCATCAAGTATCAAACTTCTCATAATATTCAATGCACTTTTTATGAAAGTTTTTATTATACCTATCTGGGATGCTCATTACTTTAGGTCTAAAATTTTAACCAAGCAAATTACCATGCTGTTCTAAAATACTATCAAAATACTATAAGTGAAGCATGAGAGATCAATAATTTCTATAAAATAAAACCACCACCATGCTCTAAAAGATATAAGTGAAGTACTAGAGCAAAATTATCTAGCTCAAAAGATATAAGTGAAGCACAAAGAGTATTCTAA
Organism: Triticum timopheevii; assembly: GCA_963921465.1. Lineage (NCBI taxonomy): Eukaryota > Viridiplantae > Streptophyta > Magnoliopsida > Poales > Poaceae > Triticum > Triticum timopheevii. The sequence goes on from OY997274.1 coordinate 471,371,036, forward strand.
TAAATTCCGATTCATGTGTGTCTCTCCCAAAAGGTGTGTATAGAAAGGATTATTGTGGTAAACTAAAAAGCAAAGACTCAAATCACACAAGACGCTCTAAGCAAAACACATATCATGTGGTGAATAAAAATATAGCCTCAAGTAAAGTTACCGATAGACGAAGACGAAAGAGGGGATGCCTTCCTGGGCATCCCCAAGCTTAGGCTTTTTGTTGTCCTTGAATTTAGCTTGGGGTACCTTGGGCATCCCCAAGCTTAGGCTCTTGCCACTCTTTATTCCATAATCCATCAAATCTTTACCCAAAACTTGAAAGCTTCCCAACACAAAACTTAACAGAAAATCTCATGAGCTCCGTTAGTGCAAGAAAGCAAAACACTATAATAAGGTATTGTAATGAACTCATTGTTTATTTATATTGGTGTTAAACCTACTGTATTACAACTTCATTATGTTTCATACCCCCCGATACTAGCCATAGATTCATCAAAATAAGCAAACAACACACGAAAAACAGAATCTGTCAAAAACAGAACAGTCTGTAGCAATCTGTATCAACCGCAAACTTCTGTAACCCAAAATTTCTGATAAATTAGGAAGTCCTAGATAATTATTTTATTAATCTTCTGCAAAAAGAATCAACTGAAAATAAAGTTTCTGTGATTTATGAAACTAATCTCGTGCGCGTAGAAGTTTCTGTTTTTCAGCAAGATCAAATTAACTATCACCATAGGTTGTCCTAAAAGTTTTACTTGGCACAAACACTAATTAAAACACAAACCCACATATAACCAGAGGCTAGATGAATTATTTAGTACTAAACAGGAACAAAAAGCAAGGAACAAAAATAAAATTGGGTTGCCTCCCAACAAGCACTATCGTTTAACGCCCCTAGCTAGGCATAAAAATAAGAAAAGATCTAGGTATTATCATCTTTGGTATGCAATTCATAGGTGGCCCTCATAATAGATTCATAAGGTAATTTGATTTTTCTTCCTAGGAAAGTGCTTCATGCCTTTCCTTAATGGAAATTGGAATCTAATATTTCCTTCCTTCATATCAATAATTGCACCAATTGTTCTAAGAAAAGGTCTACCAAGAATAATAGGACATGAAGGATTGCAATCTATATCAAGAACAATGAAATCTACGGGCACATAATTCCTATTTGCAATAATAAGAACATCATTAATCCTTCCCATAGGTTTCTTAATGGTGGAATCCGCAAGATGAGCAATCATCAAATTCATGGAAACCTAGTATATCACACAAAGTTTTAGGAATCGTGGAAACACTAGCACCCAAATCACACAAAGCATAGCATTCATGATTTTTAATCTTAATTTTAACAGTAGGTTCCCACTCATCAAAAAGTTTTCTAGGGATAGAAACTTCTAATTCAAGTTTTTCTTCATAAGATTGCATTAAAGCATCAACGATGTGTTTAGTAAAGGCTTTATTTTTACTATAAGCATGAGGAGAATTTAACACATATTGCAACAAGGAAATACAATCTATCAAAGAGCAATTATCATAATTAAATTCCTTGAAATCCAAAATAGTGGGTTCATTGCTATGTAAAGTTTTGACCTCTTCAATCCCACTTTTAACAATTTTTGCATCAAGATCTAAAAACTCCGAATCATTGGGACGCCTTTTAACTAAAGTTAACTCATCTCTAGTCCCATCTTTATCAAGATTCATATTAGAAAACAAAGATTTAATAGGAGACACATCAATCACTTTTAGATCTTCATCCTTATTATCATGAAAATTAGAAGAACACGCTTTCACAAAGCAAACCTTTTTAGCACGCATCCTAGAGGTTCTTTCTTTGCACTCATCAATGGAAATTCTCCTGGCTTTGAGAGACTCATTGATATCATGCTTAGGTGGAATAGATCTAATTTTCAAAGAATCAACATCAAGAGAAATTATATCCACGTTCCTAGCCAACTCATCAATCTTAAGCAATTTTTCTTCAAGCAAAGCATTGAAATTCTTTTGCGAATTCATAAATTCTTTAACACTAGTCTCAAAATCAAAGGGAATCTTATTAAAATTTCCAAAAGAGTTGTTGTAGGAATTACCATAATTATTAGAGGAATTACTAGGGAACTGCCTGTAATTAAAGTTTCCTCTATATGCGTTGTTACCAAAATTGTTCCTACCAACAAAATTCACATCCATATATTCATTATTATTCTCAATAAAAGTGGACAAGGGCATATCATTAGGATCAGAAGAAACACTCTTACTAGCAGACAACTTCATAAGTTCATCCATCTTTCCACTCAAAATATTAATCTCTTCAATTGCATGAACCTTTTTACTAGTGGATCTTTCGGTGTGCCATTGAGAATAATTAACCATAATATTATCTTAGAGTTTAGTAGCTTCTACTAAAGTGATTTCCATAAAAGTGCCTCCCGCGGCCGAATCTAAAAGGTTTCTAGAAGCAAAATTCAATCCGGCATAATTTTTTTGTATAATCATCCATAAATTCAAACCATGTGTAGGGCAATTACGTATCATTAATTTCATCCTCTCCCAAGCTTGTGCAACATGCTCATGATCAAGTTGCTTAGAATTCATAATATCGTTTCTAAGAGAGATGATCTTAGCGGGAGGAAAATACTTAGAGATAAAAGCATCTTTGCACTTATTCCATGAATCAATACTATTTTTAGGCAAAGAACTGAACCAAGTTTTAGCACAATCTCTACGCGAAAACAGGAATAACTTCAATTTAGCAATATCATTATCCACATCTCTCTTCTTTTGCATATCACACAAATCAACAAAGTTGTTTAGATGTGTTGCGGCATCTTCACTAGGAAGGCCAGAGAATTGATCCTTCATGACAAGATTCAACAAAGCAGCATTAATTTTGCAAGATTCAGCATCGGTAATAGGAGCAACTGGGGTGCTAAGAAAATCATTGTTGTTGGTATTGGAAAAGTCACACAATTTAGTATTGTCTTGAGCCATAGCGAGAAACAATCCAACACACAAGCAAACAAGAAGCAAGTGAAAAGAGGCGAACGGAAAAAGGGTGAATAAAACGGCAAGGGTGAAGTGGGGGAGAGGAAAACGAGAGGCAAATGGAAAATAATGTAATGCGAGGGATAAGAGTTTGTAATGGGTACTTAGTATGCCTTAACTTGACGTAAACCTCCCCGGCAACGGTGCCAGAAATCCTTCTTGCTACCCCTTGAGCATGCATTGGTTTTCCCTTGAAGAGGAAAGGGTGATGCAGCAAAGTAGCGTAAGTATTTCCCTCAGTTTTTGAGAACCAAGGTATCAATCCAGTAGGAGGTTACACACAAGTCGCTTAGTACCTACACAAACAAATAAGAACCTTGCAACCAACGCGATAAAGGGGTTGTCAATCACTTCACAACCACTTGCAAAAGTGAGATCTGATAGAGATAATAAGATAAATATTTTTGGTATTTTTGTTGTATAGATTGAAAAGTAAAGATCGCAAAATAGTAAACGAGATGCTATGTAAATAAAAGAGATATAATATGATAGAAAAGAGACCCAGGGGCCATAGGTTTCACTAGTGGCTTCTCTCAAGATAGCATATCCTACGGTGGGTGAACAAATTACTGTCCAGCAATTAATAGAAAAGCGCATATAGTTATGAGAATATCTAGGCATGATCATGTATATAGGCATCATGTCCGTGTCAAGTAGATCGAAATGATTCTGCATCTACTACTATTACTCCACACATCGACCGCTATCCAGCATGTATCTAGAGTATTAAGTTCATAAGAACGGAGTAACGCATTAAGCAAGATGACATGATGTAGAGGGATAAACTCAAGCAATATGATATAAACCCCATCTTTTTATCCTCGATGGCAACAATACAATACGTGCCTTGCTACCCCTGCTGTCACTGGGAAAGGACACTGCAAGGTTGAACCCAAAGCTAAGCACTTCTCCCATTGCAAGAAAGATCAACCTAGTAGGTCAATCGAAACTGATAATCGAAGAGACTCGCAAAGATATCAAATCATACATAAAAGAATTCGGAGAAGAATCAAATATTGTTCATAGATAATCTTGATCATAAACCCACAACTCATCGGATCTCGACAAACACACCTTAAAAAGTATACATCGAATAGATCTCCAAGAAGATCGAGGAGAACTTGGTATTGAGATTCAAAGATAGAGAAGAAGCCATCTAGCTAATAACTATGGACCCGAAGGTCTGTGGTAAATTACTCACACATCATCGGAGAGGCTATGCACCTTCGACATGTATTCTGTCTACCACCTAGGGCTTCAGAGGCGGCTGGCTACTTGTAGAAGCTCTGGCGCCTTTAGGGCCTTTCCTGTCCGATCTTCTCCTTTGCTTCTTGGGGGGTGGCGGTAGTGAGCCCACCATACCTTCCCTAACCACCATCCAAGTGTCATCGGGCTAATCAGTGGACGGGCCTCAGGGGGTTGCTGGGTACAGGCGGCATCTGGAGGTGTCTCCTACGAGGATCACTTGAAGAGCGACTTTTTGCATTCCGCCTTAGGACGTTCCAGCTCTGGCAAATCAGGCAAAATCAAGTCATCATCTCCATGCTCATAGCCTGAGTCTTCGCCGTCCTGAGCCATCAATCCTCCATCATCATAGGCGGCATTGAAATACTTGTCTGGGTCATCATCATCTTCCTCCATGTCATCATCAACATTTGCTTGTTTAACAGCGGGGGCTACATCATCTGGCACTAATGGAGGCTCTCCCTCACATTGTCCGCTATCACTCACCACGACAGGTGCAGGTAATGTGGTAGGTGGGGTGGTGTTCATACCTTCTTGAGAAGGTGGCGTTGGCGTGATACTGGGAGACTCGAGACGAAGAAGAGACTTGGGCCAAGGCAAGAACCAGCTCTTGCATGCGCCAATCATCTTAGGGGCCTTGTCGTCATCGACTGGTACCGGAGGAGGCAAATCCTCGAAGCCCGCTAAGACAGTGGCCATGTTAACCTTGAAGACGCCATCGGGCATCTCTCGGTTGTGGAGCATGCGGTCCTTTGGCTTCACGATCATTGCCTTTCCCACGGCCACCTTCTGGCCCTTGATGTCGTAGAGTAGGGTGCACGGGGTGTCGTCGGCCTACGAAGGAGACATGTCTGCGATGTCAAACATCCGATTGGCAACTGAAACGGAAGACTATAGACATGCTGGTGAAAAGGGTATCACGCGTAATTACCGTGAGGGCGTCGAGCTTAGACAGCGATGAAGGCCCACTGACCATGCAAGAGACGGAGGTCGGGCTGCTATGAACAGGAGCGGGACCTTTTGCGGTTGCTTGAGCAGGTGTTGGTGCACTGGTGTTCACCGAATTGCTCCCGACAAAGCTGGGAAGCGGAAAGTCCTCTGGCCGTGCATTTGGATTGTTCTTCGTGAAATCCAATAGTGCCGGAAGCAAGCTGACCACCGCGTCATTGACCGCTGCAGAGACGGCCCCGGGCAACTCTTCTTTGGTCTCAGCTTTGGTCTTATCGACCGCAATATTGACCTTCTCGTCGATGCTCTGTTGAGTGACGACCGAGCGTCTCTTCCTTCTTTCCTCTAGCTCCTTGGGGTAGCACGTCTTCCATGAGGCGCCATCTCCGATGCCGTGCACACGTCCATAGGATGGCGGCTTGTCCACCGGGACCTTCTTCAGTATGTTTAGGGCCCAGTTGAATGGGGTGTCCCACTTGGGCCTCGCCGACGACTGTGATGACTCGTCGCTTTCGGCTACCTTTTGGTGCTGCTCTTTCTGCAAAACGAACGTGGATGGTTTACTAATGTGACAAAACGTGTAGTCGAATTGATGGGAAGCTAATATGATAATGTGGTAATATAACAATTACCAGAAGTCTCATGAACTCCCTCGTGTTCGGGTCCTGATGACCCACAAGTGTAGGGGATCTATCGTAGTCCTTTCGATAAGTAAGAGTATCGAGCAATAAAAGTAAATAAGGTGAAGCAAGGTGGCCCAATATTTTTTGTAGCAAAGGACAAGCCTGGACAAATTCTTATATGAAGGAAAACGCTCCCGAGGACACATGGGAATTATCGTCAAGCTAGTTTTCATCACACTCATATGATTCACGTTCATTACTTTGATAATTTTGTATGTGGGTGGACTAGTGCTTGGGTGCTGTCCTTCCTTGGACAAGCATCCCACTTATGATTAACCTCTATTGCCTACATCTGCAACTACAAAAGAAGTATTAAGGTAAACCTAACCATAACATGAGACATATGGATCCAAATCAGCCCCTTACGAGGCAACACATAGACTAGGGTTTAAGCTTCTGTCACTCTAGCAACCCATCATCTACTTATTACTTCCCAATGCCTTCCTCTAGGCCCAAACAATGGTGAACTATCATGTAGTCGACATTCACATAACACCACTAGAGGAGAGATAACATACATCTCATCAAAATATCGAACGAATACCAAATTCACATGACTACTAATAGCAAAACTTCTCCCATGTCCTCAGGAACAAACGTAACTACTCACAAATCGTATTCATGTTCATAATCAGAGGGGTATTAATATGAATTAAGGATATGAACATATGATCTTCCACCGAATAAACCAACTAGCATCAACTACAAGGAGTAATCAACACTACTAGCAACCCACAGTTACCAATCTGAGGTTTTGAGACAAAGATCGGATACAAGAGATGAACTAGGGTTTGAGAGGAGATGGTGCTGGTGAAGATGTTGATGGAGATTGACCCCCTCCCGATGAGAGGATCGATGGTGATGACGATGGTGATGATTTCCCCCTCCCGGAGGGATGTTTTCCCGGCAGAACAGCTCCGCCGGAGCCCTTGATTGGTTCTGCCAAGGTTCCGCCTCGTGGCGGCGGTGTTTCGTCCCCAAAGCTTCCTTCTGATTTTTTCCAAGGTGAAAGACACCATATAGCCAAAGATGGGCACCTGAGGCCTGACAGGGGGCCCATGAGGCAGGGGGCGTGCCCCCCACCCTCGTGGATGGTGGGTGGCCCCCCTCGGGTACTTTCTTCGCTCAATATTTTTTATTAATTCCAAAAATAACTTCCGTGGAGTTTCAGGACTTTTGGAGTTGTGCAGAATAGGTCTCTAATATTCGCTCCTTTTCCAGCCCAGAATTCCAGCTGCTGGCATTCTCCCTCTTCGTGTAAACCTTGTAAAATAAGAGAGAAAAGGCATAAGTATTGTGACATAATGTGTAATAATAGTCCATAATGCAATAAATATCAATATAAAAGCATGATGCAGAATGGATGTACCAACTCCCCCAAGCTTAGACCTCGCTTGTCCTCAAGCGGAAGCCGATAACGATAAATATGTACACATGTTTAGAGATAGAGGTGTCGATAAAACAAAATACGGTCATGAGGGCATCATGATCATTCTTATAACAGCAACATAAATATATATTGTCATATGATTTCTTATGCTAAAGTAAGAATCAACTCACAATGTCAAGTATGAATCAGAAACTTCATTGAAAACTAACAAACTATAATCTCAGTCATTGAAGCAATTGCAATTTACCATAACATCGGAAAGAGTCAATATAAGAGCTTTTCAGCAAGTCCACATACTCAACTATCATTTAGTCTTTCACAATTGCTAACACTCACGCAATACTTATGGGTATGGAGTTTTAATCGGACACAAAGAAAGATAGGGGCTTATAGTGTTGCCTCCCAACCTTTTACGTCAAGGGTAATGTCAACAATAATAGTTCATGCCAACTTGCATCCAATTGGATATATATGTCAGGATCTTTCCAACACAATGTGCTTGCCAAAGGGTAAAATGTAAAAAAGGAAAGGTGAAGATCACCATGACTCTTGTATAAGGTATAAGACAAGAATAAAAGATAGGCCCTTCACAAAGGGAAGCAGAGGTTGTCATGTGCTTTAAGGTTGGATGCACAAAATCTTAATGCGAAAGAACGTCACTTTATATTGCCACTTGTGATATGGACCTTTATTATGCAGTCCGTTGCTTTTATTTCTTCCACATCACAAGATCGTATAAAGCTTATTTTCTCCACACTAATAAATCTTACATATTTAGAAAGCAATTTTTATTGCATGCACAATGACAACTTACTTGAAGAATCTTACTCAATCCATAGGTAGATATGGTGGACTCTCATGGCAAAACTGGGTTTAAGGATATTTGGAAGCACAAGTAGTATCTCTACTTGGTGCGAAGAATTTGGCTAGCATGAGAGGGAAAGGCAAGCTCAACATGTTGGATGATCCATGACAATATACTTTATTTCAGATATAAGAAAACATAACCCATTACGTTGTCTTCCTTGTCCAACATCATCTCTTTAGCATGTCAGATTTTAATGAGTGCTCACAATCATAAAAGATGTCCATGATAGTATATTTATATGTGAGAACCTCTCTTTCTTTATTACTTCCTATTAATTGCAACGATGACCAAAACTATGTTTGTCAGCTCTCAACAACTTGTATTCATCATACTCTTTATATGTGAAGTCATTACTCTCCATAAGATCCACATGATCTCTTTATTTCTTTTTATTCTTTCTTTTTCTTTTATTCCCTCACGATCATAGCAAGATAATCAAGCCCTTGACTCAACACTAATCTTTATTATATATAGCTCACAGACTCGATTACATAGAAGGATCATAATGCAGAATTCAAAACTAAATCATACTAAAACTTTATTCTACTAGATCAAGATATTACCAAAAGGATTGAACTAAGAAAAACTGTAAAGATAGGAGTGTGATGGTGATACGATACCGGGGCACCTCGCCCAAGCTTGGCAGATGCCAAGGAGGAGTGCCCATTCCCACGTATTTATATCTCTTTCTTCGAAGGTGGTGATGTGATATTCTTGGCGATGATGCCCCTCAGGATACGATTCTCTTCCTCGAGCTTATTGACTTGTTGCTTGAGGTCCATTATTTCCTTATGGAGCTTACCCATGACGGTTAAAGCTCCTTTCACCCATGGATGTTGCATAGCTGCGGGAGAACAAGTAACACTCCTTTTCATATTTTCATAAGAAAGGAATCTAGCATTGGGAGGGATAACCGAGTTTGCAATCACTGAGCTCTGAAGTTCCTCCATCATGAATCTGGTTTGGAGGCGAGAGGTAACTTCTTGATATTCCTCCATGGCATCTATCCTCTTCAAGTCGGCCTCCATCTCCTCCTCTGTTGATGGCCCAAAGTGATAGGCGTCGCTGTTTTCTCCTGGACCCGGTGTCAGATGAGATACCCGACTCTCCTCGACTGACTCTTGAGAAGACATCTTACTCTAATCTGCAGCAGGAACAACTAAAAAACAAAAACAGAGGATTTCGTTGTGGTACGATGGTCAAGACCTTCGGGAGATTATATAATGAATTTTTACCGACCAAAAGGAGTATCGTGCAAGAAAACAGAGTCCGGAGAGCACACGAGGTGCCCACGAGGCAGGGGGGCACGCCCAGGGGGTAGGGCGCGCCCTCCACCCTCGTGGACGCCTAGTGTCCTTCCTGGACTACTTTTTATTTTCCTATTTTCTTAAGGACTCCAAAACTGAGAAACATTGCTATTAGGACTGTTTTGGAGTCGGTTTACTTACCGTACCACATACCTATCCCTTTCCGGAGTCTGAAACGTTCTGGAAAGTGTCCCTTATGTATTCCTCCGGGGTTATGGTTTCAATAACACTAGTTTCAACATTTATGGGATTACCCGAGATATATTGTTTAATTCTTTGACCGTTCACCACCTTTGGATTTGTGCCTTCGAAGTTGTTGATTTTTATGGCACCGGAACGATAGACCTCTTCGATAACGTAAGGGCCTTCCCATTTAGAGAGAAGCTTTCCTGCAAAAAATCTTAAACGAGAGTTGTATAACAAAACATAATCAACTACATTAAACTCACGCTTTTGTATCCTTTTGTCATGCCATCTTTTAACTTTTTCTTTGAATAGTTTGGCATTCTCATAGGCTTGAGTTCTCCATTCATCAAGTAAGCTAATGTCAAATAGCCTCTTTTCACCGGCAAGTTTGAAATCATAATTGAGCTCTTTAATGGCACAATATGCCTTATGTTGTAGTTCGAGAGGTAAGTGACATGCTTTTCCATAAATCATTTTATACGGAGACATGCCCATTGGATTTTTATATGCAGTTCTGTAAGCCCATAATGCATCATCAAGTTTTTTGGACCAATTCTTTCTAGATCTATTAACAGTCTTTTGCAAAATAAGTTTAAGCTCTCTATTACTCAATTCTACTTGACCACTAGACTGTGGGTGGTATGGAGATGCAATTCTATGATTAACATCATACTTAGCAAGTATTTTACGGAAAGCACCATGAATAAAGTGTGAACCACCATCAGTCATTAAGTATCTAGGGACTCCAAACCTTGGAAAAATAACTTCTTTAAGCATCTTAATAGAGGTGTTATGATCCGCACTACTAGTTGGAATAGCTTCTACCCACTTAGTAACGTAATCAACAACAACTAAAATATGTGTGTACCCATTAGAGGAAGGAAATGGCCCCATATAATCAAAGCCCCAAACATAAAATGGTTCAATAACAAGTGAATAATTCATAGGCATTTCTTGACGTCTACTAATATTACCAATTCTTTGACATTCATCACAAGACAAGACAAACTTACGTGCATCTTTGAAGAGAGTAGGCCAATAGAAACCGGATTGCAATACCTTATGTGCAGTTCTATCCCCAGCATGGTGTCCTCCATAAGCCTTAGAGTGACACTTGCATAGGAACTGTTCCTATTCATGCTTAGGTACACAATGTCTAATAACACCATCTACTCCTTCTTTATAAAGGTGTGAGTCATCCCAAAAGTAATGTCTTAAATCATAGAAAACTTTTTCTTTTGCTGGTATGTGAAACTAGGTGGTATAAATTTAGCAACAATGTAATTAGCATAGTCAGCATACCATGGAGCAGTACGAGAAGCATTTATGACAGCTAATTGTTCATCAGGAAAGCTATCATCAATAGGTAGTGGGTCTTCAACAACATTCTCTAACCTAGACAAGTTGTCTACAACGGGGTTCTCAGCTCCCTTTCTATCAATAATATGCAAATCAAATTCTTGTAGTAGGAGAACCCATCTAATAAGTCTAGGTTTAGCATCTTTCTTTTCCATAAGATATTTAATAGCAGCATGATCAGTGTGAACGGTTACTTTGGAATCAACAATATAAGGTATGAACTTATCACAAGCAAATACAACTGCTAAAAATTCTTTTTCAGTAGTAGCATAATTTCTCTGGGCACTGTCTAGAGTTTTACTAGCATGTTGGATAACATTTAATTTCTTATCAACTCTTTGTCCTAGAATAGTACCTACAGCATAATCACTAGCATCACACATAATTTCGAAGGGTAAATTCCAATCTGGTGGCTGAACAATAGGTGCAGAAATCAATGCTTTCTTCAGTATTTCAAATTCTTCTACACAATCATCATCAAAGACAAAAGGAATATCTTTTTGTAAGAGATTAGTTAGAGGCCTAGAAATTTTTGAGAAGTCCTTAACAAACCTCCTATAAAACCGGCATGACCAAGGAAACTTCTTATACCTTTGATGTCCTTGGGACACGGCATCTTTTCAATAACATCGACTTTAGCTTTATCAACTTCAATACCTCTTTCAGAAATTTTATGCCCCAAGACAATACCTTCATTAACCATAAAGTGGCACTTCTCCCAATTCAAGACAAGATTAGTTTCTTCACATCTCTGCAGAACTCATTCAAGGTTGCTTACGCAATCATCATAAGAGGATCCATAAACGGAGAAATAATCCATGAAAACCTCAACAATCTTTTCACAAAAGTCAGAGAATATAGCCATCATGCATCTTTGAAAGGTAGCAGGTGCATTACATAAACCAAAAGGCATACGTCTATAAGCAAAAGTACCAAAAAGGAAAGTAAAAGTGGTCTTTTCTTGATCCTCTTTTGACACAGGTATTTGAGAGAAACCAGAATATCCATCTAGAAAGCAGAAATGTGTATGTTTGTATAATCTTTCTAGCATTTTATCAATAAAAGGTAAGGGGTAATGATCCTTTTTAGAGGCTTTATTTAGTTTGTGGAAATCAATTACCATCCTATAACCTGTAACAATTCTTTGTGGGATCAATTCATCTTTATCATTAGGAACAACAGTAATGCCTCCCTTCTTAGGGACACAATGGACAGGGCTTACCCACTGACTATCGGCAACAGGATAAATTATAGCTACCTCAAGAAGCTTTAGTATTTCTTTCCTTACCACTTCCTTCATCTTAGGATTTAACCGCCGTTGGTGATCAACAACCGGTTTAGCATCTTTCTCCAATTTTATTTTGTGTTGGCATAGAGTGGGACTAATGCCCTTAAGATCATCAAGAGTATATCCAATAGCAACACGGTGCCTCTTTAGAGTTTTCAATAATTTCTTTTCTTCATGCTCTGAAAGGTTAGCACTAATATAACAGGATATACCTTTTTCTTATCAAGATAAGCATATTTAAGAGTATCAGGTAATGATTTAGGCTCAAACACGGGATCACCCTTGGGTGGAGGAGGCTCCCCTAGAATTTCAACAGGCAAGTTGTGTTTCAAAATAGGTCCCTGTTTAAAGAATACTTCATCTATTTCCCTTCTTTCATTCATAAACATATCATTCTCATGATCTAGCAAATATTGTTCTAAAGGATCATCAGGAGGCACGACAATAGAAGCAAGACCAATAATTTCATCTTTACTAGGCAATTCTTTATCATGGGGTTGTCTACGAAATTTAGCAAAATTAAACTCACGAGACATATCCCCTAACCCAATAGTAACAACATCCTTTTCGCAATCTATCCTAGCATTAACAGTATTCAAGAAGGGTCTACCAAATGTAATGGGACAAAAGTCATCTTGTGGGGAGCCAAGAACAAGAAAACTAGCAGGATATTTAACTTTCCCACACAATACTTCAACATCTCTAACAATCCCAACTGGTGAAATAGTATCTCTATTGGCAAGCTTAATTGTAACATAAATTTCTTCTATCTCAGCAGGTGCACTATCATGCTAATTTCTTTGTATAAGGAATGAGGTATTGCACTTGCACTAGCACCCATATCACACACGCCATGACAACAATGATCTCCTATTTTAACAGAAATAACAGGCATGCCTATGACAAGTCTATGTTTATTTTTAGTATCGGGTCAAGCAATTCTAGCAGCTTCATCACAGAAGTAAATAACATGCCCATCAATATTATCAACCAAGAGATCTTTAACCATAGCAATACTAGGGTCAACTTTAATATGCTCAGGGGTTTTGGGTGTCTTAATATTACTTTTGTTGACCACAGTGGAAGCTTTAGCATGATCCTTTATTCTGATAGGGAAATGTGGTTTCTCGATATAAGTAGTCGGAACAATAGGATCATTATAAGTGATAGTTTTTTCTTCAACTTTGATAGGTTCAACTACTTTTACTTCAATCCGAGGATGATATTTAAACCACTTCTCCTTAGGGAGGTCAACATGAGTAGCAAATGATTCACATAAAGAAGCTACTATCTCAGAGTCAAGTCCATATGTAATGCTAAATTCACGGAAAACATTGGTATCCATAAAAGATTTAACACAATCAAACTTAGGTGTTATACCTGACTTTACCTTCTTCAAGATCCCAATCTTCAGAGTTTCGTTTAATTCTTTCCAATAAATCCCATATGAATTCAATAGTCTTCATCATAAAGAACCAGTACAAGAAGTATCGAGCATGGAGCAATTGTTGTCAGAAAGCCGAGCATAAAATTTTGAATAATAATTTCTCTTGAGAGCTCATGATTGGGGCATGAATATAACATTGACTTAAGCCTCCCCCAAGCTGGAGCGATGCTTTCTCCTTCGCGAGGCCAAAAATTATACATATAATTACGATCACAATGAACAAGATGCATAGGATAAAACTTCTGATGAAATTCCAATTTCAATCGCTTGTAGTTCCATGACCCCATATCATCACATAGCCCATACCATGTCAATGCCTCTCCCTTCAAAGATAAAGGGAAGACCTTCTTCTTGATAACATCCTCGGGCATACCTGCAAGCTTAAATAATCCACAAACTGCATCCACATAGATTAAGTGCAAATTGGGATGCAATGTTCCATCACCTGTGAAAGGATTAGCTAGCAGTTTCTCTATCATACCCGAAGGAATTTCAAAGTAAACATTTTCAGTAGGTTCAGTAGGTTGAGGAGCAACTCTTTGCTCTACTGGTCGTGGTGTAGATACCCCGAACAAGCCCCTTAGAGGATTACTTTCCATAGTAACAGGTGACAGTAAATTTTAGCACACTATATAAAATTTTCCTTACCAAATTCCACTTACCAAAGGCGCTTCACTCCCTGGCAACAGTGCCAGAAAAGAGTCTTGATGACCCACAAGTGTAGGGGATCTATCATAGTCCTTTCGATAGGTAAGAGTGTCGAACCCAACGAGGAGCAGAAGGAAATGACAAGCGGTTTTCAGTAAGGTTTTCTCTGCAAGCACTGAAATTATCGGTAACAGATAGTTTTGTGATAAGATAATTCATAACGGGTAACAAGCAATAAAAGTAAATAAGGTGCAACAAGGTGGCCTGATCCTTTTTGTAGCAAAGGACAAGCCTAGACACATGGGAATTATCATCAAGCTAGTTTTCATCACACTCATATGATTCGCGTTCGTTACTTTGATAATTTGGTATGTGGGTGGACCGGTGCTTGGTTACTGTCCTTCCTTGGACAAGCATCCCACTTATGATTAACCTCTATTGCCAGCATCCGCAACTATAAAAGAAGTATTAAGGTAAACCTAACCATAGCATGAGACATATGGATCCAAATCAGCCCCTTACGAAGCAACACATAAACTAGGGTTTAAGCTTCTATCACTCTAGCAACCCATCATCTACTTATTACTTCCCAATGCCTTCTTCTAGGCCCAAACAATGGTGAAGTGTCATGTAGTCGATGTTCACATAACACCACTAGAGGAGAGACAACATACATCTCATCAAAATATCGAACGAATACCAAATTCACATGACTACTAATAGCAAAACTTCTCCCATGTCCTCAGGAACAAATGTAACTACTCACAAATCATATTCATGTTCATAATCAGAGGGGTATTAATATGCATTAAGGATGTGAACATATGATCTTCCACCGAATAAACCAACTAGCATCAATTACAAGGAGTAATCAAGACTACTAGCAACCCACAAGTACCAATCTGAGGTTTTGAGACAAAGATCGGATACAAGAGATGAACTAGGGTTTGAGAGGAGATGGTGCCACTGAAGATGTTGATGGAGATTGACCCCCTCCCGATGAGAGGATCGATGGTGATGATGATGGTGATGATTTCCCCCTCCCGGAGGGATGTTTCCTCAGCAGAACAGCTCTGCCGGAGCCCTAGACTGGTTCCGCCAAGGTTCCGCCTCGTGGTGGCGGTGTTTCGTCCCCAAAGCTTCCTTCTGATTTTTTTCAGGGTGAAAGACACCAAATAGCCAAAGATGGTCACCGGAGGCTTGACAGGGGGCCCACAAGGTAGGGGCACACCGAGGGGGGTAGGGCGCGCCCCCACCCTCGTGCATGGTGGGTGGCCACCCTCGGTACTTTCTTCGCCCAGTATTTTTTATTAATTCCAAAAATAACTTCCGTGGAGTTTCAGGACTTTTGGAGTTGTGCAGAATAGTTCTCTAATATTTGCTCCTTTTCCAGCCCAGTATTCCAGCTGCCGGCATTCTCCCTCTTCGTGTAAACCTTGTAAAATAAGAGAGAAAAGACATAAGTATTGTGACATAATGTGTAATAACAGTCCATAATGCAATAAGTATCGATATAAAAGCATGATGTAGAATGGATGTATCAGGTCCGTGTAAAAGATCTTTTTGACTTTGTCCCACTTGTACCGGGCCCTGATCCAGTCATGCTCCGACGGGACAACGAACTTCGCCAGGGGGTCTGGGATTCCGTGACTTTCACGTTCGGCGTCCTCCTTGGCCCATCCGTCCTCATCGGGTTGCCATATTGGTCATAGTCTTCCTTGTTGGCTACTCCATCCATTCTGACGATGCTCCTTTTGGATCTCCTCACGACAACACGGATGGGATTGGCCAGGTCGGTTATGAAGAAGCATTGTGTCACGTGCCTAGCGTGTACCCATGGCTCATTTTTGGCGAGGATGATAATGTTCACGGGAGTTCTCTTCGCGTCGGGTATAGACATGGTGGTGAAATACTTGTTTTCTCTTACGACGTCCTTGGCCCATCTGACACGGAACATTGTCGCATCATGCAATCCAGCATAGTCAAGCTCCCAGATCTCTTCGACCCTTCCGTAGAATCTCTCAGTTGTGCTGTTGGCGTCAGTCACGCATTGAATTGTCACCCCAGAGTTCTGGTAATCACTGTCCATGTCTTTGGCCTCCGTGTAGAACGTGTACCCATTGATATCGTAGGATTGATAGGTCGCGAGCTTGGGCGTGGGGCCATGTGCTAATGCGTGTATGAGCAATCCATCCGAACTGCCCTGTTCCGGGGGATTTTCAAGAAATTATTGTTTAAACCAGCGCAAGAAAGTGGCATTTTGCTCTACAGTAACTTCATCGTCCATCTTGAGCATCCCCTTATCATGGTACTTCTTTGCGATGGTTTCCTTGTGCTGTGCCACAAAATCATCTACCACATCTAGGTGTTTTAGCACTACTAAATTAGCCATGTCAAAGTCGTTTCGTCTATCCGAGTAGTCCATGTGCAATTCCCTCCGGCCGTTGTTGTGACCATCTCCTTTGAGCTTCCCATCGCGCTTCTTGATGGGCAAACCAACAACAGGGTCTGTCGTGGAATTGTCACAGTAGATGTCCTAGTGAAAGGACTCAAACATGGAGCCATTGCGACGTAGTTAGCTTAAAGGGTTAAAGCGGGACAAAGGACACAAGGAGTTTATACTGGTTCAGCCCCTTGCGGTGAAGGTAAAGGCCTAATCCAGTTTGAGGTGGTATTGCTAGGGTTTCGATGACCAGTGAGCGAATACGCTTTGCGTGGCTCTCGAGTTGTTCTTTCTTGTCCCTAAACCGCCGCCGGGTCGTCCCTTTAGATACACAGGTTGACGCCCGACGGTTCACAGAATCCCGGCCGGCTCATCAACGTGTCCAGCTCGGTATCCACTCTTTCCTATCTTACAATACAAGTCACACACCTATGGCGGTTTACATCTATGGGCCCTAACCCGCCTTTGGGCTTTGGGCCTTCTTATCAAGTCTCCTTCGTAAATCACCATCTTCTATGTCTTCATGGGCTTCAATACTGGTAAATCACTATGAGCATAACCCGGCCCCTCCTGGGCGGTTTATACTCAATAGTTATATCCCCAACATTAGGCCCCAGGTTGATTTGAACTTGTCCATGTCAATCTTCAGCACTTAGGAAAATTCCTTCTTCATTACCTTCGCGAAAACTTGTAACTCGCCGTGACGTCATCTTCCGAGATCATGATAAACCGCCATCACTTCACCTGTCATTAATTTTATACAAATCCAAAATCATATATGCGTCTCTTTTTTAATGAACCACCGAAAATTGAGGCGTCGGCCCTGTCCCATATCCAATTTGGAGCTCCTCGATTCCCGTGCATGCCACTTATCCATTTGCCATATAAATAGGGCCAGGGGTCCTTTGAAGGAAATATGCCCTAGAGGCAATAATAAAGTTATTATTTATTTCCTTATTTCATGATAAATGTTTATTATTCTTGCTAGAATTGTATTAACCGGAAACATAATACATGTGTGAATACATAGACAAACATAGTGTCACTAGTATGCCTCTACTTGACTAGCTTGTTAATCAAAGATGGTTAAGTTTCCTAACCATAGACATGAGTTGTCATTTGATTAACAGGACCACATCATTAGGAGAATGATGTGATTGACATGACCCATTCCGTTAGCCTAGCACTTGATCGTTTAGTATGTTGCTATTGCTTTCTTCATGACTTATACATGTTCCTGTAACTATGAGATTATGCAACTCCCGTTTACCGGAGGAACACTTTGGGTGCTACCAAACGTCACAACGTAACTGGGTGATTATAAAGGAGCACTACAGGTGTCTCCAAAGGTACATGTGGGTTGGCCTATTTCGAGATTAGGTTTTGTCACTCCGATTGTTGGAGAGGTATCTCTGGGCCCTCTCGGTAATGCACATCACTATAAGCCTTGCAAGCAATGTAGCTAAATGAGTTAGTTACGGAATGATGCATTACGTAATGAGTAAAGAGACTTTCCGGTAAGGAGATTGAACTAGGTATTGGATACCGACGATCGAATCTCGGGCAAGTAACATACCGATGACAAAGGGAACAACGTATGTTGTTATGCGGTTTGACCGATAAAGGTCTTCGTAGAATATGTAGGAGCCAATATGGGCATCCAGGTTCCGCTATTGGTTATTGACCAAGAATAGTTCTAGGTCATGTCTACATAGTTCTCGAACCCGTAGGGTCCGCACGCTTGAGGTTTCGATGACAGTTTTATTATGAGTTTACGAGTTTTGATATACCGAAGGAGTTCGGAGTCCCGGATGAGATCGGCGACATGACGAGGAGTCTCGAAATGGTCGAGATGTAAAGATCGATATATTGGACGACTATATTCGGACTTCGGAAAGGTTCCGAGTGATTCGGGTATTTTTTGGAGTACCGGAGAGTTACGGGAATTCGTCGGGAGAAGTATTGGGCCTTATTGGGCCATACGGGAAAGAGAGAGGGGCTGCCTAGGGCAGGCCGCGCGCCCCCCCAAGGCCTAGTCCGAATTGGACTAGGGGGAGGGGCCGCACCCCTCCTTCCTTCCCTTCCCTCTTCCCCTTCCTTGTCTCCTACTCCTACTACTTGGAAGGACTCCTAGTTGGACTAGGAAAAGGGGAAATCCTACTCCCGGTGAGAGTAGGACTCCCCTAGGGCGTGCCATGGAGAGGGCCGGCCCTCTCCCTCCTCAACTCCTTTATATACGGGGGCAGGGGGCACCCCATAGACACACAAGTTGATCTACGGATCGTTCCTTAGCCGTGTGCAGTGCCCCCCTCCACCATATTCCACCTCGGTCATATCGTCGTGAAGTTTAGGCGAAGCCCTGCGCCGGTAGAACATCATCATCGTCACCACGCCTTCGTGCTGACGGAACTCATCCCCGAAGCTTTGCTGGATCGGAGCCTGGGGATCGTCATCAAGCTGAACGTGTGCTGAACTTGGAGGTGCCGTACGTTCGGTGCTTGGATCGGTCGGATCGTGAAGACGTACGACTACATCAACCGCGTTGTCATAACGCTTCCGCTTACGGTCTACGAGGGTACGTGGACAACACTCTCCCCTCTCGTTGCTATGTCATCACCATGATCTTGCGTGTGCGTAGGAATTTTTTTGAAATTACTACGTTCCCCAACATCCTTTTCACTTCCCCCTTCAGCCTCCTCGACTTCATCGTCTTCCTCGCGATGTGTTACTCTCGAGCTCAGCCGCCGCCATCGATCCTCTTCTCTGCATCACCATTGGCCGCCGCATCAACCTGATTAGTCCAGATGTGGCTCGCGCGCCTCCGCCGCTCCAGCAGCCTCGGTAAGTTCTTCCTCCTTCCCCCTCCATAGATCTCATTAGGGTTCGTACGAGCTCATGGAGGTTCAACACTGTTCTTCACTTGTTCTTTGCTGTAGCATGAATTTTTGATTCAAACTTGATATTTGTCCTGTGCGGCAATAGCCATAGTCCCGCTTTCCTCATCAGAGCATCTCTTTTTAGGTAGAAAAATCCAAACTAGACCTTTATAAACTATTCAAGTGCCAGTATTTAGGTCTGAATATATTTTCATTTTTTGACACGCGGTAGATCCAAAATTGTAATATCAATCTGTGAAACCTGTTTTTCATCACTTAGTCATTCTCCAACTTCAGATCCATACTTTCAATATCTGTGTAGGAGGTTTAACTCAGAAAATAATAACCCACCAGGTACCATTAGTCCCCTCTTAAACCGCCAAGTGCTCATCTTTGTAACTTTGATAATGTCAATCTCCGGTTTAACACTTATGCATGCTTCAACACTTTCTGCCTCTTAACCTTTAGCGGATTAACCATGAACCTTAAACCGGAAAAAAAATCTTCTTTCAGGTTATCGAGTAAATGGTCAAGTCCTTTTATTCCTGTAACTGGGTTCAATCCCGGCTTACAGAAGAAGAACTGAACGGGTGTGTTGCAACCGGCGCTTTAGCGAAAAAGGAAGACATCCACTAGAGAGCCCCTGGTCCAGAAAATCCTCCTGAGCCCAAGGATGGGGAAGTGATCGTTTTTCTTGATCATCTGAGTCAAGGGTTTAGCCCTCCCGGATCAAAAATTTTCCGTGATGTGCTTCATTTCCTCCAACTTCACCCTCAAGATATTGGACCTAACTCCGTGTCCAATATTTGCAATTTTCAAGTGTTCTGTGAAGCTTACCTGCAAGAAGAGCCCATAGTCGAACTGTTCAGAGATTTCTACTATTTAAACCGCCGTACCGAATTTACAGATGGGCCCAATACTGAACTTGGCGGGGTTTCAATTAGGAAAAGAAAAGACGCCAGCTTCCCTCACGCTAATCATCATAGCCACCCCAAAGATTGGAATCAAACTTGGTTCTATTGCCAAGATACATCTCCAGCTGGCAAGAATCCTCTGCTGGGTTACCGTGCTCACTGGCTTACCAGTACACATCCACTCCCCCAAAGACTCAGTGCAAAGGAACTGGCCAAGTATGCACCACAACTTTCAAAGCTTAGAGCCTTTGTGGCAAACGGTTTAACAGACATTGATTTTGTCTGTTGCTGGGTATCTTGGAGTATTTTGCCTTTAAGCCGTCGCCCCGGTTTAATGTGTGAATACACAGGGGACGTGAAAGACCCTCAATGCCACACTGATATTCAGTTGAGTGATGCTGAAATTACTGAATCCGTCAAGAAAATGCTAAATGAACCGGTGGACAACTACAGCAAAACAGGGCTTAGTCCTTTCTGTGCTTCAAATAAACCGCCAGCTATAAGAATTGCCCAACTCCTGCTTTAATCCATATTATTAATCTCCCCTTATGATCTTTTCAGTCTTTAACAGGGTGATGATCCATTCTGGAAGAAGAAGCCGCAGGATAAACCGGCCAAAACACCTCGTACCAAGACCAAGGTCAACAAGAATTCCGCCAAACAGAAAACCGCTGAGTCCACCGAGTTAAACATTGACAATGATGATGATAATCATGAGTTAGAGGTAGAACTTGATTCACTTGGCTCCTTTTTCATACATCTCATTGACAATGACTATTATCAGGATGACGCAGAGGCTAGTCATGCTGGTGACGCAGAGGTAATTATTCTTTCCTCCGGCTCAGAACCTCTGCCAACTCCAAAAACCCATCAAGCAAGCCAGAAAGTAAGATTTTCTCACCCTCTAGCTCACTTGGATCCAAACTTTCTTTTGAAGAAACAACAACATGAAGCTCGCCGCACGACTTGGCATAGCGGCAATGTGATCACCTCTTCCGGTTTACCAAACAATCCACTTCGCAAACACCGTCCAGAGGTCTTACATATTTTGACATACTTTACCCCAAGGCGGGTTATTTTCGACAACCTCTTAATGTATCTGATTCAAATTATCAGGGGACTTCTCATTCCTCCTCTAGCGAGTCAACAGGAACACAAGTTCCAACCCTCAAAACTGTTCCTGGGTAAACATATTGGTTTGACTCTGTATGTCTTATGTTTGACCATTATACTAACATGTTATCTACGTTTCATTTTCAGGGCCCAGGCCAGACCCAGCAAGAAGCCAAACTGAAGAAAACGGTTGATGAGTCCAATCCATCCGAACCGGAAAAAAAACCCAGAACCTTCTAATCCAAATGCTGAAGTTACTCCTGACGATCCACCACCGCAAGATCATGCAGTCTTTGCTGAGCCTATGAGAGTTGACCTGATGAATAATGCTGATAAACCACCAAGCCCAACTGAAGTTGCTAATGACAAGACTGATGATGTTATAGTCACTGGTGTTAGTTATACAGCCCCATGCAACCCCACTGCTCTGTCAAAACATAGTGCTAAGGAAGAATTTTCTGCTGTTGACAAAGGCAAGTGGAAAGCAGACTTGGAAAGTTATGCCCACCTCAGCGCCCAAGATATTTATTCTGGGTTTTTAAACCATTTGTACACAAGCCGTGACTATGAAGCCGGTTTACTGAATATGATGAAGGAGCGATATGAGGTAAATGCTGTTAACTCCGCATAAATATTCTTCCCTTATCCACCAAGTTTATTGGACATAAAAGAATAGAATGTTCTGTAAACTTCCAAGAACCATATAGATCAACTCCAGTAGCCCCCAAGGGCTGGTTTATACTGTCAAGATGAATCGGGACTTGTAGAATAACAACTCTTCAACTTTGCTTGTGTAGCCCCCAAGGGCCGACTTAACAAATATGTTAAGCTGGGAATAATTATGCTATAAGGCTCAAAATTCTTGTTTAGGACCTTTGTAAACTGGTTGACCACCGAGCTGATAGTGGAAGAAAAATCCATAGTTGTAACTGGAGCAAATATGCATTAGCCCCCAAGTGCCAAGAATAATACTTGTATTGAGCTTGGGACTTGTAATTTTTTTTACTTGTTATGAAGCAATAGACATTAGCCCCCAAGTGCCAAGTATATTACTTGTTATGTGCTTGGGACTTTGAATATGCACTGTCATCTCATAAATTGCCCATCTCTTGCAGGCTGAGCTTATCAATAAGGAATCCCAAATCGCCGACCTTCAAGAAAATATTAAATCGCAACAAGCAGAGACTTCCAAGGCCAAGGATGAATTGATCAGTGCCTTAGTAGCAATGGAAAAACTGAAGGAAAGCTTCAAAAATGAGCGGGCAGGTTGGGATACAGAAAAGTCAACTCTGCTGAAGAGGGCTGAGGATGCTGAAGCGGCCCTTAATCCGGTAGCAGAGGAGCTAACTGGCTTGAAACAGCAAATAAATGCCATGACTGTTGCTGTTTTTGATAAATAGCTTCTTCATAAGCTTTAAACATGTATTATCTAATAAACTGCCGGTTTACAGACATTTTTGATGATGCAGGACCTCGCGTTGCTCATCTTGGCTCAGATATGCGGCAAAAACTGAAAGCCGCCTATAAACTTATTGAGCAGTTATATACTAGCATACAACGGGTTATCTGCACAGCTTCCCATAACAAACCACCCCCAACCTTGATCAAGGAGACGTTGGAAAGGCTGGCAATGATGCCTGCCCGGTTTGAAGAATTAAAGAAATCAGCTGCCAGGGCGGGTGCTCTTACTGCACTAACTTGGGCCTAAGCATGGATATATAATCTTGATCTGGCCGATTTTGGAAATGGCTACCCGAGCATAAAGGAGGATGGGTCAGACTTTAATACTGATGACCTCGGAGCCCTGACGAGGGAAATGTTCCCATTGGCCAGCAAATTGGCTGAAGAGACCGATCTTTCACATTATCAGTCGATTTATGATGCCAACAACAAGAGAATTAAAGCACCAACTTATGATGCTCCAAATCGTATTCCTCAAATCCGTAAGCATACCTATGCCCCTGATGTTGATCCTTCCACACTTATAAGTGATGAAGCTGTATTCAAATCCTTAACTGGGATCGATTGGACAACCATTGACTTCCAGCCACTGGGTAGAGAAGAGGAAGATGAACCGGCGCTGGATGATCCGCAACCTTCAAGTCAGCCAGGCCAAGATTCATAAACCGATGGACGGTTTAGCATCTGCTTTCTACAAGAGTTGTTAAAAACAATTATTCTTTTGGGCACCAAACGCCTTGTAATAGGCTAGCTTAAAACTCTTAATCTGCTATGCCATCGTGCATATTTGCTTTGCGTGACACTACTAATCCGCCATGCTAAGATATGCCACGTATGCTTATGACATTAGCAATTTTGAATTTGTTCCTGCATACAACAGATTAAAAGCGTCCTGGCGGTTTACTGCTAGACGGGTTATAATGCCCAATATAAAACCATGGGAAACTGACATAGTTTATAACCAAGGTTGGATCTAAGAATAACCTTATATAATTTAAAATATATCATACCTGTGATATTTGATCACACTATTGGTTTACCAAGCTAGTGTAATAAGCGTGATAACCCAAAATTTGAGCACTGGTAATTATCATTTATTGCCGGCTTATGAACAAAGCCAGACCAGGTTAATAAACACCGGATATTTTCTTATCTCATACTGGCGACTTATAGTCGAAAGCCAGGCCGGGTTAATAAACACTGGATATTATCTTATCTCATACTAGCAACTTATAGTCAAAGCCAGGCCGGGTTAATAAACACCGGGTAGTTTCATGTATAAACCACAAGGCATCAGAGCCCTCATCGGTTTTTTAACATGTAGTACTATGTCACAGGAGAAAAAACCTCAAGAAATGTTCAAATCAAACAACAAAAAATCAAGGCTTTCATAGGCGGCCAGGCCTAAAACTCAAGTGCTTTCACGGTCCGCACAACCACTGAGTTAAACCTATATACAAACCTTATAAGCCGGAACTCACACAACCAATCATCGTTTTAACTTTGACAAGTTCAGGGTTTGTATAAGATTGACTTGTCAAAAGTATGGTGGGTCGTTCCAGGATTACCTGGGTGGAGTGGCAGACTTAAAAAGGCAGGATAACCCGGGGTTTTAGGTGAATACACCTAGCTTCAAAGCCTGGCTTTTAAGCCTATTACAAGGGTCATAAAAACTCTTGTTCTTTAGAACAAAGAGCCCCCAAGCAATATTTTTGAGTTGTGCTCAAGGGGCACCTATGTTTGAGTTGTGCTTTTTAAACAGTCTCTCTTTGGTCCCGTTTAACCTGGGTAGCAAGCCCCCAAGTTTTTTTAAACATGGATTTTAAGCCAGATCAAAGGGTAATCATAAATTCAGTCCATAAACCGGAAGCCCCCAAATGATCAAAGACTCGTTATTGAAAAATAAAAAATGACAGAGGCCCTGCTTTAGCATGGATGCCGGTTTATTATATTGATCATAATATATACATTGTCAAAAATATGTACATCAGAAGAGCTAGTGGCTCAAGTGTAGTAAGGCCGAAGATGAGCAATATTCCACGGCCGGTGGGTCTCTTCCTCCGACGTGCGTGAGTCCTTGTGGTCTTGAACATCGATAAGGTAGTATGACCCGTTGTCCAGATTCCTGCTGACCACAAAGGGTCCGTCCCAAGGTGGGGATAACTTGTGCATATCGTTCTGATCCTGGATAAGCCGGAGCACCAGATCGCCTTCTTGGAAAGTTCTGGTTTTAACCCGGCGGTTGTGGTAACGGCGCAGATCTTGCTGGTAAATCGTCAAACGAGCCGCTGTGATGTCACGCTCCTCATCCAACAAGTCAAGTGCTTCCTGACGTGCCTTTTCATTGTCAGCTTCAACATAAGCCGCCACGCGAGGTAAGTCATGACGAATGTCACTAGGGAGAACCGCCTCTACTCCGTAAACCACGAAGAAAGGCATGTAACCCGTAGATCTGTTGGGGGTGGTATTAATGCTCCATAACACGGAAGGTAACTCCTCCACCCAACAACTCGGCGTCCTCTGTAAGGGAACCATAAGCCGGGGCTTAATGCCTCTTGGGATCTCTTGATTGGCTCTCTCAGCTTGACCATTAGATTGTGGGTGAGCCACTGATGATACATCAAGCCGGATATGCTCACGTTGACAAAATTCTTTCATAGCACCCTTGGAGAGATTAGTGCCATTGTCTGTTATAATGCTATGTGGAAAGCCAAAACAGAAGATCACCTTCTTCATGAATTGAACCGCCGTTGCTGCATCACACTTACTGACCGGCTCTGCCTCTACCCACTAAGTGAACTTATCAACCGCCACCAAGAGGTGGGTCTTCTTATCCTTGGACCTCTTAAAAGGTCCAACCATATCAATCCCCCAAACTGCAAACGACCATGTAATTGGAATCATCCTCAATTCTTGAGCCGGCACATGGGCCCGTCGTGAAAATTTCTGACATCCGTCACATTTACTGACCAGATCCTCAGCATCAGCATGAGCCGTCAGCCAATAAAATCCATGACGAAAAGCCTTGGCCACAAGAGACTTAGGGCCAGCATGATGGCCACGATCTCCTTCATGAATCTCGTGCAGAATCTCACAGCCTTCTTCAGGTGAAGCACAACGTTGAAACGCTCCTGTGACACTGTGATGATGTAGCTCCCCATTGACAATAGTCATTGACTTAGACCGTCGGGTTATTTGCCTGGCCAAAGTTTCATCCTCAGGTAACTCGCACCTGGTCATATAAGCCAAATATGGAACCGTCCAATCAGGAATTACATGAAGAGCTGCCACTAACTAAGCTCCCGGGTCAGGGATAACCAAATCCTCTTCTGTAGGTAACTTGACCGCCGGGTTATGCAAAACGTCAAGAAAGACATTAGACGGCACCGGTTTACGTTGAGAACCCAACCGGCTTAAGGCATCAGCCGCTTCATTTTTCCTCCGATCAACATGCTCAACTTGATAACCCTTGAAGTGACCAACAATAATGTCCACCTCTCGCCAATAAGCCGCCATGAGTGGATCCTTAGAATCCCAAGTACCAGAGACTTGTTGAGCCACCAAATCTGAGTCACCAAAGCACCTTACCCGGCTTAAGTCCGTCTCCTTAGCCATCCGAAGACCATGGAGCAAGGCCTCATATTCAGCTGCATTGTTAGTGCAAGGGAACATCAAACGGAGAACATAACAAAATTTATCACCTCGAGGGGAAGTGAGCACAACTCCAGCCCCCGAGCCCTCCAATTGCCTGGACCCATCAAAGTGAATAGTCCAATACGTGTTATCTGGCTTTTCCTCAGACATCTGCAGCTCTGTTTAGTCATTGATAAAATGCACCAGTGCCTGAGACTTGATGGCCGTGCGAGGCATATATTTCAGACCATGAGGACCAAGCTCAGTGGCCCACTTGGCTATCCGACCTGTGGCTTCTTTGTTCTGAATAATATCCCCTAAAGGAGCAGAACTAACCAAAGTGATGGGATGACCCAAAAAATATTGCTTAAGCTTCCGACTGGCCATGAACACCCCATATTTCTGCCAGTGCGGATATCTCTGCTTGGACTCAATAAGCACCTCGCTGATGTAGTAAACCGGCCTTTGAACCGGATATTCCTTTTGTGCTTCCTTCCGCTCCACCACAATAGCCACGCTGACAGCCCGGGCATTGGCAGCCACGTACAACAACAATGGCTCCTTATCAACAGGAGCAGTCAGAATAGGTGGCTCAGCCAGCTGCTTCTTCAAGTCCTCGAACGCTGCATTAGCAGCATAACTCCAAACAAAATTATCTGTCTTTTTCATCGTCTGATACAGAGGGATAGCCTTCTCTCCCAACCGGCTTATGAACCGGCTTAGCGCCGCAATACGACCCGCTAGACGTTGAACATCATTGACACATGCCAGTTTAGCCAGAGAAGTAATGGCTTTGATCTTCTCCGGATTAGCTTCATTGCCCCTGTTAGACACCAGAAAGCCCAAGAGCTTGCCTGCCGGCACACCAAAAACACACTTGGCCGGGTTAAGCATCATCTTATAAACCCGAAGATTATCAAAGGTTTCCTTCAAATCGTCTATCAACGCTCCTTCTTTCTGGATTTCACCACAATATCATCCACATAAGCATGAACATTGCGCCCAATCGGATTATGAAGACAATTCTGCACACATCGCTGGTAAGTCGCCTGGGCACTCTTGAGCCCAAAAGGCATAGACACATAGAAGAAGGATCCAAAGGGAGTTATGAAAGCTGCCTTCTCCTCGTCCTTAACTGCCACCTTGATCTGATGATAACCAGAATAAGCATCCAAAAAACTCAAATGCTCACAACCCGCCGTAGCATCAATAATCTGATCAATACGAGGGAGAGCAAAAGGATCAGCCGGACAAGCCTTGTTTAAATCCGTGTAGTCCACACACATACGCCAAGTGCCGTTCTTCTTAAGTACCAGCACCGTGTTAGCTAATCATTCAGGATGAAAAACCTCAACAATAAATAAACCCAGCCACCAAGAGCCGGGCTACCTCCTCACCAATGGCCTTACGCCTTTCTTCATTGAAATGACGAAGAAATTGCTTGACCGGTTTAAACTTGGGATCAATATTGAGAGTGCGCTCAGGGAGTTCCCTCAGTACACCTGGCATGTGAGAAGGTTTCCATGCAAACATGTCCCGATTCTCACGGATGAACTCGATGAGCGCGCTTCCTATTTCGGATTCAGATCAGCACTCATACTGAACTGCTTGGATGAATCGCCAGGAACGAAATCAACCATCTTGGTATCATCCGCCGATTTAAACTTCAAAGCCGGGTCATGCTCCGTAGTTGTCTTTTTCAAAGATGTCATGTCCGCCGGGTCAACATTGTCCTTATAAAACTTCAATTCCTCTATTGCACAGACAGACTCAGCATAAGCAGCGTCACCTTCCTCGCACTCCAGAGCTATCTTCCGGCTTCCATGCACTGTGATGGTTCCCTCGTAAACCGGCATCTGGAGCTACAGATAAACATAACAAGGCCTCGCCATGAACTTAGCATAAGCTACCCATCCAAATAGCGCATGATAAGGGCTCTTGATTTTCACCACTTCAAAGGCCAATGTCTCCGATCTGGAGTCATGATCATCTCCAAAAGTAACTTCCAGAGCTATCTTACCAACCAGGTATGCCGACTTACCAGGTACCACACCGTGAAAGACAGTGTTCGACGGTTTAAGATTCTTATCAGTCAACCCATGCGATGGAAAGTTTCGTAATAAAGGATACAGATGCTGCTACCTCCATCCATGAGTACCTTAGTGAACTTATATCCTTCGACCTGAGGCGCCACTACCAAAGCCAGGTGACCCAGATTATCATCCCGGGACGGGTGATCTTCTTGACTCCACACAATGGGTTGCTCAGACCAGCGCAGGTAACGAGGAACCGCTGGTTCAATAGTGTTCACCGCCCTCTTATGAAGCTTCTGATCCCGTTTGCACAAACTTGTGGTGAAGATGTGGTACTGCCCATTATTCAACTGCTTTGGGTTACTCTGATACCCAGACTGTTGTTGTTGATTCCCCTGACCTGACTGTTGATGGTAACCACCCTGATTGCCTTGATTGCCTTGATTACCCTGGAATCCAAAACTAGAACCGCCGCCGCCATAACCCGGTCCATGAGAGCCGGATCCTGAGCCACCACCCGGCCCATGATTGTCTTCAAAAAGATTGAATTTTTTGTACTCCTTCATAGTGAAGCAATCCTTCTAGAGGTGGCTAGACGGTCTTTCTCGCGTCCCATGCCTAGGGCAGAGTTGATTTAGCATCTGCTCAAGATTAAAACCTGATCCTCCGGTCCGTGGGGGCGGTTTACCTTTACGACGCTAGCCATTATTCTATGCATTGGTGTTAGCCACAAAGTCCAAACTATTATCAGCTTTATGCTTACCATTGCCTCCCTGATTCACCGGATTATGCTACTACCCTCTGGTGTTGCTGCTCTTCTTTCCCTTTCCCCGCTTTTCATCATCAGACTCGGGATCCTTGGTACTATCAGAGTCAGCGTACTTAACCAGAGCCGCCATCAGCTCCCCCATGTCATTGCAGTGGCGCTTGAGCCGTCCTAACTTCTGCTTAAGAGGCGTAAAACAACAATTCTTCTCCAACATTATGACAGCTGAACCCGCATTGATGCGATCTGATGAATGTAAGACAGTCGAGACCCGGCGCATCCAATGGGTTGTTGACTCACCCTCTTCTTGGACACAGGCATCCAGATCCACAATTGACATGGGCTGCTTGCACGTATCTTTGAAATTCTGGATAAACCGGGCTTTTAACTCGGCCCATGACCCAATGGAATTGGCAAGGAGTCCCTTCAACCAAGTGTGGGCCGTTCCATCCAACATCAGGGGGGAATATTTAGCACATGCATCATCGCTAACATCTAGCAATTCCATGGCCATCTCATAACTCTCGACCCATGCTTCAGGAGGTAAATCGGCTGTATAGTTAGGCACCTTGCGAGGACCCTTGAAATCCTTGGGCAAACGCTGATTACATAGAGTCGGCACAAAACATGGCACGCCCAAATTCCTAAAGGTTACACCTGGCTCCACAGAAGTTGTCGGATGAACCGGAGAAGGTTGACGGGCTGCGTACTGTGCCACCAGCTCGGCCTCTCGACATGCTCTACCTGGATCCACCATGTTCTGAGCATCAGCACCACTGCCCACCGGGTTATGTCCACGAGGCGGGTTGCGGTTCCGCCCACTGCTTGACACAGCCAGCTCATCAATATGCTTGTTGTAACTCCGGCTTGGGCGAGGGGTGGAATGAATCCTTTCACGACTGTAAGAATAAGCTGCTGCTGAACCAATGCTGTCTAAAGGAGCTCTCTAGCCCTCCACGTCTCAACCACCGTCAGAGACTCGCCTTCAACTGGGAGAGCCGCTAGTCGTGACACCGCAGCGATGATGTTATCCAAAGGGTTAGCATAATGACCCGGCGGTGTTGGCATGTGCTGTGGTGGGATATTGTTCTAACGAGGTGGGTCCGTCAGGTGTGGCTGAACCGGCGTTCCTGTCCCAGGCACTTCAACCCGGTTTCCTACTAGCAGGTTACTGGGCCCCGCTCTAGGCGTGTTAAAGAGATTTCTCGCCTCATAAACCGGCGGCAGGCGAGTCTGATGCCTCCTCCTCATGACTTCATTTGAAGCATTCTGATCTAGCATGAGCCGGTAAGACTCAGACTGAATCCGTTGCGCCTGAGCATCCAACTCAGCCCGCACCACGGCCATCCTCACGTCCTCAGCTGCCAGGTCCTCCTTGGCTTGAGCTATCTGATCTCTCAACTTTGCGACTTCCGCATTATGTTGATCTTGGTTTGCCGGGTTAACCTCCGCCATCAGTAGTGTTGCCAAAGCGTCAAGTAAACCGGACAAGAGTTGAGCCGGCGGGCGCGCGGGCCTCCTGCCCCGGCCGCTGGCGCCACTGCTGACCCGGAAATCAACGCCGCTGCAGTCGAGGAATTCTGCACTGGCTGTGTACCGGCCATGAAGATTGCGACCCGGTTCGGCAGCTCGTAGGGATCCAGAATATTGTCACCATCGGAATAGCCCCCAAGCCGGCCGTCCTGCAGTTGGTATAATGACTCGGTTTCTCCAGTGGATGACTCGCCTTCAGAATAGACAACTGTCTCACCACCAAACACCGATCATCCTCAGATTCCGCTCCATGGATGAATCCCATGAAGGCACGCTTCATGGCGGGCTGAACTCGGGCGGGTCTCGCACACTGAGCCGTCTCGATGATGTCGGTGCAGATGTCCGGCTCAGGGCCCGGTTTGCCAATCTTGCCGATGAAGACGTGGATTCCGCCGAAGGGGACCCGTTACCCGTACTCAATTGAGCCGGCCTCGGGGTCCCAGCCTGCATCGTCGATGTAGAGCTTGCCGCGACGACTCTTGGTCATCTGGCCCACAACATATCCCTTGATCCCTTCAAACTTGCCCTTTAAGAACTCGAAACCACCGTGTGTTGGCCCCACGGTGGGCGCCAACTGTCGTGGAATTGTCACGACAGATGTCCTAGTGAAAGGACTTAAACATGGAGCCATTGCAATGTAGCTAGCTTAAAGGGGTTAAAGCGGGACAAAGGACACAAGGAGTTTATACTGGTTCAGCCCCTTGCGGTGAAGGTAAAGGCCTAATCCAGTTTGAGGTGGTATTGCTAGGGTTTCGATGACCAGGGAGCAAATATGCTTTGCCTGGCTCTCGAGTTGTTCTTTCTTGTCCCTAAACCACCGCCGGGTCGTCCCTTTATATACACAGGTTGACGCCCAGCGATTCACAGAATCTCGGCCGACTCATAAACGTGTACGGCTCGGTATCCACTCTTTCCTATCTTACAATACAAGTCACACACCTATGGCAGTTTACATCTATGGGCCCTAACCTGCCTTTGGGATTTGGGCCTTCTTATTAAGTCTCCTTCATAAATCGCCATCTTCTATGTCTTCATGGGCTTCAATACTGGTAAATCACTATGAGCATAACCCGACCCCTCTTGGGCGGTTTATACTCAATAGTTATATCCCCAACAGGGTCTCCGACGCTTATATAATTCTTGCAAAAGGAGATGCACTCATGCGTCAGATACCTCTGGACGATGCTCCCTTTCGGACGGGACATGTTACAGACGAATCCTTTGATGACCCCATTCGTCCTCTTGAACAGCATCATGTTGTGAAGGAATGTCGGCCCGAGGTCGATGATGTCGTCCACGATGTGGACACACAGATGCACCATGACGTCAAAGAACTCTGGCGGGAAGTACATCTCAAGCACACATAGTATGACAACGATCTCTTCTTGTAGCCTTCGGAGCTGCTTCACACTTATGGACTTTCGAGATATAACGTCGAAGAAGTTGTAGAGACCAGTAAGCGTGTCACAGACGTGCTTCTCCATTATCCCTCTAATGGCAATCGGGAGTATCTGCGTCATCATCACGTGATAGTCATGAGACTTCATCCCGCTGAACCTTTTCTTCTTGGGGTCTATAAATCTGCTTATCTTCCCACAGTAACCGAAACTAACTTTGCTTCCCATATGGCACTTGATGAATTGATCGATCTCCTTCGCACTTAAGGTGAAGCAAGAAGGGGGCAATAATTCTCCTTCTTCTTGTTGACTTTTCTGCCCCTTTCCCCCTCCCCCGTCTCTGTCTCCGTCTCCTCCATCAACTTTTTACGGTGGAGATCTTTCCTGATCTTCAAATCTTCCAAGTCTTTCCTTGCCTTCGTCCCATCCTTGGTCTTCTCCGGCATGTTCATCAGTGTGCCAAGCAAGCTCTCGAGGACATTCTTCATGATATGCATTGGATCAAGGCAATCAGGTGTGTCATAATTGGGCTAGTACTCCAAGTCCCAGAAAATGGACCTCGTTTTCCATACCTTCAGCAGTGGCTCCGGCGCCTTTTTGATCTTTCCCGGCGCGGGGCATTGTTCCCAGTTTCTCAACAGCTCGT
Organism: Triticum timopheevii; assembly: GCA_963921465.1. Taxonomy (NCBI): domain Eukaryota; kingdom Viridiplantae; phylum Streptophyta; class Magnoliopsida; order Poales; family Poaceae; genus Triticum; species Triticum timopheevii. Next base: position 471,404,262 of record OY997274.1, read on the forward strand.
CGATTTTGGTGCTGCTCCTCTTACATGGAGGTCCTCGAAGCTCAGCCAACCCATTGAATAGATCTCCACGCTTTCTCCACGGGTCATCCTTCTCGAGCCATCTACGATGCCCCATGTACATGATTTTCCCAGACCCGCCATCTTTCGTTTACGTAAGCTGCTGAGACGTTGTATCATCCATGCACCTCGTGCATCCGCAGTATCCGTGGCACACCTGGCCTGAGGTGTACCCGTAACCGAGATAGTCGTGCACCATCGTCAACAGCACGGCTCTCATATGGAAATATTCTCCTTTGCTGGCGCCCCATGTCTATGCTGGTGTTTTCCATAACGTGTCTAGCTCCTCTTGTAGAAGCCCCATATACAGGTTAATACTATTTCCCGGTTGTTTCAGCCCTTGAATCAGCATGCTCATGTGTCTGTACTTTGTCTTCATGCACTTCCATGGGGGGAGGTTGTACATCCATACAAATGTGGGCCATGTGCTGTGGTTGGTGTTCTGGTTTCCAAACGGATTCATGCCATCGGTACTCGCACCAAGGAAGATGTTCCTTGGATCTTCTGCAGCAAATCCATATACGGCATTGAATGCTCTCCACTGGCTACCATCTACGAGGTGTCTCAGCCTCAGATCATCTCCATCGCCGGGCTTCTTCCTCTCCGTGTGCCAGCGCATGCGCTTTGCTTCCTTAGGATTTACGAAATACTGCTGCAGACGGGGAGTGATCGGAAAGTACCATTGAAAGGATGAGATGGACCTAGAGGGGGCGTGAATAGGTACAATTAAAATTTTTAATTATTACTTAGCAATTTTAGGCAATAATGCGAAATATGAAAGTGAGCCTAACAATTGCAAGTGTAGTACTAAGTGCTAAGCAAGTAACACGAGTACGTAAGTAAGCAAGCACAATATGATATAAGTAAGTGCTAAGAGACAAGTAATCACAAGTAGAGAGTTAGGGTTAGGAATAACCGCAACTCCGGGAGACGAGGATGTGTGTCGATGTTCACTTCCTTGGAGGGAAGCTACGTCACTGTTAGAGAGGTGGATGTTACCATGAAGGCACACCAACGCCATGAAGGCTCACCCTATTCTCCCTTTGAGACAACACCATGGAGGCGTTTCTCAACCACTGGTGGTAGACCTTGGGGTGGTCTCCAAACCCTCACAAACTTTTCCGGGAATGATCACAAAGGTCAATTCCTCTCCAAAAGACTCCTACCGCCTAGGAGTCTCCAACCTCCAAGAGTAACAAGAATGATGGGGAAAAGCTCAAGACTTGCTCAAATCACGAATTCCTTTGGTGCAAAGAAGGAGAAGGAGTGGATCTATCACTTGATCGGACAACTTCTCTAAAATGCTCTCAAATCCCTTCGGGATCTAAGATTTGGTGTGGAGGAGAGAGAGAGAGAGAGAGAGAGAGAGAAATGCGTTCTAGGGTTTGTTCAAAGTGAGTGGTCAACCCTCTCCCGTGGGGAAGAAGGGCTATATATAGTGTGAGCACAATTACGACCGTTGTAGTGTAAGTGAATGGGCAACCCGGACATCCGGGCTAGGGGCCAAACATCCGGCCTGGCAAGGTACGAGGAAGAAAAACATAACCATAACAGAAAACAGAAGGGCCGGACATCAGGGGGCCAAGCCCAGACATCCGGCATATCAGGATGGCCCAGATATCCGGCAGATGGCCGGACATCCAGCATGATCACTAACAGGTTACAGAACCTAAGCTGTTCTATGGGTAGTGGAGGTCAGACATCCAGGATAGGGCCTAGACATCCGGCGTATCAGGAAGGCCCGGACATCCGGGGAAACACCCGGGCATCCCGCGTGCAGCATAGCACAAAAGTGTTCTCTAGATGGCTAGGCCCGGATATCCGGCTAGTAGACCGGATATCCGGCGTGAGGCCCGGACATCCGGCTTGAAGCCCGGACATCCGGCAGCCAAGAGACAGAAACATGAAGGTTTTAGCATGTGCATGTATGGCAATGAGGTTTGTGGCAAGAGCAAGCCTTTAACTAACCCTATCGATCCCCTCTTAATAGTGCGGGATCCTATACTCAAGAAAACAAATATGAAATCAATTTTTATGCTTCATCCTTGAGTAAAATCACTTTGTATGCTCTTGATCCACACACTTCGATGAACCGGGGACTAACACCTGAGATTTACTTAACAACCATTGTTAGTCCCCTACATGTATATTGGCATCAATATCAAAACATGATGTAAGGGCATGATTGCTCTTTCAATCTCCCCCTTTTGTTTGTTGATGACAATCACACATGTAGTATCACAGTTGCAATCAATAATCTTAGCATTGACAAACATGGGAGCAAGAATACAAAGTATGTTGATGTTTCTATTTGTATTTAGCTCCCCCTCATTGTGAGCATGAGATGAATATGTTAGGATGCATATGTATCTCCAGGAGATATATATGTGAGAGACCATGCACATACGAAACCACCATAACACATGGACTAAAAACATTTCATATCCACAAGGTAACAACATAATCTCACATGATCAAGATAATAACATAGGTAGCAACATGGAGATAACAACATAGTCTCAGATGATCAAGATAATAACATAGGTAGCAACATAAAAAGTTTGAATAATAGTAGAGCTAACACAAATAGCCAACACATCATAGCATGAACATACTAAGATACTACTTCTCCCCCTTTGACAGCAACAAGTAAAGAGGGGCGAATAACTAAACGGACTCGGTCACTCCTGGTGGATGTCATCATTATCAACAAAGAACTCGGGGTACTCGTCATGAGAAGGGAAATCAAAAGTAGAAGTGGATGGAGCCGCGAGAATAGGATCATCATCACTCACGGGACTCCCACGGTCACGGAGGCGCTGCTTGAGCTGATTCTTGGAGATGATGAGGCGCTTCTGAACATCATGATTCTGCTGACAGCTGAAAGTGATTGCCCTCATGATAGCAGATTGAGCCTTGCAGAGGAACGAGGCAAGGCGTCCACGAGGAGCCGACGAGGAAGATGGAACAGAGGAACCAGTGGGCTGAGTCCCACCAGCAGACCTCCTAGGCTGAGTAGGAGCAGCAGTTTGACCAGTAGCCACCACGGGCATATGAGGAGGAGGCTTCCAAATGGAATGCACAACAGTTTTAACCACATCAAAGGGAGCAGTGTGATCAATCAGAGCCTGAATGAATGGAGCATGAGGAAACTGGCGTGTCTGAATGAAACTGCAAAGGCGGATCTCATGCCAAATGAAATGGGTTGTGTCCAGAGGCTCAGTGGGTTTGTCATGCATACGAACCATCAAGTCAATGCAATAGTTGCGAGCCCTCGAGTGATCTCCCTTCTTAGGATAGAGAGTGCGAAGCACACAATGATAGAGGATGTAGTAAGGAGCACGGAAGATGGATACCTCATTGAGTGGATATTCAAGTTCTTCTTTAGTGAGCTGAGAGGTAGGTTTTACAAGTGGCAAGCAAGCATCAATCCCTTTGAGCTTGTACTCTGGATCCATACTGTGGGTGCAATGGCCAACACCAAAGAGACCCAAATTCTGAACAAACCTGTCATAGGTGATGCTCAGAGTAGTGTTATCGGTCATCCAGGTGAGAGTTTTGTCCAGACAAAAGAAACAGGTGGCATCGAACTATAGAATGGCAGCTTCATTCCAATCACACCTGAAGGTCATTACAGGACCAAGAGTCATATCATCAATGATCTTGACCGTATTGTTAGGAAACATGGCAGGATGATCACGCAGGAAGTTGAGATCCAAGTATGAGTGAGGAGCAAGTCCACGCCCATGGACGAAACTGGAATAGAGATCATGCTGCATACGAGTCCGGAACCGAGGATCCTCGACATCAGCCACCATCTCATATTGATTGACATCTCGACGAAAAACAAGATATTGACCCGCCCCCACAGTTGTAAAGTCATGAGTGGGGCGATCCCCGCTGTCAGGAAGCTCCATGGAGATGCGACGACCATGGACAACGGGCATTGCAGAACCACGAACTTGAGGCATCGGCGCCATCCTAGTACCAGGCTTGGACTGTCCAACGGAGTGTCTTGGTGCACTGTCATCCTATTCCTCCCCAACATAGTCCGCATCATCTGGATGTGAGGCCGACAGACTAGTGGATGGTGCCCGCTTCTTCTTCTTGGTGGTGGTCTTCTTCTTCTTAGGCCGAGCATGCTCATCGGAGTTGGTTGAGCCATGCCGGAGAACAACTGGAATGGATAATGATAGATCCCGATGAGAAGGAGCCAACAAGTATGAACACGGATAAAACAAATTAAACAATGGGATGAACATTTTTTAGCATGACCATAGAATAAGTCCAGTGGTAGATCAAAAATTGTGACATGTCCATGATTTAAATTGATTAGCCGAGTACATAGAAAGATTTTTAGGCTTAGGCAAGAGACACCAAAACTCTAGAGAGATATAGACGCCAAGATATGCATGAGAGAGTGAAGCCCTAAGATTTTTTGGTCACCATAAAAGTAGAATGGGGGAGAGATAGCATCCATACCCCGGGAAGAAGGCTCGGGGCGATTGGGGCCGCAGTTCTTGGTACGCGCCATGAGGAACTCCGGTGAATCCCACAATACACCGGTCCCCCCAAGGGATTCACACCACAACCCAAGAAATGGATTGGATAGAATCGTAGATCGGGAGGAGGAGAATCCGTGAGCAGGAGATTGGGGCCGGAGGTCGGAGGAGAGGGCCGGGGTAGCGCCGGAGCGACGGCCCAACGGCGGCGACTGTGTGGCGAGATGGGGATATGAACGAGAGTGAGTGAGCAACTACCCCCTCCCCAGTTATATGTGGCTGCGGGCGACGGGCCGGACATCTGGGGCTAGGCTTGGATATCCGGCAAGTGGGGGTTAGAGAGCAGAAGAATTAGCGCCAACGTGTCGGACATCCGGGGATAAGCCCGGATATCCGGCGTGTGGGGGTCAAGGAGCAAAATGTTCAAGGCCCGGATGTCCGGCCATAGAAATTGCATGATTGCAGTTTGAGCTCAGAAGGATTTTGCTCCAGGGCCCGGATGTCCGGTTGAGGAGCCGGATGTCCGGTCACTGGACAACAAGACCAGGCAGGGGAGAGATGTGGAAGGTACCAACAAGTATGATTTGATATAGACTCCTCCAAGGAGTTTTGTTGAGAATTATGGGGAAAAGAAAACTGGAGTAATCTAAGGCCATACTAAGATGTAATAACAACCCAACCAAAATAAGTAATGAAAGGTCACCATGTTTGAGCTTATGAAATATAGTACCACAAAGATGTAGACTTTGGGCACATAGTCACGACTCCATCATGTTAAAGTACCATTGTCGGTGTCAAAACCGGCGGATCTCGGGTAGGGGGTCCCGAACTGTGCGTCTAGGCGGATGGTAACAGGAGACAAGGGACACGATGTTTTTACCCAGGTTTGGGCCCTCTCGATGGAGGTAAAACCCTAGTCCTGCTTGATTGGTATTGATGATATGGGTAGTACAAGAGTGGATCTACCACGAGATCAAGGAGGCTAAACCCTAGAAGCTAGCCTATGGTATGATTGTTGTAATGGTTGTGTGTCCTATGGACTAAAACCCTCCGGTTTATATAGACACCGGAGAGGGCTAGGGTTACACAGAGTCGGTTACAATGGTAGGAGATCCACATATCCGTATCGCCAAGCTTGCCTTCCACGCCAAGGAAAGTCCCATCTGGACACGGGATGAAGTCTTTAATCTTGTATCTTCGTAGTCTTGGAGTCCGGCTGACGATGATAGTCCGGCTGTCCGGACACCCCCTAGTCCAGGACTCCCTCAGTAGCCCCTGAACCTGGCTTCAATGATGATGAGTCCGGCGCGCATATTGTTCGGCATTGCAAGGCGGGTTCCTCCTCCGAATAATTCATAGAAGATTGTGAACGACAGGATAGTGTCCGGCTCTGCAAAATAAATTCCACATTCCATCGTAGAGAGAATAATATGTACACAAGTTCGATCTGCTGACGTATTTTGTGGCATGACATCACGCCACCACCAAGCCTTTACTTGAATCATTTTTTATTATACCACCTCAGCGCGTTTAGCGAAGCGGTTTCCTTGGCACGTCTTGCCGAAGCAGAGATCATGTTCCCCTTATTATGGGATTCCCATCAATACGGACGTGGGTAACCCAACCACGCCATTGATGGTGGCGCTTGGGAGATAAGCGAGTTTTACCAGGCTGGTGGGGATGCATAGTCTTCGTCCGCCTATATATAAGGGGATAAGGATCCACCCTTTTTACCTACGCCTTCTTCCTCCTTTGCTTATCCATCTCCGCGCACTCGAGCTCCAGCGCCCAAGTCCGCACATCTCGTCTCGACCTTCTCCAGCCATGTCTAGAGCGGGAGGAAAGTGGTTGGCCTCCTCCGTTACGGAGGAGCACATCGAAAAGTTGCGCGGCGCCGGATACCTTTCCAGCGACATCGCGCACCGGCTGCCCGACGAGGGGCAGCTCATCCCCACCCCAAGGCCCCATGAGAGGGTCGTATTCCTTCCCCACTTCCTCCGCGGACTGGGCTTCCCACTTCATTCCTTCGTCCGGGGGCTCATGTACTACTACGGCCTGGACTTCCACAATCTGGCGCCAAACTTCATCTTCAACATCTCGGCGTTTATCGTCGTGTGCGAGGCCTTCCTCAGCATCCGGCCCCACTTCGGCTTGTGGCTAAAGACCTTCAATGTCAAGCCGAAGGTAGTGAAGGGCGTCCAAGTGGAGTGCGGAGGCGCCATGGTGGGCAAAATACCCAACGTCACCTGGCTCAAGGGGGCCTTCAAGGAGTCCATCAAGGGATGGCAATCGGGGTGGTTCTACATCACCGAGCCGCGTGACCCTAAATGGGCAGCGGCCCCCGAGTTTAGATTTGGTATCCCCATGCAGCTCACCTCCTGGAAAGAGAAGGGCTTGCTATGGGGTAGTTCGGAGGAGCTAACAGGACTCCAGTCCTGTCTCCAGACCTTGGTGAACAAGAAGCTTAGGATTGTCAATGTGATCCAGGTCATGCTCATCCGCCGGATTCTCCCTTGCCAACAGCGGGCCTTTAATTTGTGGGAGTTCGATCCGGCTCAGCACCGGACCCTGAGTGGGCTCTTCGACACCGCGTACGAAGCTGCCTGGAGGGTGCTGTTCAAGGGCGGAGAAGCCCCAGCGTCTGTGACGGAAGACCGCGGATTCAGCACCAAGCGCCCGGCCGGCGAGGTAAGCTTTGTTATCCTCTATGGGACACTTATTTTCTTTCATAGTTTGATTCTATGTGGGATTTAAAACTCCCAATGCCTTTGACAGGACTGGCAGAGGACGTCCGGACAGGTAGACTGTCCGGCTCCCCTTCCCGAAGACCCAGCAGACGCCCGTTTAACGGGGCTGCTGGTCCCGGCACTTTATGTGGTGCCAGAGAAGAAGGCCAAGAAGAAGGCCACGGGAACTCGAAGAAGTTCCCGGCGCCAGGTGATATCGGACTCATCGTCCAATGGCTCCGAGGCGGACTCCTCCCCCGAAGACAAGGAGGAGCAAGGAGACTCTCCCCAAGAGGGGGAGAGAGGAAGAGGAAGGCTTCCCCAACAGGGGAGGCCGAAGGGTCCAAGAGGGGAAGGAGCCTTCCCCCGGACAGCTCCGCCAACGCCAACGTTGGCGACATAGAGTGGCCCTCAAGGGCCAGGCCTCCGGCAAGATCGTAAGTATCCGGATTCCTGAATGGTTTATAATTTCTCTTTGGTGTCACATAGTGTCCTTCTAATGCCGCACACTGTAGTCTGGCCGATGATGATCTTCCCGCTTCATCGAGCGGGTCCTTGGCTCCGTCGGACGTGGATTCCATTCCGACCGCCTACACCCCTCGTGATGCTGACGATGCCGAGGTGGGATCCCAGGAGGGGACCCATCAGGAGGAGGCTCCGGAGGTGCCGCAAGGCAGCCTCCCGGACTTTGCGCCGGACTCCATGCCGGAACCCGCAGTGGTTCCGGAGTCCGGCAGGCGGCCCCTTCGTAAGAAGGGCAAGACCGTGACGCCAACAGCCTCCGTCCAACCGGAGGCGCCGGACAACTTGTTGGAGGCGCTCAACGGCGCTTCCATCGAGGAAGAACACCGCCCTATCATGAGTGCGGTGATTCAGAAAGTTCAGCTCGCCAAGATCGGGTTGACCGAAGCCTGCAGCAGCCTTCTAACAGGCTTTGAGGTAAGAAGTTTAAAATATGTAATGTAGTACCGCATAGACAGTAGTCCCTGATGCTCGGTTCGGTGTTCGGCAAGAAAAACCGGATTGAGGATCTTAAAAAAGATATACGCAGGAGTGCTAAAAATTATGTCAATATGGGTTTGCAGGCTGCGCTGCTGACCTCTGCCGCACTGACTGCGGAGGTTGGTTCTTTGAAGCAGGACCTTGAGCGGTCCGAGCAAGAGCTCGGCCTTGCGAAGAAGCAGCTCGAGGACAAAGAAGGTGAGTAACACCACTTTTAAATTTGTACCTTACAGAAAAGGATTTTGGTTGCAATAGAAATAACAAGGATAACATGGGTACTGCAGGGGCCACGAATGAGGTGGCGACCCTGAAGGAGGCCATGTCCATGGCTGAACGCAATGCGGCCGCAGAATGAGCGGAGCGAGAGAAGTAGGAGGCGCGGGTGGCGGAGATGCGGCAAGAGCTCTAGGCTCTCATGGAAAAGCATGAGAGTTTGGAGCGCGACTCGAAGACTCGAGAGTCCGAGCTTGCCTCGGCTCTTGAAAGTGCCAAAGCCGCTAAGGCCGAGGCCCATAAGTCCCTCCAGGAGATTGAGGTGATGAAGAAGATAGCGGCCGGTAAGGCATTTTTAATGCAAAGCGAGCATGTGAATGTAAATTACCTGTTACTTACCCGAATTCGGAGCTCTCCAGGGGCGTTTGCAGATCTGCCTCGCAGCTTGTCTGATGCCGCCGCATTCTACCGGGCCGAGGGGAGCTCAACGGAGAAGGTCTTCTGGTCTCAGTACGCTGAGGCCGGACATCCGGTGCCCCCTAGCGACCAGCTGAAGCAGCTGGTCGAGCTCCACAAGGTAGCCGAGCAGGCCATGAAGGGCCTCATAATCCGGCTGTGGCCTGGAGAGGCCATGCCTGGGAGCTACTTCGGCCTCGTGCGGCGGCTGGTGGATGCATGCCCCTGTGTGGAAGTCATCAAGCGCTCCGCCTGTATTGAAGGTGCCCGTCGGGCCCTTGCCCGCGCAAAGGTGCATTGGGGCAGGCTGGATGTGGAGAGGCTTATCATGGACGCGCCGCCAGCGGGCAAGGAGTATCGTACGCCCGAGATGTACTATAAGAGTGTCCTGAAGGGTGCCCGCAAGATTGCGGATGAGTGTCCCAAAGATGTAATTATTGAGTAAACTCGCAATGTGTTATCCTGTGCACTGAAAACTTTGTTCATATGCGCTAAGCAACGCTTATTGATTTAAAATATTACCTTCTGTGCGGCCGTTTCTAAAATCTGAGAGATGGCAAGTCGTCGGCTTCAGCCCCCATGCCGCGAGTGCTGGGGTGTTCGGGATAAACATGAGCACTCTTGTTCCCATTTTTGGGTCCATCTAGGGAGGCGCTCAACACAACGAACAAGGCAACCGGACTTATAATGCTTGAACACTCTCACTTAGCCATAGAATTCTATAATTTTAAATTTCGGCGAAGCCCCTAGTATTCGGAAGACCGAGTTCGGGGCGCTATCCACGCCTGGGCCGGACACAGCCGGTTCCTCGCTCGAAGCGGCATAAGTCTTTAGGGACTCGAAAAGACCTCTCGAACAGCGACCAGTCTCTCGCCTTATCATGACAGTCAGTTTTAGCTTTCTCCACTGAGGCGCTCGCCCAGCTCAACCGAGGCGCAATCGCAGTGGTTCTCCCAGTGCTACCTTAGCCGACAGAACGGAACGTAAGGTACCAAAACATGGGAGCCGGGCAAACCCAACTATTGACCCAAGACATGATTCAGAGCCGATGCATATAATGCTATAAGTTCGGGGTGCCGCACTTGTGAAAGTGTTCGGACTTATCACACCGTAATGCAGGAAACATAATCCCCTGGTGTATTCGGCCGTACCAAAATGTACGGGTGCAAGATGTCAAGAATAAACATATATGTAAAAAGGAAATGCAATTATAAACAAAAAGTGATGCATTGTTTATTCAAGAGATTCTGCCATGAGTGCAGAACGATACAAATAGTGCAGTAAGCAAGGGTTGGACTATTAGAAGTGTCTCCCTCCAGGGGTAGGCTGCGGAATGGTGTATTAACAAATTTAATGCTCATAATGGAGACCACCTGAGTGTTCGTCGTAGCCTTTGTCCTTCCCTGGCTGTTGCATCGTGAGTTCGGCAGGTTCACCGCCGGACAGGGTCTCTGGTGAATGGAGTCCTGTGGATAAAAAGAAGAAAAAGGAAAATAAAAAGAGCGACACACTTAGGAGCCCCTGGTGTGGTTGAGCCGCACTCCGGGCCTGTCGAGGTCGTGCCCCTCCCCCTATGCCCATGGTATCTTCAAAGCGTAATGATGTACACGAAGAGCTGGTCTTGCAATCATGCAAGGGCTGGGGTTGGGGCCGCATTGCTACGCGTGCTCAGAACGTGCCAGGTGGTCTTGGTTTATGTTACTCCGGGCGCATTTGGCCATGTCCGGTCGTTTAACGGCTGGACTCGAAAATTTCCTTAAAAGGCTGCTCTGTACTTCTGCCACGAGAGCCACTGTGTGTTCCTTCGTTTGGAGGGAGCGTTCAGTATTTCCGTTGACCGTGATGACTCCACGAGGGCCTGGCATCTTGAGCTTGAGGTATGCATAATGCGGCACCGCATTGAACTTTGCAAACGCGGTTCGTCCGAGCAGAGCATGATAGGTGCTGCGGAACGGGACTATGTCGAAGATTAACTCCTCGCTTCGGAAATTATCCGTGGATCCGAAGACCACTTCTAGTGTGACTGAGCCTGTACAGTTGGCCTCAACGCCTGGTATGACGCCTTTGAAGGTCGTCTTTGTAGGTTTAATCCTTGAGGGGTCTATGCCCATCTTGCGCACTGTATCCTGATAAAGCAGGTTCAGGCTGCTACCGCCGTCCATCAGGACTCTAGTGAGGTGAAATCCATTGACGATTGGGTCTAAAACCAATGCGGCGAATCCGCCATGGCGGATACTGGTCCGGTGGTCTCTTCGATCGAAAGTGATCGGGCAAGAGGACCATGGGTTGAACTTCGGGGCGACTAGCTCCATCACATATACGTCCCTGAGTGCACGCTTCCGCTCCCTCTTGGGTATATGGGTTGCGTATATCATGTTTACCGTCCGCACTTGTGGGGGGAAACCCTTCTGTCCTCTACTGTTCGCCGAGTCTCCTCCTCGTCGTCGCTGTGCAGCCCCTTGTCATTGTTTTCGGCAATTAACTTGCCTGCCTGCTTGAATACCCAACAATCTCTGTTGGTGTGATTAGCTGGCTTTTCGGGGGTGCCATGTATCTGGCAAGAGCGGTCGAGTATTCGGTCCAAATTGGACGGACCCGGAGTAGTTCCTTTGAATGGCTTCTTCCGCTGACCGGGTTTAGAGCCTCTGAATCCGGCGTTGACTGCCGTATCCTCATTGTTATCGCCGTTAACACAGTGTTTGTTTTTGTTTCGACGCGACCTACCATTGTGGTCCTTAGTATCCGGACTGCCAGCATTTTTGCTGAGGTTGTTGCTGCAAGCTAGCCAGCTGTCCTCTCCCGCACAGAAGCGGGTCATGAGTGATGTGAGGGTTGCCATGGATTTCGGCTTCTCCTGTCCTAGGTGCCGGGCCAGCCACTCATCGCGGATGTTATGTTTGAAGGCTGCAAGGGCCTCTGCATCCGGAAAGTCGACGATTTGATTTTTCTTTGTTAAGAACCGTGTCCAGAACTGTCTGGCCGATTTGTCTGGCTGCTGAATTATGTGGCTTAGGTCATCGGCGTCTGGTGGTCGCACATATGTGCCCTAGAAGTTGTCGAGGAATGCGGCTTCCATGTCCTCCCAACACCCAATTGACTCTGCGGGCAAGCTGTTAAGCCAATGCCGAGCTGGTCCTTTAAGCTTGAGTGGGAGATACTTGATGGCGTGGAGATCGTCGCCGCGGGCCATATGGATATGAAGGAGATAGTCTTCGATCCAAACCGCGGGGTCTATTGTGCCATCGTAGGATTCAATGTTCACGGGTTTAAACCCTTCAGGGATTTGATGATCCATTACTTCGTCTGTGAAGCATAGTGGGTGTGCGGCGCCTCTATATTGAGCAATATCGCAACATAGCTCAAGAGAGCGTTGTCTGCTATGTTCGGCCCGGCCGGAGTTGCTGTGTCCGGCGCGACGGTAGTCGTCGTGGGTCGTGGGGCGCCCACGTGATCCGTAGATAGATCTGGATTGTCTTGCCTTGTCCTCCAATATATCCCGCAAGTCCGGCGCATTCCCTCGTGGCTTCGTACTTTTCGAGCGGTGCCAGGGTACGGTCCTGATGGAGGGCCTAGATGCCTCTCTGTCGCGACCACGGGGTGGTCAGTCTGCCATATTGTGCGCTAGTGATGAAGGTTGATATGCGTCCTCCTCTAGTTGGGGGAGCAACTTGCGTTTTGGGTAGCTCTTGGAGGGGTGTTCGAGTTCATACTCTTCGGCCGCGAGGACCTCGGTCCATCTGTCGGCCAGCAGGTCTTGATCAGCTTGAAGCTGTTGCTGCTTTTTCTTTAGGCTATTTGCCGTGGCGATAAGCCTACATTTAAAACGCTCTTGTTAGACGGGATCCTCTGGCACGACGAATTCGTCGTCGTTGAGGCTTGCCTCGTCTCCGGAAGGAGGCATGTAGTTTTCATCCTCCTTGTCTGCCGCTCTCTCTCGAGGGCTGGCTTCCCCGTCCTCCTGTGCTGAATCTCGCTGGAGGGGGTTGTCTTCGGCACTCTCTGGGGTGTTATTATCTCCGGTGCCGGATTCTCCATTCTTACTGTGGCGGGATTTAGAGCGGCGCTGCTGACGTCGGCGCTTGGGCTGTTTCTTAGAAGAATCTACCTCCGCTGCTTCTTCGCCGTCCCCATCCTTTGGGGTGTCCACCATGTATATGTCGTATGACGAGGTGGTCTTCCAGTGCCCTGTAGGCGCTGGTTCTTGATCGTCTCCGGCATCGTCTTCCATACCGTCGATGTCTTCAGAGTCGTAGTCTAGCATGTCGGTTAGATCGTCGACAGTGGCTACAAAGTGGGTGGTGGGTGGGCTTTGAATTTCTTCGTCATCCGCATCCCAACCATCCTGACCGCAGTCCGGCCAGGGTTCTCCTGATAACAAGAGATGCTTTAGCGAATTTAGGATGTTGCCAAAGGGTGAGTGCTGAAAGATGTCCGCGGCGGTGAACTCCATGATCAGTGCCCAATCGGATTCGATTGGCAGGTGCGCAGGAGGTTCGGAGTCCGGCAAGGAGTCCGGCGCCTCGGAGTCACGAGCTTTATAAGGGACAAGGTCAGTATTCGGCTCCATCGCCGTAGAAGTTGCGGCTTCCGAGGCGGTGTCCAGCCACCTGTCCTCGATCTGTGTGGTCTGCTCCGAACTATGAGTCAGAGCGGACTCATGTGCGGCCTCCAGGGCACTGTCCGGCGGCAGAGCTAAATCATGCCCATCATGATATCTCAAGAATCCGTTGAAGATCAAGTCTCCAGGGATGTCGGCTGTGAAGTTTAGGCTTCCAAACCTGACCTGGTGGCCAGGGGCGTAGCTTTCGATCTGCTCCAGATGGCCAAGTGAATTGGCCCGCAGTGCAAAGCCGCCGAACACGAAGATCTGTCCGAGGAGAAAACTCTCACCCTGGACGGCATTGTTGTTGATTGAAGAAGCCATAGCCTATCGGTGACGACACAGAGGAACTCTCAATGAAAGCACCAATGTCGGTGTCAAAACCGGCGGATCTCGGGTAGGGGGTCCCGAACTATGCGTCTAGGCGGATGGTAACAGGAGACAAGGGACACGATGTTTTTACCCAGGTTCGGGCCCTCTCGATGGAGGTAAAACCCTACTCCTGCTTGATTGATATTGATGATATGTGTAGTACAAGAGTGGATCTACCACGAGATCAAGGAGGCTAAACCCTAGAAGCTAGCCTATGGTATGATTGTTGTAATGGTTGTGTGTCCTACGGACTAAAACCCTCCGGTTTATATAGACACCGGAGAGGGCTAGGGTTACACAGAGTTGGTTACAATGGTAGGAGATCCACATATCCGTATCGCCAAGCTTGCCTTCCACGCCAAGGAAAGTCCCATCCGAACACGGGACGTAGTCTTCAATCTTGTATCTTCGTAGTCTTGGAGTCCGGCTGACGATGATAGTCCGGCTGTCCGGACACCCCCTAGTCCAGGACTCCCTCAACCATAGTTCGAGAACCATGAAAACTTTGAGAGTGTTTGTTCTATTTATGCATTATATAGGGTGAGAATACTCATGAATTGAATGTCTCCCCCTAAATATATGCCTACATCAAGACAAGACATTAAGTTCATGCATGAATGGGTACTAGATTTCACATACTATTGTCAAGCTCCAAGATACCAAGTTCACGCCTAAGTAGACAAAACCTTGCTTCGTCCAATGGCTTGGTGAAAATATCTACAACTTGCATATCTGTGCTAACATGAGCAATGTGAATATCACCCTTCTCCACATGATATCTCAAGAAGTGATACCTAATATCAATATGCTTGGTGTGGGTATGATGTTTGGGATTCTCGGCAATATTGATGGCACTTTCATTATGACATAGAAGAGGCACATGTCTATAGGTGATACCGTAATCCCTCAAAGTTTGCCTCATCCATACTAATTGAGTTGCACAACTGGCGGTTGCAATGTATTCAGCTTCTATGGTAGAGAGGGCAATACAATTTTGTTTCTTCAAGGACCAACTTACCAAGGAGCGTCCAAGAAACTGACATGCGCCAGAGGTGGACTTATGATCCACTTTGCTCTGGCCCAATCCGCATCCGTGTACCCAATGAGATCAAACTTAGCATCCTTGGGGTACCATAGACCCAACTTTGGGGTGTGAACAAGGTATCTAAGAATATGCTTAACCGCCTTATGATGACTTTCCCTAGGGGAAGCTTGAAATCTAGCACACATGCATACACTAAACATGATGTCTGGTCTAGATGCACGAAGATAAAGCAATGAACCAATCATAGAGCGGTATTTAGATGGGTCGAAAGGGGCACCGTTTGTGTCTTCAGTGAGTACAATTTTTGTTGGCATGGGTGTCTTACATGGACTAGCATCAGACATGCCAAACTTCTCTAGGATATCCTTGAGGTATTTTGCTTGAGACAAGAAATTTCCTTCTTGAAATTGTTGAATTTGAAATCCAAGGAAGAACTTCAAATCCGCATTGAGTGACATTTCAAAATTCTTGGTCATGGAAGCCGCAAACTTCTTGCACAAATGAATGTTAGGAGAACCAAAAATGGTATCATCTACATAGATTTGGCATAAGATCAAATCACCCATGTCCCTCTTAGTAAAAAGAGTGGGATTGATCACCCGTCTCACAATACCATCATCGAGTAAAAACTTCTTAAGATGATCATACCAAGCACGAGGTGCTTGTTTGAGGCCATACAAGGCCTTGTGAAGTTTATACACATAGTCTTTGTGATCGGGATCAACGAACCCAGGTGGTTGTGATACATATACTTCTTCTTGTAAAGGACCGTTAAGGAAAGCACTCTTCACATCCATTTGATGTAAAGTAAAGCCATTGAAAGCAACATAAGCAAGTAAGATGCGAATGGATTCAAGACGGGCAACGGGAGCAAAGGTCTCACCAAAGTCCAAACCTTCAACTTGTGAGTACCCTTGTGCCACTAACCTTGCCTTGTTACAGATGATTACACCATTATCATCTTGCTTGTTCTTGAAAATCCATTTTGTTTCAATGACGTTGTGCTCAGTAGTAGGCCTCTTGACTAATGACCACACTTGGTTGCGTTCAAAACTGTTCAACTCTTCTTGCATAACAACGAGCCAATCATTGTCCATTAATGCCTCTTGTACCTTGAGAGGCTCAACACTAGACACAAACGAGAAGTGAGCACAAAAGTTTGTCAATTGTTTACGAGAGACTCTACCTTCCGATATGCCGGTGAGAATTTTGTCAACATCAACACGACCGGCCACTTGAGGCATGATGGAGATTAAGGTTTCGCGAGGTTCAACTTCATGTCCATCATCCATGTCCTCAACATAAAGATCATTGATGTGTGGTGGAAGGTCTTCTTCTTCATCTTACATTTGTTGAGGTTCATTGTCAATGATTGCACTTTCCTGTTCTTGCCCTTGAGGATGATCTTGTTCTTGTTGATTATCATGAAGAGGAACTTGATCATCATCTTTTACTTGGACTACGGGCATTGGTTGAGTAATAGGAGCTTGTGGTGGTATGGGTGTTGAAGTAGTTTGATGATGTGTGAAGCTTCCATCTTCTTCTTCATCATCATGAGGTTCTTGTTCCATTGGAAGAAGTGCACCAACACCCATGGTCAAGATATCTTGAGAAGAATCTTCTTCACCTACATCACTTAGATCAACTTGCTCCCCATGGGAGCCATTAAATTCATCAAACACCACGTCACAAGTTTCTACAACACATCCATTGGATCTGTTGTAGACTCTATAGGCGTGAGAGTTTGATCCATAGCCAACAAATATTCCCTCAATGGTTTTGGATTGAAATTTTCCTAACCGTTCTCTTTTGTTGAGGATGAAACATTTGCACCCAAATACACGAAAGTACTTGACATTTGGCTTGTTCCCAGTTAGAAGCTCATATGGAGTCTTTTCCAATATAGTGCGGAGAAAGAGCCGGTTTGATGCATGGCATGTAGTGTTGACAGCCTCAGCCCAAAAACTATGTGGTGACTTGTATTCATCCAACATGGACCTTGCCATCTCCACAAGTGTGCGGTTCTTTCTCTCTGCTACACCGTTTTGTTGGGGAGTGTATGGAGCTGAATATTGATGTTCAATCCCTTCACCACTAAGAAATTCTTCCAAGGTGTAGTTCTTGAACTCAAAGCCATTATCACTTCTTATTGCCAAGATTTCTTTGTCAAACTTGCGTTGTGCTTGCTAGACAAAATCAATGAAGGTGATCTTCGCCTCGTCCTTGGACTTGAGGAAGAAAACCCATGTATATCTTGAGTAATCATCAACAATGACAAGCCCATACTTTTTCCCACCAAGACTATCCCATGAAGGAGGCCCAAAAGGATCCACATGAAGGAGCTGCAGAGGCCTTGAAGTAGACACAATATTCTTGGGTGGGTGCTTTGATTGATGTTGCTTCCCGGCTATGCATGCACTACACACACGATCTTTCTCAAAAGAGACATTGGTTAGTCCAAGGATGTGATTACACTTTAAGAGATCTTGAAGATTTCTCATGCTGACATGGGCTAGCCGGTGATGCCATAGCCACCCCTTGTCGGCCTTAGCCATTAGACAAGTTGCATGGAATGTGCTCTCTTTCGAGAAATCAACCGTGTAAAGGTTGCCATCCAACTCTCGAACAAAGGCCACTTCGAGAGTATCTTTCTTAAAGACTTTCACATCCGTTTGTCCAAAGAGTGTATCATAACCAACAGAAGCCAATTGGCGAACAGAAAGCAAATGGTATTTAAGGGATTGGACAAGCATGCCATTTGCAAGAGACATGTCATTTGTGATAGCCACCTTGCCCAACCCGAGTACTTGTCCTCTTGATCCTCCACCAAACATAATGCTCATAAATGGTTGAATAGCTTCCATGAAATCATAGAGCAACTTGCTATCTCCGGTCATATGATTTGTACATCCACTGTCAATCACCCATTTTCCTCCACCGGAGAAAGCAACCTACACACATTATGACTTGGTTAGAGGCACCCATTTTGCAATGGGACCTCTCAAGTTAGTCACAAGGGTCTTAGGGACCCAAATAGCATAAAACCAGAATGCATTTTGAGGACCAACAAACTTTGCATAAACCTCTCCATCATTAGCCTTACGAAGTACATAGGATGGAGGCATGAACTCTTTTGGCTTGTTGAGAGTGGGCATTCCCCTTGTGGCCTTCCCACTAACAACCTTACCTTTCTCCTTGTGCCCTTGTTGTACAAAAGTTTCTTTTAGAGGGGTGGTGCACTTTTGAGAGGATGTCTTCTTCTTGCTTGTGCTAGTGTCAAACCGGAGTCCCTCTTTGTCAAACACCTCATTGTGTTGGCTCAATACCTCATTAAGGTTCTTTTGCCATTGAGCACACGTCATGAGCCCTTTCTCGATTTGAGCCTTGAGAAAGCGATTCTCCTCAAGAATAGATGCTAGATCACTACTAGAGTTAGTGTACAAGCATCAACATTGATAATAGGAGAAGAGTAAGCCTTGGCTAGAGTTTCAAGATAAGTAAGCTTGAGTGTCTCAAAACTCTTTGTAAGAAGGGTGAGCTCTTCTTCCTTAGTCTTGAGGGACACAGATAGGAGCTCACAATCCTTAGAGAGAGAAGCATTCGACTTCACAAACTTACTTTTATCATTCATCAACTCTTCGCAAGAGTCAATAGCCTTTTTCAAGGAGGCAAGATCTTCAGTATGGACATCAATGTTCGCACCAATTTTTAAGCCTAGTTCATCATTTCGTGCTTCCTCATATTGGACTTTCCGCTCAAGGATTTCATATTTTTTCCTTTTCCTCAGTGACGAGGGTTTCGAGTTCCTTAATGGAGATGGTGTGCTTACTCACCATCTCCATAAGCATATGAAACATAGTGAGCTTCTTTCCTTTAAGGGAGCACATGAACTTATTTAGTTTAGCATGCATAGGATCATCTATATCATCATCCTCATAACTATCCTCCGCATCAATATACTCATCACTAGGAGTAGGAGAAGTGAAAAGAGGAGGGTTTGATCGTGGGGTTACCTTGACCTTGTCGGGAGAGTGTTGGTCCTCTCCATCTTCTACCACGGCCTTTGCCATGAGGCACTTGTGAGCGTTGCCCTTGTAGTCCTTCATGTAGTTGTAGGTGACAACATCATGATACGTCTCCAAGGTATCTATAATTTTTGATTGTTCCATGCTATTATATTATCCGTTTTGGATATTTATGGGCTTTACTTTACACTTTTATATCATTTTTGGGACTAACCTACTAACCGGAGGCCCAGCCCGAATTGCTGTTTTTTTGCCTATTTCTGTGTTTCGAAGAAAAGGAATATCAAACGGAGTCCAAATGGAATGAAACCTTTGGGAGCGATCTTTTTGGAACAAATATGATCCAGGGGACTTGGAGTGGACGTCAAGCAACAGAGGAGGCGGAAACGAGGGTGCCTGGCGCGCCCCCCACCCTCGTGGGCCCCTCGAGCGTCCACTGACCTACTTCTTCCTCCTATATATACCCACCTACCCTGAAACCATCGAGGAGCACCAGGAAAACCTAATTCCACCGCCGCAACCTTCTGTATCCGCGAGATCCCATCTTGGAGCCTTCGTCGGAGGGGGAATCAACCATGGAGGGCCTCTACATTATCTCCAAGGCCTCTCCGATGAGTTGTGAGTAGTTTACCACAGACCTTCGGGTCCATAGTTATTAGCTAGATGGCTTCTTCTTTCTCTTTGAATCTCAATACAAAGTTCTCCTTGATCTTCTTGCAGATCTATTCAATGTAACTCTTTTTGCAGTGTGTTTGTCGAGATCCGATGAATTGTGGGTTTATGATCAAGTTTATCTATGAGAAATATTTGAATCTCCTCTGAATTCTTTTATGTGTGATTAAGTTATCTTTGCAAATCTCTTTGAATTATCAGTTTGGTTTGGCCTACTAGATTGATCTTTCTTGCAATGGGAGAAGTGCTTAGCTTTGGGTTCAATCCTATGGTGTGAATTTGCCAATACATTCAATGTACCGACCTACATGGCTGCAACATCTCATGTTGAAGGATTCTTACGATGAGTAAGTGATACGTTAGAGTTACATGGTCTACACTCAGCTTTGCTGTTGGTGTTGTTGGGAACTCCACAACTTTGTTGTTACTTCCGCTTTATGGATTGAGGTAATAGTATTTACGTTATACATGTGATTTACCTCTGTTATAAATCCTTGAGTACTGTGTGTGTCAGCATACCGATCCAGGGATGACACTTAAGCACATAGACTTGACCGTCTGAGGTCGGGTCGCTACAACCTCCGAGTTCTGCACACGTTCAGCTCGATGATGCCCCTCAAACTCTTGATCCAGCAAAGTGTCGAAGGAGAGTTTCATCAGCACGACGACGTGGTGATGGTGATGGTGATGTGATCCGCGCAGGGCTTCGCCTAAGCACTACGACGATATGACCGGAGGAGTAAGTGTGGAGGGGGGCACCGCACACGGCTAAGAACAATTGATGTGCTATGGAGTGCCCCCTGCATGCGCCACCCCCTGCGGGCTCCCCTCTCTCTCCCCTATGGCCCATGTAGGCCCATTACTTCCCCGGGGGGTTCCGGTAACCCCTCGGTACATCGATAAATATCCGAAACATCTCGAAACCCTTTTGGTGTCCGAATACCATCGTCCAATATATCAATCTTTACCTCTCGACTATTTTGAGACTCCTCGTCATGTCCCTGATCTCATCCAGGACTCCGAACAATCTTCGGTCACCAAAACACATAACTCATAATGCATCAACCTTAGGACATGGCATTTTCTCAATTGCATCAACCTTAGCTTTGTCCACCTCAATACCTCTTTCACAAATTGTATGGCCCAAAACAATACCTCCATTAACCATAAAGTGGCACTTCTCCCAATTGAAGACAAGATTTGTTTGCTCGCATCACTGCAAAACTCGATCAAGATTGCTTAAACAATCATCAAAAGATTTCCCATAAACAGAAAAGTCATCCATGAAAACCTCAACAATCTTTTCACAAAAGTCAGAGAATATAGCAGCCTTACATCTTTGAAAGGTAGCAAGTGCATTTCATAAACCAAAAGGCATACGTCCATAAGCATAAGTTCCAAAAGGGCAAGTAAAAGTGGTTTTTTCTTAATCAGGTTGAGAAACAGGTATTTGCGAAAAATCAGAATATCCATCAAGGAAGAAAAGATGTGTGTGCTTAGATAATCTTTCTAGCATTTGATCAATAAAAGGCAGAGGGTAATGATCTTTTCTACTTGATTTTTTTAATTTTCTAAAGTCAATTACCATTCTATAGTCTGTAACAATTCTTTGTGAAATAAGTTCATTCTTATCATTAGGAACAATAGTAATACCTCCCTTTTTAGGGACACAATGAACTGGACTTACCCATCTACTGTCAGTTATAGGATAGATTATACCTGCTTCCGGAAGTTTTAATATTTCCATTCTTACCACTTCTTTCATCTTCGGATTTAACCGACATTGGGTAAGTCCAGTTATACCAAAAATTATGAATGAGATAGCACCCAATGTCATCTCCACGGGTGCTAGCATGAGTGCTATTCCCTACTATTAAACTTGCTAATAGAGACACCATTTCATCAACTGTGGTTAATAAATTTTCGGTTAAACCCAATGACATACCATATATGACTTCAACATATCTAACAACGCATCTTCCGGAAGTTTTAATATCTCCACGGGTGCTATGTCATTCATAATTTCTTGATATAAGGTATAGGGAATAGCACTCATGCTAGCACCTAGGTCACGTAAACCATGATACTCCCTCCATTTTTATATACAAGGCCACAAACTCAAATTACAGGTACCAATGTAAATTTTGCTTTCTTTGCAAGTCAGCTTTTCTTTTCGTTTACTGGGATCATTAATACCACACATGCATGCAAGAACTCTGAGTGGAGGAAGTAGCTGATTGTCATTATGACTACATGCATGCAACTATTAAACAGGTTGCTAGTACGAGAAAATATCATTAATTTTGCCTCGATTACTGTCGGTGGCCTTGTATAGATGCAAAACGTATATTCATAGTGGCATTGTATATAAAAATGGAGGGAGCAAAAGTGATCTCCTATTTTAAGTGAGATAACGGGCATGCCAACAATAGGTCTAGGTTTATCCTTTTTATCTGGTTTGGCAATTCTAGCAGCTTCATCACAGAAGTAAATAACATGCCCATCTATATTTTCTTCTAGGAGATCCTTAATCATAGCAACACTTGGTTCTACTTTGATTTGTTCATCAGGTTTAGGTGTCCTAATATAACATTTATTGACCATAGTTGAAACTTTAGCATGCTCCTTCATCCTAACAGGGAAAGGTGGTTTTTCAACATAAGTAGTAGGAACAACTGGATCAACATTATAAATAATAATTTCATCTTTAGCTAGTACCAGTTCTTTAATTTCTTCTTTAATAGGTGGGTGATATTTAAACCACTTCTCTTTAGGGAGATCAACATGAGTTGCAAATGATTCACAAAAGGAGGCTACTATCTCATAGTCAAGTCCATATTTAGTGCTAAACTTTTGAAAAGCATTGGTATTCATAAAAGATTTTACACAATCAAATTTAAGCTGAATACCTGACTCTTTGCCTTCATCGAGTTCCCAATCTTCAGAGTTGGCTTTAATTCTTTATAAAAGATCCCACTGGAATTCAATAGTCTTCTTCATAAAGGAACCAGTACACAAAGTATCAAGCATGGATCAATCATCATGAGAAAGCCGAGTATAAAAGTTCTCAATGATGATTTCCTTCAAGAGCACATGGTTGGGGCATGAATATAACATTGAATTAAGCCTCCCCCAAGCTAGAGTGATACTTTATCTTTCACAAGGCGAAAAATTATATATATAATTCCGATCACGATGAACTAGATGCATAGGATACATTTTTTGGTGAAACTCCAATTTCAAGATCCAATATCATCGCATAGCCTATACCATGCCAAGGCTTTTCCCTTCAAATATAAAGGAAAAACCTTTTTCTTAACTTCATCTCCGGATAAACCTGCAAGCTTAAACAATCCACAAATTTCTTCCACATATATCAAGTGCATATTAGGATGTCCGGTTCCATCTCCTGCATAAGGATTAGCCAACAGTTGTTCTATCATACCCGAAGGAATTTCATATTCAATATTTTCAGTAGGTGCAGTAGGTTGAGGGGTAGATAATTTTGGTTCCGGTCAAGATGAATATACCCTGAACAAGCCCCTCAAAGGATTGCTTTCCATAGTAACAAGTGACAATAAATTTCAGCACGTAGTAATAATTTTTCCTTACCAATTTCCACTTACCAAGAGCACCTCACTCCCCCGCAACGACGCCAGAAAAGAGCCTTGATGACCCACAAGTATAGGGGATCAATTGTAGCCTTTTCGATAAGTAAGAGCATCGAACCCAATGAGGAGCAGAAGGAAATGACAAGTGGTTTTCAGCAAGGTAATGTCTGCAAGTGCTGAAGTTGTAAGTCACAGAGTAGTTTGATAGCAAGATAATTTGTAACGAGCAAGTAACGATAATACTAAAAAAAGTGCAGCAAGGTAGCCCAATCCTTTTGAGGCAAATGGTATGCCAAAATGGTCTCTTATAGTAAGCAAAGCATTCTTGAGGGTACACGGGAATTTAATCTAGTCACTTTCATCATGTTGATTCGATTTGTGTTCGCTACTTAGATAATTTGATATGTGGGTGGATCGGTGCTTAGGTGCTGTTCTTACTTGAACAAACCTCCTACTTATGATTAACCCCCTCGCAAGCATCCTCAACTACAAGAAAAGTATTAAGAATAAATTCTAACCATAGCATTAAACTTTTGGATCCAATCGATCCCTTACGGAATAGCGCATAAACTAGGGTTTAAGCTTCTGTCACTCTCGCAACCCATCATCTAATAACTACTCCACAATACATTCCCTTAGGCCCAAATATGGTGAAGTGTCATGTAGTCAACATTCACATGACACCACTAAGGGAATCACAACATACATACACTACAAAAAAAGGATACATCCGTGACATTTTGGACCGAACAAATTTGTTTCCTGTCATGCTTATGACACTTCTATGACGATAATTGTGACAAAACCCGATATCATCATAGATGTGGTGGGCTCCTACTTCTATGACAAAAAATCATGATAGAAAATGGGCTTTTCGTCCTGGGCGGCCCGGAGACGCAGTTGCATGACATTCTTTGGGCCGTCCATGACGGGAAAAACCATGGTAGAAGCAAGGGCGAGGAAAATATCGGGGAGTTCCTAGTTACGGTGGGTAGTTGGGGGCCAAGCGATGTGTGTTCCTCTCATACACATATGCGCGTGGGTGCGAGGCGTTGGGCTCTAACTAAACCTGAGCGAGGCATTCACCTACTGAACCCGAGCGATTGCACTACAGGCTATGCGTTACTGAACCCGAGTGATCGATTGATGGCTGTTAACTGAACCCGATCGAGCGATTCCTTCGCCACACTACTGCTAACTGAAGCCGATCGATGCTGCCTCTGGATGAATAGTGAGTGTTGTTGGGGAGGGGGGTTGGATGAACAGTTTCCGGTGGGGGTTGGATGAACGGGACCCCGTGGTAGTAGAGGCCATTGCCGCTGGATGAACACGACCCCGATCAATCGAGCCGGTTGGGGGGTGGATGAACAGGACCCCGTGGAGGGCTGGATGAACAGGACCCCGTGGAGGGCTGGTTGAACAGTAGCCGGTGGAGGGCTAGATGAATAGTAGCCCATGGAGGGGTGGTTGAACAGGACCCCATGGAGAGGGCTCATTGAACAGTAGCCGGTGGAGGAGCAGTGGAGGCTGGATGAACAGGAGCCCGTGGATGAACAGTCGCAGGTGGAGGCTGGAGGTGGTCGACGGTGGATGAACAGTAGCCCGTGGAGGCTGGAGGAGGTCGACGGTGGAGATGAAAAGTATCCCGTGGAGTCCCATTTTGCGGTACGCCACACTCCTCCTGATGAACAGGACCCCCGTTTCGACCGTAGCGCTCCAACACAAGTCAGTTTCCTCCGTTTTGCCGTATGCCACACCCCTTCCGATCAACAGGACCCTGTTTCCACCAAGAGAAGTCTGTTTCCTCCATTTTGCGGTATGCCAGACCCCTCCCGATGAACATCATCCCGTTTCGTCCGTGGCCGGTCGAACACAAGGTCGTTTCCTCCGTTCTGCGGTATGCCAGGCCTTGTTTCGATCGACTGTTACGTCGAAGCCGGTTGGCTCCCGATGAACACGATGTATTCCATTGCCTCCGGATGAACACGACGCATTCTGTAGCGACCCGACCTCAGATGGTCAAGTCTCTATGCTTCCGTGTCATCCCTGGATCGGTAATGCTGACACACACAGTACTCGAAGGATTTATAACAGAGTAGCAATCACACACTTATTACATTGAATGTCTCAAAAGGGAACTTATTACAATAATATGGCTTAAGGCCATCTAATGCGATAACAGCGGAAGGCTTGGAAGATAAAGTGAGTCCATCAACTCCAACGGCATAGCTGAGCTGCACGGCAACGACCTACGAACCTTACTCCTCGTCTGAAAAGTCGGCAACATAATACGTTGCAACCCGAGAACGGGTCAGCACATGGAATATGCTGGCAATGTAACACAAAAGAGCAATAACAGAGTAATGCTACCACTACATGCATATTTGGCTGGTGGGAAGCTCTATGGTTACAGTTTTTGCAAAAGGCTAGTTTTTCCCTACAACAAAGGAATATAATTTTAATTTAACTATCATGGTGGTTGAAACATCATGTGAGAAGGTAACCCCAACTCAATGATCCCAATTAAAATAATTAACAACCCAGCAAGATTAATTAAGAGTGTTGAGATACATGCGAATACTCAAGTACTAGATACTCAGAATTGTCCATAACCGGGGACACGGCTAACCATGATTAGATTGTACACTCTGCAGAGGTTTGCGCACCTTTCCCCGCAAGACTCGATCGCCTCCGTTGATTTCTCGCACTACATGGTGTTTGAGAGACGGATGACCGAGACACAGTCTTTCAGAAACATTAACTCTCTACTCCGGGTAGACCATACCAAACCTACAAACCCACTACCTACTGATCCACCTCTTTGAGAGCTTCACGTAACTTACTCAGCTATGCTAGAGCCCATAATAGCTTGCGGCTGCACACGGAAGTTTCTAGCATGAATAGACTCAGTTCCCTTTGAGCCTGGGTGGCGGTCCATAGGAAGATCACACGGTAACCCCGGGATTTCCAAAAATAAAACAGGCAATCACTGGATACCCCAGGTGCCTCAATCCACCCAGATGTGTATTAAAGTTGCCACCTTAAGTAAACCATTAATTTAACAATCTCACATCTGTCATGGAAACTCTCAAACCCAATCCACGTCTACGAGCATAGCATGGCAACATAAGCATAACGTAGAAGTAACTCCCAAGGTTTGATAATAAACAGGGCAATAGGTTCTACCTCAGCAACTACTTCCCAATACCCACATGTTAAAGGCATCCTAGTCATGCAATGTTTGAGGATTGAAACTAATGCATAAAAAATTGGGTATGAAAAGAGTATGGTCAATGTGTTACTTGCCTTGCTGACGATCCGTGAATCCTAGAGACTCGTAATAACACGCTTCGCACTCCGGGAATTCTATCGCAAGCAAACAATAACATACATAAGCAACAATCAAAGATGCACAAGTAGAACTCCAAATAAAAGAGTTTAACCGGACAGTTCAACTTAAGAACTCTGGTTTGCAAAAAGAAACAATTCAAACAGAGCAACGAAACTCAAACGGCAAAAGAAACAAGATCCGTTAACTAATCTGAACTAGGGTCAAATTTTACAGAGATAAAAACTTGTTTGAGTTGATTATTCGGAAAGAAGGTTTCGAGATGAAACTCCAGGCGCTTGAATCGCATGATTTCGGTAAACGAGCGAAAAGATAAACAGGTTCGAACATCGGATCAGAAATCACGATCAGAATAATCGCTGAATAAATCTGATAAAAAGAAAAACGATGAACGACTAAACGAATGAACGTTCGTTAGCAGAAACTAAACGATGAACATGTTCGTTAGAACGAACGGACGAGCGAACGCTCGCTAAGCAAATAAACCGAAAAATAAAACCGATCTATATAAAAAAACAAACTAGGGTTTTTCTAAAAAAACGAAGGGGTTTGTTTAAAAAAAACGGCGGCGAGGTGGCTACCTCCGGCGAGGAGGGGCGACTCCGGCGGCTCGGCGGGGTGGCGGGGCTCGGCGAGGGCGCGGGGTTGCGGCGGGAGGGGCGGCGGCGACTCCGGCGGCGGTGCTAGGGCGGCGGCGGCGGCTCGGGGCTCGGGCTCGGGCTCGGCTCCGGGAGGCGGCGGCGGTGGCGGTGGTGGCTAGAGGGGGGTGGCGGCATATATAAAGGGGGCGGGGGTGGCGACTTGGAGGAGGGGGCAAGGCGCGGCGGCGGAGTCCGGGTCGGCGGCGGCGCGTGCGCGCAGGAGGCGGCGGCGGCTCGGCTGGGCCCTAGGCCCAGTCGGGCGCGGGGTTTTTTTAAAAAAAAAACATTCCGCCGATTAGAAAAATCCTAGAAAAATAAATAAAAATCTAAAAATTCCAAAACAAGTTTTCTCCGTCTAAATGAAATATTTAGAAAGAGATGAACTTTTCTTGGCCCCTAAAATGCAATTTTTAAAACATGCAAATTTTTCTAGGGCAAATAAAATTCCGAATAAACTCAAATAAAAACCAAATAATGATTTTAACATTTTTCCTCCGATATTTCAATTATTTTCGAGAAGTCATATTATCTCCCCTCATTTATTATTTTAAAATGAAATATTTTCTGGAGAGAAAATAATTAAAATCAAAATCCTCGTCTTCACTATTTGATATAATTCAAATATGAAAATTGGAAAATCCCCAACTCTCTCCGAGGGTCCTTGAGTTGCTTAGGATTTCGAGGATTGCAAATGAAAAAGCAATAAAATATGATATGCATGGATGACCTATGTATAACATGCCAAATTGGAAATTTGGGATGTTACAAACCTACCCCCTTAAGATGAATCTCGCCCTCGAGATTCGGGTTGGCTAGAAAATAGGTGCGGATGGTCCTTGAATATCCTCTTCTCGCTCCCAGGTGGCTTCCTTCTCAGTATGATGACTCCACTGAACTTTGCAAAACTTGATCACCTTGTTGCGAGTGACTCGGCTGTCAAAATCAAGAATCTTTACTGGCTTCTCCTCATAGGTCAGATTATTATCCAGCTGAATCGCCTCCAAAGGCACTGTATCATTCAATGGTATATCGGCCATCTCAGCATGGCACTTCGCCAGCTGTGATACGTGAAACACATCGTGAACTCCTGACAATCCTTCAGGTACTCCAGCTTGTAGGTAACTTCTCCCATCCGTTCCAAAATACGATACGGTCCTACAAATCTCGGGGCTTACTTTCCCTTAACTCCAAAACGTTTTACTCCCCTCAAGGGTGATACTCGTAGATAGGCTCTGTCTCCAATTTCATAGGTTACTTCCTTGCGTTTTGAATCTGCATAACTCTTCTGTCTGGACTGAGCAATCTTTAGTCTGTCTCTGATCAGTTTAACCTTCTCTTCTGATTCCTTGATCAAATCTGGTCCAAACAACTGACGGTCTCCTACCTCATCCCACATCAATGATGTTCTACATCTGCGTCCATACAGAGCTTCGAACGGTGCCATCTTCAAACTGGCCTGGTAGCTGTTGTTATAAGAGAACTCTGCGTACGGCAAATTGTCATCCCAACTAGATCCATAATCTAGTGCACAGGCTCTTAACATGTCCTCCAGAATCTGATTGACTCTTTTTGTCTGTCCATCTGTCTGAGGGTGAAAAGCGGTACTGAATTCCAATCAGGTACCCAAAGTCTGGTGTAACTGATGCCAAAACTTTGAAGTAAACTGGGTTCCTCTATTTGATACGATGCTCCTCGGAACTCCATGTAAACATACGATCTTGGACATATATATCTTGGCCAACTTGGCACTTGTATACGTTGTTTTCACCGGGATGAAGTGAGCTACTTTAGTTAATCGATCCACAACTACCCATATAGAATCATATCCTTCCTTGGTTCTGGTTAATCCGGTAATAAAGTCCATACCAAGTTTGTCCCACTTCCATTCGGGTATTGGCATAGGCTGTAACAGTCCTGCTGGTTTCTGATGCTCTGCCTTCACTCTCTGACATACATCACATACGGCTACATACTCGGCAATATCCTTCTTCATACCAGTCCACCAGAAACATTCCTTCAAGTCCAAATACATCTTGGTGTTTCCGGGATGAATCGAGTATGGTGAGTCATGGGCCTCCTGAAGTATCAACTTCCTGATCTCCGAATTGTTGGGCACATAAATCCGGTCCTCAAACCACAAGGTATCATGCTCATCCTCGCGAAAACCTTTGGCTTTACCTTCGCCCATCTTCTCTCTTATCTCAGCAATCTCTTTGTCCTCCTTCTGAGCTTCTCGAATCTTGTCCAACAACGTCGACTGAACCTCCATTGCTGCAAGAAAGCCTCTTGGAACAATCTCCAATCGAAGTTCCATGATCTCCGCAGCTAACTCTTTTGGCATTCCTTTGCTCACAAGAACATTAGCATAACTCTTCTAGCTCAAAGCGTCTGCTACAACGTTGGCTTTTCCTGGATGATAGTGTAGCTTCATATCGTAATCCTTTATAAGTTCCAACCATCTCCTCTGTCTGAGGTTCAATTCCTTCTGTGTGAAAATATACTTCAAGCTCTTATGATCCGTGTACACATCACAATGATTTCCAATAAGATAGTGTCTCCAGGTCTTCAGTGCATGCACTACGGCTGCTAACTCCAAATCATGCGTGGCATAGTTCAACTCGTGTGGCTTCAGTTGTCGTGAGGCATACGAAACAACTGTTCCTTCCTGCATAATCACACATCCATGTCCCAAGCGAGAGGCATCACAATACACTTGAAACTCCTTATGTATATCTGGCAAGGTTAGCACTGGGGCTGTAGTCAATCATTCCTTCAGCTCTTGAAAGCTTGTCTCGCAATCCTCTGTCCATTTGAACTTAGTATCCTTCTTTAACAATTCAGTCATTGATTTAGCAATCTTGGAAAAATTCTCAATGAATCTCCGATAGTATCCTGCTAGTCCAAGGAAACTGCGGATCTCGCCAACTGAAGTGGGTGCCAACCATTCAGTGACCGACTGAACCTTACTGGGATCCATTGCTATACCCTCTCTTGATATAAAATGCCCAAGAAATCCAACTTCTTTCAACCAAAACTCGCACTTGCTGAATTTGGCGTATAACTGGTGTTCCCTGAGTTTCTCGAGAACCAAACGCAAGTGTTCCGCGTGCTACTCTTTGTTCTTCGAGTATATCATAATATCATCAATAAACACCACAACAAACTTGTCCAAATACTCCATGAACACCTTGTTCATCATACTCATGAAATAGGCGGGGGCGTTAGTCAGTCCAAATGACATGACCGTATACTCATATAATCCATACCGTGTGGTAAATGCTGTCTTTGGTATATCCTTCTCTCGGATCTTCGACTGATGGTATCCTGATCGTAGATCAATCTTCGAAAACACCTTATCTCCTTGCAACTGATCAAACAGATCATTAATCATCGGTAAGGGATACTTGTTCTTTATGGTTACTTCATTCAGAGCTCGGTAATCAACAACCATCCTCAGGGATTTATCCTTCTTCTCCACTAAACATACTGGGGCTCCCCAACGTGATGAACTTCTATGAATGTAACCTTTCTCCAACAACTCTTTGATCTGCTTCTTAATTTCCTCCAGTTCATTTGCTAGCATCCGATAGGGTCTCTTGGATATTGGCCCGGTACCTGGCAATAGCTCTATCAAAAACTCGATGTCTCTATCTGGTGGCATACCTGGTAACTCTTCGGGGAAAACATCCGGAAAATCCTCTACTACCGGTACTTCCTCCTGTACAACTCCCATGAGGGCGTTTACTTGGCTCCTCCTAGGCACATGCCTAGATACATACTTAATCATTTTTCCCTCCGGGGTGGTAAGATAAATTGACTTGCTAGCACAATCAATACTTCCTCCATACTTTGACATCCAGTCCATTCCTAATATCACATCCAATCCTTGCGACTCCAAGATAATTAGGTCAGACGGAAATACATGTGTGCCAATGATTAGGGGTATCTGGGTGCACCATCTGCTAGCCATGTACTCTGCTCCAGGCATGCTCACTAAAATAGGTGTCCTAAGGGTTTGGGTTGGTAACTTGAACTTTTCAACAAATCCCCTTGATATGTATGAATGTGATGCACCAGTATCGAAAAGAACAATTGCGGTAAACGACTGAACCATAAACTTACCTATTATCGCGTCCGGCTGCTCTTCAACTTCCTCCATGTTAACGTGGTTCACTTGTCCTTTGTTGAATGGATTGGGCTTCTTCCCAGCGCTCCTGTTTCCATTTCCATTCTTTCCTTCAGAGCAGTCGTTGGCATAGTGCCCTGTCTTCCCGCACTTGTAGCAAACAACTTGGCTTAAGTCCCTCTTTGCGAGTGTAGATGGGTTAGAGAGATTCTGATTATTGTTGGCTCCATTCCCATTCCCGTTCTTCGCACCATTATGGTTATGCGATCCTCCTACAGTATGGTTACGACCTCCATGGTTATGAACAAGTCCTCCCGAGTTCGGGGTTAAGCGAGGCTTCTGGTGAGCTCCTGAGTTGTATTTCCCTTGTCCATACTTCCTCTTACGGCTCTCGATTTGCTGCTGCTTTCCTTCAATCATTGGAGCCTTATCTACCATGTCAGGACCCCGACTCAATGCCACATCGATCTAGCATGTAACACCTCATGTTACTTTGCGGCCTCACGCACAGTATTCCCACAGGTGTCGCCTTACCTTTGCCCGGGACCGTTTGCGCCTTTTGGTACACGTATATGATAGTGTCGCTAGCATCCATATGATAAGGAGCCCGGGCTGACATGGCTAGTCGTAAACCCAAAGTGGCACAAACTTACAGGGACAGGCATCCATGACCCAACATCGAACGTGTCGGTCATCAGCGAGTGAATCTAGGCTGTAGCACTGGGCTAGCAGGACTCCGGTGAACCGGGCTGTAGCGGGCTAACAGGACTCCGGTATTCATCGCGTGACATTTCCTCGAGGGGACAGACACAGGAACGAGGAAGGACACATGCCGGCCGGCCTAAGTGTTCCAGAGCAGTAGCAAGCTACCATGGCTCAGTGGAAACACTAGGAGACATTTCTCGGTAAGAGAGGCTACTAAGGATAAACAACTAGATAGTCAGATCCCACACATACCAAGCATTTCAATAACATACACACAATATGCTCGATATGTGCAAATACAACATGGCATCACAACATGACTCTACGACTCAAGTATGTATTCATTAGGCTCCGTGGAGCGAGATATTACAAACAGGGGTCTCATGACCCAACATTCAGAGCATACAAATCAAAGCACAAGCGGAAGCTTAACATGTCTGAGTACAGACATCTACAAATGAAAAAGGCTGAGAAGCCTGACTATCTACTAGATCCTGCCGAGGGCACAAGATCATAGCTGAGGTAACAAGCTAAACGTCGAAGTCCACATGGAACTACTAACGAGACTGACGTCTCTCTGCAAAAACATAAAATAGGCAAACGTGAGTACAAATGTACCCAGCAAGACTTACATCAGATCTAGCTACATATGCATCATTATCAACAAAGGGGGGTGGTGGAGTTCAACTGCAACAAGCCAGCTTTGACTCGGTGGCTATCCTAAATTACGACTGCAAGTAACTCTTTTGAGGTGGCGCACACGAGTCCACATATTCACCATATCAATACACCACTATGGATCCACTCCCGTCTCCCTACGAGAACGCCATCCATAGCACTCACACTTATCTTGCGTATTTTAGGGTATCCACTTTCACTTGTCTATGAACTGTTATAGGCAACCCAGAAGTCCTTTACCGCGGACACGGCTATTTGAATAGATGATGTTAACCCTGCAAGGGTGTACTTCTTCACACATGCTCTCACCACTTACCGCCGTTTACATGACATGTACTTGGCAACCTTCAAGCGGAAGCCCAACGAGGGTGTCGGCCACGACCTACCTAAACACTCAAGTCTCTAGTCCAGGTTTATCGCCTATTCAGGTTCCATCCGCGAGGAGATCCGGCCGGAGTTTCGCTCACAGCCCCAAACGATGTGTGCAGGGTTCCCGAGACACCAAACGGACGCCCGGTACATCGTGCCACGTGCCTACCGCATCACAGCCCACCCCTCCAGTCAGCGCTGCCCACGGCCTCCAGCATACTACAAACACCAGAAACTACTTGCAACTCCTGGACAGAGGACAAGGGTGATTAAGAAGCCGAGAGGGTCCATTGGTTTCGGGCCCAATGCATGGTAGTATCTGTTTCATGGATCACAAACACGGAACTCAGTTCCTGAGGACGGCTGCAATGAGACAACCCACCATGTACTCCTACATGGCCTCTCACCACTACCTTTACCAAATCGTGTTCACACACTTAGCTCACACACAGTAGGACATGTTCACACACCTATGATTCACCCCCGATGAATCAGACCTGACTCAACTCTAAGCAGTAGCAGGCATGACAAACAAGCATGAATGAGTAGGCACAACAAGGCTCAAACAACTCCTACTCATACTAGTGGGTTTCATCTATTTACTGTGGAATGACAGATCATGCAAAGGATAAAGAGGTTCAGCTACCGCAGCAAGTAACATATGAATCGTTGTTGTCCTAATGCAGTAAAAGAGAGCAGGAGCGAGAGAGTGGGATTGTATCGGAATGAACAAGGGGGTTTTGCTTGCCTGGCACTTCTGAAGATATTATAGCTCTTCATCGGTGTCATCGATCTCATCGTCGAAACCACGTCTATCGAGAGGGGACAATTACCGGTAAACAAAGAGGGACACAATTAATGCAATGCAACAATTATGATGCATGATAATGTCATGGCAATATGTTGTTGATTGAGCTAATGCAACTAGCAACCATATTAAATGAAGTTGGTTTGAACCAAGGGTTCAAATTCAAACTCCATTTGTGCTTATTTAAATGTCAAATATGCAAATTGCCATGTACATCAACCCTAGGTCGTTCAAACATGCATGCAAATGCCATAAACAGATTCCTTGAATTTTTCTGATAATTTTTCATATATAAATTAGTTGATTTGGAGCTACGGTTGATTTACTATGATTTTTAGGAGTTTAGGACATTTTCTGGATTTTCCTGAATTAATGGAATCAAACTAATTCCAGAAAAAGGATTATTACGTCAGCATGAGGTAAGCGAGTCAACGGGGCAGCCCAGGTCAAACTGACCAGTGGGTCCCATGTGTCAGTGGCTAACTAACTAACCTAGTTTAATTAGCACTAACCTAGGTTAAACTAATTAAGTTTTAAACCTAAACTAGATTAATTAGCCGGGCGGGGCCCGTAAGTCACTGAGAGAGAGGGGAGAGTCAAACCGGGTGGTGGGGTCAACCCACGCCGGTCCAGACGCGGTGGTGCGCTGCGGGATTCGCCTACAGGGCGCCGTTTGGCGCGCGAAGCACGGATATGGGATGGGGACGCTCGTCCGCATCCAACCGTGGTGGTGGCGCGGTCGGGGAGTGGCCGGAGTGGCACCGGCGACGAGCTCGGCGGCGGCCAAAGCTCGGTCGAGCTCGGGTTCGTTGCTGCAGTGGCCTAGGCGGGGTGGCACTAGCACCTACGGTTCCTACGCGATGCCGGGAGTGCAATGGGCACGACGACCGGACCATTAGATGGCCAGAGACACGTCGGCGGCGAGCACAGGCGGCGATGCGTGCGGGTGAGCAAGGTGCGGTGGCTACGGTGCACGAGAGCGAGAACGGTGAGGGTCAGAGGATCAGTGGCTCACGGCGAGTGCAAGGAAGCGAACGGCGAGCTCGGGGAAGAACCGGAGCGGTCGGGGTGGCGATGGCGATCTCGGCGGACCGAGGTTGAAGAAGACGGCGTGGCCGACGTTCGAGGGCGTCCAGCGGGGCGTGTCTTGGTGGAGAGGAAGAGGGGGTCGAGGCGGAGCCTCTGGGCGCAACGACGAGGAGATGCTCGTCGGCGGCGACGGATGCGTTCGGTCCGGGCGAGAGAGAGAGAGCAGAGGAGAGAGGGCCGTGGGGGAGAGTGAGCGAAGCGGTCAGCGGGATCGGGACGGTACGCGGGAGTCGTCCACGCGTCCAGGGGCTCGTCGGCAAGCAGGAGGTGGCGCATGGCGGTGCGCGCGCGTCGGGCACGCGCCCATCCTCCTGGCAAGGAGGAAGACGACAGAGGAGGGGCCAGGCGGGCTGGGCTGCGCAGGTGGGCTGGCCAGCTGGGCCGCGACAGGTAAGTCAGGTAAGTTCTCTCTCTCTCTCTCTCCTCTATTTTCTATTTTCTATTATTTCTGTAACTTCAGGGCTTTATTAAAAATACTTAAACAAATCCAAAAATCATGAAACTAATCATGGCTACTGTTTAGAATATATCCAACAGTAAACATTTTAGTTTATGATTATTTGAGCATTTAAATTATTTTATAGCATTTAAATGCCCAAATGCAAATAGGGTACGATTTAATTCAGAGCCCAATATGTCCTGCAAAAATATAAACCATTTTTGGTAGATGCTTCCACCTCAAACCAGAAATGTTGAACATTTTTAGAGGGAATTTTGAGTTCAATGAAAAAGATTTTATTTTGATCCTAGTTGAATTCATTTGGTGCTAGTGTTTAAGCATCCCCATTTCAAGTTTCCAATAAATTTAGACATGATGCAGGGATGATTATGCAACTACTTGTAAACAAACTCTAGGGCTGTGACATACCAACTCCTGGTAGTTGTTGAAAGTTGCTACCATCAACTGCATGCTCATCTCATCATTCAGCCCTTCCATAAACTTCTCCTGCTTCGCGGCATCTGTGGCCACATCATCAGGGGCATAACGTGATAACTTGCTAAACTCATCCACGTACTGGCCAACAGCACGGTTCCCCTGGCGTAGATTGCGAAACTCACGCTTCTTCATCTGCATAGCTGCAGTCGAGACATGGGCAGTATGAAAAGCCTGCTGAAACTGAGCCCATGTGACAGTGTCGATAGGATAGGTGGCTGTGAAATTCTCCCACCATGGTGCCGCAGGTCCGTCCAATTGGTGTGCGGCAAAACACACCTTCTCAGCATCTGTGCATCCTGCGGTGGTTAACTCCCTTCCAATACGGCGTAGCCAATCATCTACAACTATTGGCTCGATACTACTGGAGAACACCGGCGGCTGTAACCTTAAGAAATGGGCGAGGTTATCCACTAGCAGCGGGTTGTTGTTGGCATTGCCCTGGTTCTGAACTAGCAACTTCATCAAGGCATTCTGCTGTTGGATCAATTGGGTGATCTCCGGTGGGAAAAAAAATCGGGGTCTCTCCTCGCAGGCATCTGATGGGTTTAGATGGAAGAGTTTAGAGTAAAAGGAAAAAGATCTAGGGGAGACACACTGCCCATATGCATATGAGGCAAACACAAGCATTTATTCAATCAAACAAGCAAGGCCATACAAAACGGTCTAGGACTATCGCAAAAGTGCTCAACTACTACTAGTTACATGGGGAAATACTACTATTATATGGTGGTTATCTAGAAATCTTGATCGGTGGAAGACTCCATGATGTCTCCTCCAGCTTCATCTTCGTAGTCATCATCACTTGGATCCGAGTCGGTGTCGTCGATGATGATGTAGTTGTCTGGACAAGTGGGACCTTCTTCTTCTTCCCTCGGGGCTGGTCATCCCATGAAGATTCCGATCTTCTCGACTAGGTCGTCATTCTTCTCCAGTAGGGTCTTGATTTCCTCCTTGTATCCATCGCGTGTAAACTTGAGTTCTTCCTCCAGCTCGATGATCCTAGTTTTCGCCTTCTTCAACTCCATCATGTCTGCGCACATCTGGTTCTCCTGATGTCGAATGTGCTGGTTTTGCTCCTGGATAAATGCTGCGACAGATCTATCCTCCCTGGTGCTGATCATCTCCCATTGTTCATCTCGGCGCCCACATATCTTATAAGTGGTGTCCTTCAGCTCCCTGCTGCAGATTTCTCCAATGCGTCCCATGGTAATATGAGCTGCCATACTCTTGCCAAGACTCCAAGTGGGTGCTTCGAAAGAATACTCTATGGGTTTGGAAGTTGGCGAGAACGTCCTTCCTGGAACTCGTACTTGAATCATCCAGCGCTCTTCTTCTGGTAGAGTAGCGTTGTACGTCCCGGTGAAGCTTGGAATTCCAATATTCAAGTACCTAGTGACTTCCGTCAAGTGGCGTCCAAAAAGGTGTGTCTTCATCCGGTTGTGAAAACTTGTTCTTCATCTCCTTCATCCTAAAGAGTGGAAAATGGAGAGTCAGAAATGAGAAGAGAAGAGTGACCTATGGTTTATCTTAGTGGTTGTGTCCTACACTCAGCGTGTGCTCTGATACCATCTTGTAGCGACCCGACGTCAGATGGTCAAGTCTCTGTGCTTCCGTGTCATCCCTGGATCGGTAATGCTGACACACACAATACTCGAAGGATTTATAATAGAGTAGCAATCACACACTTATTACATCGAATGTCTCAAAAGAGAACTTATTACAATAATATGGCTTAAGGCCATCTAATGCGATAACAGCGGAAGGCTTGGAAGATAAAGTGAGTCCATCAACTCCAACGGCATAGCTGAGCTACACGGCAACGACCTACGAACCTTACTCCTCGTCTGAAAAGTCTGCAACATAATACGTTGCAGCCCGAGAACAGGTCAGCACATGGAATATGCTGGCAATGTAACACAAAAGAGCAATAACAGAGTAATGCTACCACTACATGCATATTTGGCTGGTGGGAAGCTCTATGGTTACAGTTTTTGCAAAAAGCTAGTTTTTCCCTACAACAAAGGAATATAATTTTAATTTAACTATCATGGTGGTTGAAACATCATGTGAGAAGGTAACCCCAACTCAATGATCCCAATTAAAATAATTAACAACCCAGCAAGATTAATTAAGAGTGTTGAGATACATGCGAATACTCAAGTACTACATACTCAGAATTGTCCATAACCGGGGACACGGCTAACCATGATTAGATTGTACACTCTGCAGAGGTTTGCGCACCTTTCCCCGCAAGACTCGATTGCCTCCGTTGATTTCTCGCACTACATGGTGTTTGAGAGACGGATGACCGAGACACAGTCTTTCAGAAACATTAACTCTCTACTCCGGGTAGACCATACCAAACCTACAAACCCAATACCTGCTGATCCACCTCTTTGAGAGCTTCACGTAACTTACTCAGCTATGCTAGAGCCCATAATAGCTTGCGGCTGCACACGGAAGTTTCTAGCATGAATAGACTCAGTTCCCTTTGAGCCTGGGTGGCGGTCCATAGGAAGATCACACGGTAACCCCGGGATTTCCAAAAATAAAATAGGCAATCACTGGATACCCCAGGTGCCTCAATCCACCCAGATGTGTATTAAAGTTGTGTCGGGGGAAACTAACCCATGAACACCTATGGGACCGGTGGACCGAGCCCCTTTCGGTTCGGCGGGGGGCGGAGGTCGCGCGAAGAGCAGATCGAGGCGAAGCACACGAGCGGTTTACCCAGCTTCGGAGCTCTCCAGAGAGATAATACTCCTACTGCTGCATGTCTGAGTGTATTGAGTTCTTGCTCGGGAGCGCTGAGTGCTACAGTACACACTAGCTGCTAACGAGACTGAGCGTGAGTGTTTTCTGCTTTCGAACCCCCCTCTACGTTGCGCATGGGCCTCCTTTTATATGCTCAAGGGGTCACCGACAGGTGGCAACATAGACAAGGGTAAAAACGGAAAGGTCTTGCGGTTGGTACAACTACTTGTACAGTGTATCATACCTAACCCTGATGGCAGGGGACAAAGGCATTAAATGCCCGTCTGCGTCGCCCAAACAGTGCAAAAAAGGACCGTCAGGGACGCCACCACTTGCCACGATGGCAATCTTGTTAGCGTCGCTTGCCACCGCGTACCGCTGGCTGCACAGCCTCTTGCCACGCGCGCCTGGAAAGGTCCCAGGGCGACACGTTGGTGGATGTGCTGGAGCGCGGGTGCAAAGTGGTAGCTTGCCGCGGCAAGCGTCTTGCCGCGGTCGTTGTCTTGTCGCGTCCGGAAGCTTGTCGCTCACCGGGCCTTGCCGAGACGCGTGGCGCGTCGCGGCAAGTCCCTTGAGATGCCTTGGTTGGCCTTCCCGGCAAGCTCCTCTTGCCGGGGCCTTGTCTCCTTGGCTTGAATACTTTGTTCTTGAATGGCTCTAAAGGAACCACGGAGGACCTTGGCGGTCACCCGGCAAGCCTTATGTGGGGTGCTGCGACTGCCCATGCACAAGTTCGGGATACTAGGGTACCCCTACTCTAGTACACTGACAGGAGCCCCCGGGCCTGGGCCACACACGGTGCCGAGCGCTGTTGGGCCAGGCCCAAAACAGGGCACGGGCACGCGCGGCCTGGGTTACGCCGTATCTTACTCCGTATCCACCGCGCCCTCCCCGAACGGCACGCGTCGAATGCAGCGTCGTGGGAGAGATCGTGGGTGGTTTCTTTATTCGGAAAGACGGAACGTCCGCCCCCCCCCCCTCTTTAAAAGCAGGGGAAACAGGGGCAGTTCGCCCATCTTGCCGGTTGCTATTCCAATCTCAGAAATCCTCCGCCGCTCCCCCCTTCTTCCCAAAGCAGAAAGAGAGCAGCGCTCCGCCCCCCATCGCCACCAGCACCACCAACGCCGTCGATCTCCCCCACCACCTCCGCCATGGCTCCGAAATCCGGCAAGGGGAAGGCCGTGAAGTCGACCTAGGCGCAGCGGCTCGCGGCGCTGCGAAAGGAGCGGACAACCTTCCCCCCCAAGCTCACCGCGAAGGAGCCGAGGGAGTACTACTACCTCTTCTGGTCGACGGAGACGCGAGCGCATCTGCGCACGAAGGTACTCTCCGCCGCCGCTTCAGAACGGGCTCCGAATGGATATCCCTTCTTCGCGTTGTTCTTCTACTGCGGGCTCTGCCCGCCTTTCTCTGAATTTTTCTGCGACATTATGAACACCTACGGGTTCCACCTCCTTGACTTCACCCCCAATGCCGTTCTGACCATGGCAGTTTTCGCACATCTCTGCGAAAACTTTGTCGGAGTCCATCCAAATGTAGCTCTTTTCCGCCACTTCTTTATGCCCCAAGTTGAGAGAGGAGAGCCTTTATCCGGCGGAATCGCCTAGATCTCGAGAGCCGGCAAGAAGGAAGCTTATCTGGAGGGAGAGCTCCGCGGCAAGTGGGGGGAATGGAGAGCAGACTGGTGCTGGATTGTCGAGGAGAACCCGCAGCCATTTACCGCCCAGCGCCAAGCCCCAGTAGCGCGCGGCAATGATTGGAGCAACGTGGCCCCGGAAGACGATAGGCTGAAGATTGCCGTCACCCGGATCCTGCGCCTCAGGCTTGTCGGGCTCACTGTAGGCGCCGTTGGCGCAGATTTTCTTCGCCGCCGAATTGCCCCCCTGCAGGAGAGGAGGAGACCCACCTGGGAGTTCCAGAATGCGGCGGACATCATGAGGCTGCGCCCGGGCCTCAACTTCAACTTCACTGTCCTGGAACTAGAGGCGATGCTCCAGGAACTGTTCAAGTACGACCGTCAACATCCCGAAGTGTTCAGGTTGCCGAAGGGTGTTGTTCCACTGTGCAACAACTCCTCACTCGACGGCATCCGTGCAATGATGCCGCTGTGCGATTCGCATGGAATTGTCCCAACTTGGCAAGAGCCTGCAGACGACATCGTGCAGGAGTTCATCGACGGCTTGGTAGAAGTGCTGGTCCGTTCTGATGAACAGAAAAGCCTCACCCGCGACACCACCGATGCGGAGATGCAGTGCATCGCCACTAGGCTGGAGGAGGCGGCGGTAGCCGCTGCCGCGGGCGAGTTTAGATTCATCGTGGAGGAGGCAGAGGCAGCAGAGGCGGCAAGCCTTGCCGAGCGAGAGGAGCTTGCCGGCGAGGGAGAGCTTGCCGAGCCTGAAGCCGAGTCGAGCGAGCCTGGCGAGGGTGCGAGCGGCTCGTTGAAGACCAACTCTTCTTCCTCCTCATCTTCGGATAGCTCGCCGCAAGCAGAGCCCCCAGCTCCACCAAGAAGGCGTTTCCGCAAGGCCGGGGACGTAGCGGGGCGGCAGATGAGTCAACAGCCGCCGCGCCGCGCGACACGCTCCATCGTGGCAAGCACTGTTGCCGCGGGAGCACCTCACGCCGCTGCGGCAACTGGAGCGGGGTCCTCCCGGACCACCGCTTCTGCTCCTGCCGCTGCCCCCGCTAAGCAGTTAAGGGAACCCACTCCTCCGCCTCGTCGCGCCGAAGGTGGGCTGGACTTCGACCTCTCCGTGCTCAGCTCCGACGAGGAAGAAGAAGAGTAAGACTCTTTGTTGTACTTGTAGTTCTTCAATTTTTGTTGTTTTGTCTTGTATCTGATTTGCTTTACTCCGAACTCATTCCTTTTCAGGACTCTGACCCAGAGAGCGGCGAAGAGAGCAAAGGTCCCGGTGATTGTCATCGAGGTCGAACCCACCGCGACAGCAGGGGATGTGTCCGAGACCACCTTGCCGGACCCGGCAACTATTCCCCAAAGCAGCCCCTAGCGCAGCCCCCAGCGTAAGTATATGGTTTACTTCCCGCTGTTAGGCGCGCATGGGTGTTTTTTTTTCTGACATCTGACTGTTGGTTTGTGTAGGAGCAGAGCAGCCTCACCAGGAGCGCTCGGAAGCCGCCCCCGACATGCCATCTGCTTCGACTACACCGCCAAGGGAGGGTTCCCCGGCAAGAGAGCGTTCTCCGGCGAGGGAGAAGTCTTCGGCAAGGGAGAGTTCTCCAGCAAGGGACAGCATCAGCGACCCCCCGGTGGCGGAGACCATGACCGTGGATCCCAGTACAGGTAATCCTCTTGCTTGAAAACTTCCCTTTGGTTCTTCTTCTTCTGATTTTCTTTTTGGATATTTGCTTGACTTTTTCTCCCTTTTCCCGGCCGTCAGATCCCTCTGTCACGGAACCGATGGAGACCGAGGTCGCCGGCGAAGAGAACGCACGCGGCAATACCGACGACGCCGCTGCCACCGAAGAAGCAGTTGGCGCTGAAGATCCTGCCGGCGAAGAGGCCGCCAAAGCTGCCGCCGCAAAAGCTGGCGAGGGGTCTAGCGATCGTACTGACGGCCCCGAGGCCGCAGGAGCGTCAGGCACTACACCAACCGCCGATCCCCCCGCCGCTGCTGCAGCGTCACGCTCCGAAGAGCCCCAGCCCGGCGCCTATTTGAAGGCCGGCGATGGCGTCTTCATCAAGCTCCCCTGGGCGTCAAGCTCCAGGGCGCCGGTTGAAGGAGAAATCTTGGATGGAGAGGTGCTCGCCTCCGCTGGGCTGACGCTAGTTGATGCGCCGAGCAGCAGCAGCGGCGAGTCTGAGGAGGAGGAGCTGTTGTGGAAGCTGGTGTCGCTCTACCGCGCTCGGCAGGCCAAGGTGGAATCCCGAGAAGCGCTTGTCGCGCAGGCGGGAGTGGACATCGAGAAGCACGCGGAGGAGCTCCGGGGTCGCAACCAGGAAGCTCTCTGGTCCCTGGCAGAGAAGCGGGAGCAACTCGCCAAGGAGCGGAAAGCCTTCCTCCTCGAGAAGGCCGAAGTTGAAGAGCAACAGCGGCTTGCCGCCGAGGAGCTGTTTGCGCGGGAGGGCGAGTTGGCGCAGCGGAAGGTCAATCTTGACAGCCATGAGGAGGAGCTTGCTGCGCGCGAGCAAACATTCGGCGGGGCTCTCAAGGAAGCAGAGGATGCTGCCGCAGCTGCCGAGGCCGCCAAGAAGGAGCTGGAGACGAAG
This sequence comes from Triticum timopheevii, assembly GCA_963921465.1. Classification (NCBI taxonomy): domain Eukaryota; kingdom Viridiplantae; phylum Streptophyta; class Magnoliopsida; order Poales; family Poaceae; genus Triticum; species Triticum timopheevii. The sequence goes on from OY997274.1 coordinate 471,447,227, forward strand.
GTGGCGCAGCTGGAGGCCGATCTCAAGGCGAGCGGCGAAGAGCTTGCCGCGCTCAAGCGTGAGCGCGAGAAGGACGCCTACACTCTTGGCGAGCTGCAAGGTAGTCTCGCCGAGAAGGGCAAGGAGCTTAGCGCCGCCAAGGACTCCAACACAGATCTTGAGTTGAAGCTGACTACTTTGACCAAGACGCTGGACGGCGCCAGGGAGCAGGAGGTGGCCTTGAGGAAGCAGATCAAGGCCGATGAGGCGCTGCTGGCGAGTGCTGCTGCCACCCAGAATACTTTTAGGGAGAATGTGGAGCACTGGACGGAGGGTCTCGTGGATGTTGCCGCTGCCATCGACAGGGAGCTGGCGCAGCTGGGGATGGAGGATTTCGGGTATCCCTCCGATGAGAACCTCCAACCTAGCGCCAAGCTCACTTTGTTCTTCAAAGGCGTGGCGACGGCCCTCCAGCGACTCCGGGAGAAGATCCCAAAGCAGCTGGCCGACGAGTCGCGCAAGATCTGCGCGGGAGCTCTTCAAAAGGTGTTGGTGAAGGTGGCCTTCCGCAACCCAGGCCTCAACCTCACCAACGTCCTCAGGACCTTGCCGCCGGAAGCTGATCTGGAAGCGGTCAAGACCCTTGTCGCACCCATTGTGGACAAGGTGAGCGGGATCAAGAGGGTTGAGGGTGATCGCGTAGATTAGGCCACCCGTTTTCTCCTTTTCTTGTCGCCGCTGGTCATGTTATGAGAACAATCTATTAGAGCTGCGACAAGCTATCTTGTAATATAACTTTATTTTGGGTATCGATTGCTATGTTATTTCCTTTACTTGATCCCTTCCTTTGTACGTTTTTGCCCTACGCTTTTAGGGAACTTGCCGGTGCAGGCACCTTAGCCGCGAGCGCTGAGTGCGGGATGTCAGCAGCCTGCTAGCGGTGCTGCCACCGACAAGAAACCTTGTCGCAACTAGTCGCAGCTTACTTAAGTTGTTGAGCGGACTCGAAACAAAGTAAGGGCGCAACTAGCTACAAGTTGGTTCCTCCGCGCACAGGTTTTCCATACAAAGCACGGTCGTTCAAGGAAGATAACTTAAAATTTTTTAAAACTGATTGCTCAAACTTTGGCAACTTAGCTTTTCTGTCGTTTGCTTCCCGGTAAGGCGAAACTTTCTTGAACGACGCCTGGTCCACACCATTATCTTCTCCTTTCCCCCCGGCAAACTTGTGGGCGTGGGAACCTTCCTTTCTTTGAGAAAGAGAAAGAAGAGAAAATAAATATATGGAGCCTTACGGCTCGTTATTGCTTACCGGGGGTAAGCGCTGCACAAAGTGTCAGATAACACATGCAAAAAATGGAAAGCATGAAATTGACAAGATGTGCGGAGCACATGAGCTTTACTTATGCACGGGGTCTGCGCCCGGCTTTGTACAAAGGATTACATGCAACAGTGGCAAGACTTGTACAAAAGGTGGTTGCCGGAACAGGTTCCGGCAACCGCGCCTTACGGGTAAAACTTACGAAGATGCTCAATGTTCCAGGAGTTGCTCACCGGAATGCCATCTTCGGTCTCAAGTCGGACAGCGCCAGGCCTAGTGACTCGTTTCACCTGGTAAGGGCCTTCCCACTTTGGCGTCAACTTGTTGGAATTCTTGGCGGACTGAACGCGCCGAAGAACAAGGTCGCCCTCCTCGAGACTTCTGGCATTAACTTTGCGGCTATGGTAGCGGCGCAAAGCTTGCTGGTAGCGAGCAGCTCGTACAGCGGCCTGAAGACGGTCTTCCTCAAGGAGCAGCGCGTCATCTTGTCGCAGCTGCTCTTGCTCAAGCTCATCATAAGCGAGCACTTGAGGTGACCCGTATACGAGTTCCGTGGGGAGAACTGCCTCTGCTCCATAAACTAGAGCGAAAGGTGTCTGGCCAGTGGCTCGATTTGGCGTCGTCCTGATCGACCAAAGAACCACCAGTAGCTCCTCAATCCAGTTCTTTCCGCACTTGTGCAGCCTGTCGAAAGTCCTGGTCTTGAGCCCGCGCAGCACTTCAGCATTTTCCCTCTCCGCTTGACCGTTGCTTCTCGGATGAGCAACAGAAGCGAAGCAGACCTTGGCGCCAAGATCTTGGGCGTACTGCATGAAGGTGCGGCTCGTGAATTGCGTGCTGTTGTCGGTGATGATCTTGTTAGGGATCCCGAAGCGGCAAACAATTGACCTGAAGAACTTGACTGCTGACTGTGCTATCACCTTCCTTACTGCTTCCACTTCCGGCCACTTTGTGAACTTGTCGATTGCAACGTACAAGTACTCAAAGCCCCCGACAGCTCGGAGAAAAGGGCCGAGGATGTCGAGCCCCCGGACCGAAAATGGCCAGGATAAAGGGATCGTCTGGAGAGCTTGAGCTGGCTGGTGTATCTGCTTGGAATGGAACTGGCACGCTTCACACTTGGTTACTTATGTAGTTGCATCCTGAAGGGCTGTTGGCCAAAAGAAACCTTGCCGGAATGCTTTGCTGGCAAGCGCTCTTGCGCCAATGTGGTGACCACATATGCCTCCATGTATCTCTGCCAACAGCTTTTGTCCGTCTTCCTGGTGAATACACTTCAATTTCACACCGTTGAGTCTTCTTCTGTACAGTGTGTTGTCAACAAACTGGTACATACTTGACTGCCGGGCTACTCTTTCCGCTTCTTCTTGCTCTTCGGGAAGTTCTCCTGTCTGAAGGAAATGGACAATCTGCTGTGCCCATGCTGGAGCTTGCAGCTCGACAACAAGGACTAAAGGCACATCTTCTGCGGCGGGAACATCCGCTTCTACGGCGAGAACCTGCGGCTCAGCCGGAGCTTGACGTTCCCCGACAAGCTTGCCGGAGAAAACCTTGTCGAGAGCGTCTGCTTCAACGGAACAAACCCTAGGGCTTGCCGGAGCAGGCTGCTCCTCAGCATCCTTGGTGTTGATCTTGGGGACCTTCTTGGCGGCGGCTTCGGGGAGCTCCGCCGGAAAATAGTCACCAGAAATCAACTTCCTCTTCTTGCTTTGTCCAGTTGATGGCGTTACAGACGGTTGGGTCAGTTTGAGCACAAAGATCCCTGGTTCCACAGGTAACTTAAGTGCGGCGCACTTCGACAGGCTATCGGCAATGTCGTTCTGAGCTCTTGGAACGTGTTCCATCTGTAGGCCGTCAAAGTGCTCTTCTAACTTTCTCACTTCATCAACGTAAGCTTCCATCAAAAGACTCTGATAATTCTTGTTCACTTGGCGGACGACAAGCTGCGAGTCACCCCTGACAATGAGCTTCTTGATCCCAAGGTCTGCTGCTATCCTGAGACCGGCAAGCAAACCTTCATACTCTGCGGTATTGTTTGTTGCTTGCTCCTTGGGAAAGTGCATCTGGACTATGTACTGGAGGTGCTCTCCGGTGGGCGCAACAAGTAGCACGCCCGCACCGGTGCCTTGCAGCGAGAAGGCACCATCAAAGTACATCAGCCACTCTTTGCTTGCTTCCTTAACGGGGATGCTCGTTCCTGGAATCTCTTCATCTGGTGTTGGCGTCCATTCTGCTATGAATTCTGCCAATGCTCTGCTTTGGATAGTTGAAGTGCTCTCAAACTTGAGGCCAAAGCTTGACAGTTCCAGTGCCCACTCGACAATCCTGCCTGTCGCTTCTGGATTCTGCAGTATTCTCTTCAGCGGAAAACGAGTGACAACTGTGATCTCGTGTGCTTGGAAGTAATGGCGCAGCTTTCTCGAGGCCATGAGAAGGCCGAAAAGCAATTTCTGCACACCAGAGTACCTTGACCTAGCCCCCTGCAGAAGGGAACTGACAAAGTAAACTGGGCGCTGCACCATTCTCTTCTGTATCTCCTCATGTGCCTGCGCAGATCCATCTTTGTCGGGACCAGAGCTTGTCGGTGAAGTCCCCTGCTTGTCGCTGGATGCATCTGCCATGGTTGCTGGCTCATCATCCGCCTCCCTCTCCGCTACTAACGCAGCACTAACCACTTGATTGGTTGCCGCTATATACAGCAGCAACTTCTCTTGTGGCTTAGGTGCGACAAGTGTTGGAGTGGAGGACAGGTATCTCTTTAAGTCCTGCAGTGCAGCCTCTGCTTCCGAAGTCCATTTCATTGGACCTGCCTTTTTCAATATTTTGAAAAACGGCAGGGCGCGCTCAGCAGACCTAGAGATAAGCCTGCTGAGAGCAGCCATGCAACCGGCAAGTCTTTGTACATCCTTGACGCGCTTTGGTGCTTCAATCTGCTCAATGGCCTTGATCTTGTCGGGATTGGCTTCAATTCCCCACTGAGACACGAAGAACCCGAGAAGCTTGCCGGAGGGGACTCCAAACACACACTTCTCGAGGTTAAGCTTGAGGTTGATCTTGCGTAGATTTGCAAAGGTTTCGTCTAAATCCTGAATCAGAGTTGCCTTGTCCTTGCTCTTGACCACTATGTCATCCATGTAGGCTTCCACATTTCTGTGCATTTGAGGCTCAAAAGCGTCATGGACTACCCTTGCAAATGTTGAACCAGCATTCTTTAGACCGAAAGGCATCCGTATGAAACAGTATGTGCCACATGGAGTGATGAATGCGGTCTTCTCCTCATCCTCTTCTGCCATGAAGATCTGATGGTATCCTGAATATGCATCAAGAAATGAAAGCAAGTCACATCTAGCCGTGGAGTCAACAATCTGGTCAATGCACGGCAAGGGAAATGGGTCTTTGGGACAAGCTTTATTGACATCGGTAAAATCGATACATAGCCTCCATTTCCCATTTGCCTTGCGCACGACTACAGGATTGGCCAACCACGTAGGATGGAGCACTCCTTTGACAAGGCCTGCTGCTTCCAACTTCTTGATTTCTTCTGCGATGAATTCTTGGCGCTCCACTGCTTGTTTCCTGACCTTCTGCTTGACGGGCCGCGCATGAGGACAGACGGCAAGATGGTGCTCGATTACTTTCCTGGGAACACCGGGGATGTCAGACGGTTGCCATGCAAACACGTCGACGTTCGCCCGCAGGAAAGCAACGAGCGCGCTTTCCTATTTAGGGTCGAGAGTGGCACTGATGGTGAAGGTACCACCAGTGCCATCCTCCTTGGCGGACACCTTCTTGGTCTCTGGCGGAGCTGCCATTGTCTTCTTATGCTTGCCGGTGGAGCTCGATGGTGCGTCCTCGACGGTAGCGCAGCACTTCGAAGAGGTGCGCTTGCCGGAGTGGGCATCAAAACTCTTGCCGGACTTGGTCTTCTTCTTCCCCCCGGGAGCTTCAACGGCAAGTGAATTGCGATCTGTTGCGGCTGCTGCTTCCCGGTAGATCTTGTCGGCGCAGATAAGAGCATCCTTCTTGTCGCCAGGGACAGAGATGACACTTATCGGGCCTGGCATCTTCAGCATGTTGTATGCATAGTGAGAGGCTGCCATGAATTTGGCGAGTGCTGGACGGCCGAGTATCCCATTGTAAGGCAATGGAAAGTCAGCAACGTCAAAAGTGACCCTCTCAGTCCTGAAGTTCAACTCGCTGCCAAATGTCACCGGCAACATGATCTTTCCCTTCGGCTTGCTCCTTCCCGGATTGATTCCTTGGAATGTGCCGGTCTCTTCGAGCTCTCTGTCAGGGATCTGGAGTTTCTGGAGTACTGCAGAGGAGACCAGGTTCAAGCCGGCCCCGCTGTCGACTAGCATCTTAGTGACCTTGAGGTTGCGGATAGTTGGTGAAACCAACATCGGCAAGCACCCGACCGCAGTTATGCGATCAGGGTGGTCCTCAATATCAAAGATGATAGGCGTGCTGGACCATTTCAGAGGCTCGCGTGACTCGACGGGTGGTTCTGCCGCATTGACTTCCCACACCCACTGCTTGAGCTGGCGGTGTGAAGTATGCAGAGAAGCACCACCTTCAATGCACAGGACCTCTGTGGCTTTCTGGAACTCCTGCCCACTGGTCTCGTCATCATCCATATCTTCATCGTCGTTGTCATCTTCATCCTTGTCGCGGCCGCGGGGAGGTCTGTCTCCTTGCCGCTGCTTGGCCTTGCCGCGGCGTCCTCCTCGGCCGGGGCGTTTCTTGCTGGATCCTCCAGCACCTTCTTGGGCCTTCTCCTTGTCGCGTCGCTCGTATTCGGCCTTTTGCTGTTCAACAAGCTGCTCGACCTTCTTGCAGCTCTGGAGGTCATGGCCCTTGGTGCGGTGGATCTTGCAGTACTGCTTGTTGGTGCCGTCCTGCTTGTCGGCGACTGCCACAGCCTGGCAGTTGTTAGCTCCGGCTTTCTTGGCGTCACCTTCGTTGCCGGACTGCTCAACGATTAGCACATCTTTGCCTTTCTTCTTCCTGTTGTTCCGCCGCCGGCTTTTCTTTGCCGGGGCAGCATCCTCGCTATTAGATCTTCCTGCTCCTGTATTCTCTCCGGGGAGTTTCCTCCCTTCCTCAGCACGTGCACACTTGTCGGCCATGGCATATAGCTCACTGACATCTCTGATCTTGCACATCGCCATCTCCTCCCGCATCCTGCGGTTTCGCACGTTCTGATGGAACGCGCTGATGACCGCGGCAGGGTGGACATCTAGGATGTTGTGCTGTACACGGCTGAATCTCTGAATGTACTTGCGCAGGGGCTCTCCTTCCTTCTGGGCGAGCAGATGAAGGTCGCTCTCTTGGCCATGAGGTTTGTGGCCGCCTGTAAAGGCGCCGACAAACTGATGGCATAGGTCTGCCCAGGAGGATATGGAGTTGTCCGGCAAGTGCATGAGCCAGGACCTGACATTGGGCTTGAGCACCAGCAGGAAGTAGTTGGCAAGGATCTTATCGTCCCGCCCCCCGGCAGCTTGCACCGCGATGGTGTAGATGCTGAGGAACTCCGACGGATGCGACTTGCCGTCGTACTTCTCTGGTACATCTGGCTTGAAATTCTTCGTGCTGGGCCACTGGACTTGCCGCAGCTCACGAGTGAACGCAGGGCAACCTACCGCGTACGGCACGTCGCCTGGTTCCCCTGGCGCATGCATGTCGACAGAGGGCCCAGCGCGCTGGTCCGATTGACGCCGCGCTTCTCTTCGGTGCTCGATGCGAGTACGAGCATCTTCTTGCTGTCGTTCATGAAGAACTTGGCGCTGATCGCGACGAGCTCGTGGATTTGATGATGCGGTGGAGTCGCTGTCTAGGTGGATCCGACGAGTCGGCGATCTTGGCCTTCGGGGTGGAGAGTGCACGGTGGTTGCACCCCCACCAGTTTTGTCGCCATCGGCTCGTGCCTGGCAGTCTTGCCACGGCTGCGATGTACCCGGCTGCCATGGAGTGTCGCCGTTGGCGAAGCCGATGAGACTCTGAATGGTGGCCCTCCATTCGTCGATCTTGTCCGCCGTCGGAGGGTAATCCAGGAGCAGTTGAGCTCGTGCCAAAGCTTCTGCTAGAGTGGTGGGTGGCAGTGGCGAACGGTGCGAGGAGCGGGATGTGCTCGGACTTCTAACTATGTTAGAAGGAGCAGTATCCCGTCCGGGCGACCATGTCTTGCTCGTGCCAGCATGTTGGCGTGCATGCTGGTCTTGAGCACCCCGAGATCCACCAGCTCGATGTTGGTCCAACGAACGTATGGCACCGCGAGTACCATGACGCTGTCGGTCCTGCGCCTCCTGAGACGGGCGCGGTGCATGTACGGACGCTGAGGTCTGCGCAGCCTTGTCCTTGGACCTGGCAGCAGCGTGAGCTCCCTCGTCGACGCCCGTTCTTCCGCCGGCGTCTACCCCACCACCCGTTTGCTCTGGTGGTGGTGGGATCGACGCGGACGGAGAAGCCACCTCTGAAGCCTTCTTCTTCGGCGGCATGTCGATGGAGAAGATGAAGATCTAGCTCGTGTGAACGTCGGATCAAGTTCACACAGCCTCGACGCCCCCTACCTGGCGCGCCAAAGATGTCGGGGGAAACTTACCCACGAACACCTATGGGACCGGCGGACCGAGCCCCTTTTGGTTCGGCGGGGGGCGGAGGTCGCACGAAGAGCAGATCGAGGCAAAGCACACGAGCGGTTTACCCAGCTTCGGAGCTCTCCGGAGAGATAATACTCCTACTGCTGCATGTCTGAGTGTATTGAGTTCTTGCTCGGGAGCACTGAGTGCTACAGTACACACTAGCTACTAACGAGACTGAGCTTGAGTGTTTTCTGGTTTCGAACCCCCCTCTACGTTGCGCATGGGCCTCCTTTTATATGCTCAAGGGGTCACCGACAGGTGGCAACGTAGACAAGGGTAAAAACGGAAAGGTCTTGCGGTTGGTACAACTACTTGTACAGTGTATCATACCTAACCCTGATGGCAGGGGACAAAGGCATTAAATGCCCATCTGCGTCGCCCAAACAGTGCAAAAAAGGACCGTCAGGGACGCCACCACTTGCCACGATGGCAATCTTGTAAGCGTCGCTTGCCACCGCGCACCGCTGGCTGCACAGCCTCTTGCCACGCGCGCTTGGAAAGGTCCCAGGGCGACACGTTGGTGGATGTGCTGGAGCGCGGGTACAGAGTGGTAGCTTGCCGCGGCAAGCGTCTTGCCGCGGTCATTGTCTTGTCGCGTCCGGAAGCTTGTCGCTCACCGGGCCTTGCCGGGACGCGTTGCGCGTCGCGGCAAGTCCCTTGAGATGCCTTGGTTGGCCTTCCCGGCAAGCTCCTCTTGCCGGGGCCTTGTCTCCTTGGCTTGAATACTTTGTTCTTGAATGGCTCCAAAGGAACCACGGAGGACCTTGGCGGTCACCCGGCAAGCCTTGCCGTGGGGTGCTGCGACTGCCCGTGCACAAGTTCGGGATACTAGGGTACCCCTACTCTAGTAGACCGACAAGTTGCCAGCTTAATTAAACCATTAATTTAACAATCTCACATCTGTCATGTAAACTCTCAAACCCAATCCATGTCTACGAGCATAGCATGGCAACATAAGCATAACGTAGAAGTAACTCCCAAGGTTTGATAATAAACAGGGCAATAGGTTCTACCTCATCAACTACTTCCCAATACCCACATGTTAAAGGCATCCTAGTCATGCAATGTTTGAGGATTGAAACTAATGCATAAAAGAACTGGGCATGAAAAGAGTATGATCAATGTGTTACTTGCCTTGCTGACGATCCGTGAATCCTAGAGACTCGTAGTAACACGCTTCGCACTCCGGGAATTCTATCGCAAGCAAACAATAACATACATAAGCAACAATCAAAGATGCACAAGTAGAACTCCAAATAAAAGAGTTTGACCGGAGAGTTCAACTTAAGAACTACGGTTTGCAAAAAGAAACAATTCAAACGGAGCAACGAAACTCAAACGGCAAAAGAAACAAGATCCATTAACTAAACTGAACTAGGGTCAAATTTTACAGAGATAAAAACTTGTTTGAGTTGATTATTCGGGAAGAGGGTTTCGAGATGAAACTCCAGGCGCTTGAATCGCCTGATTCCGATAAACGAGCGAAAAGACAAAACGGTTCGAACATTGGATCAGAAATCGCGATCAGAATAATCACGGAATAAATCCGATAAAAAGAAAAATGACGACTGGCTAAACGAATGAACGTTCGTTAGCAGAAACTAAACGATGAACACGTTCATTAGAACGAACGGACGAGCGAACGCTCGCTAAGCAAATAAACCAAAAAATAAAACTGATATATATAAAAAAATGAACTAGGGTTTTTCTAAAAAAAACGAAGGGGTTTATTTTAAAAAAACCGGCGACAAGGTGGCTACCTCCAGCGAGGTCGTCCGGCGAGGCAGGGCAACTCCGGCGGCTCGGCGGGGCGGCGGGGCTCGACGAGGGCGCGGGGTTGCGGCAGGAGGGGCGGCGGCGACTCCGGCGGCGGTGCTAGGGCCGCGGCGGCGGCTCGGGGCTCGGGCTCGGGCTCGGCTCCGGGAGGCAGCGGCGGTGGCGGTGGTGGCTAGAGGGGGGGTGGCGGCATATATAAAGGGGGCGGGGGTGGCGACTTGGAGGAGGGGGCAAGGCGCGGCGGCGGAGTCCGGCTCGGACTCCGAAGTCCGGGTCGGCGGCGGCGGCGCGCGCGCGCACAGAAAGTTGCGGCGGCTCGGCTGGGCCGGCTTGCTCGGCTGGGCCCTAGGCCCAGTCGGGCGCGGGTTTTTTTTTAAAAAAAACATTCCGTCGATTAGAAAAATCATAGAAAAATAAATAAAAATCTAAAAATTCCAAAACAAGTTTTCTCCGTCTAAATGAAATATTTAGAAAGAGATGAACTTTTCTTGGCCCCTAAAATACAATTTTTAAAACATGCAAATTTTTCTAGGGCAAATAGAATTCCGAATAAACTCAAATAAAAACCAAATAATGATTTTAACATTTTTCCTCCGATATTTCAATTATTTTGGAGAAGTCATATTATCTCCCCTCATTTATTATTTTAAAATGAAATATTTTCCGGAGAGAAAATAATTAAAATCAAAATCCTCGTCTTCACTATTTTATAAAATTCAAATATGAAAACTGGAAAATCCCCAACTCTCTCCGAGGGTCCTTGAGTTGCTTAGGATTTCGAGGATTGCAAATGAAAAAGCAATAAAATATTATATGCATGGATGACCTATGTATAACATGCCAAATTAGAAATTTGGGATGTTACACATTCCGTTGCCTCCGCCTAAACACGATCACGGTGCAACTTCTCCGTTCCGACCCAGCCATGTACACGAGCCCTGGCTGTATGTGTGCATGAGTAGGCGTTTAAGACCCCGCCCGTATGTACGTACATGGCCATATTTTATTTGTTGCACCCTGGCTGTACGTACGTGTACATGCTACGTGCGCGCCTCTACTACAACACATGCCCTTCCTTACTCGGCCACGGTTCATTGCTGCAGCCTGCAAACAAACCGATCGTTGTACGTACACGTTCATGACAAGAGTGAAAACACAACGTACGCTTCCACCAGGTGGGTCCCGACTGTCAGGCACTTCCTTGCGTGCGAAGATGTAGCTGGTGGGTCCCAACAGTCAGGGGGCGAATCATTTTTTTGCCCGTAATATGGACGCACTTCCTTGCATGCGAAGATGTAGCTGGTGGGTCCCAGCATTCAAGGGGAAACGTTTTCCTCGCGAAATACGGTGGCCCGTCTAGTGGGTCCCTACTGTCACATGGAGGAATAATTATTTTGCACGTAATAAGGAGGCACTTCCTTGTTGCTGCTGTGGACCGAGCTGTCAGCCTCTGCACGTACATTACTCTTCCGATGGAAGTCGTTCCTTAACCACGTTGACCACGCCGTGCCGAGAGCACCGGGGTGGTGGATGTCAGCGAGGCCTAGGAAGGGGACGACGTGGAGTCGGGGAAGACGCGACCGTGAATGCCCACGCGGAGAGGAGTATGAGGGTTCACTGGTTCAACTGCGGTGTGAGGCTGCCATCGCCGCTGAATAATAGGGGTGTGGGTGAGTAGAGTTATGGCCTGGCCAGCGGTGGGAGCAGTAGGGGGCGGTGAGGCCTCTGCCGCATCACAGCCGGCCACGGGAGGCAGGAGCAGGCGGCACAACCGGCGCTGGTTTGGGCGGCTGGAGCAAGAAGACCAGAGGTTGACGAAGCACTACGGCCGTTGGATGGACATCGTACGGTCACTAGAGCTATAATCATTCATATTGACTAAGTTGACAAAGCCCTCCATCCCCGTCAACTTAGTAGGCCCACAAGTTAGCGTCCCACTATGCTGGGTCCCAGCTAGCAGGGGAGTATTCATTTTTTTGTGCGTAATAAGGAGGTACTTCCTTGCATGCGAAGATATAGCTGGTGGGTCTGACCTGTCAGCAGGGGGAACGTTTTTTTCGCGAAATACAGAGGCCCTTCCGATGGGTCCAAGATGTCAGGTGGAGGAATCATTATTTTGCGTGTGATAAGGAGGCATTTCCTTGTGTACGGCCATGGAACCACCTGTTAGCCTCTCCACGTACAGTCCATGTCCGATGGATGTCGTTCATTGACCACATTGACCACGGCGTGCCGAGAGCACCAGGGCGGTGGACGACGACGAGGCCTAGGAAGGGAACGGCATGGAGCCGGGGAAGACTCGGCAGTGGTTGCCCACACGGTGGGGAGTACGAGGATTTACTGGTCCGGCTGTCGTCACCGGAAAATAACAGGAGGTGTGGGTGAGTAGAGGAATGGCTTGGCCAGCAATGGAGTAGGGTGGGGTAGCGCGGCCTGTGTTGTAGCACAGCCGGCCACGGGAGGCGGGAGCAGGCAGTCCCACCAACACTGATTTGGGTGGCTGGAGAAAGAAGATCAAATATTGAAGAAGCAGCACGGCCGTTGGATTAACATCCAACGGTCACTGCCGCTAGAATCGTTTGTGGACTAAGTTGACAAAGCCTTTCATACAAGTCAACCTAGTAGACCCACAAGTCAGCCTCCAAATCTGTCCCACAGAGCATACAACCCGAAATCTCTAGACAGATTCAAATTAATTTAAAACTAAACGTACCTTAATTCAAATCCAATGAAATTTTACCCGCACAAAAACAATGAAATTTAAAATATCAAAATCCGAAAGAAAAAATTATTTTGGAACTAATTGCCTATTTGTTGTATTTTTTCATTTTATAGCCTATTTCATATTACTTATAGCCCATTACTTATTACTTATAACCCATTTTCTGGGCAAAATGCATCCCTCCTCGTCTTGAAAGATTTCCGGCCTAGCAGGGCGTAGAAAAGCAAGTAGGCCTACATTGGTTATTCTGCAAAAAAAAATAGCTCGGCTAGCCATTTTCAGAAAGAAAAAAACAAACTGGGCTGGTCACGTGCTAAACATATGAAATAAAAGCCTGGGCTAGACGGGCCACAACTCCCGAACAACCCAGTTGATACCCTTCTCCGTCCCAAAAAAACACAATTACTGCGCGCACTGCTGGGTCCCTACTATCATCCTAACCATGTACAATCATCTCCTTATTCCTCTCGGTTGTTGACCATGTTGACAACACCAGAGGGTGGAGCCGCGGTGAGCGAACCAAGGTGGAGGACGATGGTGAGGCCTCGGACAGGAACGAACAGGAGCTGGGGAAGATGCGCAGAGTTTTAGGGTGCGATGTGGCCCCGATGCATGCGTGGCAGCAAAGCGAGCGGTGGGAGGCGGGAGCAGGCGGTCCCGCTGGCGCTGGTTTGGCTTTGGTGGCTGGAGGAAGAAGAGACTGAAGAAACACGACAGATGTTGAATTTCAATCCAACGATCAAGGTTGGCACAATCGTTTGTTGACTAAGCTGACACCAAGTAGGATACTCTTTTATATATAGGAAGAAAAGGAAAACTGGGCTCGTTCGCCCGATAACATTCCCCAAACTGCGATCGTTCGATCTTGCGTCGCAACTAAAACTGTGAGAAAAATACGTTCGTCTGCCGTCCTCTGATACGTCCATTTTGCATCATGTTTCTTTACTGTTATTTATAATGTTTTTGTCCATAATAATGCTTTTTAGAGTAACTAATGACTTCTCTCATAATTTACAAGGAACACACCAAGAGGGAGAATTTCGGCAGCTGGAAATCTGGACCTGGAAAAGCTACATCAGGCCACCTATTCTACACAACTCCAAATAAGCTGAAACTTCACGGAGATTTTTCATGGAATATTTAAGAAATACTGGAGCCAATAAACACCAGAGGGGGCTACCAGGTGGGCACAACCCACCTGGGCGCGCCAGCCCCCCCAGGCGTGCCCTGGTGGGTTGTGGCCTCCTCGGTCCACCTTGGGTGCCCATCTTCTGGTATATAAGTCATTTTGACCTAGAAAAAATAAGGAGGAGACTTTCAGGATGGAGCGCCACCGTCTCGAGGCGGAACTTGGGCAGGAGCACTTTTGCCCTCCGGCGGAGCGATTCCGCCGGGGGAACTTCCCTTCCGGAGGGGGAAATCATCGCCATCATCATCACCAACAACTCCCCCATCTTGGGGAGGGCAATCTCCATCAACATCTTCAACAACGCCATCTCCTCTCAAACCCTAGTTCATCTCCTGTGTTCAATCTTGTTACCGGAACTATAGATTGGTGCTTGTGGGTGACTAGTAGTGTTGATTACATCTTGTAGTTGATCACTATATGGTTTATTTGGTGGAAGATTATATGTTCAGATCCATTATGCTATTTAATACTCCTCTGATCATGAACATGTTTATCATTTGTGAGTAGTTACTTTTGTTCTTGAGGTCACGAGAGAAATCATGTTGCAATTAATCATGTGAAGTTGATATGCGTCCGATATTTTGATAGTATGTATGTTGTTATTCCCTTAGTGGTGTCATGTGAACATCGACTACATGACACTTCACCATATTTGGGCCTAAGGAAATTCATTGTGGAGTAGCAATTAGATGGTGGGTTGCGAGAGTGACAGAAGCTTAAACCCCAGTTTATGCGCTATTTCGTAAGTGACCGATTGGATCCAAAAGTTTAGTGCTATGGTTAGAATTTATTCTTAATACTTTTATCGTAGTTGCAGATGCTTGTGGGAGGGTTAATAATAAGTAGGATATTTGTTCAAGTAAGAACAACACCTAAGCACCGGTCCACCCACATATCAAATTATCAAAGTAGTGAACACAAATCAAATCAACATGATGAAAGTGACTAGATGAAATTCCCGTGTGCCCTCAAGAATGCTTTGCTTATCATAAGAGACCGTTTTGGCCAGTCCTTTGCGTCAAAAGGATTGGGCTACCTTTCTGCACTTTTTTTACTACTACCGTTACTTGCTCATTACAAATTATCTTGCTATCAAACTACTCTACTACTTACAATTTCAGCACTTGCAGACATTACCTTACTGGAAACTACTTGTCATTTCCTTCTGCTCCTCGTTGGGTTCAACACTCTTACTTATCGAAAAGAGCTATAAAATTGATCCCCTATACTTGTGGGTCATCAATGCTATTTTCTGGCACTATTGCCAGGGAGTGAAGCGCCTTTGGTAAGTGGAATTTGGTAAGGAAACATTTATATAGTGTGCTGAAATTTATTGTCACTTGTTACTATGGAAAAGAATCCTTTGAGGGGTTTGTTCAGGGTATCTTCACGTCGTCCGGAACAACAATTAGCTACCCCTCAACCTACTGCACCTACTGAAAATATTGAATATGAAATTCCTTCGGGTATGATAGAATAACTGCTAGCTAATCGTTATGCAGGAGAAGGAACCGAACATCTTGATATGCACTTGATATATGTGGAACAAATTTGTGGATTTTTTAAGCTTGCAGGTTTACCCTGGGATGAAGTGATGAAAAAGGTTTTCCCTTTATCTTTGAAGGGAAAAGCATTGGCATGGTATAGGCTATGTGATGATATTGGATCATGGAATTGGAATCGTTTGAAATTGGAGTTCCACCAAAAATTTGATCATAAGCATCTAGTTGATCGTGATCGGAATTATATATATAATTTTTGGCCTCGTGAAGGAGAAATATTGCTCTATCTTGGGGGAGGCTTAAGTCAATGTTATATTCTTGCCCAAATCATGAGCTCTAAAGAGAAATTATTATCCAGAATTTTTATGCTCGGCTTTCTCGTAATGATCAAACCATGCTTGATACTTCTTGTGCTGGTTCATTTATGAAGAAGACTATTGAATTTCGGTGGGATCTTTTGGAAAGAATTAAAAGCAACTCTGAAGATTGGGAACTCGATGAAGGTAAAGAGTCAGGTATTAAACTTAAGTATGATTGTGTCCAATCTTTTATGGATGCTGATGCTTTCCAAAAGTTAGCACTAAATATGGACTTGACTCTGAGATAGCAGCCTCCTTTTGTGAATCATTTGCAACACATGTTGAACTCCCTAAGGAGAAGTGGTTTAAATATCACCCACCTATTAAAGAAGAAATTAAAGAACCAATACCAACTAAAGAAGAAACTATACTTTATAATGTTGATCCAGTTGTTCCTTCTGCTTATATTGAAAAACCCCTTTCCCTGTTAGGATAAAGGAACATGCTAAAGCTTCAACTGTGGTTTACAAAAGCTATATTAAAACACCTAAACCTGATGAACAAATTAAAGTAGAACCTAGTATTGCTATGGTTAAAGATCTCTTGGAAGAGGATATGGATGGGCATGTTATTTACCTCTGTGAAGAAGCTGCTAGAATTGCTAAACCTGATAAAAGATATAAATGTAGACCTGTTGTTGGCATGACTGTTATTTCTGTTAAAATAGGAGATCACTATTATCATGGTTTATGTGACATGGGTGCTAGTGTGAGTGTTATTCCTTACACTTTATATGAAGAAATTATGAAAGATCTAGCACCTGCTGAGTTAGAAGAAATAGATGTTACTATTAAACTTGCTAATAGATACACCATATCACCAGTTGGGATTATTAGAGATGTTGAGGTCTTGTGTGGAAAAATTAAATACCCTACTGATCACTTTGAAATATGCTTATCTTGATGAAAATAAAATATATCCTGTTATTATTAGTGATAACCTTTCAGGACATGAAGAAGAAAGATTATTGAAAGTTCTAAGGAAGCATCGGGCTGCTATTGGATACACTCTTGATGATTTAAAGGGCATTAGTACCACTCTATGTCAGCACAAAATTAATATGGAACCTGATGCTAAACCCATTGTTGATCACCAACATCGGTTGAATCCAAAAATGAAGGAAGTGGTAAGAACGGAAATCTTAAAACTTCTGGAAGCAGGTATAATCTATCCTATAGCTGACAGTAGATGGGTAAGTCCTGTTCAATGTGTTCCTAAGAAAGGAGGTATTACTGTTGTTCCTAATGATAAGAATGAACTTATTCCACAAAGAATTGTTACAGGCTATAGAATCGTAATTGATTTCAGAAAATTAAACAAAGCAACTAGAAAAGATCATTACCCTTTGCCTTTTATTGATCAAATGCTTCCTAGATGGATACTCTAGCTTTTCACAACCTGTTTCTCAACCTGATCAAGAATAGACTACTTTTACTTGTCCCTTTGGAACTTATGCTTATAGACGTATGCCTTTTGGTTTATGTAATGCATCTGCTACCTTTGAAAGATGTATGACTGCTATCTTCTTTGACTTTTGTGAAAAGATTGTTGAGGTTTTCATGGATGACTTTTCTGTTTATGGGAAGTCATTTGATGATTGTTTAAGCAAACTTGAGCGAGTTTTCCGGAGATGTGAACAAACAAATCTTGTCTTGAATTGGGAGAAGTGCCACTTTATGGTTAATGAAGGCATTGTCTTGGGTCATAAAATTTCTGAAAGAGGCATTGAAGTGGACCAAGCTAAGGTTGATGCTATTGAGAAAAGGCCATGTCCTAAGGACATCAAAGGTATTCGTAGTTTCTTAGGTCATGATGGTTTCTATAGGAGATTTATCAAAGAATTTTCTAAAAAATTTAGGCCTCTTACAAATCTTTTGCAAAAGGATATTCCTTTTGTTTTTGATGATGATTGTCTTGAAGCCTTTGAAACACTCAAGAAAGCCTTAATATCTGCACCTATTGTTGAACCACCTGATTGGAACTTGCCTTTTGAAATTATGTGTGATGCTAGTGATTATGTTGTTGGTGTTGTTCCAGGACAAAGAGTTGACAAGAAATTGAATGTTATTCATTATGCTAGTAAAATTCTAGACAGTGCTCAAAGAAATTATGCTACTAGTGAAAAAGAGTTCTTAGCAGTGGTGTTTGCTTGTGATAAATTTAGACCTTGTATTGTTGATTCCAAAGTAACTTTTCACACAGACCACGCTGCTATTAAATATCTAATGGAAAAGAAAGATGCTAAACCTAGACTTATTTGTCGGGTTCTCTTGTTACAAGAATTTTATTTACATATCATTGATAGAAAAGGAGCTGAGAACCTCGTAGATGATAACTTGTCTAGGCTTGAAAATGTGCTTGATGACCCACTACCTATTGCTGATAGTTTTCCTGGTGAGCAGTTAGCTGCAATAAATGTTTTTCATAGTACTCCTTGGTATGCTGACTATGCTAATTACATTGTTGCTAAATATTTACCACCTAGCTTTACATACCAAAAAAAGAAAAAAAATCTTCTATGATTTAAGACATTACTTTTGGGATGATCCACATCTTTATAAAGGAGTAGATGGTATTATTAGACGTTGTGTACCTGAGCATGAATAGGGACAAATCCTATGGAAATGTCACTTCGAAGCTTATGGAGGGCATCATGCTAGAGATAGAACTGCTCACAAGGTATTGCAATTTGGATTTTATTGGCCTACTCTCTTCAAGGATGCTCGTAAGTTTGTCTCTTCTTGTGATGAATGTCAAAGAATAGGTAATATCGGTATTCACTTGATGTTGAACCATTTGATGTTTGGGGATTTTATTACATGGGACCTTTTCCTTCCTCTAATGGGTATACACATATTTTGGTTGCTGTTGATTATGTTACTAAATGGGTAAAAGCTATTCCAACTAGTAGTGTTGATCACAACACCTCTATTAAAATGCCTAAGGAAGTTATTTTCCCAAGGTTTGGAGTCCCTAGATATGTAATGCCTGATGGTGGTTCACACTTTATTCATGGTGCTTTACATAAGATGCTTGCTAAGTATGATGTTAACCATAGAATTGCATCACCCTATCATCCTTAGTCTAGTGGTCAAGTTGAACTTAGCAATAGAGAAATAAAATTAATTTTGCAAAAGACTGTTAATAGTCCAGAAAGAATTGGTCTAAGAAATTAGATGATGCACTTTGGGCTTATAGAACAGCTTACAAAAATCCCATGGGTATGTCTCCTTATAAAATGGTTTATGGAAAAGCTTGTCATTTGCCTCTTGAGTTAGAACATAAAGCATATTGGGCAGTTAAAGAACTCAACTATGATTTCAAACTTGCTAGTGAAAAGAGGTTATTTGATATAAGCTCTTTGGATGAATGGAGAACCCAAGCTTATGAAAATGCAAAGTTATTCAAAGAAAAAGTTAAAAGATGGCATGAAAAAATAATTCAAAAGCATGAGTTTAAAGTTGGAGAATATATTCTTTTGTACAACTCTCATTTTAGATTTTTTGCAGGGAAGCTCCTCTCGAAATGGGAAGGCCCATACATCATCGAGGAGGTTTACTGGTCTAGATCCATCAAAATAAATAACTCTGAAGGTACTAACCCGAAGGTTGTCAATGGGCAACGAATAAAGCATTATATCTTAGGTACGCCTATTAATGTTGAAAGCAATATTATCCAAACTTCGACACCGGAAGAACACATAAAAGAGTCCTTCTGGAACACTCCAGAATCGTGAAAATAAAGAGGTACGTTATACGGTAAGTAAACGGACTCCAAAAAATCCACAAAAATATTTTTTATCAGTTTTGGAATATTTTAAAATTTAGGAAATAAAGAAACTTCCAGGAAGCACCCCCTGGTGGGCACAAGACACCATGGCGCGCCAGGCAAGCCTGCCGCGCCCAGGTGGGTTGTGTCCACCTAGGACACCTTCCTTACTCCGTTTTTCTTCTGTATGCTTGTCCTCCAAGACAAAAAATTCTATATATACTTCCCGAACTTCTTAACCACCGTATCACGGAGAAATCCTCTGTTCTCTTTTCTTGCTGTTTCCGGTCAGATTTATCAAGCCAGACATCATGTCTTCTTGCTCCTCCAACAACATGGAAGAAGATGCTTGGCTGATGAAGAGTGAGACGAAGTAGGAGGAGCTTACAGACGCCATCAAGGGAGACAAGGGCAAGAAAGATACCTTAGATCCACCCCCGGTGGCAGCACAAGAGCTGCTGGCCGAGGAGGAGGAAGAGGATATCCTTAATCCCTACCTACCTCATCTTACTCCTGCTGAGACTAAGGCTTTTCACGTTATTGAGATGGTTCACATATAGAATAAGTATCTTACTCGCAAAAATATTCTACATCAAGAGCATATCATCCATCTCCGGAGCGTCAATCGTCGGCTGGAGAACCTCTTGATCCTTAAGGATAGGATCGCTTCATCACCACCATCATCTTCTTCACCACCAAAGGAGAATTGAGTATCGGGTATGGGCACTCCCCTTGGCTTCCACCAAGCTTGGGGGAGGTGCCCCAGTGTCGTATCATCCCACTATCTTTTTGCTTTTACTTATGCTAGTTCTATCATTTGCTTTTAGATGAAATAAAGTTTAGTTTGATCCTTTGTTCTTTGAGAGTTTGCTTAGTGATCTATCCTTGTAATCATGTACAAGTTATATAATAAAGTTAGTTTGAGTTTTTGCTTTCTTTATTCTCATGTTGCAAATAAACAAAAAAGATAAAGGAAATAAATAGAAGAAAGGAAACAAATCAATAAGATTATATACTAATCCTATTGTAGGTGATGGTACCACATAAGGAAAAGTATTAGTAGAAAAATTTATTAGAGGTTGACAAACATAGCATTAGTCAATGATGCAACTCATGAAAGAATTAATAAGGGAAGAGAAGATTCACATATAGATATAGTATCCTACAAATCTTTTGTGATTGTGAGCCCTCATCAAAATATTATATGCCAAAATTGTTGACGTTGGACAAGGAAGACAACTTAATGGTTTATGTTTGTTTATATTCACATAGAAGTCATATTGTCATAGATCCTTTAACATGTGGTGCTTGCCCCTATCTTTGCTAGCCAAAAATTCCGCACTAAGTAGAGATACTACTTGTGCATCCCAAAACCCTTAAACCCAAATCTTTTTCCAGTGTCCACCATACCTACCTATGGATTGAGCAAGATCCCTCAAGTAAGTTGTCATTGGTGCAAAAAGGCAATAAAAATTGCTTATAAAAGTGTGAGATCATTTAGTGTAAGAGAAAATTGAGCGTTGTACGAACTTGGATGACAAAGAATAAAAGCGACAGACTACATAATAAAGGTTGTCATCTTAAGGGGCAATACAACGTAATGTTCTCTTGCACTAAGGGATTGAGCATACAAACAAATAAGCACAGGGCAACCTCTGCTTCCCCCTGCGAAGGGCCTTTCCTTTATTTTTATGCACTTACTTTTATGCAAAGATTCAAAGTTTTCCTTCTATTCCTTTTATTTTTCTCCTTTGGCAAGCATCATGTGGTGAGGACAAATCTAGGCACATATGTCTAGTTGAATATAGATAGCATGAGTTATTATTGTTGACATCACCCTTGAGGTGAGTATGTTGGGAGGCGAAACTATAAGCCCCTATCTTTCTACGTGTCCGGTTGAAACGTTTTGCTCATGGGTACGAGGTGAGTGTTAGCAATCATAGAAGACTATATGATGGTTGAGTATGTGGACTTTCCTAAAGGCTCTGATACGTGACCCTTCCTGAAAAGATGATGAATTGTAGTTGCAAAGTTGACTGAGAACATAGTTTGTCGGTTTCTAATAGAGTTTTTGCTTTATACTTCGATTGTGTGATGAACTATTACTTATAAATGAGAAGTATATGATAAAAGTTCTATGATAAAAGCCCTATGTTTAATTTTGTTGCTGTTATAATAATCAACATGATGCTTCTATGTCTGTATATTGTTTTTATCAACACCTCTCTCTCAAAGCATGTGGACATGTTTTTCGATTTCGGTTTTCGCTTGAGGACAAGCGAGGTCTAAGCTTGGGGGAGTTGATACGTCCATTTTGCATCATGTTTCTTAAATGTTATTTATGATGTTTTTGTCCATAATAATGCTTTTTGGAGTAATTCTAATGCGTTTTATCTCATAATTTACAAGGAACACACCAACAGGGAGAATTCCAGCAGCTGGAAATCTGGACCTGGAAAAGCTACGTCAGGCCACCTATTCTGCACAACTCCAAATGAGATGAAACTTCATGGAGATTTTTTATGGAATATTTAAAAAATACTGGAGCCAATAAACACCAGAGGGGAGCCACCAGGTGGGCACAACCCACCTGGGTGCGCGAGGCCCCCCAGGCGCGCCCTGGTGGGTTGTGGCCTCCTCGGCCCATTTTTTGTGCCCATCTTTTGGTATATAAGTCATTTTGACTTAGAAAAATAAGGAGGAGACTTTCGGTACGGAGCACCGCCGTCTCAAGGCAGAACTTGGGTAGGAGAACTTTTGCCCTCCGGCGGAGCGATTCCGCCGGGGGAACTTCCCTCCCGGAGGGGAAAATCATCATCATCATCACCAACAACTCTCTTATCTTGGGTAGGGCAATATCCATCAACATCTTCAACAACACTGTCGGTGTACTAGAGTAGGGGTATCCTAGTATCCCGAACTTGTGCACGGGCAGTCGCAGCACCCCGCGGCAAGGCTTGCCGGGTGACCGCCAAGGTCCTCCGTGGATCCTTTGGAGCCATTCAAGAACAAAGTATTCAAGCCAAGGAGACAAGGCCCCGGCAAGAGGAGCTTGCCGGGAAGGCCAACCGAGGCATCTCAAGGAACTTGCTGCAACGCGCCATGCGTCCCGGCAAGGCCCGGTGAGCGACAAGCTTCCGGACGCGACAAGACAACGACCGTGGCAAGGCGCTTGCCGCGGCAAGCTACCACTCTGTACCCGCGCTCCAGCACATCCACCAATGTGTCGCCCTGGGACCTTTCCAGGCGTGCGTGGCAAGAGGCTGTGCAGCCAGCGGTGCACGGTGGCAAGCGGCGCTGACAAGATTGCCATCATGGCAAGCGGTGGCGTCCCTGACGGTCCCTTTTTGCACTATTTGGGCGACGCAGACGGGCATTTAATGCCTTTGTCCCCTGCCGTCAGGGTTAGGTATGATACACTGTATAGGTAGTTGTACCAACCGCAACACCTTTCCATTTTTACCCTTGTCTGCATTGCCACCTGTCGGTGACCCCTTGAGCATATAAAAGGAGGCCCATGCGCAACGTAGAGGGGGCTTCGAAGGCAGAAAAACACTCACGCTCGGTCTCGTTAGCAGCTAGTGTGTACTGTAGCACTCAGCGCTCCCGAGCAACAACTCAATACACTCAGACATGCAGCAGTAGGAGTATTATCTCTCCGGAGAGCTCCGAAGCTGGGTAAACGGCTCGTGTGCTTCGCCTCGATCTGCACTTCGCGCGACCTCCGCCCCCCGCCGAACCGAAAGGGGCTCGGTCCGCCGGTCCCATAGGTGTCCGTGGATCAGTTTCCCCGACATCTTTGGCGTGCCAGGTAGGGGGCGTCGAGGTTGTGTGAACCTGATCCGACGTTCACACGAGCTAGATCTTCATCTTCTTCATCGACATGTCGCCGAAGAAGAAGGCTTTGGAGGTGGCTGCTCCGTCCGCGTCGATCCCACCACCATCGGAGCAAACGGGTGGTGGGGTAGACGCCGGCGGAAGAACGAGCGTCGACGAGGGAGCTCACGGTGCTGCCAGGTCCAAGGACAAGGCTGCGCAAACCTCAGCGTCCGTACATGCACCGTGCCCATCTCAGGAGGCGCGGGACCGACAGCGTCATGGTACTCACGGTGCCATACGTTCGTTGGACCAAGATTGAGCTGGTGGATCTCGGGGTGTTCAAGACCAGCATGCACGCCAACATGCTGGCACGAGCGGGACACGGTCGCCTGGACGGGATACTGATCCTTCTAACATAGTTAGAAGTCCGAGCATATCCCGCTCCTCGCACCATTCGCCACTGCCACCCACCACTCCAGCAGAAGCTTTGGCGCGAGCTCAACTACTCCTTGATTACCCTCCAATGGCAGACAAGATCGACGAATGGAGGGCCACCATTCAGAGTCTCATCGGCTTCGCCAACGGCGACACCCCACGGCAGCCGAGTACATCGCAGCCGCGGCAAGACTGCCAGGCACGAGCCGATGGCAACAAAACCGGTGGGGGTGCAACCACCGTGCACTCTCCACCCCGAAGGCCAAGATCGCCGACTCGCCGGATCTACCTCGACAGCGACTCCATCGCATCATCAGATCCACGAGCTCGTCGCGATCAGCGCCAAGTTCTTCACGAACGACAACAAGAAGACGCTCGTACTCGCATCGAGCGTCGAAGAGAAGCGCGGCGTCAATCGGACCAGCACGCTGGGCCCTCTGTCGACATGCATGCGCCAGGGGAACCAGGCGACTTGCCGTACGTGGTAGGTTGCCCTGCGTTCACTCGTGAGCTGGGGCAAGTCCAGTGGCCCAGCACGAAGAATTTCAGGCCAGACGTACCAGAGAAGTACGACGGCAAGTCGCATCCGTCGGAGTTCCTCAGCATCTACACCATCGCGGTGCAAGCTGCCGGGGGGCGGGACGACAAGATCCTTGCCAACTACTTCCCGCTGGTGCTCAAGCCCAATGTCAGGTCCTGGCTCATGCACTTGCCGGACAACTCCATATCCTCCTGGGCAGACCTATGCCATCAGTTTGTCGGCGCCTTTACAGGCGGCCACAAGCCTCATGGCCAAGAGAGCGACCTTCATCTGCTCGCCTAGAAGGAAGGAGAGCCCCTGCGCAAGTACATTCAGAGATTCAGCCGTGTACAGCACAACATCCCAGATGTCCACCCTGCCGCGGTCATCAGCGCGTTCCATCAGAACGTGCGAAACCGCAGGATGCGGGAGGAGATGACGATGTGCAAGATCAGAGACGTCAGTTAGCTATATGCCCTGGCCGACAAATGTGCATGTGCTGAGGAAGGGAGGAAACTTCCCGGAGAGAATACAGGAGCAGGAGGATCTGATAGCGAGGATGCTGCCCCGGCAAGGAAAAACCGGCGGCGGAACAACAGGAAGAAGAAAGGCAAAGATGTGCTAGTCGTTGAGCAGTCCAGCAACGGAGGTGGCGCCAAGAAAGCTAAAGCTGGTAGCTCCGGCAAGGAGATTGCCGCATGCACCAACTGCCAGGCTGTGGCGGTCGCTGACAAGCAGGACGGCACCAACAAGCAGTACTGCAAGATCCACCGCACCAAGGGCCATGACCTCCAGAGCTGCAAGAAGGTCGAGCAGCTTGTCGAGCAGCAGAAGGCTGAATACGAGCGACGCGACAAGGAGAAGGCCCAAGAAGGTGCTGGAGGATCCAGCAAGAAATGCCCCGGCCGAGGAGGACGCCGTGGCAAGGCCAAGCAGCGGCAAGGAGACAGACCTCCCCGCGGCCGCGACAAGGATGAAGATGACGACGACGATGAAGATATGGATGATGACGAGACCAGTGGGCAGGAGTTCCAGAAAGCCACAGAGGTCCTGTGCATTGACGGCGATGCTTCTCTGCATACTTCACACCGCCAGCTCAAGCAGTGGGTGCGGGAAGTCAATGCGGCAGAACCACCCGTCGAGTCACGCAAGCCTCTGAAATGGTCCAGCACGCCTATCATCTTTGATATTGAGGACCACCCTGATCGCATAACTATGGTCGGGTGCTTGCCGATGTTGGTTTCACCAACTATCCGCAACCTCAAGGTCACTAAGATGCTAGTTGATGGCGGGGCCGGCTTGAACCTGATCTCCTCCGTGGTACTCCAGAAACTCCAGATCCCTGACAGCGAGCTCGAAGAGACCGGCACATTCCAAGGAATCAATCCGGGAAGGAGCAAGCCGAAGGGAAAGATCACGTTGCCGGTGACATTTGGCAGCGAGTTGAACTTCAGGACTGAGAGGGTCACTTTTGACGTTGCTGACTTTCCATTGCCTTACAATGGGATACTCGGCCGTCCAGCACTCGCCAAATTCATGGCAGCCTCTCACTATGCATACAACATGTTGAAGATGCCAGGCCCGATAAGTGTCATCTCTGTCCCTGGCGACAAGAAGGATGCTCTTATCTGCATCGACAAGATCTACCGGGAAGCAGCAGCCGCAACAGATCGCAAGTCACTTGCCGTTGAAGCTCCCGGGGGGAAGAAGAAGACCAAGTCCGGCGAGAGTTCGGATGCCCACTCCGGCAAGCGCACCTCTTCGGAGTGCTGCGCTACCATCGAGGACGCACCATTGAGCTCCACCGGCAAGCGTAAGAAGACAATGGCGGCTCCGCCAGAGACCAAGAAGGTGTCCGCTAAGGAGGACGGCACTGGTGGTACCTTCACCATCAGTGCCACTCTCGACCCTAAATAGGAAAGCGCGCTCGTTGCTTTCCTGCGGGCGAACGTCGACGTGTTTGCGTGGCAACCGTCTGACATCCCTGGTGTTCCTAGGAAAGTAATCGAGCACCATCTTGCCGTCTGTCCTCATGCACGGCCCGTCAAGCAGAAGGTCAGGAAACAAGCAGTAGAGCGCCAAGAGTTCATCGCGGAAGAAATCAAGAAATTGGAAGCTGCAGGCCTTGTCAGAGGAGTGCTCCATCCTACGTGGTTTGCCAATCATGTAGTCGTGCGCAAGGCAAACGGGAAATGGAGGCTTTGTATCGACTTTACCGATGTCAATAAAGCTTGTCCCAAAGACCCATTTCCCTTGCCGCGCATTGACCAGATTGTTGACTCCACGGCCGGATGTGACTTGCTTTCATTTCTTGACGCATACTCAGGATACCATCAGATTTTCATGGCAGAAGAGGATGAGGAGAAGACTGCATTCATCACTCCATGTGGCACATACTGTTTCGTACGGATGCCTTTCGGTTTAAAGAATGCTTGTTCAACATTTGCAAGGGTAGTCCATGACGCTTTTGAGCCACAAATACACAGAAATGTGGAAGCCTACATGGATGACATAGTGGTCAAGAGCAAGGACAAGGCAACTCTGATTCAGGATTTAGACGAAACCTTTGCAAATCTGCGCAAGATCAACCTCAAGCTTAACCCCGAGAAGTGTGTGTTTGGAGTCCCCTCCGGCAAGCTTCTCGGGTTCTTCGTGTCTCAGAGGGGAATTGAAGCCAATCCCGACAAGATCAAGGCCATTGAGAAGATTGAAGCACCAAAGCGCGTCAAGGATGTACGAAGACTTGCCGGTTGCGTGGCTGCTCTCAGCAGGTTTATCTCTAGGTCTGTTGAGCGCGCCCTGCCGTTTTTCAAAATATTGAAAAAGGCAGGTCCAATGAAATGGACTCCGGAAGCGGAAGCTGCGCTGCAAGACTTGAAGAAATACCTGTCCTCCACTCCAACACTTGTCGCACCTAAGACACAAGAGAAGTTGCTGCTGTATATAGCGGCAACCAATCAAGGGTTAGTGCTGCGTAAGTAGCGGAGAGGGAGGCGGATGATCAGCCAGCAATCATGGCAGATGCATCCAGCGACAAGCAGGGGACTTCACCGACAAGCTCTGGTCCCGACAAAGATGGATCTGCGCAGGCGGGTGAGGAGATACAGAAGAGAATGGTGCAGCACCCAGTTTACTTTGTCAGTTCCCTTCTGCAGGGGGCTAGGTCAAGGTATTCTGGTGTGCAGAAATTGCTTTTCGGCCTTCTCATGGCCTCGAGAAAGCTGCGCCATTACTTCCAAGCACATGAGATCACAGTTGTCACTCGTTTTCCGCTGAAGAGGATACTGCAGAATCCAGAAGCAACAGGCAGGATTGTCGAGTGGGCACTAGAACTGTCAAGCTTTGGCCTCAAGTTTGAAAGAACTTCAACTATCCAAAGCAGAGCATTGGCAGAATTCATAGCAGAGTGGACGCCAACACCAGATGAAGAAATTCCAGAAACGAGCATCCCCGTCAAGGAAGCAAGCAAAGAGTGGCTGATGTACTTTGATGGTGCCTTCTCGCTGCAAGGCGCCGGTGCAGGCGTGCTACTTGTTGCGCCCACCGGAGAGCACCTCAAGTACGTAGTCCAGATGCACTTTCCCAAGGAGCAAGCAACGAACAATACCGCAGAGTATGAAGGTTTGCTTGCCGGTCTCAGGATCACAGCAGACCTTGGGATCAAGAAGCTCATTGTCAGGGGTGACTCGCAGCTTGTCGTCCGCCAAGTGAACAAGAATTATCAGAGTCCATTGATGGAAGCCTACGTTGATGAAGTAAGAACGTTAGAAGAGCACTTTGACGGCCTACAAATGGAACATGTTCCAAGAGCTCAGAACGACATTGCCGATGGCCTGTCGAAGTGCGCCGCACTTAAGTTACCTGTGGAACCAGGGATCTTTGTGCTCAAACTGGCTCAACCGTCTGTAACGCCATCAACTGGACAGAGCAAGAAGAGGAAGTTGATTTCTAGTGACTATTTTCCGGCAGAGCTCCCCGAAGCCGCCGCCAAGAAGGTCCCCAAGATCAACACCAAGGGTGCTGAGGAGCAGTCTGCTCCGGCAAGCCCTAGGGTTTGTTCCGTTGAAGCTGACGCTCCCGACAAGTTTTGCTCCGGCAAGCTTGCCGGGGAACGTCAAGCTCCGGCTGAGCCGCAGGTTCTCGCCGTAGAAGCGGATGTTCCCGCAGCAGCAGATGTGCCTTTAGTCCTTGTTGTCGAGCCACAAGCTCCAGCATGGGCACAGCAGATTGTCCGTTTCCTTCAAACAGGAGAACTTCCCGAAGAGCAAGAAGAAGCGGAAAGAGTAACCCGGCAGTCAAGTATGTACCAGTTTGTTGACAACACACTGTACAGAAGAAGACTCAACGATGTGAAATTGAAGTGTATTCACCGGGAAGATGGACAAAAGCTGTTGGCAGAGATACATGGAGGCATATGTGGTCACCACATTGGCGCAAGAGCACTTGCCGGCAAAGCGTTCCGGCAAGGTTTCTTTTGGCCGACAGCCCTCCAGGATGCAACTGCACAAGTAACCAAGTGTGAAGCGTGCCAGTTCCATTCCAAGCAGATACACCAGCCAGCTCAAGCTCTCCAGACGATCCCTCTATCCTGGCCATTTTCGGTCTGGGGCCTCGACATCCTCGGCCCCTTTCCCCGAGCTGTCGGGGGCTTTGAGTACTTGTACGTTGCAATCGACAAGTTCACAAAGTGGCCGGAAGTGGAAGCAGTGAGGAAGGTGACAGCACAGTCAGCAGTCAAGTTCTTCAGGTCGATTGTTTGCCGCTTCGGGATCCCTAACAGGATCATCACCAACAACGGCACGCAATTCACGAGCCGCACCTTCATGCAGTATGTCCAAGATCTTGGCGCCAAGGTCTGCTTCGCTTCTGTTGCTCACCCGAGAAGCAACGGTCAAGCGGAGAGGGCAAATGCTGAAGTGCTGCGCGGGCTCAAGACCAGGACTTTTGACAGGCTACGCAAGTGCGGAAAGAACTGGATTGACGAGCTACCGGTGGTTCTTTGGTCGATCAGGACGACACCAAATCGAGCCACTGGCCAGACACCTTTCGCTCTAGTCTATGGAGCGGAGGCAGTTCTCCCCACGGAACACGTATACGGGTCACCTCGAGTGCTCGCTTATGATGAGCTTGAGCAAGAGCAGCTACGACAAGATGACGCGCTGCTCCTTGAGGAAGACCGTCTTCAGGCCGCTGTACGAGCTGCTCGATACCAGCAAGCTTTGCGCCGCTACCATAGCTGCAAAGTTAATGCCAAAAGTCTCGAGGAAGGCGACCTTGTTCTTCGGCGCGTTCAGTCCGCCAAGAATTCCAACAAGTTGACGCCAAAGTGGGAAGGCCCTTACCGGGTGAAACGAGTCACTAGGCCTGGTGCTGTCCGCCTTGAGACCGAAGATGGCATTCCGGTGAGCAACTCCTGGAACATTGAGCATCGTCGTAAGTTTTACCCGTAAGGCGCGGTTGCCAGAACCTGTTCCGGCAACCACCTTTTGTACAAGTCTTGCCGCTGTTGCATGTAATCCTTTGTACAAAGCCGGGCGCAGACCCCGTGCATAAGTAAAGCTCATGTGCTCCGCATATCTTGTCAATTTCATGCTTTCTATTTTTTGCATGTGTTATCTGACACTTTGTGCAGCACCTACCCCCGGTAAGCAATAACGAGCCGTAAGGCTCCATATCTTTATTTTCTCTTCTTTCTCTTTCTCAAAAAAAGGAAGGTTCCCACGCCCACAAGTTTGCCGGGGGGAAAGGAGAAGATAATGGTGTGGACCAAGCATCGTTCAAGAAAGTTTCGCCTTACCGGGACGCAAATGACAGAAAAGCTAAGTTGCCAAAGTTTGAGCAATCAGTTTTAAAAAATTTAAGTTATCTTCCTCGAACGACCGTGCTTTGTATGGAAAACCTGTGCGCGGAGGAACCAACTCGTAGCTAGTTGCGCCCTTACTTTGTTTCGAGTCCTCTCAACAACTTAAGTGAGCTGCGACTAGTTGCGACAAGGTTTCTTGTCGGTGGCGGCACCGCCAGCAGGCTGCTGACGTCCCGCACTCAGCGCTCGCGGCTAAGGTGCCTGCGCCGACAAGTTCCCTAAAAGCGTAGGGCAAAAACATACAAAGGAAGGAATCAAGTAAAGGAAATAACATAGCAATCGATACCCAAAATAGAGTTATATTACAAGATAGCTTGTCGCAGCTCTAACAAATTTTTTTCATAACATGACCAGCAGCGACAAGAAAAGGAGAAAACGGGCGGCCTAATCTACGCGATCGCCCTCAACCCTCTTGATCCCGCTCACCTTGTCCACAATGGGTGCGACAAGGGTCTTGAGTGCTTCCAGATCGGCATCCGGCGGCAAGGTCCTGAGGACGTTGGTGAGGTTGAGGCCTGGGTTGCGGAAGGCCACCTTCACCAACACCTTTTGAAGAGCTCCCGCGCAGATCTTGCGTGACTCGTCGGCCAGCTGCTTTGGGATCTTCTCCCGGAGTCGCTGGAGGGCCGTAGTCACGCCTCTGAAGAACAAGCTGAGCTTGGCGCTGGGTTGGAGGTTCTCATCGGGGGGATACCCGAGATCCTCCATCCCCAGCTGCGCTAGCTCCCTGTCGATGGATGCGGCAACATCCACGAGACCCTCCGTCCAGTGCTCCACATTCTCCCTAAAAGTGTTCTGGGTGGTAGCGGCACTCGCCAGTAGCGCCTCGTCGGCCTTGATCTTCTCCTTCAAGGCCACCTCCTGCTCCCTGGTGCCGTCCAGCGTCTTGGTCAAAGTAGTCAGCTTCAACTCAAGATCTGTGTTGGAGTCCTTGGCGGCGCTAAGCTCCTTTCCCTTCTCGACGACCCTGCAACTCGCCAAGGGTGTAGGCGTCCTTCTCGTGCTCACGCTTGAGCGCGGCAAGCTCTTCACCGCTCGCCTTGAGATCGGCCTCCAGCTGCGCCACCTTCGTCTCCAACTCCTTCTTGGCGGCCTCGGCAGCTGCGGCAGCATCCTCTGCTTCCTTGAGAGCCCCGCCGAATGTTTGCTCGCGCGCAGCAAGCTCCTCCTCGTGGCTGTCAAGGTTGACCTTCCGCTGTGCCAACTCGCCCTCCCGCGTAGACAGATTCTCGGCGGCAAGCCGCTGTTGCTCTTCAACTTCAGCCTTCTCGAGGAGGAAGGCTTTCCGCTCCTCGGCGAGTTGCTCCCGCTTCGCTGCCAGGGACCGGAGAGCTTCCTGGTTAAGACCCCGGAGCTCCTCCGCGCGCTTCTCGATGTCCACTCCCGCCTTCGCAACAAGCGCTTCTTGGGATTCCAGCTTGGCCTGTCGAGCGCGGTAGAGCGACACCAGCTTCCGCAGTAGCCACTCCTCCTCGGACTCGCCGCTGCTGCTGCTCGGCGCATCAACCAGCGTCAGCCCAGCGGAGGCGAGCACCTCTCCATCCAAGATTTCTCCTTCGACCGGTGCCCTGGAGCTTGACGCCCAGGGGAGCTTGATGAAGACGCCATCGCCGGCCTTCAAATAGGCGCCGGGCTGGGGCTCTTCGGAGCCTGACGCTGCGGCAGCGGCGGAGGGATCGGCGGTCGGCGTAGCGCCTGGCGCTCCTGCGGCCTCGGGGCCGTCAGTGCAATCGCCAGACTCCTCGCCAGCTTTTGCGGCAGCAGCTTTGGCGGCCTCTTCGCCGGCGGGATCATCAGCACCAGCTGCTTCTTCGGTGGCAGCAGCATCGTCGGTATTGCCGCATGCGTTCTCCTCGCCGGCGACCTCGGTCTCCATCGGCTCCGTGGCAGAGGGATCTGACGGCCGGAAAAGGGAGAAAAGTCAAGCAAATATCCAAAAAGAAAATCAGAAGAAGAAGAATCCAAGGGAAGTTTTCAAGCAAGAGGATTACCTGTGCTGGGTTCTACAGTCATGGTCTCCGCCACCGGGGGGTCGCTGGTGCTGTCCCTTGCCGGAGAACTCTCCCTTGCCGGAGACTTCTCCCTTACCGGAAGATTCTCCCTTGCCGGAGAACGCTCCCTTGCTGGGGAACCCTCCCTTGGCGGTGTAGTCGAAGCAGATGGCATGTCAGGGTGGCTTCCGAGCGCTCCTGGTGAGGCTGCTCTGCTCCTACACAAACCAATAGTCAGATGTCAGCAAAGAAAGAGCACCCATGCGCACCTAACAGCGGGAAGTAAACATATACTTATGATGGGGGCTGCGCTGGGGGCTGCTTTGGGGAATAGTTGCCAGGTCCGGCAAGGTGGTCTCGGACACACCCCCCCGCTGTCGCGGTGGGTTCGTCCTCGATGACAATCACCGAGACCTTGGCTCTCTTCGCCGCTCTCTGGGCCAGAGTCCTGAAAAGGAATGAGTTCGGAGTAAAGCAAATCAGATACGAGACAAAACAGCAAGAATTGAAGAACTACAAGTACAGCAAAGAATCTAACTCTTCTTCTTCCTCGTCGAAGCTGAGCGCGGAGAGGTCGAAGTCTGGCTCACCTCCGGCGCGACGAGGCGGAGGAGTAGGTTCCCTTAGCCGCTTGGCGGGGCCAGTGGCGGTAGTCCGAGACGGCCCAGCTCTGGCCGCCGCCGCGGCGTGAGAAGCGGCAGGAGCAGAAGCGGTGGTCCGGGAGGACCCCGCTCCAGTTGCCGTAGCGGCGTGAGGTGCTCCCGCGGCAACAGTGCTTGCCACAGTGGAGCGTGTCGCACGGCGCGGTGGCTGTTGACTCGTCTGCCGCCCCGCTACGTCCCCAGCCTTGCGGAGACGCCTTCTTGGTGGAGCTGGGGGCTCTGCTTGTGGCGAGCTGTCTGAAGATGAGGAGGAAGAGGAGTTGGTCTTCAACGAGCCGCTCGCACCCTCGGCAGGCTCGCTCGACTCGGCTTCAGGCCCGGCAAGCTCTCCCTCGCCGGCAAGCTCCTCTCGCTCGGCAAGGCTTGCCGCCTCTGCTGCCTCTGCCTCCTCCATGGTGAATCCAAACTCGCCCGCGGCAGCGGCTGCCGCCACCTCTACCAGCCTAGTGGCGATGCGCTGCATCTCCGCATCGGTGGTGTCGCGAGTAAGGCTTTTCTGTTCATCGGAGCGGACCGGCACTTCTACCAAGCCGTCAAAGAACCCCTGCACGACGTCGTCTGCAGGCTCTTGCCAAGTTGGGACAATTCCATGCGAATCGCACAGTGGCATCATTGCACGGATGCGGTCGAGCGAGGAGTTGTTGCACAGCGGAACGACACCCTTCGGCAACCTGAACACTTCGGGATGTTCAGGGTCGTACTTGAACAGTTCCTGGAGCATCGCGTTAAGTTCCAGGACAGTGAATTTGAAGTTGAGGCCCGGGCACAGCCTCATGATGTCCGCCGCATTCTGGAACTCCCAGGCGGGTCTCCTCCTCTCCTGCAGGGGGGAGATGCGGCGGCGAAGAAAATTTGCGCCAACGGCACCTACAGTGAGCCCGGCAAGCCTGAGGCGTAGGATCCGGGTGATGGCAATCTTCAGCCTATCGTCTTCCGGGGCCACGTTGCTCCAATCGTTGCCGCACGCTACTGGGGCTTGGCGCTGGGTGGTAAACGGCTGCGGGTTCTCCTCGACAATCCAGCACCAGTCTGCTCTCCATTCCTCCCACTTGCCGCGGAGCTCTCCCTCCAAATAAGCTTCCTTCTTGCCAGCTCTCGAGATCCAGGCGATTCCGCCGGATAAAGGCTCTCCTCTCTCAACTCGGGGCATAAAGAAGTGGCGAAAAAGAGCTACATTTGGATAGACTCCGACAAAGTTTTCGCAAAGATGTGTGAAAACTGCCATGGTCAGAACGGCGTTGGGGGTGAAGTCAAGGAGGCGGAACCCGTAGGTGTTCATAATGTCGCAGAAAAACTCAGAGAAAGGCGGGCAGAGCCCGCAGTAGAAGAACAACGCGAAGAAGGGATACCCATTCGGAGCCAGTTCCGAAGCGGCGGCTGAGAGTACCTTCGTGCGCGGATGCGCTCGCGTCTCCGTCGACCAGAAGAGGTAGTAATACTCCCTCAGCTCCTTCGCGGCGAGCTTGGGGGGGAAGGTTGCCCGCTCCTTTAGTAGCGCCGCGAGCCGCTGCGCCTCAGTCGACTTCACGGCCTTCCCCTTGTCGGCTTTCGGAGCCATGGCGGAGGTGGTGGGGGAGATCGACGGTGTTGGTGGTGCTGGTGGCGATGGGGGGCGGAGAGCTGCTCTCTTTTAGCTTTGGGAAGAAGGGGGGAGCGGCGGAGGTTTTTTGAGATTGGAATAGCAACCGGCGAGATGGGCGAACTGCCCCTGTTTCCCCTGCTTATAAAGAGGGAGAGGGCGAACGTTCCATCTTTCCGAATAAAGAAACCACCCACGATATCTCCCACGACGCCGCATTCGACGCGTGCCGTTCGGGGAGGGCGCGGTGGATACGGAGTAAGAACGGCGTAACCCAGGCCGCGCGTGCCCGTGCCCTGTTTTGGGCCTGGCCCAACAGCGCTCGGCACCGTGTGTGGCCCAGGCCCGGGGGCTCCTGTCAGTGTACTAGAGTAGGGGTACCCTAGTATCCCGAACTTGTGCACGGGCAGTCGCAGCACCCCGCGGCAAGGCTTGCCGGGTGACCGCCAAGGTCCTCCGTGGATCCTTTGGAGCCATTCAAGAACAAAGTATTCAAGCCAAGGAGACAAGGCCCCGGCAAGTGGAGCTTGCCGGGAAGGCCAACCGAGGCATCTCAAGGAACTTGCTGCGACGCGCCACGCGTCCCGGCAAGGCCCGGTGAGCGACAAGCTTCCGGACGCGACAAGACAACGACCGCGGCAAGGCGCTTGCCGCGGCAAGCTACCACTCTGTACCCGTGCTCTAGCACATCCACCAATGTGTCGCCCTGGGACCTTTCCAGGCGCGCGTGGCAAGAGGCTGTGCAGCCAGCGGTGCGCGGTGGCAAGCGGCGCTGACAAGATTGCCATCGTGGCAAGCGGTGGCGTCCCTGACGGTCCCTTTTTGCACTATTTGGGCGACGCGGACGGGCATTTAATGCCTTTGTCCCCTGCCGTCAGGGTTAGGTATGATACACTGTACAGGTAGTTGTACCAACTGCAACACCTTTCCATTTTTACCCTTGTCTGCGTTGCCACCTGTCGGTGACCCCTTGAGCATATAAAAGGAGGCCCATGCGCAACGTAGAGGGGGGTTCGAAGGCAGAAAAACACTCACGCTCGGTCTCGTTAGCAGCTAGTGTGTACTGTAGCACTCAGTGCTCCCGAGCATGAACTCAATACACTCAGACATGCAGCAGTAGGAGTATTATCTCTCCGGAGAGCTCCGAAGCTGGGTAAACGGCTCGTGTGCTTCGCCTCGATCTGCTCTTCGCGCGACCTCCGCCCCCCCGCCGAACCGAAAGGGGCTCGGTCCGCCGGTCCCATAGGTGTCCGTGGATCAGTTTCCCCGACAAACACCATCTCCTCTCAAACCCTAGTTCATCTCCTATGTTCAACCTTGTTACCGGAACTATTGATTGGTGGTTGTGGGTGACTAGTAGTGTTGATTACATCTTGTAGTTGATCACTATATGGTTTATTTGGTGGAAGATTATATGTTCAGATCCATTATGCTATTTAATAATCCTGCCGTCAGGGTTAGGTATGAACATGTTTATCATTTGTGAGTAGTTACTTTTGTTCTTGAGGTCACGGGAGAAATCATGTTGCAAGTAATCATGTGAACTTGATATGTGTTCGATATTTTGATAGTATGTATGTTGTTATTCCCTTAGTGGTGTCATGTGAACATCGACTACATGAAACTTCACCATATTTGGGCCTAAGGGAATGCATTGTGGAGTAGCAATTAGATGGTGGGTTGCGAGAGTGACAAAAGCTTAAACCCCAGTTTATGCGCTATTTTGTAAGGGACCGATTGGATCCAAAAGTTTAATGCTATGGTTAGGATTTATTCTTAATACTTTTCTCATAGTTGCAGATGCTTGCGGGAGGGTTAATCATAAGTAGGAGGTTTGTTCAAGTAAGAACAACACCTAAGCACCGGTCCACCCACATATCAAATTATCAAAGTAGAGAACACAAATCAAACCAACATGATGAAAGTGACTAGCTGAAATTCCCGTGTACCCTCAAGAACGCTTTGCTTATCATAAGAGACCGTTTTGGCCTGTTCTTTGCCTCAAAAGGATTGGGCTACCTTGCTACAGTTATGTTACTACTACCATTACTTGCTCGTTACAAATTATCTTGCTATCAAACTACTCCGCTACTTACAATTTTAGCACTTGCAGACATTACCTTATTGAAAACTACTTGTCATTTCTTCTGCTCCTCACTGGGTTCTACACTCTTACTTATCGAAAAGAGCTACAATTGATCCTATACTTGTGGGTCATCATCCTCCTCCCAGGGAATGTTCGCCACATAAGTGACTAGCACCCTTGGTTTTCAACCAAGAGGTCTTGGGTTCGAGTCCTAGGAACTCTCAATTTTGTCCTCCTTCCTTCCTCGCAAAAAAAGGAAAGAAAATCAAAGACTTGAGAAGGCGTAAAGAACAAGCTAGTGTACCAGTAAAGAGACGTTGCTGAGTTTTAGAAAAAAGAGAGACGTTCTCCTATAGCTCGTTCGAATCCAAACCTAGATTATGACTATATATGGTGCTATGTTACTCTGCAAGTAATGAAACTGACATATCCAACATTCGCTTCTCCTCTTCTCTACTTACTCTGCCTAGCATCAGAAGCTCTGGCCGCAGGAACCATGTCTGCTGGCTGCTCGTCCACCTGCTCTTCAGCAGGCAACAACCAGATATGCGCCAAGTCGCCACCCGTACCATCGCCTGGGGGTCTCATCACACCCCCGCAGGCACACGCACCGCAGCCGGTTGCTCATCGCAACCCGCTACCGTGCCACTGCTGCAAATCACGCAGAATCATCCGTTGCATCTCAACCACAATCCTCAACCCTGGCAGAGTCTTCTACAAATGCCCAAATCATGGGGTAATAATATGTTTAAGTGTTGTCCTGCTGCTTTTAGTTGCTGGTTTTTTTTAATAGTTTGGTTGATGATCTTCCAATTTGATTCGTGCAGAAAAGGGAAGATTCATGTGATTTATATTTCTGGGAAGTTGCTGATGTGGGGAAATGCAACTACGCTGATTATTTGGTTAGCCGAGGAATCCCAGTACCAGCAGGTTGGGGTGTTGGACAAGTAACTAAAGGAACGATAGAAGAGGAAGATGCAGAGCAGAAGGTTAAAGATGCAGTTCCTCTGATCATGGCAAAACAACAGCTGCTGAACGACCTTGACAGCAATGAGGAGATGAAAGAGCATGTAAATATAATGGGCAAAATCGATGTGCTCTATAGGATGATTGTCTCTTTATTTGCAGTGTATGTAGCACTCGTGATGTGTTCAGTGGCTATGACATGAGCACTTTGCTGAAACTAGTAATGAATGAAACCTGTGTAGCAGGCTGGGCGTACTGTTCTGAACATCTAATGATTTCTATTAACTGAAATCAGGGTATCCCCTTTTGCTCATAAATAAATAAATAGCAGAGGCCCTTTTGGTAATAAATAAATAAATTAGCAGAGGCCCGGTCGGGTCAGCTTTGTTCCCATTCGAAGACGTCGAGAAAATTGCAGTCCAACAACAA
Source organism: Triticum timopheevii (assembly GCA_963921465.1). Taxonomy (NCBI): domain Eukaryota; kingdom Viridiplantae; phylum Streptophyta; class Magnoliopsida; order Poales; family Poaceae; genus Triticum; species Triticum timopheevii. The sequence goes on from OY997274.1 coordinate 471,484,834, forward strand.
ACTATGTCATCAAATTCAAGTTTCGCAGCCAAATATGAGTACAACTAAACAACAATGTCATCATTTTTAGTCGTCATACAAGCACCAAACACAAATCAACATACATAACAAGTGATGTTCTCACAGCAAAATACTAAACAACACGTTCATCAGGTTTCAGTTGTCATAGCAAACACAATTTCACATAGTAGATAAAAAACGTCTTCTGAAAAGAAAATACGAAAAAAGCAATCTAACCATCATCCGCAACAGCAGCGTCAACATCTTCGCCATGTGTATCAGTCTGAATTGTAATTCCCCAGAGTGTCATCTTCTTCTTCATCCTCAATGTCCTCGAACGTTGGCTTCTTCTTGATCAACTCTTGTATGTCCACAGCACGACAGGCAATCTTTTCGCCAGCGTCATTGACGTGATGGTTCTCAAAGATATTAGGAACATGTGTGGAATCTTGTACATCAGGAGAAGTGTAAGCATCATCTTGTTGTGCAACTTCATTAAACGAATTCCTCTGCTCAAACCTTTGCAATACTCTCCAGTCATCGCTATGTGCAAATGTGTCTTCCAAGAAAAATATCTATGTTGCTTGATTTGCCAAAATAAAAGGCTCATTGGTCTGGTACGCCGCCTTGACATTGATGGATTTGAAATAATCATCAGCTCTAGGTTTTGCGATCCTGGAAAATAGGTTATACCAACAACAGCACAACAAAACCACACACCGATGATCCTCGAAACTGGAGATATACTACAACTGAACAATGTCTTTTATGTTAGCATACATTTCAGTTGTCTCTCTGCCATACGTATCCGTGCTGATGATGGCACTGTTTTGTGTCTTCTTGCCTTCATCATGTGCAAGGGTGTTGTAGCGCACATCTCCAACAACGCAATATTCATAATGTCTTACCCGAGTATCAGGACCCATTGCTAGTGCGTAAAGGGCATCATCAACTGCCTGCCCATCCTCCCGCATCTTCTTAACCTATGGTTAGAAAATATACAAGCTGATCATCTTATGTACTCAATATATTAAAAAAACTGACAGTGCAATTCAAAAGCTTACATGGCTCTTGAACCATTTCGCAAATCCTGCCATAACCAGTTTGTCAATGTTTCTTGGATTTTGCGGCAGTAACTCCTTTTTGTAGATGTTGCACAACATAGTGATTGCGTCAAACATCTAAATATATAAGAATGTGTTGCAAGTTTAGTAGATTATGATGTATAAGCTGCAGTACTTAGCACTTACTTGATATAAGGTAGTATCTCAGGATAGTTATTCAACACATACCAAACCATTTTGTACAAATCTTTAGGTTTGTCCTCCTGTCGACTCTTCCCGGTAACTCGAACAGAATAATCAAAAACATTGAGCCTGGGATTGTCTTGACCCACCAATTTGCTAAGCTGATCAGCTGTTTCAATGTATTTCGAGCAGAATGTCAACGCTTCTGTAGCAATGTAGGCCTCTGCAATGGAACCCTCGGGTCTAGCTCTAATCATAACATAGCCCTTGAAAGTGCCTAGCCGCCTTTCAATAGGGTACATCCAGCCATGCTGTACCGGACCTCTAAGTAGTGCCTCATCAGGTAGATGAACAGCCAAATGCGCCATCACATCAAAGAAGGCTGGAGGATATATCTTCTCAAGGTCGCATAGGATAGTTGGTATCTTGTCTCTAAGACGCTCCAAAGCATCTACCCTAATATTTCTACTGTAGAGTTCCCTGAAGAATTGTCCCGACTCTGCAACTTCCCTTTATAAGTCAGGGCGGCCCAATCCTCTAAGGATAACAGGTAAACCCTTTTAAGTAGGACGTGACAATCATGAGTTTTCAACCCTCGTACCTTGTTTCCATCTGCACTGACTCTCCTTTCAGGGTTGGAAGCAAATCCATGTGGGAATCTCACACGTGGAAGGACCTCATAGAATTCTTTTCTTTTTATCTTGTCCAAGACGTACATAGATGGTGCCATATCCCGTGGTTTACCTTCATCTTGCACCTGCAAATCCTGTCTGATACCCAGGTGTGTCAAATCAATCCTAGATTTTAAGGTATCTTTCGTCTTGCCTTCAATATTAAGAATTGTGCCGATAATGTTGTCACATATATTTTTCTCAGTGTGCATCACATCAAGATTATGCCGTAGATCCAAATCTTTCCAATACTTGAAGTCCCACAAAGTGGACCTAAGGGTAAACAATAATCTCTCTTCCGCCCTGCAACGCTTCCTTTTCCCACTACCATTACCAGGATAGTTTCCTGGTGTAATATGTCTGACCTTCTCTAATTCCACTTGCAACTCATCGGCGATGAGCCTCTTTGACGCATCACAGGTTTCATGCTTTGCATTGAACACATGTCTTCGGTAATTTGTAGGACGCAGCTTGTCCTTGGCAAGGAAACGACGGTGTCTGATACGTCTCCAACGTATCTATAATTTATGAAGTATTCATGCTATTATATTATCTACTTTGGATGTTTATGGGCTTTACTAAGCACTTTTATATTATTTTTGGGACTAACCTATTAACCGGAGGCCCAGCCCAAATTGATGTTTTCTTGCCTATTTCAGTATTTCGAAGAAAAGGAATATCAAATGGAGTCCAAACGGAATGAAACCTTCAGGAGAGTTATTTTTGGAACGGAAGCAATCCAGGAGACTTGGAGTAGATGCCAGGGAAGCTTCGAGGTGGCCACGAGGGTCAGGGGCGCGCCCTACCCCCTGGGCGCCCCCACCCTTGTGGGCCCCTCGTGGCTCCCCTGCCGACTTCTTTCGCCTATATATGTCCATATACCCTAAAAACATCAGAGAGCACCATAGATCGGGAGTTCCGCCGCCGCAAGCCTCTGTAGCCACAAAACGAATTGGGACCCTGTTTTGGCACCCTGCCGGAGGGGGGATCCCTCACCGGTGGCCATCTTCATCATCCCGGTGCTCTCCATGACAAGGAGGGAGTAGTTTACCCTCGGGGCTGAGGGTATGTACTAGTAGCTATGAGTTTGATCACTCTCTCTCTCTCTCTCTCGTGTTCTTGAGGTGATACAATCTTGATGTATCGTGAGCTTTGCTATTATAGTTTGATCTTATTATGTTTCTCCCCCTCTACTCTCTTGTGATGAATTGAGTTTTCCCCTTGAAGTTGTCTTGTCGAATTGAGTCTTTAAGGATTTGAGAACACTTGATGTATGTCTTGTCGTGCTTATCTGTGGTGACAATGGAATATTCACATGATCTACTTGATGTATGTTTTGGTGATCAACTTGCGGCTTCAATGAACTTATGCATAGGGGTTGGCACACGTTTTCGTCTTGACACTCTGGTAGAAACTTTGGGGCACTCTTTGAAGTACTTTGTGTTGGTTGAATAGATGAATCTGAGATTGTGTGATGCATATCGTATAATCATGCCCATGGATACTTGAGGTGACATTGGAGTATCTAGGTGACATTCGGGTTTTGGTTGATTTGTGTCTTAAGGTGTTATTCTAGTACGAACTCTATGATAGATCGAACAGAAAGAATCCTAGTGATAAAACAAGAAACAAAAAGATTCGATTGCAAGAGCTAAAGATATACCTTCAAGCAATCACCTCCCCGGCAACGGCACCAGAAAAGAGCTTGATATCTACTACACAACCTTCTTCTTGTAGATGTTGTTGGGCCTGCAAGTGCACAGGTTTGTAGGACAGTAGCAAATTTCCCTCAAGTGGATGACCTAAGGTTTATCAATCTGTGGGAGGCGTAGGATGAAGATGGTCTCTTTCAAACAACCCTGCAACCAAATAACAAAGAGTCTCTTGTGTCCCAACACATCCAATACAATGGTAAATTGTATAGGTGCACTAGTTCGGCGAAGAGATGGTGATACAAGTGCAATATGGATGGTAGATATAGGTTTTTGTAATCTGAAAATATAAAAACAGCAAGGTAACTAATGATAAGTGAGCGTAAACGGTATTGCAATGGTAGGAAACAAGGCATAGGGTTCATACTTTCACTAGTGCAAGTTCTCTCAACAATAATAACATAGATAGATCATATAACAATCCCTCAACATGCAACAAAGAGTCAATCCAAAGCCACTAATAGCGGAGAACAAACGAAGAGATTATGGTAGGGTACGAAACCACCTCAAAGTTATTCTTTCGGATCGATCTATTCAAGAGTTCGTACTAGAATAACACCTTAAGACACAAATCAACCAAAACCCTAATGTCACCTAGATACTCCATTGTCACCTCAAGTATCCGTGGGCATGATTATATGATATGCATCACACAATCTCAAATTCATCTATTCAACCAACACAAAGTTCTTCAAAGAGTGCCCCAAAGTTTCTATCGGAGAGTCAAGAAAATGTGTGCCAACCCCTATGCATAGGTTCATGGGCGGAACCCGCAAGTTGGTCACCAAAACATACATCAAGTGTCACGTGATATCCCATTGTCACCACAGATAAACATGGCAAGACATACATCAAGTGTTCTCAATCATTAAAAGACTCAATCCGATAAGATAACTTCAAGAGGGAAACTCAATTCATCACAAGAGAGTAGAGGGGGGAGAAACATCATAAGATTCAACTATAATAGCAAAGCTCACGATACATCAAGATCATGCCATAGAGAGAACACGAGAGAGAGAGAGAGATCAAACACATAGCTACTGGTACATACCCTCAACCCCGAGGGTAAACTACTCCCTCCACGTCATGGAGAGCGCTGGGATGATGAAGACGGCCACCGATGAGGGATCCCCCTCCGGCAGGGTGCCGGAACGGACTCCCAAGAGGTTTTTGGTGGCTACATAGGCTTGCGGCGGTGGAACTCCTGATCTATCTTATTTTTCGATGTTTTTAGGGTACGTAGGCTTATATAGGTGAAAGAAGTCGGTCGGGGGAGCCTCGAGGGGCCCACGAGAGTGGAGGGTGTACCCAGGGGGTGGGCACGCCCCCTGTCTCGTGGCTCCCTCAATACTCCCCTGGCTTGCACTCCAAGTCTCCTAGATAATAATATTTCCAAAAATAACGCTGCCGAAGGTTTCATTCCATTTGGACTCCGTTTGATATTCCTTTTCTTCGAAATACTAAAACAGGCAATAAAACAGCAATATGGGTTGGGCCTCTGGTTAGTAGGTTAGTCCCAAAAGTAATACAAAAGTGTATAATAAAGCCCGCAATCATTCAAAACAGATAATAAAATAGCATGGATGCTTCATAAATTATAGATATGTTGGAGACGTATCACTGGCCTTTCTCTCCTTTCGCCCACCAGCGTTATAGTATGACGACCATTTTGTGGACAAGCCTTTGCCGGCCACACGACCAACTGACGACGGCTTACTGAGCTTATCCTTGTTTTTCATTACGTTCAACGCCCTATTTAGAGTGATATCCCAAGGAGAGCTCTGAGACGACCCCGCCCTACTGCTTTCAATCTCCTACGGAAGGAATGTGAACCATTCAGAAATTTGGCTTCATTAATTAGAATGCAACCATATGGAGCTAATTACGCAGGGGTGTATTCCTTACCAGAACACACTCAAGCGCCTTGGTCTTCGGATCCGTGGTAAGCTCCTTTGTTATTGGGTCTTCCTTGTACTGGGCCCTCACATAGTTCCTGGTCTGCTTGTCACGGTATTTCTCGAAGCGGGGCGGTAGGCCTTTCTCGGCATGCTCCGCGTCCTCCTTGTCCCATATAGGCTCCGCCACTCTGTAACCGTCGGGACCAAGTTGGTGGACCCCTAAGTTCAACTCCCACATTTCTTTCCCCCACTGACTTGATTCCACGGTTGCGCTGCTCTCGCACTTGATCTTGAACTCCTTGTAGTCATCTTCACTGATCGGAGGATTTTTCGCCTTGATCTTCTCATAACTATCACCTTTATCAATCATTTTCTTCACCGCGCTTCTCCAAGTAGACAGGGTCGTGCTCATCCTCGTGAGGGTGGCACTGTTCACTTTATTCCCTGAGGGGCATGTGTTTGCAAAGTCAGCGGGGAACTTGTATCGTTCGTGCAGCTTTGTGAAGAGGAGGCTGCGCAAATTCCCTCGGTCCTTATGCCTTAGGTTCTCGGTGTTGATCGAGACGGTGCTCCAGAGAATGCACCCAAGCTGAACCGAGTACCCCTTGACTAATTCTTTGGGTGCCGTTGGATGCCCGTCGGAGTTCACTTCAGTAAATTCCTCCTTGACGGTGCCGAGCACGTTCGGGCGCCGGCCCTTACGTTGCCTCTTCGGTTGGCTGCCATCTGTGTGTGCGCTGCCATCATCAGTGGTGGCATCCTCGGTGGCACCATCAGTGGTGTCATCCCCGATGCCACTAGGGGTTGTGTAGTCAGGATCGGTGTCTTCCACGGCGGCCTCATAGCGGTGAGGTTCTTCCTCCATCTCCTGGGACAGCTCCCAGAATTGCTTGCCCGAACCGTCGGCCTCATCGTTGTGGGCCATGTTTCGCTCTAAATAGGAAAAAAGTTTGGTTAAAAATTTGGTTATTGTCAAGGAACAAGATCATGGTCTCATCATTTAGGGTTTGTCGACACCGAGGCATCCTAAAAGCTAAGCTTTTATCATTTAGGGTTTGTCGATGCTGAGGCACCCTAAAAGCCTAAGCTTTCATCATTTAGGTTTTTATCGACACCGAGGCACCCTAAAAGCCAAGGTTTTATAATTTAGGGTTTGTAGATGCTGAGGCACCCTAAATGCTAAGTTAAGTTTTCATCATTTAGGGTTTATCGATGCCGAGGCACCCTAGGTTGACTGATATATATGGGTATATTCAAATAATATACCCTATCAAGAAAAGGGAAGGAGAATTCTAAGTTGGGCCTAATCACTTGGCTCTATTGCCACCTATGGTTTAATGCAACAAGAATAAAGGGGTAGTTGATCCTACTTAATTAAGTACTAAGATACCCTGGCCCATGCATTAGTCGCAAGTACCCCATATGTCCTATTTTTAGCAAAGTCATGCTAAAATTCATGGAAAATTTCAGCATGACCTTTGCTGAAAATAGGACATATGGAGTACCTGAATTTGCCGGAACGGAAGTTAATCGACATTCCGGCAAACTCAAGGGCCTCTCTGGGTACCTGCAAAATCATCACGACACGATGGTCGGAGACAAAACCCAGCAAACTAGCACCACAATGTGCCTCTACTTTCATATGGATGAAAAGGCCACAGACCATATGGTCCTCTGCTTTCATATGGACAAAAATCGGCTCAACTTATGTGAGCTTCCATTCCAGATCTAATAGGTCAACCAACAAAAAAACATCAAGAGTTTAGCAAGTCTGTACCCTCAAGAATGAACATATAGCAATATCTGTTGTCCCCCCATAACATACGGAAATCAAAATCAGTTGTTAACTTAAAATTCATGGAGTACATTCATTTTAATACAAAAACTGCTGCTGATCATTGTGGAAAAAAAATCATGGATTGTTGTTAACTGAAAATTAGTGAAAGAAATTGTTGCTGATCATGGATTACTGTTAATTAAAAATAGAGCATCTGGCTTGTCTTATCATGTTCACTAAGTCCACAAAAATGAATCGGTTCGGTAAACTTGAAGTACTCAACACTGAACATGGTTCAGAGCTCACTACACTACACTACATCGCGCAATGGTTCAGACCTCACTACACTAGAACAAGCTCACTACACTACACTACACATGCTTAAACTCTGAACATAAACAAACACCAGCAATGCCAGACCAAGACTTTGCTGGAAAATTCTAAGAAGTATTTATGAGTTTTAGCTGACCTGAGGAACTCTGCAAGAATGGTTAGGTACCCCTTATAAATGCAGTAAAACAGAAGGCAATGCAATATGTAAACTACCCAAGGTTGGAAAAAGCGGTAGTGTAAGCGAGGCGGTTGGCTTTCGCCTAGTGCCTAGGCGGTGCCTAAGCGCCCTAGGCGCGGCCTAGGCGGTAATATAGTTTTTACTCGTAGTGTATTCGTGATTATTATATGGGTGTTGATATTAGTTTAGGCCATATAAGTAAATTAATTACCATCTACTACCACTGGAATATAACCCGTTTGGCATACTAGTGCAGTCTGTGGCATGATTTCTTGCTTTCGTAGGCAATTCCTTGCTTGCCCTGCCTAGACCTCCATTTATGCCCTAGGCGAGGCGTTTGGCCATTGCCTAGCGCCTAGGCATGCCTAAGCGCCTCCTAGGCACTGCCTTTTCCAACAGAGAAACTACCTCTGTTTCTAGGCAACAAGAGTCATCATCAGTTTAGTTTGGTTACACCTCAAAATTCAGTTTAAAATTTGTTCTTCCACTCAAATACAGAGCACTTTTCTGAATATGAATTTACAGTGGAAGCAAATAAACTTCCAGCTGTTGGTTATGGTTGATGTTTAAAATATAGAGTACATCTCTGAATATGACAATTGGCAACATGTACTTATGACAATCAACAACATGTATATCCATGCTAGCATCTCTAGATGTTGGTCTTATACTTGTTTTTTTAATGTACTTATGACAATCAGCAACACGTCTATCCATGCCAACTTCATTGTTGTATACTTGTTTTCTTGCTGTAATTTTCTTGATGTAATTAACCAACTTATGATGACAAACTGAAGCAAGCTATAATCTACTATAATTATCACAAGATAGCAGAAGAACTCATCTAGCAATGCTCATGTTCAACAACTATGGATTAAGGTAGGAGAAAGAAGATTAAGGTTGGTCTTATACTTGTTTTTTTAGTGTACTTATGCAACTATGCAGGTACCTGTGGCAAGAACCTTTCCACTCAAAGAACATGAGCAAAACATGTGCTATTTAATTAGGAAAGTAGGACCAAACTACATTCACCTGTCAAACGATGTTACCATTCATCTAGCAATACAAAAAAACACAGAAATTGCAACAAAATGTCACCTGTCAAACGATGTTGAGGATGCAGATCTGCTCGCTGGAGAGGAGGGCCGAGGGTTTGCTGCTTCAGGGGCGTGTGGAGGGGGCAGACCCGCGACTTGGTGCTCGGTGACGCTTGCGGGGAGGCCTACTCGAGGAGGAAGCACGCGAGGATGGTGGCTGCTGAAAGGGTCGAGAAGAGGTGTCTAGAGAGGGGTGATTAGACACTAAGTACCAAAAGTTGCAGTTTTTAACTTATTCAAGTTGGAGTGGAGATTAGGCACAAGTTTAACACTCACAATACATAACAAGCAAGCATGCAAAGAGTATATGAGCAGCGGAAAATAAAGCATGCAACTGGCAAGAATGTAAAGGGAAGGGTTTGGAGGATTCAAACGCAATTTGGAGACACGGTGATTTTTGAGCCGTGGTTCCAATAGGTGGTGCTATCATACATCCACGTTGATGGAGACTTCAACCCACGAAGGGTAACGGTTGCGCAAGTCCATGGAGGGCTCCACCCACGAAGGGTCCACGAAGAAGCAACCTTGTCTATCCCACCATGGCCGTCGCCCACGAAGGACTTGCCTCACTAGCAGTAGATCTTCACGAAGTAGGCGATCTCCTTGCCCTTAAAAACTCCTTGGTTCAACTCCACAATCTTGTTGGAGGCTCCCAAGTGACACCTAGCCAATCTAGGAGACACCACTCTCCAAGAAGTAACAAATGGTGTGTTGATGATGAACTCCTTGCTCTTGTGCTTCAAATGATAGTCTCCCCAACACTCAACTCTCTCTCATAGGATTTGGATTTGGTGGAAAGAAGATTTGAGTGGAAAGCAACTTGGGGAAGGCTAGAGATCAAGATTCATATGGTAGGAATGGAATATCTTGGCCTCAACACATGAGTAGGTGGTTCTCTCTAAGAAAATGGATGCTGGAAGTGTAGGTTCGTTCTGATGGCTTTCTCCACGAATGAAGAGTGGGTGGAGGGGTATATATAGCCTCCACACAAAATCTAACCATTACACACAACTTGCCAAACTCGGTGGGACCAAATTGGTAAACTCGGTCAGACCGATTCAGCAAATCTAGTGACCGTTAGGATTTTTGGTGGGACCGACATGCAACTCGGTAGGACCGATATGGTTAGGGTTAGGGCATAACGTAATCTCGGTGAGACCGATTACACAAACTCGGTGGGACCGATTTTGGTAATAAGCTAACCAAAGAGTTGGTCAGGCAAACTCGGTTTGACCGATTACACAAACTCGGTGGGACCGATTTTGGTAATAAGCTAACCAGAGAGTTTGCATTGTAATCTCGGTAGTACCGATTTCTCAAACTTGGTGAGACCGATTTTGGTAATGGACATACATAGAGATATTACAATCCCATCTCAGTGAGACCGAGATCCCTATCGGTGAGACCGATTTGCCTAGGGTTTGTGGCAGTGGCTATGACATCTGAACTCGGTGGCGCCGGATAGAAAGAATCGGTGGTGCCAAGTTAGACTTTTGGTTTAGGACAAATGTGGATGTGAGAAAGTAGTTAGGGCTTTGGAGCATATCACTAAGCACTTTGAGCAAGCAAGCCATTAAGCAACACCTCATCCCCTCTTGATAGTATTGGCTTTTCCTATAGACTCAATGTGATCTTGGATTACTAAAATAGAAAATGTAGAGTCTTGAGCTTGGAGCTTGAGCCAATCCTTTGCCCTTAGCGTCTTGAAGGGGTTCCACATCCTTTAGTCCATGCCACTCCATTGTTGAACTTGTCTGAAACATACTAGGTAAAAGTGTTAGTCCAACAAGAGATATGTTGACATTAATTACCAAAATCACCCAGGGAGCACTTGTGCTTTCAATCTCCCCCTTTTTGGTAATTGATGACAACATACATCAAAGCTTTACATAAAGATATAAAGAATAACGAGTAAAGCTTTGGAAAGACATGTAACATGCATAGGCTCCCCCTACATGTATGCAATCATGTGGATATGGAATATAGAAGCATGTGAGAGCATAACCATGATAGAGTAAGCAATGTGTTACATGTATCTTGGCTATATGCATCATAGCAAATGATGTGAATATGGGAAATGTACCTTCATGCTCATGAGTCCTTCTTGCAAACAGTATGTACATCAGCAAGAATTCCTCATACACATGACTGTGATGCATATACTTACCTTGTGGTCTTGAGTTGGCTTAGGATGGAATGAACCTGTGAAAATAGGGTTAGATAACACAGATACACCTACTGGCCAGAGCAAGCAAAAGAAGCCACAAGAGTACCAAGACTGGGATGACATGTAGAGAGTGAGTACTAAGTACCACATTGAATATAGACATGTCCCCAAAGGTAAAGATGTGCAATGAATTTAACGAATTTCTTTCCCTTAGATTTCTTGCTCCCCTTGAATCTAGCATGGGATACTGGGAGAAGATAGGGAACAGAAAATTAGAGCAAAATGCAGAATCAGAGCTCAAAGAAACAAATGAACAGAGCTAATGCAAATAAGCACATATGAACATGTCTTTCCCCTCAATAAGACATGTGGCATCTCTCCTCTTGAACACCAAGCATCTGGGATCCTTGAAGATTACTCTCTTCTTGAGTATTCTCTCCCCCTAGAGATATCTCTCTCCCCCTGTTGAAGTGATAAGCTTTGATGTGATCTCTCTCTCCCCCTTTGACATCAATTTCCAAGAAGGGTCTTCTGGAATTTGTCATAAATGGGTTTGGTCCTTGAGTCACAGCACAAAGCACTGATAAAAATGTGATGCTTGTAGAGGACAAGACTCATTGAGTGGAGCTGGAAAAAATAATAATGCAGGAATAAATGGCAAAATGTTTTTCCTGTTGTGAAATCGGTGGTACCGAGTTGGATGCTTCGGTTGCACCGAAAGGATTCGGTTAGACCGAAAACATCAAACCGGTGAGATAGAGTTCATCGCATAGAAAACACTTGTCACCTCAGCTCACTAGACAAGTAAGATCTCACAAGGATTTGCAAGGAATTATCAGAAAGATTTGCAAGGAATTGGATGCAGGGAATGCAGAACAGAATAGAAAGAAAAGAAATCTAGATGAAGTTTTTTTTTGAAAGGGGAAATAAATATGCATGAGACAAATGCAAGAGCACAGAAAAGAACACAAGAGAACTTCATCTAGAGATGGTCAGCGACAAAGTCACCTATGTTAGAGTATATTGACTTAGGAGTCAAGTGAGATCACTTGATCATAGGTCATACTCATCGTTTAAGCTCAAAATGGGGTTACCATTTTTCGTTTAAGCATCTTGATGTATTCTCATCTTGTCGAGTTGCTTTGACTCATGTCTTGGAGTAAAGCTTCTCTAAGATGGAATAACATACCTTGGGTGGTGGTGTTGATCGTGATCATGTAGTTGAACTTGTGTGGGGTACTCAAGGTTGATGTAGCTCATCAAGAGTTGGGAGCACCACTTGGAATTTGAGTTCATCTACCTACATGGGTTAGTTTTTGCAAGGAAGAGCACTTGTGTATCCAAAATGACAATCATGAAACTCAACATAGAATTTGTCAAAGAATATGTTTAAATGGTTTTGTGCTTCCTTGTCTTCAACCACCATTGTGTAGAGACTTGGTGATGTAGAGATTTCTCAAGATGTGAGTGAGTTGCAATCTCATAGATTTTGATTCATCCAAGTACCTACAAGGGTTAGATAACATGCAAGATGCAAATATATCCAAGACATAAGATTTTCATCATAATAGAAATATCAAGGATTGTTCATAAGCTCATGTCTTGCATGTATCCAATGGAGTTCCTACTCCAAGTTTGAAGCATCAATGATGTTCAATTCACCTCTTAACCTGCAAAACACTCTCTCATCAAGTGGTTTAGTGAATATATCCGCTAATTGCTTTTCGGTGTGAACATGCTTAAGATTAATGTCACACTTAGCAACATGATCTCGAATGAAATGATGACGAACTTCAATATGCTTAGTTCGAGAGTGTTGCACGGGATTATGAGAAATCTTGATAGCACTCTCATTGTCACAAATTAATGGAACATGTTTCACATATGTACCATAATCTTTAAGAGTTTGGGTCATCCAAAGTAATTGAGCACAACATGAACCAGCGGCAATGTATTCCGCTTCGGCGGTGGATAAGGATACCGAGTTTTGTTTCTTGGAAGACCAAGACACAAGAGATCTACCAAAAAATTGACAAGTACCCAAAGTGGACTTTCTATCAACCTTGTCACCGGCATAGTCCGAATCGGAGTAGCCAACAAGATCGAAAGAGGCCCTCTTAGGATACCAAAATGCCAAAATTTGGTGTATGGATTAAGTATCTCACTATCCTTTTCACGGCCTTAAGATGACATTCTTTAGGAGCAGCTTGATATCGTGCACACATGCACACACTTAGCATGATATCGGGACGTGAAGCACATAGATATAACAGTGAACCAATCATAGAGCGATAAACCTTTTGATCGACCGGTTCACCATCTTTGGTCAAATCAAGATGTCCACTAGTAGGCATGGGTGTAGTCATACCGTTGCATTCTTGCATATTGGACTTCTTGAATAAGTCCTTGGTGTACTTTGTTTGAGAGACAAAGGTACCTTCCTTAGTTTGCTTGATTTGCAAAAAAAGAAAGAATTTGAGTTCACTCATCATAGACATCTCAAACTTCTTCGACATTAGCTTCCCAAACTTTTCACTAAAATGAGGGTTAGTAGAACCAAATATAGTATCATCAACATAGATTTGGCACACAAATAGTTCTCCATTGACCCTCTTAGTAAAAAGAGTAGAATCTATTTTCCAAATTTCAAAGCCTTTTTCAATAAGGAACTTGGTCAAGCATTTATACCACGCTCTAGGAGCTTGTTTAAGACCATAATGAGCTTTGTGAAGTTTGTAAACATGATCAGGTTTCTTAGGATTAACAAAGCCGGGAGGTTGTTTAACATAAACTTCCTCGTCTATTTCACCATTTAGAAAAGCACTTTTAATGTCCATTTCGTACAAGGTGATATCATGGTGATTAGCATAGGTAAGTAAGATGCGAATGGACTCAAGTCTAGCAACGGGAGCATAAGTCTCACCATAGTCCATACCTTCGACTTGTGTGTAGCCTTGGGCGACGAGATGTGCTTTGTTGCGAACTACTTGTCCATGTTCATCTTGCTTGTTGCGAAACACCCATTTGGTACCGATGATGTTGTGGTTGTTGTCGGGCTTCTCAACCAATGTCCAAACTTGATTTCTCTCAAAGTTGTGTAGCTCTTCATGCATGGCATTTATCCAATCCGGATCTTCCAATGCTTCTTCAACCTTCATAGGTTCAATGCTAGAGATGAATGAATAGTGTTCACAAAAGTTAGCTAAACGAGTTTTAGAGCGAGTGATTCTCCTGGTTTGGATATCATTGTATATTTGCTTGACGGGATGGTCTTTAGCAATTCTTGCTCGAACTCGTGTCAGCTTTTGCTTGGGTCTTGGTTGAACATCTTCTTCATCTTGTTCTTCTTCTTGGCCTTCTTCATTGTTGGCGTTGTCGTTCTCTTGTCGTGGTGGAGAATGAGGTTGTTGACGTTCATCTTGATGCACTTCCTCGTTTTCTTCATATTGGTGTGTCCCACTTGTGGATGATTCCATATCAACTCTTGGTTCACCTTGTCGTGAGGTAGAAGCTTCCACTTGGACGGACGAGGTACTTTCCTTGACCTCCGTTGGACAAATCTTGCCAATAGACAAGTCTTGGATTGCTTCCGAGGGATCTTTGCCTCCTATATCAATTGGCAATTGCTCTACTTGCGAGCCATTAGATTCATCAAACTTCACATCTACCGTTTCTTCAACCTTTCGGGTGAAATTGTTGTAGACACGGTATGTGTGAGAGTTTGAGCAATAACCAAGTAGGAAACATTCATGAGACTTAGGAGCAAATTTAGAACGACGATGCTTATCAAGAATGTAGCACTTTGAGCCGAATACTCGAAAGTATCCAACTTGGGGTTTGTTACCGGTGAGAAGCTCGTATGCTGTCTTGCCGAGTAGCTTGTGAAGATACAAGCGATTTGTTGCATGAAAAGTTGTCTCAACCGCTTCCGCCCAAAAGTGCTTCGGCGTCTTGTACTCATCAAGCATTGTTCTCGCCATTTTGATGAGCGTCCGGTTCTTCCTCTCAACAACTCCATTTTGTTGAGGTGTGTACATAGCCGAGAACTCGTGTGAAATCCCTTCTTCGTTAAGAAAGGAATCCACATTTGCGTTCTTGAACTCCGTTTCGTTGTCGCTGCGAACCTTCTTGATCTTCACTTCAAATTGATTTTGGGCCTTCCTAGCGAAGTTTTTTAAGATCTTTTGGACCTGCGATTTATCATCGAGAAAGAACACCAACGTAAATCTTGAAAAATCATCAACTATAACTAGACCAAAAGAATTTCCACCGAGACTTTTGTAAGCGTTGGGACCAAAGAGATCCATATGAACTAGCTCGAGTGGCCTCCTTGTGGTCATGATGTTCTTCATGGGATGCCTTCCTCCAACTTGTTTACCTGCCTGACAAGCGCTGCAAAGTCTATCCTTATCAAATATGACATCTTTAACTCCAAGGATATGTTTTCCTTTAATAAGCTTGTCAAGGTTTCTCATGCCAACATGACCCAATCGTCTATGCCATAACCAACCTTTAGAGGATTTAGCAATGAAGCAAGTTCTAGGTTGAGCCTTTTTAGCGAAATCAACAATGTATAGATCACCTCTACGTACACCGGTAAAGACCATTTTATGATTATCTCTACGAAACACTTGGCAATCTACTTCAGTAAATAGGACATTGAAACCGAAATCAGCAAGTCTAGATACTGAAAGTAAGTTGTATCCAAGAGATTCAACGAGCATGACATTTTGTATGGAGCTATCATGTGATATGGCCACCTTACCGAGGCCAACCACCTTACCCTTTGAGTTGTCACCGAAAGTGACATACTTTCGAGGACCATCGTTTTCAGCGAGCTCAGAAACATGTCTTTATCTCTGGTCATGTGATCGGTACATCCACTATCAAGAACCCATTCCTTTCCTCCTGCCATATATCCCCGAAGATTTGCCATAAGACCAAAGTGTGTCATTCCATCATCAAGATCGAAGTCACTATCATCATCCTCATCATAGTATCCATGTTCAACATCGTCATGTGGTGGATCAAATCCTAGAGAGGGTGATTCGTTAGAGTGAGTTTGAGAATGATCTTGCTTATGAATTTTTATAGCTTCGGAAATAATCTCACTAATAATTCCAACATCTCCTTTGGCACGCATAAGGTTTGTAAGCTCAAATAGACAGTCGCCAAACATAGGATCACTGGAATTCATCTTACTCAAGGCAATAGACTTATGGAGAATTTCATCTAGATTTTTCAAGGAATAATTTGGAAAACGTTCTTCAAGAAATTTCCATATGGTGTAGGCACACTTAAGAGTAGGCAAACATCCTATCAAGTTTCTAGGCAAGCCTCTAGTGATAAGTTCAACAGTTCTAAGATTGCGAATCATGTCAATTGACTCATCAAGAGTAGGATGCATAGGATCAACATGAGGTGCACAAGGGCTAGCAATGTACTTGTTCAAATGACATTGATTGAAAATCACAAGCATCTCATTTTTCCACTCATGAAAGTACTCTCCATCAAGTATAGGCACTCTATGTCTAAGACTCCCAATAGTAGACTCATCCATCTTCCTCCAATGGTGTTTAAACCAAAGCAATGGAGACCAATGCTCTGATACCAATTGAAAGGGATCGAGAAGAGGTGTCTAGAGGGGGGTGATTAGACACTAAGTAGAAAAAGTTGCACTTTTAACTTCTTCAAGTTGGACTGGAGTTTAGGCACAAGTTTAACACTCATAATACATAACAAGCAAGCATGCAAAGAGTATATGAGCAGCAGAAAGTAAAGCATGCAACTTGCAAGAATGTAAAGGGAAGGGTTTGGAGGATTCAAACGCAATTTGGAGACACGGTGATTTTTGAGCCGTGGTTCCGATAGGTGGTGCTATCGTACATCCACGTTGATGGAGACTTCAACCCACGAAGGGTAACGGTTGCGCGAGTCCATGGAGGGCTCCACCCATGAAGGGTCCACGAAGAAGCAACCTTTTCTATCCCACCATGGCCGTCGCCCCCGAAGGACTTGCCTCACTAGCGGTAGATCTTCACGAAGTAGGCGATCTCCTTGCCCTTACAAACTCCTTGGTTCAACTCCACAATCTTGTTGGAGGCTCCCAAGTGACACCTAGCCAAGCTAGGAGACACCACTCTCCAAGAAGTAACAAATGGTGTGCTGATGATGAACCCCTTGCTCTTGTGCTTCAAATGATAGTCTCCCCAACACTTAACTCTCTCTCACAGGATTTGGATTTGGTGGAAAGAAGATTTGAGTGGAAAGCAACTTGGCGAAGGCTAGAGATCAAGATTCATATGGTAGGAATGGAATATCTTGGCCTCAACACATGAGTAGGTGGTTCTCTCTCAGAAAATGGATGCTGGAAGTGTAGGTTCGTTCTGATGGCTTTCTCCATGAATGAAGAGTGGGTGGAGGGGTAGATATAGCCTCCACACAAAATCTAACCATTACACACAACTTGCCAAACTCGGTCAGACCGATTCAGCAAATCTAGTGACCGTTCGGATTTTCGGTGGGACCGACATGCAACTCGGTAGGACCGATATGGTCAGGGTTAGGGCATAACGTAATCTCAGTGAGACCGATTACACAAACTCGGTGGGACCGATTTTGGTAATAAGCTAACGAGAGAGTTGGTCGTGCAAACTCGGTTTGACCGATTACACAAACTCGATGGGACGGATTTTGGTAATAAGCTAACCAGAGAGTTTGCATTGTAATCTCGGTAGTACCGATTACTCAAACTCGATGAGACCGATTTTGGTAATGGACATACATAGAGATATTACAATCCCATCTCAGTGAGACCAAGATCCCTATCGGTGAGACTGATTTGCCTAGGGTTTGTGGCAGTCGCTATGACATCTGAACTCGGTGGCACCGGATAGAAAGAATCGGTGGTGCCGAGTTAAACTTTTGGTTTAGGACAAATGTGGATGTGAGAAAGTAGTTGAGGGCTTTGGAGCATATCACTAAGCACTTTGAGCAAGCAAGCCATTAAGCAGCACCTCATCCCCTCTTGATAGTATTGGTTTTCCTATAAACTCAATGTGATCTTGGATCACTAAAATAGAAAATGCAGAGTCTTGAGCTTGGAGCTTGAGCCAATCCTCTGTCCTTAGCGTCTTGAAGGGGTTCCCCATCCTTTAGTCCATGCCACTCCATTGTTGAACTTGTCTGAAACATACTAGGTAAAAGTGTTAGTCCAACAAGAGATATGTTGACATTAATTACCAAAATCACCTAGGGAGCACTTGTGCTTTCAGCTGCCGGTGGAGTGGCTCAGCTCAGGAGACGAAGTTTGCGTGTTCTTCAGATTCCTGCTTTGAAAATTCCCTTGCCTGGATCACATGAAAGGGAAAGGAGAGTAAATTATACAGGATTTATTTGGGGCGAGACAAAAAAGTCATAGCATCTCCAAGATGATGCAACATGGGCTTGAATGGGTATTCACTTATTCTATTGTAGGAAGACAAACATGGCTTGGATGGAAATTGCTACTATAGCTGATGAACAAGTTCAGTGTCTTGTTCTGAATCTCAGGGTTTCTGAACTACTACTAGAAACATGCATCGGCAGCAGCAGAAACATGAGAAATGGAGAAAGTTGGACCCTTTTATTCTGTAAAAATCCAAGTACACTGTACTTGTAGTACTCCTACTCAGAAATTGAACGAGAATGGCGGGTCTTTCTTCCTCCTCTCACCTGAGAAGAACAGAACCCGAGAAGAACCCACCCACCCATGGAAATCTCTCGGGCCTTTCTTCCTCCTCTCACCTGACCAAGCTCATGAGAACCAAATCACATCAAATTGGACGCATGGCTCGCCCAGCCCGCCGCTCACCCATTCGCACGCACGCAGGACGCAGGACGGGGCAGAGACGAGGCCACCAAACAAACAGGGAGGAGGAGCGCCCGAGAAGCATGGGAAAGAACAGAGGAGCGGAGACGAGAGCAAGAGCTAAGTAGTAGGGGTGGTACCTGCTGCAGGTCGGTGGTGGCCGTCACGGACCAGCAGCAGCAGTCGACCCCCGAATCCGATCAGGCGTAGCTTTCAGGGACGGACGGCAGGCTTGGTGGAGGCCACGGAGCGGA
Source organism: Triticum timopheevii (assembly GCA_963921465.1). NCBI lineage: Eukaryota > Viridiplantae > Streptophyta > Magnoliopsida > Poales > Poaceae > Triticum > Triticum timopheevii. The sequence goes on from OY997274.1 coordinate 471,504,017, forward strand.
GGCGGCCGTCGGAAGCAACGGACGGATCCCGTCCTCCTCCTCGTCCTGCACCCCGTGCGGTCGTCGGCAGTGGGATGGTTGCGAGTCGGCGGTGGGATGGTTGGGGGCGGCGGCTTGCTGTCCGGTGGAGGGTGGATGGGGTGTCGACTTGTGGGCGGCGGAGGAGCTGCAGTGGTGGGGGCGCGGGGGCGCGGGGGCGGCGGCGCACATAGGGGCGGCGACGCAGTGGGTCGGGGCAACGGCGCGCAGTGGGGGGGAGGGAGCTGAGAGAGATGTGAGATGGGAACGGGGATTGGGGATTTTAGTCGAGGGAGGGATAGCAATGGCGCACCACCTAGCGGTGCGCCATAAGTAACTTTTTTTAGATAGCAATGGCGCACCACCCAGCGGTGCGCCATAAGTAACTTTTTTTCATAGCAATGGCGCACCACCCAGCGGTGCGCCATAAGTAATTTTTTTTTTGTTGCATCTAATAATTTTTTAGAAAATGAATATGAATATGAAACAGTAATAATTTTTTATAAAAATAGTAATATTTTTTAAAAAATATCATCAAATTTGTTATTTTAAAATATTTATGAATATGAAAAAATATCATCAAATTTGTTATTTGAAAATATTTATGAATATGAAAAATATCCTCAAATTTGTTATTTGAAAATATCATCAAATTTGTTATTTGAAAATATAATCAAATTTGTTTTTTTTTTGGATTTTTAGTTGCATTCATTTGTGAATTGGTAAAACATTTATGAATATGAAAAAATATCATCAAATTTGAAAAAATATTCATGAGTTCAAAAAATATTAATCTTTTTTTGGATAGCAATGGCGCTCGGGGGGAAGGGAGGGGGTGGGTGGTGCGCTCGGCCGATTCCGTTCGGGGGAACCAAGCGAGGAGACAAGGGAGGGTGCGGGGGGTCGACGGCGGCGGTGGAGCGGGGGAGGGTGTGGGGGGTGCTCGGCGGTGGTGGAGCAGGCCGGGGAGGGTGCGGGGGGTCATCGGCGGTGGTGGAGCGGGGGAGGGTGCGGGGGGTGCTCGGCGGCGGTGGAGCGGGCCGGGGAGGGTGCGGGGGGTCGGCGGCGGCGGTGGAGCGGGGGAGGGTGCGGGGGTCGGCGGCGGCGGTGGAGCGGGGGAGGGTGCGGGGGGTGCTCGGCGGCGAGGTGGATCTGGCGAGGGGGGATAGCGATCGAGATGGAGGGGGATCGAGATCGAGTGTCCTCATGAATATTCAATATTTTTTCATATTGAATATGAAAAAATATCATCAAATTTGGAAAAATATTCATGAATTCAAAAAGTGCCCATGAAATTTAAAAATATTCATGAGTTCAAAAAGTGCCCATGAAATACAATCGAGAAATGAAGGCTACAATTTAAATACAATCGATCTTAGCTAGCTATCTATTCACAATCTTCTTGCCCTTATTTTTTGTGAATGGAGTTCTTCTCTTGAACGGACGTCCTTTAGGTAGGATGGTCCTGCTTCTTCTTGTGGTGTATGCTGGTACTTCGTCGTCGTCGTCATGTTCCATCTTCAGGTCGCCGTACTTGTCAAAGTCTTGCTCATTGGTGACTCCATCCATTCCGATGATCTTCCCTTTGCCTCTCCTCTCAACAACATGACTGGGCTTTGACGGGTCGGTAATGAAGAAGCATTGGTCCACTTGGGAAGCCAGTACCCATGGCTCATTTTTCACGGTGACGTTTGCGCCCGCGGTCTTGGATTTGGCTTCGGGTATAACCATGGTGGTGAAATACCGGTCTTCTTTTATGACGCTCTTGGCCCATCTGACATGGAACATCGCGACCTTCTCTCCAGCGTAGCTCAGCTCCCAGATCTCCTCGATCCTTCCGTAGTATCTGTCCTTGTCGTTACCGGTGTAGGATTCCATCATTACCCCGGAGTTCTGATAACCATCGCTCTTCATGTCCTTTCCCTCGGTGTAGAATGTGTAGCCATTGATATCGTACGCCTCATACGTCATCAGGTTGTGCTCGGTGCCCTGTGACAAGCCGAATATGAGTTGTTCTTCCGCGGAAGAATCCTCATGTAAAGGGTACGACAGAAGCTTCTGCTTGAACCAACACGTGAAACATGAGTTGTGCTCTTTGATTATATCTCCGTCCGTCCTCTGTTGGCCTCGGTCATTGTACGTCTTCTCAATAAAGGTTTTGTGCTCTACCACCCAAGGATCGACCATGTCTATGTGTTGTAGCGCGACTAGGTTTGCTCTTTCAAAGTCGGCGAGTCGACCCTCGAAGTCGACATGCATTTCGTGGCGACCCTCACGGTGACCCCATCCAGCGAGCCTGCCGAGGTGCCTGTTGACGGGCAGACCAACGGGGTTCTCGATGCCTAGATAATTCGTGTAGTAGGAGATGCACTCTTCGGTCAGAAAGCCCCTGGATATGCTTCCCTCTGGACGTGACATGTTGCGAACGTATCCTTTGATGACACCATTCATCCTTTCGAACGGCATCATGCTGTGCAGGAACATCAGCCCGAGTTGGATGATATCCTCCATGATATGGACCAGCAAATGCACCATAACATCGAAGAATGTGGGCGGGAAGTACATCTCAAGCTCGCATAGTATCACCACGATCTCTTCCTGTAGCCTTCTGAGTTGCCTCACGCCAACCGACTTCCGAGAGATGACATCGAAAAAGTTGCATAGGCCAAATAGCATTTCACAGACGTGTGCGTCCATGATCCCACGGATTGCAACTGGAAGTATTTGCATCATCGGCACGTGACAGTCGTGAGACTTCATCCCGCTGAACTTCTGCTCCGCTGAGTCTAGGTATCTGCTTATCTTCCCCGCGTAACCGTAAGGAAGTTTTACTCCTACGAGGCAGGTGAAAAACTGATCAATCTCCTCCTGACTTAGAGTGAAGCACGCGGGAGGGAAGTCATTTCCGGTATTCTTGGCCTTTTTGCCTTTGCGACGACTTACCGTGTCCTGCTTCGCCTCATCATCATCATCATTAGCGTGAAGCTCCTCCCTGATGCCCATTGATTTCAAGTCTGCCCTTGCTTTTGGCCCATCTTTGGTCCTCTCTGGCATGTTGAGCAGGGTACCAAGCAGACTCTCGCACACGTTCTTCGTGATATGCATGACATCAAGGTTGTGAGGCACACGGTGGATCTTCCAGTATGGCATGTCCCAGAAAACAAACCTCGTTTTCCATACCTTCAGCAGCGGCTCTGGCGCCTTTCGCTTCTTTCCCGGCTCTGGCGCCTTTTGCTTCTTTCCCGGCAGTGGGCAATCTTTCCAATTTTTTAACAGCTCGTCTGTTTCCTCGCCGCTCCTCGTACGCGGGCGTCTTCGGGGTTTGGTTTCACCATCAAACAAATCCTTGTGTTTCCACCATGAGTCATCATCGCGAAGCCACCTTCGATGTCCCATGAACACAGTTTTCGAAGACCCGGGATCTCTATCTAGCTGGCAATACGGTGTGTCATCCATGCACCTGACGCATCCATAAAATCCGTGGACCACCTGCCCCGCAACATATCCGTAACCGAGATAGTCCTGCACCATCATGATCAGTGCGGCTCTCATAGGGAAATATTCTTTATCTGCGGCGTCCCACGTATTGGCTGGCATACTCATGTGAATGTACTTCCTCTTCATGCACAACCAGGGGGGAAGGTTGTACATCCACACAAACACAGGCCAGGTGCTATGTGTGCTTCTCTGGCTGCCAAACGGATTGACTCCATCGGTGCTCGCGCCCAGCACGATGTTCCTTGGATCCTTCCCAAATTCTGGGTGTTCGAAGTTCAACGCTTGCCACTGGCTCCCATCCTTAGGGTGACTCAGCAACTTGTCTTTTTTATTTATCTTCGGATCATTTGTGTCATCTTCTCGCTTCTTCTCCTCCCTATCCGCGTGCCAACGCAGGAGCTTTGCTACCTTAGGGTCCGCGAAATACCGCTGCAGACGAGGAGTGGTCGGAAAGTACCACACCACTTTTCGAGGAGCTTTCTTCCTCTTCTTGTATCGAGTGACGCTGCACACTGGACATATGGTAGACTCTGTGTGCTCGTCCCGATAAATGATGTAATTGTTCATACACACATGGCATTTCACGTGTGGTAAATCCAGAGGACACACGATTTTCTTCGCCTCCTCGAAACTGGTCGGGCACTTGTTCCCCTTGGGAAGACGTTCGTGCCAGAAGTCAAAGCATGCATTGGTCATTTTGTGTTTTACCTTCATCTCCAGAGCCATGAGCGTTACTTTCAGGCGGGTATCCTCGGGCCTGCATCCTTCATACAATGGAGTAACTGCGTCTATCTCCAGTTGATCCAGCTTGGCTTTCTCTCGGGTGGCAGCTCTTGCGTTATCCGTCTGCTTGTGAAGCAGCTCTTGAATATGAGGGTCCTGCACCTAGCCCATCGATGGTCCATCATCGTCTGCTCCGGCATCTTCATCTTCATGATCATGCCCTTCGTCTGCTCTGGCATCTTCCTCATCATCATGTCCGGCATCTTCTACATGATGGCTGTGTACTGCATCTACTTCGTGATCATGTCCTGGAGATTCTTCGTCTTCTCGCCCACCCTCGCCGTGGTTGTCTTGCTGCCCTTCCTCATTTCTTGCCCGGCCCCCATGGACGACTTCATAATCATCTTCATCACCTTGCCACCGATCGCCATCCATGAAACCACGCAAGAGCAGGTGGTCCCACACCTATACGGAATCCGGGTCCATAAGGCTCCTCAGCTTGCATCTTTGACAAGGACTCCGTCTCATTCTTTTGAAGCATCTCGGCCTTTGCGGAGCTCAAAAACCTATTCACAATGCCTTTGGTCATCGTGTGGACCATGGTCGCCTGCGGGTAGAGCAAAACGATATTTTAGAACCAAGAAAAAATTTGGCATGACTTTGCCTAAAAATAGGACCAAAAAGAATGCATAGTGCCAAAATTCCGCCGAAACGGAAATGAATCAACATTCCGGCAAAATATTGGCAACTATCGCATTTCAAATACCGGTACCTGCAAACACAAACATATATGCAACACCACAAACATATGCAACACCACAAACATACATAGATCTAGCTAGGCCATAAAAAGTGCATGTGCACGTTGTTGGAGGGAGAAAAAAAGTAGATCTACAACATAAAGAAAGCTTTCCCCTTACTTGCCTATCAAAAAACGTAATTTGACCACTCAATTTGGATGAATCTATGGTGCAAATGAGGTGAGGAGGAGGAGGCATCCGAGACAAGCTTGGAGGAGGAGGTGGAGAGAATGAAGTGGGGAAAGTGAGTGTGTAGGTGGTTGTCCAAAATATCTAGCTGGTCCCAGGTTACTAATGGAGCACCACCTACAAATGCGCCATTAGTAACCCTGGTTACTAATTGCGCACCAGCTGGTGGTGTGCCATTAGTAGTTTTGCCAAAAAAAATATAGTAGTGGCGCACTGTGTGGCTGGTGCGCCCTTACTAGTGAAAACTAGTAATGGCGCACTATGCCCTGGTGCGCCATTAGTATTTTTGGAAAAAAAATTGTTACTAGTGGCGCACCATGGGTCTGATGCGCCATTAGTGTCTATCACACTAATGGCGCACCAACACATGATGCGCCACTGCTATATAGTAGTGGCCACCACATGTCTGGTGTGCCATTAGTGTCCATATCATCTATAGCCCTTTTCCTAGTAGTGTCTTCATCAACGCAAACTCAAGACCCTCGCGAGGGGCCAAGCCTCGCGGGGCGGACGACACAAGGCTTCCTCAGGAGCGGCCTCGCCAGGCAGACTTGCGAGGAGGCGGAGAGATCAAGGCAAGGTACGTCGCGAGGTGCTCATGACGCAAGCCATGACGATCGAGACTAGGCAGGCACTGGCCTGCGCAGTGTCCTTGTTTCCTCTTTGGTGCAAAGGGGGAAAGCACAGGCGTGGAGTACCGAGGCATCAGGCAAAGGTTGCCATATCGGTGCAACGAGACCAAGACCAGCAGAGCGGCGGGATGGAGGTCACCGTGGAGCCCAAGACAGCGTCATCGCCAGTGCCTTTGGCAGCCAAAGACCAACTTTAGTCAGGATAGCTTGTACTAGATGTTCCCCTTCAAAATGGCCGTTGTTGGCGCCCTTCCCGCTCAATATTTGGGAAGAGGACCAGGGCCTCTATTTATAGGGCTAGCCACCACAGTAGATGGCATCTCATAGAGTCCCCATCAGATCGAGAGGCGATCGAACTCTCCCAAGTAGTTCATCGCACCAGTCCAAGAACACCTCTCACGAGGCTGTTCTTCCCCTTGTACTATTCAACATCAGCCCCTGAGGCAATCCACCACACCACACACTGGAGTAGGGTATTACACCACAATGGTGGCCCGAACCATTATAAATCTTGTGTCCCTCGTGTTGTTCTTCGTTTAGCTTAGATTCTCGTGAGGTGATCGGATGTGGATTGGTAGGGGGAAGATCTTCACGCGCACCCCAGAGTTCGAACCTTAAGGGTCTGCCGGAACCCAACATCCGACAGGATGTGTTCGAGTCTTGTGGGAAAAAGTGCGCAAACCTCTGCAGAGTGTACAAACTAATCATGGTTAGCCGTGTCCCCGGTTATGGACATCTTGAGTATCTGGTTCTTGGATTATCATGTTGATCTCATCACTCTAAATGAATTTGATTGGGTTTAATGATGATGCTTAATTGGGATTGAGTTGGAGGAACCTTCTCAATGTTTAACAACCACCATGATAGTTAAATAAAATTTATTCCTTTGTTGTAGGAAAAAATTGGCTTTATGCAAAATTGTAACCATAGATCTTTCCACTAGCCATATATGCATGTAGTGATAGCATTTATTCTGTTCATTACTCTGTGTGTTACATTGCCAGCATATTCCATGTGCTGGCCCATTTTGGGCTGCAATATTTCATGTTGCAGACTTTTCAGACGACGAGTAAGGTGCCATAGGTCGTCGTCGTTCACTCAGCTATGCCGTTGGAGTTGATGGACTCACTTCATCTTTCAAGCCTTCCGCTAATATCGTTTTTAGATGGCCTTAAGCCATATTATTGTAGTAAGTTCTCTTTTGAGACATTCAATGTAATAAGTGTGTGATTGAAACTCCGTCATAAATCCCGAAGTACTGTGCTTGTCAGCATTACCGATCCAGGGATGACACTGATGCATAGAGACTAGACTGTTTGAGATCTGGTCGCTACATCTGCGTGGCACCATGTTGACTAGTTAAATTGACCACGTTCCTTGTGGGACCCACCTGTCAGTTCGCATAGGAAAAAGGTCAGATAAACACAAATTTATGCAGGTGTGACCAGACTCCAACCCGTGCGCAGTAACTAAAGTACTAAGGCGACAAGGTATATGCCCGCTATACTGCAATTTCTGCAAGTTTACTAGAAAATGTGAATTGGGCAATCAATTAGATCCAAGACAAAATGTCTACTTTCGGAAACTACCATTTGGAATTCAAATATTTAAAGAAATTAGGAATTAAAATTTCTGTTCATTCATTCATATGTCTATGGATCAATTTATCAAACCATTAATGGAAACAAGCAGGTGATAAGGGACATCGAACACAAATATTAAAGAATCCCATTGAGCTATGGGAACTGCATCAATGAACGATGAGGAAGCAATAGATGCACATTGACCTATGGTTGTCCCTTCTTACGCAATGGCCAGCTACCTCGGCTCGGCGGCAACGCATGCCAGATCTGCGGGAGCAGGGAGGACTAGGCAGCAGTGACAGAGGGCCCTACGCTCCTAACCCGTGAAGTCTATCTCCAGTATTGGTTGATCTTTAGTTTATTCCCAGCTGCAAACTTTACTAAAATGAACCACAATACAGATGGTTTAGGCCCTGTTTGGATGACAGCCAGTGGCTGCCCTTCCAAAATATTGGTCGGCAGGCTGGCGTGTGTTTGGTTTACGGTCAAAATTTTGGATCTCAGACAATTATTTGGTCACTCATGTTATTCTGCAGTAGCGTGTGGGCGAGTTATCGGCGACACATTCCCTTGTTTTGGCAGGGCTGGCTTGGGCACCATCCAAACAGCCCCTTAGTCCCTTATTATTTTCTTGGAGTGTTGTACAATTACCTTTGCAATTGGGAAGCAAAATCTGAAAGTTCAGTTTCAGTTTAGTCCTACAAGCTTGAAACATTGGCATATAGTATTGTCTTATAGAAGATTAGATGCTCCCGCTTTCAGAGAGCTTATCATACATATCTGAGTAAATAGCATAAAACTACAACAATTCGGGTTAGGGTTCCAAAAAACTACCGAATTTTAAATTTTCGCTGATAACTACCAAGTCCGAGGTCGGCTGTTTCAAAAAACCCAAAACATCGAGTCCTTATCAGCTGATCACGATTATGACAGTTGGGGCCCACACGTAAGATAACCATTTGTTTGACCGTTTACTTTGACCGTTAACTTACATGTGGGTCCCGCCTATAAGTTTTCTAAAAGTAATTAGGTCCCTTTAAGTTTTCTGAAAAAGCAATCAGGTCCCTCTAAGTTTTCAATCAGGTCCCTACATGTTTTGCAAAAAAGCAATCAGGTCCCTCCTCCCGATCCAGAGGAGTCGCATCGCCAGGAGCTCGATCCCGAGCGCTCTGCCCGAACACCGCCTCCCCCGGCCGGCGAGCCGTGCCTGCAGCGGCCGGATTGACGTCGTGCATCTCCTGCGGCCGGCGACCGCTCCTGCAGCGCCGTTCCTCTCCTGCGGCCGCCGCCACGCTTTGCATTGCATGCGGCCGCCGCCTCGCCCTGCCTCGCCTGTGGCCGCCGTACCTTCTGCCTTGCCTCCCTACGGCCGCTGCCCTGCCCTGCCTCGAGTCACGCCTGCAGCGGCCGGATCCATGCCATTCCTCGCCTGCGGTCGCCTCCACGCCCTGCCTCACCTGCGGAGGCGGAGGTGCGCACTCCAGCAGCAGCACAGGTATGCCTCCTCGTTGCCAACTCCACCACCAAGCTTCGGCGAGCACCTCCCACAGTCATGGGGAGGCTGGTGAGGGGAGGGAGTGTGGTCGCCGGCTCGGGAGGGGAGGGAAGGATCGCCGGCTCGGGAGACACCGAGGAGAGAAGAGAAGAGAGAGAGAGGAAGAAGAAAGAGAAGCGGAAGAGGAAAATGACATGTGGGCCCCATATGTCAGTTAACGGTCAAATAGACGGTCAAACAGATGGTTGGTTTAGGTGCGGGCCCAACCTATCATAATCATGATCAATTGTGAAGCACTCGAAATTTTTGGGTTTTTTGAAACAGCCGACCCCGGACTTGGTAGTTATTAGCGAAAATTAAAATTCGGTAGTTTTTTGGAACCCTAACCCAAATTGTAGTAGTTTTATGCTATTTACTCTACATATCTTTCTTGATTTGATGTTGCTCCTTGTGTTATTATGTATGTCTCGGTGGAAATTAATAGGAAGGAGAGGCACTCCAAGAGATCGTACGTAAGTGCAAGACCTATAGCTATTTTGTTTACCTTAGGAGCAGTACCAATCTGGAAACATATTTCTAATTGAGTAAAACTTGAAACATGTATGGACGGATAAATTTTAGTATTTGATCATTTTATTGAAAAATCATATAACTTACGATCTTATGGAGTTTAGAGATGCTTATCCTGTTCTTTATGGCTTAAATTCCACAATAGTTCTATAATATAGTTTTGCCCAGGTAGGATGCATTATATCAAAATAAGATGTATGGAAAAACTTTGTAGTGAGTGCTTGTATATTGGAGGAAGCCAAAATGATAGAGAACTCAAACGCTTGGGTATAGAAATCAGATAAGATTTGCTTCTTCGTTGTCGTTTTGCTTTGTTTACACTGGTCTCAGCAATTATTATGAGCTTTTTTAGCTCGTATTGGGTCCGTGTGTGAAGAGTGAAAGACTTTAGCTTGCTAATTTATTTTTACATCTGCTCATTAGGACATCATCAAAGGCGATGATTATGCGTGGTTAACATGATTTATAGAGATCTGTTTGGAGCTTAGTAGGCCTGAACACGCTCACGTTCATTAAGATGATTTTGGAACGTGCTTTCCTCTCGACGACACCATTTTTTCCGCTAGCAATGCACGCAGAGCCCTGAGCCCTACATGGTTAGTGAGCTCATTAGGACCTCACCAAAGGTGATGATGGTGCGGCTTGCCATGTCGTCGCTGGTGAAGGAGTGCACCGGTGCGGGACGTCGCAGTCACTAGAGATGATGGCGGGGTTTAGAGGGTTTGCCGGTGATAGAGGCGCCGACTCGGGTAGGGGTCGATGAGGTAGTGTGTGACAACACTTGCTGGTCATGGATGGTGGTGGGAAGTGGTTGGGCAGGTATAGGTGGTGGGTTGTTAGAGTGGACGCAGAAAAAGGTAGGCGGTGGGAGGAACATAATAGTAGCAACAACAGGTCGTCGCCGGTGTAGGAGATGTGAGGGGTTAACAGACTCGAGTGTGGGTGTTTTATGTCGCGCGCACTAGAGATGGCTGCGGGATTTAGAGGGATGGCTGGCGTCAACGTCGGCGGAGGTGGTGACCCAAGCATGGGGGCAGTGTTCGACAACACTCGTCGGCTATAGGCGCTACAAAAAAAGACACTTCCGTGATGATACGTGTTTGTCATAGTAGGTCACGTTTTCTGTCATGCATGTACATCCATGACAATTCTATGACAGAATCAAGATAGTCATACTTGTGCTATCGTAGAAGTGTTCCATGACATTACCAAAATTATCATCACGGAAGTGTCGATAAATCGCGCGTCATAGAAGTGCTTTCGTCAAGGGTGACCGACACGTGGCATCCACCGTAACGGGACGCCGTTAAGCTATCGGGTCCGGTTTTGGATCCGAAGGGGTTAGTTTGAGCTAGTTTGCTCTAACACAGCTAAAAAACTAGCCCGGTGGAGAGGTTCTAATTGGGTTAGTTCTCCTCGGGCCCACTAAAAGAGAACTAAAAAAATCTCCCCTGCCCGCACGAGAATGCTCCCTCCCCCCCCCCCTCGCATGACTCCTCTCTGTTCCCCATCGGGCCGCCCGCCCAAGCGCCGCTCCGCCGCTCGCCCTCTCTCTCCTCCAGCCGCCCTCTCCCTCCAGCCTCCGCGCCCTCTTCCGGCCTTCGAAGCTCGCTCCGCTCCCCCTTCATCGGTCGTTTTTCTCCCTCTGTCTTGCGCGGCGACGACGCATCTACCAGGGAGGTCGCGAGAGGGGTGTGTTTGTTCATTCCTTCTCTGTCTCACAACCATATCATTGATCTTGCTCGCTCTAGCGCTAATTCCGATTTGGAAAAGTAAATCCTAATTAAACTTGGTATAGATTTGTGGTGCATGCATGGAATTGTTTGATGTTGCTTGAGGAGGTAATAAATCTTTCTAGAGGCCCAAAGATTCAGTTCACCTTTCTAAGTATTTCAGTTTCAGGCTTGCATTATTTCTAGAGGCCCAAAGAATAGGTTCACCTTTCTAGGTATTTTAGTTCCAGGCTTGCATTGTTTCTAGAGGCCCAAAGATTCAGTTCACCTTTCTATGTATTTCAGTTTCAGGCTTGCATTATTTCTAGAGGCCCAAAGATTCAGTTCACCTTTCTAGGTATTTCAGTTTCAGGCTTGCATTATTTCTAGAGGCCCAAAGATTCGGTTCGCAGTCGTCGGCAAGTGGCCCTGCTACCCATGCCGGTGTCGACCTCACCTCGTAAGCGCCGGGGTCGGAGCGGTTCCCGGGGCATGGGCTCTACAGAGCCTTCCTCCAGAGCGACGATGACGAGCTCCTCCCTGGGTGCGTGAGGGGCTCCAGGCTCCCTCCCTATCATGAATGACTTCCGTGATGAGTTAGCTCATGCTTTGTTTCATGGAGTGTATTTTTTTGTGAAGCTTGATTGAGGACTTGTATGTTTAAGTGGGATATCTCAATTGTATGGACAAAGTAAAATTTATCATGTTTTGCATGCTTGATTTGTAAAGATGGTTCATTTATGTCAATTGTGAGCGGGAGGAGGCCGCACAACAGCCGGCCACACCAAATCCGGCAGGAAATAGGGTCCAAAGTAGTCAAATGGTTGAGAAAGAACATTTATTGTCAATCTAACCCTGCCATCCATACACCTCCTTGGTTTAGAGTTAGTTCAGGGTTAGAATCTAACTCTGACCTCTAACTGAATTGGAGTTCTCCTCGTCTCGGTTCATCGCCATCATACTTTCCCCATTTCTGTGTTTTCAGTATCCTGCGAATCAAAGAGGCCCTTAGACTGGTTTAGGTCTGGTAGTTTTTTATAAACGGGTTATGTCCAAAATTTAATGAACGTGCTCCGGTTTCTACGAAAATAATCCGGTTTCATGTAGTAATTCATTTATTTATTTATTCTTCTGTGGGGGGGGTTGCATGTAATTCGTGAGGTCTGAAATGTAAAGTACCCCCGCATATGCTCCGAGTCGTGCATGCACTACGACCCAGATGCTCTATGTCCCACATGTCGGAGAAAGGGAGCACGTGGAAATAGCCTAGGAGTACATATAGGAGGATAAATGCGTGAAAAAATATGTATGGTGAAGCATAGCTGCGGTTCGAAAAGGAAACCTAAAGTGATGATAGGTATAGGTCACACGCACCCAACTAGTGGTAGTACTAGACATACGACTGCTTTTTCCCTAAAAAGGAGGTACGAGTGCTTAGTACTCCTATTCTATCAATGTGAGTCCCATCTGACAGCAGTGTCCGTGCTACAACTAGCTCTTCTCCCTCGTTTCTCTCTTCTAATTCTAAACTCAGCCGACGCCCGGTGGGCGAGGTGGGGATTTGCCGATGGTCGGTTACTCAACTACGGCCCCACCTCACAGTGAAAACGTTACTACTGGAATAAAAATGCCATATACTCCTATACTAATAAAACATTAAGGCCACGAGGCGATGCAGTGCTGGTTACAGGAGGCAACAAGAAGAGATGCATCCATCGACAACGTCCACCTCCTCAACTCAGGGCGCCGGCCCACCGAACGGCGGCTAAGTAGCAGTGGCTTTCGTGGCCAGGTCGACGTGCTTCTGAACAATGGCGTCCAAAGATTCCAGCCACTGGAAGAAGGCCAACGTCTTTCTGTCCTCACTGGCCTTGTAGTGGCCTATGTAGACAATTTCCTCGTAGACGTGGACGTGCAGGTCGACGGTTTCTTGCATGGCGAGGCGCTGCGCGATGAGCGCGGCCTCGAGGTGCACATTCTTTGTCGCGACCTCTGGCACCTGCATGACCACTAGGGCTTGAAAGAGTTCGTCACCATGGAGGCTGATGAGGGTGAAAAGCAATGAGGAGCCTGGGCACGTGAGCTGGAGCAGTACGGCAAGGTCGTCCGCGCGCTTCTTGACGGTGGTGAACTTGCGGATGGAGTTGACCATCATGTCGTCCATGCGAGAGGCAAAGCCGGCATCGGCGAGGGCTACGACGCTGGCGGTCGCCAGCACCGTCTGGAAACACTGCACGATGCGGGGCCGCAGGCTGTCGCCTTGGATGATTTGGCACAGCCGATTGCCGCTCGCGTGCATCGCCTCCATAGGTGCTTCTGGCTTCTGGTCACTTGGTCTTGGATTGGAGTGAGTAGTGTTGCGCAGAGACTAGGAGTAGATGGATTGGAGTGGTGGGGTGCCTTTATATGAGAATCCAAACTTTGTTGCATTCACATCGTGATGGCTCTATTTTGCTTCTGCAATTAATTCCCTCTGCATGTAATTTGAGGATGCATCATTGACTGTTCAACGTCTCGGGAACCGCTACCCTCTCCCTCCTTGGCATTCAAGCACCTATGGAGGCGACTGCCGCTCACGACTATCGCGTGTCAGAAGACGTTCCCGTCGACGACGAGGTACCTATGGTGACTTCATAAATTTCAAGATGACAGTACTAGTATACTCAATATTGTGCACCGCGACCAAGACGGAGATGAAAACGAGAGAACTACGTATTTATTTACGGTGTAGATTCACTCATTTTGCTCCATATGTACTCCGTCTCGGTGTAGTCAAGTCACTTGTTGAAATCTCTAGAAAGGAAAATACTCCTTTCTGGTTTACAGGGCTATACTAGCAAGTAATAGTGGGCTCACATAGCAATTTTGTCTCATGCAAGAGCCTGCCTATATGCGTGCTCCTGAGAACTGAGCATAGCTCAGTTAGCAAGGCGCGGGAGTTCGCAGCCAGCCCACCAGGGTTCAAGTCTCGGCTTGAGCATTTGGTGCTCATAGAGTTTTCTTCTATAAAAAAATGCCAACAGGCTAGATAAGCCTGGGTTGGTCTCGGCTTTTTTATATGTGTGCTCCAAGGTTCGCAACTGCCATGTTCGGGTTGCGCTTGGCTCTTCATCTCTTCGAGAAGACGAACAATGATGTTACTACTACTGCTTCTACAGTATCGAATCCACTGCTGCATGTCCGTCCACCGCGAGCAGGAGGGATAGCTTGTTGTAGTACTATAAATAAAAGCATGTCATCATCTGCGAGCCACCGTGCGCATGGGTGAGGGAGAAGGCGTGTAGTAGTAAAATCAAGCTTCTCCTCGTTGTACGAGTTGACGCAACACATCATAGCACCATCCCCACATGGTTGCCTCTAAACTTGGCTGAAAGACCCGCAGTGTACAATACTCCATTTGCTGCAACCTCTAACATTTACCCCACCACAAATTAAAATATATATTCATGTCTTGACCAGATGAGCGTGCAAACTAGAATCACCAAGATGACAGGTAGGGCCACAAGATTATTTTAATCAAAAAAGCATGGAGCCAACCCCAACGATTTTAAGCTTACAGGCACAGTACACGCTATCCTAGACTACTCTACACATGAATCTGCCATACGAGCATCCGGGCTGCGCTTGGCTCTTCGTCTCTTCGGGAAGTCGAACAATGATGGAGTACTACTGTAGTGGAGGAGTACTACAGTATGTTTCTGGCCATCTGACACCTATTGAACTGCTGCATGTCCATTGCGTGCGGGAGGGAGAGCGTGTAGCGAACGAAAGCTTCTCCTAGTCCTGCCAGCCACCACGCTCATGGGCGAGGGAGGGACGCAACTTCATTGACTTACTGCTCCTGCCTTTGCGTCTATGACAGGTGGGCCCAACAGGTGGGTGGCCCACCTGTCATGCAGCCAAAGGCAGTGCGGTTAAGGTGAGAGGGTGTTGTAGTAATCAAACTTCTCGGTCTTGTACGAGTTGACACGACACATCAAATCACTGCACTCGATATATTTCAATATTTGCGTTTACCGATGCATTAATTACAATGCATGCATGCATGCTGTGACTCTCCTTTGATACTTGCATGTGTTGATTTAATGCACCTTGAAGTAGCATGAATTGTGACGGTAAAGCTTTGTAATGCCCCGGCCCTAATAAAGCAAGAGATGGTTGTGCACGAGGAGGGCGAGATCATGCAGACGGAACAGGACCCGACAATGGAGCTCTCTATGGTCTCGGTGGACCTCACCTTGCTCCATTGCCCCTTGTGCCTCTGCCCCTTGAAGCCTCCAGTGTATGAGGTTCGAATACACCTCCTCCGTTTGGCTGATCGAGCAAGGTGCAGGTTTCTTGATTGATGTGTTGTTCGATTGATTTGTGTAGTGCAAGGGAGGGTACCTAGCCTGCGCAGACTGCCGCATCGAGCGCCCCGAGAACCAGCGGCAGTGCCAGAAGTGCGAGCGCGGTGGTGGACGTCGTCCTCTCCTCAGTGAGGGTGGAGTGCCCGCATGAAGGCTGTGGGCTCTACGTCACTTACCACAAGCTTGCCGATCACCAGAGTGTGTGTCCGCTCGCGCCCTGCAAATGCCCCGTGCCCATCTGCGGCTACGAAGGCCCACCGCCGCTGCTCTCCCACCACATCAGCATCGTGCATCCCATGCCCGTGCATAGGCTCTAGTACGGCAAGGTGCTCCAGCTGTAAGTGCCATTGTCGGAGCCACGGCTCTTGCTATTCGCGGAGGAGGACGGCCGCGCGTTTTTCTTGGTCGGTGGCATGCTCGACATCGGCGCACCTATCGCCGTGTCGGTCGTCTGCATCAGAGCAGGATCGTCCCCACTACCGCACTACGTGGCCAAGTTGTGGGCGAACGGCCCGCCGGGGGAGCCCAAAGGCAGCACCGACGCGTTAAGGTGGAAATGGAGGTGACAAGCAGTAAGGATCCCGGCGACGTCGCCATGCACGAGCTAACCTTCTTCACTGTTCCGCCCAAGCTGTTGGCCGGGGCTAAGCTGGTGTCCCTCCACATTCAGATTGACAAACTCACATCCTAAATGATTCTACAGTGCCTTCTATTTATCTTAGTAATATTCTAATATAGGAGTTAGCTCGGTCTACTTTAGCTTAAGAGATAGTCGGCTTTGGTGGCGATGCAGCAATTACTTCGACATCAGATCAACAGTTAAAGTAATTTCCAACAGTCGAACGGATATTTTGTGTCTATTGGATATAAAGATCCTTTGGGTAAGAAGTATAACACCTTATAACAAGTATAACAACGTATATGCTTGTTTGTTCAGGAAGTGTTGCATACTTGTACGAGTTGACGCGACACATCAAAGTAGTAGTACTACTAGTAGTACTCCCTCTGATCCTAATTTCTCTGTGCATAAGGTTGGCCATAGTGGGGGTAACATATGTAGTAACATAGATGCCACATAAGCAAAAAGATTAGGTGGCAAGTAATTAATGAGGAGAGATGCAAATAGAGTAACATAATATGTTACCATCACATAGCGCTTTCCAATGCAAAATGAGTCTACAAAGTAATAAATGAAGACATCTAGTACTATCTCAAGGCCAAGGAGCAACGTGAAACCTATGATAGAGCCAATCGGATGGTTGAGAACACTACAATTCGTAGCTACAGATCCGTGTGTGAGAGAGGAAGAGTGCGTGCGTGCACCTCTTCTCTTCCTGTATAACGTACTAAACTCAGAGTACAAGTGTATGGGGGTGGCATCTACCTAGGGAGCTAGAGATGGTGCATGCGAGAAGTCCCGAGAGATAGGTGTAATGCATCTGAAAAAAGACTAGTCTATAGCTCGCCACGAGGCTATTCCTGTTGAACGCCCCAGTAAGCGTAAGATATGTATTCGATGGTGCCAGTTATTGCATGTACACAACAGTAGAAAAAGAACTACTACCATGGCATATGCTACACCACGGCCGAGAACACGTGCCCGTGTTACGCCATCCGGGAATAGTGCCGCACTTCGAAACTAAACCGTCAATAAATTTTGAGCGTGTTTCGTCATATTCCAAATTACTACTACTACCACGCTATATTTAATTGCAAACCTATTCACACCAATCACAACCTACTCCCTCCATCGTCACCGTGACCAAGGATGAGGGGTTAATGAGAAAACTTAATGTTTATTTGCTAATTAATAGCATTGTATGCAATGAACTAACCACTGCATGTCGTGTTTGGTAGTCTCAGTCATTAAAAGCATGCACACCCACATCTCTTATTGGTTGATATGTCAAGAAACAAGAAACTAGGTAGAAGTTAATGCACCACGCCTAAGTGTTTTAGGATTATTTGATTTCCCACTTAGGAGCGTATTAGTACTCGGTTATAAACACTACTATGCCAAGATGACTGCACATTCCTCCTCAACTCCTCATCCACAAAAACAAACAAGTCATTCAGCATCCTTCCCTTGCATCTGCCATGGCCAGCGTGAGTTCTGGGTCGAGAGATTACCACCAGGGAGAGGCGAGCATGGAAGCGGAAGCATGAGAGATGTCCCGCCTCGCCTCGAAAGCAGCCGACATGTCCCGTCGCACAGAAGTAGCGACACATAGGTCCTGCCGCGCCACCGAAGCAGTACGGAGGTCCCGCCGCGTTGTCGATACAGCAGACTGCTCCGGCCGCGCCGCGGAAACAGCAGAGATGTCCTGCCGCGCCACGAATGCAGTAGAGATGTCCCGCCGTGTCGCGGCGGCCTGGGAAAATGTCTCGCGGGCAGGCGACGACTCTTACAGGCGCATGCATGTGATCGTTCATAGCCAGATGGATCAGATCTCCGGCTGGGCGAGGTTGCAGGACGACATGAAAGCCTCATTTGAACAGGCTACCGACGTCATTCGGCAACTAAGGGGAGATCAATGAGAGGCTCCGGGCCAAGCGCGACCTGCTGAGGGCGAAGATCGTTCGAAGTGCAAAGCAGCAGCAGGAGACCAGTGCGTTGTTGAAGAGGACCAAAGTCATCATCAAGAAACTTATGGATGAGAATGACATGCTCCGCATCGAGCACCAAAGGCTGGTGGAGGAATCCATGGATGCTCTCAAGAAGCATCTTGAGGACACGATAGAGCTCATCGCCACTCGCCGCGAATACTAGTTCCCACGGCCTGGAGCAACGCATCAAGAAAGTAGAGATCAGCGAGCCACATCATTGTCTTCCTTCTTATTTTGCCCTTCGAGCGTAGCCGCATGTGGCTTTTTTAATTATCTTCCTAATTAGGTAAGACAATTATTATCCACTGTGGTCGTCCTTATATATTCATCAGTCTTGCTATAAGTCGCAGTAGATGCTATATAGGTCCGTCGGATCTTACATCAAGATCCGTGCAAAAATTTCTTTTCAGATTTTCTTTTTTCTCTCTTAAATCTCAGTCGAGGGAGACATAGCCACGCCATTAAATAGAGGCTCGGGCGCCATTAATGGAGACCTTGGGAGAGAGGTGGACGGCAGATGGAGGTCAAAGGGCGCTCCTGCCGATAAGCACGTGTAGGGGTCTGATCGCACGCCTCCCGTACTCAAATAGCTACCCAGCACGGTGCCTCCTAGCGAATAAAAAAAGGGGACGCGTGGCTGCACGTAGATGGTAAATAGAACGCCCACGGTTTCAATAATACTTGTGTTTCCGATTGTAACGTGACAACACTTGTTCCAAAATGACTTTGTTGATTGTTAATGTGTGCGCCTCCGCAAATCGGACAGCAAAATTACCACAACATGTTGGTGCCATGTCATGACACCAAGCCAAGTTTCATGATTTTCATGCGTGTTTTGGATTTACAGGAATTCAAAACCCAAGTTTCTCAATGTTTCCAGCCGAGCAACGACGCCCAGATGTTTGAATTTCATTCCCATTTCTTGCATGCATGGGACCTAGAAATTTACCCGAGGACATGCATGTGATTTCTCAACCAACTTTGGTGCACTAGGGCATGTGCTTGTATTTCAAATTTGAATTATGCACACAAAGGTGACATGTTCCCTCTCAGAACCACGAGCCTTCTTGATAGAAGCTCCGGTTTGCAAGAAGCTTATACCAAAACCTGTTCCTATTCGGCCAATTTTTTACCACAGCATGGTAGTACCATGACATGACACCATGCCGAGTTTCATGATTTTCAGCCGTGTTTTGGATTTACAAGAATTTTAAAACCAAGTTTCTCAATGTTCTTGTCCGAGCCACGATGCCAAGATGTTTGAATTTCATTCCCATTTCTTGCATGGGACCTAAAATTTCACCCGAGGACACACATGTGATTTTTTTCAACCAACTTTGGTGCATAGGAGCATGTGCTTGTAGTTCAAATTTGAATTATGCACATTAAATGACCAAAAACTCAATTAATGTATAAAAAAGGCCAAACGAACCCGGAATAATTCAAAAATTTAACAGGGCACTCATGTAGTTCTATGTTGCCTCTGTAAAGAAACTCAAGGGGGGAACGTATATCGTTCCGCACTCAAAGGTGACACGTTCCCTCTCAGAACCACGAGCCTTCTTGAGAGAAGCTTCGGTTTGCATGAGGCTTATACCAAAACTTGTTCCTATTCGGCCAATTTTTTACCACAGCATGGTAGTACCATGACATGACACCATGCCAAGTTTCATGATTTTCAGGCATGTTTTGGATTTACAAGAATTTTAAAACCATGTTTCTCAATGTTCTCGGCCGAGCCACGATGCCCAGATGTTTGAATTTCATTCCCATTTCTTGCATGGGACCTAGAAATTCACCCGAGGACACACATGTGATTTTTCAACCAACTGTGGTGCACGGGAGCATGTGCTTGTAGTTCAAATTTGAATTATGCACATTAAATTACCAGAAACTTAATTAATGTATAAAAAGGCCAAACGAACCCTGAATAATTCCAAAATTTAACAGGGCACTCATGTAGTTCTATGTTGCCTCTGCAAAGAAACTCAAGGGGGGCAGCGTATATCGTTTCACACTCAAAGGTGACACGTTCCCTCTCAGAACCACGAGCCTTCTTGAGAGAAGCTCCGGTTTGCAAGAAGCTTATACCAAAACTTGTTCCAAATCGTACAATTTTTTACCACAACATGTTAGTGCCATCACATGACACCATGCCAAGTTTCATGATTTCCATGCGAGTTTTGGATTTACATGAATTTTAAAACCAAGTTTCTTGATGTTCTCAGCCGAGTCACGATGCCAAGATGTTTGAATTTGATTCCCATTTCTTGCATGGGACCTAGAAATTCACCCAAGGACACACATTTGAATTTTCAACCAACTTTGGTGCACCGGAGCATTTGCTTGCAGTTCAGATTTGGATTATGCACATTAAATGTCCAAAAACTCAATTAATGTATAAAAAAGGCCAAACGAACCCGGAATAATTCCAAAATTTAACAGGGCACTCATATAGTTCTATGTTGCCTCTGTAAAGAAAATCACGGGGGAGGCAGCGTATATCGTTTCGCACACAAAGGTGACACGTTCCCTCTCGGAACCACGAGGCTTGTTGAGAGAATCTTCGGTTTTGCAAGAAGCTTATACCAAAACTTGTCCCAATTCAGCCAAAAATATACATATGAAAACAGGGTTTAGATTATCCCGAACATCTCGCTACCTAGACCAATGTACTCTTATTTGAATTCAACATAAAATGGATACAAATATTTGAATTGGAGATCGTATGGTACATGTACTTCATAGTGAAATATGATTACTGCTATATCATGTTTTTTTGTTATCAAGATAATATTTAAATGATTGTATAGCTTGACAACAATCGTATTCAAATAAGGAAAATTGATTCAAATTTAGTCCATATGGTAGACGACAATATATATGTTCATAGGGTGGAGTAAAATGTTCATATATGATGGAAGATCAAAATGTAGGACTACATCCATTATAAACCGCAAGGTCACCTAACGATATATTCGAATTCAACATAACGTGGATTCGGAAATTGAAATTTGAGATCCTGGCATTTGTAGTAATATAAAAAGGGACATGGCTCTTTCTTTGGTGGGAATTGATTTGTTTTTTGTTGTTGTTAAGGGAAGTGTGAATTGATTTGGTACTGTACATGGTAATCTTGTTCTCCCGATTTTTTTACATTTTTCTTGTAGTTTTTTCAATGACATCTATAGCAATATAGTAAAAGGGGACATGACTCTCTTGTGTCTTGTATGAATTGTTTTTTTATACACGTTAAGTTTGTTCTGCCGAACAAGGAATCTGCGCCTTGTTATCCCGAAATTTTCAAGCTCGAGTATCTTTTGTCTCATCTGCTTTGAAACTCCCGCCACTTCAACCCGTTCCGCGCCTTGTTATCCCAAAATTTTGACGTGTGCGAAAACTCCCTCCTCATCCGAAATCGGTCCCGCAGCCCAAACACACGAAATCCCCCTTCTACCTCTCAGCCAGAAATGCCGGTGGGGGTACACTTGTAACTTACCCTACATTTTGGACAAGCGCGTCCCTAAGCCATGGCTCCCCCTACCTTCCCCTTCATCCCCCCATTCGTACACCGAGGCCGCCAAAACCCGCGAAACCCCAGGCTCCTCCGCCGGCCTCCTGACTACCGCCCAGCCGGAGACTCTTCCCCGACGATGTCGTCCACCGCAACAGCTAGCCGTCCCTCATCCACCGCACCGGATGAGGGTCCGTCATCGATCTCATCATCCCGCCGGATCAGCCGCCCTGTCCTCCACCTCCAAGGAGTTGCCCTGACGTTCGCCTCGTCTATCGCGCCACCTCCACCCCACAACGCCATCTTGGCCTGCCCCATCAGAACCGCATCACCCTCACCAATTCCTCCGATGAAGCCGAGGCCCACTCGGCGCCACCAAGGAGGTTCTGCACTCACCGCTGCATTTTATCTTTTATTTGATCTCACGGGGCTGCCGGTGCTCGATATCGAGCATCCATGGCGGGTCTCCATCGACGGCGCCGTCGCCGGCCACTTCATCCACGGCATCTCTCCCCCATGTCGTTGCTTCCTTGGTGGCGACTTCCACATCGACACTAGCTACAGCTGCTCCGGCTCTCGCTCGCGCTGCTGCTGCTGCTCCAGCTCTCGCTCGCATTGCGGCTCTTTTGTTGCTGTCGGTCGCGCTGCTGCACTGATCTTGCTTTCGTTCGTGTTGCTGCTCTTCTCTGCTATTGCTGTCGGTCGCGTTGCTGCTCCGCTCTTGCTCTCGTTCGTGCTGCTGCTCTGCTCTTGCTCTCGCTCGCGCTGCTGCTGCTGCACGACCTCCGGCAGCTACAGGAGTTGGGTGGGCAACAAACAGTAGATGATCCATTCTCTATCTTTTTAAAACTGAAGCTATAATCTACCTGCTATCATTAGTTTTGGATCTATCCACTCGTTTGCTACCATCAGTCTTGATTTCTGCATGCACCCTTAGGCCTTACAAAATCTAACTATTTTTTTATTATGCATGTCAGTTATTGTACACAATCATACTGAACATGTAGAGAAAAAGATAAGACCGTTGTGTGGGAATATAATGTCATGTAGACGCCGCTCCATGGTGGGCGAAGTGCCCCCCTCCCGCCATTCCAGATTGTATTCCAGAGGAAGATAACTGTTCAAATGGGGATTCAGAGGGAGCCGACCACTCCTATTTACCACCTGAGGTGTTTGCTCTAACCTGGCATGCTGATGTTGGTCATATCATGCATATGGCGCCTCGCATTGCTTACATTATACATCTTATATGTCATCAGCTTAGTTTAGATTTGCTTTGTGTGAATGCCACCTGTTTGGTTTCTATATCATACTCCCACCATTTCTAAATATTTTTCTTTTTAGAGATTTCAACAAGTGACTACATATGAAGCAAAATGAGTGAATCTACACTCTAGAATATGTCTATATACATCTGTATGTGGTAGTCCATTTGAAATCTCTAAAAAGACAAATATTTAGGAACGGAGGGAGTATATGGGAATTATGCAATGCCATCTTATTTAGCCAAGCATCATATACGTGAATCATGCAATGACATCCTGTTTAGCCAGTCATCGTATATGTGAATTGTATCGTGCCATATTTTTTTCATAATGTATTCCATTTGTCAACAATATTTATACATTCATCTACTCTTCCTATGCATCAGCCATTTGAGTCGATCATTGGGAAAATCTGGAGTGAAAACAAGGTCTTCTGAGCAGTCAGTGCTACCTGTCGATGCAGATTTCTTACTGGTTACAGATAGCTCCTCAGAGGAGGATTCAGAGATAGATGACCAGTCATATCCCCCCCCCCCCTCGAGGTGCATGCTCTAACTTGGCAGGGTTATATTCCTCATATCATGCATATGGTGTCTTGCATTGCCATGCCATCTGCTTAGATTAGACATGTTTTGTGTGAATGCCTCCTATTTGCTTTCTATATCAGATATGTGAATTATGCAATGCCATGTTTTTCAGCCAGTTATCATATATGTGAATTATGCACCGCCATGTAGCCAGGCATCATATATGTGAATTATCTCATGCCATCTTTTTTTCATTACGTATTCCATTTGTCGACAATCTGTGTATATTGAACTACTCTTCATGTGTATCAGCCATTTGAGACGGTTATGGAAAAATCAGGAGTGAAAACAAGGTCTTCAGAGCAGGCAATGGTACCTGTTGAAGCATATATCTCGATGGTTAC
The DNA here is from genome assembly GCA_963921465.1 of Triticum timopheevii. Lineage (NCBI taxonomy): Eukaryota > Viridiplantae > Streptophyta > Magnoliopsida > Poales > Poaceae > Triticum > Triticum timopheevii. The sequence goes on from OY997274.1 coordinate 471,527,903, forward strand.
AGGGAGCTCCTCAGAGGAGGATTCAGAGATAGATGCCCAGTCCTATATCCCACCTGAGGTGTATGCTCTAAGTTGCAATGTTTATATTTCTCATATCATGCATATGGTGTCTTGCATTGCTTAGTTTAGACATCATATGCACAATATTGAATTCCATCTGCTTAGTTTAGAGATCATACATGCGAGTGCCAGCTGCTTAGTATATGAATCAATTACGTCAATTTTATCATGCCATCATGTATACTTAGACAACATGTATGTGAATTATTTCATCCCAACCTATTTGAGAAAGACATCATATAGTTTTGTCATGTCATCCTGTTTAGATGCTCATCATATGTTGAATTATGCCATTATATCATGTTAAGTTATCCATCATATATCTGAAACTGTGTCATGTTATCCTGTTTAGTTAGGCATCATATATGTGAAATTGTGTCATGCTGTCATGTTTGGTTAGACAACATATATGTGAATTACCACATATGTCTATCATACAATGTCTGTACGTTCAATTTATTTTCTTATTTATCAGCCATTTGAATTGGAGGGGGTGATGGCAGTATCTAAGGGAGCAAAAACCCGTTCTTCACAAAAGATAGTGCTACTCGTCGATGCAGATATAACCATGGTTGTACTGGCCCACAAACTAGCCCCACCGCACATAATCGAGACTCTTCCATATTGCACACTTACACCGTTGGGCAGAGAACCAGCTAGAACCCATCTAACCCCAACCCCAGCGGATAGTAACCCACTTCTAGTTGACAAAGCACCATGTCCACCACAGAGTACCCCCACACAAGCAGTTTGTAAAGCAACTGCAATGCCCAAAGCACGAAGACCACCACAGTGAACCCAAACTCCACGTTTAAAGCAGAAGAGTAGCTGTTCTCAGGTCAGATTCCATAGCTATGGTCCATACTCCTTTGTTGTTACATCATGTATTTACTCATACCACCTACTTTCGAATTTGAAGGATCCAATTGAAACTCCAATGACGCAACAGGTATGTTTTAAACCTATTTCTTTAACTGGATTGATGTTCTAACTTCTTGCTCTATGTTGATTTCAGTTTCAGTTGTATAAACAGTTATGTTCTCATGTGATGCACATTACAAGTGCTGCCAATGATGTGTAGTTTCTCACACTTATATTATGTCTATGCTGTTGTGTCTTAAAAATATATGAGTTGAACTGTGTCTCTATCTTGATTAGGCAACATAAACTAGAATGATATGCACAATACAACCATAGTACATAGATATATGTTTTTTCATGTTGTTATCCTGTTCACCTTACTACTGAACCGGTTTATCAAAATGAGTTTCGTATACTACATGCTAAACCTGTGATGTGTCTACTTGTTTCTCTTGTAGTATGCGAACAGAATATTGGAGAAGACCACCCCACTATGCAATGGTAGAGAAAGTAATGCAGATAAGGTTCAAGATAGTGAGACAGCTCTGTTGGTCTCCAAGAAAGGTGATAAAAATGATCTTGTAGACAGTGAGAAAACCCCACAGTCCTGCCTTGATGTAGTGTTCGGGTTACTGGCCAGTACCGCTGGCACAAGCTCTTCGAACTCGCTACCTGAATCACTTCGGCTTCTTCAGTCTCAGCTACAAGCTGAAAGGCATCAGTCAGCTGTGCTGCAGCAGAAGCCGAAGGACTGAGCAAGTTCCTGCAGAATTCAGATGCATACTTTCTTGTGCAACAGCAAGTGCTGGAGGATTTAAGCGCCAAACAAGAGAAAGTTAATAAGCTTGCTAAGCATCTTGCCAGCATTATGGGTACCCAGGATATTGTTTCTTGAGCTATTCTGAAGTGGTTTCAGTTTTGGACTTATTTTGTTGCGGCGTTTATTTGCACTGGTCGCCAAGTTTGACCCAGTGTATATGATATGCAGCTTTGTTCCCTATATTTGCACTGGTGGTGAACTTTGATGCCCAGTGGATGTAATATGTGTAATAGCCGTGATAGCCTAACGTAAATTGCTTGCTTATTTATTTCCTTGTTGTCTTGTTTATTTGTTTGCTTGTGATCAGTGCAGTTCTTTTTCCGCGGTTTGCTAGTGGCCGCAATAACCTATTTTTAGAAACTAGTCCACAATAACTATGGGCTACATATTTACTGTAGTTACCATGGGCCTCCTACTGGTCGTAGAAACAATGGGTCTTCTAAGTGTCGTAGAAACGATGGGCCTTCTGCGAGCCGTATGATCGATCGGCCAAACATGGGTCAATAACAGACCGCATTATGGGCCATAAACGAGCTATATTTGGAATCGTCCGTTCATGGGCCGACCATAATGGGCCGTCGTTAATCTGCCGTATTTGATGACGCTACGAAAACGGCCCAACGGATTAATGGGCCGCAAACGGGCCGATTGTAACCACGGGCTGAATTTGGCCCACAAGCAGAAAAGGCCAGCAATGGGCCGTAAGTAACCGAATGCTGGAACTAAGCCCAAGAATAAATGGGCCCTGAGAAGGCCGAAACATAACACGGGTTAGAAATGGCCCAATGGAATAATGAGCCGTTAATGGGTATAAAGTGGTACACTGTTCATTGCGGGCCAGATTCACCACGGGCCTTTAATGGGCCAAGAGTTACAAATAGTCTCGTATGGGCTGAAAGACATCATGGGCCATACATGGGCCGGAAGTTACAACGGGCTGGAATCATATTGGACGGCCTAGATGAAGCTACTGGGCTTAATTCCGGTAGGCCGTAACGGGACGTGTGTTAGCGGGCCGTAAATGGGCTATATACGAACAGGCCGTTAACAGGCTTTCCGTGGGCCGGCCCGTTACCATTTGACCAAGTCAAACGGGCCGGCCTTTTCACTGGAATGGGCCTCTGTTGGGCCATGCCACGTGTCGACGTATCATCGGCGCCTCCTGTCCAATGAATGGATGAGATCTGTCCAAACGGTGAGCCAACACGTGTTTCCTCCGGCCAATGAGAATTTTACACGTGGAAAATCCTCATTGGTCTAGGCTGTTAGCGGGTTATCGAATCCAAAACCGGACCCGATAGCTTAACGGCGTCCCGTTACGGTGGATGCCACGTGTCGGTCCTTGACGAAAGCACTTCTATGACGCGCAATTATCGGCATGGAAGTGGATACTTCCGCGATGATAATTTTGGTAATGTCATGGAACACTTCTACGGTAGCACAGGTATGACTATCTTGATTCTGTCATAAAATTGTCATGGATGTACATGCATGACAGAAAACGTGACCTACTGTTACAAACACATATCATCACGGAAGTGTATTTTTTTTTTTGTAGTGCAGGTTCTCGGTAGCCGCGGCCGCACTGCGCACGCACCCTTCCACCGCCCGAAGCCCGACTCCGATGACGGATCCAGCGACGATGACGGAGGAGGAGCCGCCGGCCAGCCCGGCATGGCCTATCCGTTAAGTATAGTGTAGTTTAGGGTTTTTATTTTAAGGTTTTTAGTTCACCGGACAAAATATCTTCCGGTTTTACGTAAAATTATCTAGTTTACGTGAACTTCTTTTGTTTTATATCAAAATCTGCCCGGGTTGCAGGAATTTCGTCTTGTTCAAATAGTAAATAGTTGTTGAATTGTATGCGGCAGCGTTGGATGGCAGCCTCCGGCATTAGTGTCCCCGGACAGATGCGGGAGGAAATTTACGAGTTGGCGTTGGAGATGTCCTTAAAGAACTTTTTGTTGGTTTGTAGAATTGGAAACCATATGAATCTTTCATACGATTTACTTACTTCGCATGGAATTCTATATGAAAATTTCCATCAACGAATAGTACAAAATCTTCTTTCTTTATTTCAATTATAACCATATATGTCATCCACATAATCTTTTGGAACATTCTGGCGCTTTTTCTCTAGCACAACCAAACAACACATACTGTACATTCACTCGGTTCCTGTAGAATTCGGCATGTCATGAAATCCAATCCAACAGATATTGCACTGGCTCTGGCTTATTGCTTTGTGTCCGGTTCAACAACATATTGTCAAAAAAGAAAGAATTTACAGCAAACAACATTGTGTCCACTATTTACGCTGTGAGCCCCTGTTGGGCCATATCAGCTTATTCAGTTTTATTTGCGTAATTTAGAGAAGACAATACATGAACTGATGCATACATCAAATTCCCTATTTTCTGCGCGGATCAGCATCTTCGACTGTACACTTCAACAACTATTATTGTAAACTGTGTAAACAACATGAAGCAGCAAATGCATTATGAACCCGTCTTTGTTTTGTAATCTGTATTTGGCTGC